>OW971929.1:1954022-3154022 GCA_943193695.1 Acrobasis suavella
TGTCTTTTTAACCGACTTTCAAAAAGAAGAAGGTTATCAATTCGTCGGAATCTTTTTAGGGTTCCGTACAAAAAATGAAGAAACGGAACTCTTATAGGATCACTCGTGCGTCTGTCTGTCCGTCCGTCTGTCACAGCCAATTTCTCAGAATCAACTGGACCAAATCAGGTGAAATTTGGTAGGTGGTGTTATCCTATGACTTAAACACAGATGTGCGAAGTAAATAAATATTTTTTCTTTATTTAATTAATATTTGAATTGTTCGTGAATTGAACAGGGACAGATAAATAAAATAGTTAGTAGATTCAGGTGTTACTTTGCGGATGTCAAAGTTACATATTACATGATTTGAATTACTTTGTGTACGGGCTGTTGGTGGCAGGTATGCTGGGACTAACAGTAGTGGGTGGGCGCCGGCCGGCAATAGTTTGCATGAACTAACTGGTGGCGGAATTGCACAAAGTAATTCAAATCATGTAGTAGATAAATAAAACTTAACCAAACTAAAATAAAAAGAAATGTGGTGTCGTGGGACACCAGGTAGGAACGAAGTTCAAAAGTTCTTGTGTATACGACTGTCGCGCCTGCGCACGTCTCATTTAACGAGGTCATCCTTACGGTTTTACTATCACATTTTTTTCAGTTCGGTCGCGCAGCAAAATCCCTATCTCCTCCAAGCCTGCCGTAAGGAACTTCGTTCCAATAAAATAAACTTTAATATAAAACGTATACTAAATTGAAAAATGCATTCAATAATTAATTTCCTTAAAAAAGAAAACGTCTGTATTAAGTATATTATTATTAGTGGTTATTTTGGGTTCTTTTTAGATTATTGTAAATGGCGTGTCCAGCATAACGCCGTCCCATTATCCTGTGTCGCTCGGCCGTGTCCCGCTCGCCAGACCGACTTCCAACTCGAAGGTGTGAGGATCGGCCGAGGACGCATCCTCAACTGGTAGGACCACTGGTGAGTTCCTCTTCATCTTAGCATGTTCCCATGTACCCGACTGCGCCAGAAGGAGGGTTATGATTTTCGAAAGTATGTATGTTTGTACGTATATATGTATAATTGTTTGGCACGCCTGCAGCCTGAACGGGTATACCAAAATAAAAAATAATATATAATAATAAAAATAAGGCAGTCGGGTTCTTTGTAAGGGTTCCGTAGTAAACAAGGAACACATAGTTTCGCCATGTCTGTCTGTCTGTCTGTCTGCGGTTTTACTCAGCGACTATAAGTACTAGAAAGCTGTGATTTGGCATGGGTATGTATGTATATTACTTATGCGGAAAAATTGGTAAAGGTGGTAAGTGAAAAGTCTTTTTTCCCGAATAACTAGTCATGTGGGTGATCTTTGAATAGGTATTTCAAAAATATTATGAGTTTATGAACACTGTTTTTCGATTCAGGGACCCGGTTTTGAAATATTTGGTTTTAAAGTGAAAATTTTTATTAGCGTCATCTCCCCCCCCCCCCTTTCCCCCTCTATCAGCTAAACGGTTATATACGGACACGTGAAAAAATTCACAGCTATAGTAAATATAACGAAATTAAAGGAAAACTATCAGACCTAAGTAGGGTTTACAAATTAAAGAGTTATAGGCGATCAACTTATAAAATGTACTCGGAAAAGGAAACTTTGATAAAAAAATTCAAAAGAAGATTACTTTTTAGAAGTTTTTAGTGCCCGAAACGCGCTTGGCCAAGTATTTTTGTAATAACTACTTGTTCTTCTCCAAATATAAGGTCCAAATAAACTATTTTAAGGGTGAGCCCAGTGCATGATACTAAAAAACTTTCCCCAAAGAACACATATAGGAATGTGTCAATTTTTCAAAACTAAAACTGACTTCACCCCCAAACTACTCAACCAATTTTGATAAAATTTCTATAGAACCACCTAAATACCCTTTCCTTTGAATTTTTTAAATCGGTGCAGTCGTTTTGGAATCATCGGCGAACATAAGTACATAAAAAAAGCGACGAACTGATAACCCCGATACAAGTTGACCCATCAGCTGATCCGTGTTTGTATGGAAAGTCAAAAAATATCTTTCATATTTCGACATATGTTTCTTGAAGAAAGTTGTTCACTATCACGGACTGAATTCACCCTTAAATTAGTTTTAGTATTTTTTGTTAGACCTTGTATAATATACACGTCAAATCAATCACCTACGAATACCATTAACTATATGAAATAAGGAAGAAATAGCAGGAACAGTTTAAACGATTTGGTTTCACGACTGGCAAACTACCTGACGTCCTTTTTAGAGGAATGCATTTGTGCGAAAAGCTTCACTATCGTCGATTATATTCTAAGCAACATGTCCACAAATTCAAAATTAACATAAGTACGAGTATTACAGACATAACTGAATATCCTATGGTCCCGCGCAATATGCGTCCCTGTTCGTCCCCGTTCTCGCCTTGTCGTTATTTATGTTTGTTAACTCGTTCGCAAGCATGACATGTTGTAATGTATCAACATTGTGTTATATAATAGTAAAAAAGACATAATAATAATATGACAAAGCCCTTCTGGCGAGTAGGCGACCAATACTGTGAAAATGAGTTTCTTTCGGCGTTTCTTCTCAGCAGTGGTCGTTACAAAGCGCTGGTATGTGGCGCTTTTCTTTAAAATAAATTAAATTTCAATATAAACTACACGTAATGTAAATTATACTTATTGACGTGTAAAAATGCCTGTAAAGGTCTAATTACTGAATAAACATTTGAATTTTGTCGAGGGGTCGAACGGGTGGCTGCGAGCGAACACACACATTGACGTGTGCACGGATGTATAGTTTCGTTTGTAGGAGTGTAGGCATAAATGATACTCCGCTTGTCACAACACAGCTGAGTTCTCAAAACTTGCCTGTTCTTGTTTGTTTTTAGAGTGAGCCTCTGGCAAGAGAAACGTAGGACACCATCCCACAAGGTGGTCAGATAAGCTGACCAGGGTCGCTGGAAAGCGCTGGATGCAGCCCGCACTAGATCGGTCAGTTTAGAAATCCTTGAGCCTATGTCCAGCAGTGCACGTTATGCGGCTGTAATGTTTATGATGATGATGAAGGGACTTTTCAGAGCCCGGGGTCCGCTACCTAAACTAGGGGATAAGACCACGCTCCTGGTTTTTACAAACACGACTGCCGTCTGACCTCTTCAATCCAAAGGGTGGACTAGAACCATTCCTTGGATAGCAATTGAGCCAACGCTAGATGGCGTTTGGGACCCACAGTTTATACGTGCCTTCCAAAACACGAAATCATCTTTCTTTTTGGATAATCAGGTGATTCAAGCCTGCAATATTTTAACCAGATTGCAAACAACTCTTCACAAAGTTTGATTCCCAGTGAGATCCGAACACACGACCATCGGATGACAAGGCGATGGTGGTGGTTGAAAATGACCGAACATGTGTTGACACATAGCGCGACGAACCGAAGGCCGATGGGACAAAAAGGTTCTCGAATGGCAACCACGTACTGACAAGCGAAGCGTAGGACAACCCACCCACAAGGTGGTCTGACGACATGACGAAGGTCGCTGGAAAGCGTTGGATGCTGGCCGCTCTAGATCGTTTGAATATCCTTCGGTGAGGCAGCTATGTCCACCAGTGGACGTTATGCGGCTGAAATGATGATAAGTAGTTACTCGATAAGAATACTTTAGTACTTTTGACAGTATTTTATCGACAAGAGTAGACTTAACCGGTCGTAACTAGTGAGCATAGTTACAAAGAAACCTTGAACACAAATGAATGGTAACAGTACTGTACGTACAGTCGCAGACCTACCATCCTGTGTTGGGATTGGCAGTCGTACACGTGCTATACACAAACGTGTCAGTCATTCTGAGTCGTCCAGTCTAGACATCCTGTATAACTCGACTTACTAAGTAAGTTACAATTCTTCTTGTCAACGATTCTCTCATTTTGGTAGACCCAGTGTGTTGTCTTTTGGATGACAATCGCGACTTTCGTAGAGGGAAAGAAAGAAGTGACGAGGAGATTACTGTCTTCAACTCTGTTGTCACCACACGGCTTTAACAATATATCACAATTTTCAGGAATCCAAAATGACGGTGAAGGCAGCTAAGAAGCGGCCCTCAGACCTGACGAGCTTGGAGCGGTTCAACCTCTACTACAAGGAGAAAGAGGAGCCCCTGACGGCAGGCCAGAAGGCCAAGAGGTTCATATGGAACCCAAAGACTAAGCAGTTCTTCGGCAGAACAGGCTCAAGCTGGTGTGAGTATTTAAAAATGTCTTAACTGTCCCTGTAGCATGACACCGTAGATAAAAAATGTATCGATCGACTTGCCCTCTCTTGTCATTAACGTGGAAAAGACATGCCCGTAATAAATCGAACCACAGGCTATAATAGATCACTATGTATATAAAAGCGAAAATTACTCACTCATCACGAAATCTCGAAAACTAGGTAGCTAATGAATATGAAATTTGACAGGAAGGTAGATTGTGACTAGGAGACGTCCGCTAAGAAAATTTAATTTATTTAAAAGAATTTTTGGAAATTCCATCCCTAAGGGGGTGAAATAGGGGTTGCCAGTTTGTATGCAACTTCGTAATTTTTAAAGTGAGACACATGACATTTTTAATTTATTTTAATAGTTAGTAGAAAATAATAAAACATTTATAAGATTTTAAAAAATACATCCATATAGGGGTGAAATAGGGGTTGCAAGTTTATATGAATCTTCGTCATTTTTGAAGCGAGACACATGACATTTTTGAATTAGTGGTTAATAAAAAATCAATAAAGAACGAAAACGGGAACTGGAACGGGATATTATAACACAATTTATAACGTAGAAAACCAAGTAAAGATCCTGTTAGAACCATTTTCGACTTCTACGCGGACGAAGTCGCGGGTTACAGCTAGTACTCTTATACACACCACTTGGATAAAACCCTGTCCAATCCTTGTAGGAACAACTCGACGAAAAATAATATCGTCATTTTCATACAAAAGTGTTCGGCTGGCCTGGCAACTTGTATGAAAATATCGATTTTTTCTTTAAGTTTCAAACATTGATCCCATAGGAAAAGTTGTTCATAATGACGGTCTGTTTTGCTCCTACAAGGATCGGACAGGGTTTTTTGTTACATATTGTAGATATTTAGTAGACGACGACCTCAGTGGCGTAGTGGTCACCATGCTAGCCCGCCACCCAGAGGTCCCGGGTTCGATCCCCGGTCAGGGCAAGTTGGAAATGGCCTTTTTCAAATTGTCCTGGGTCTTGTATGTTTATCTATATATGTATTTGTTATACAATATAGTATCGTTGAGTTAGTATCTCATAACACAAGTCTCGCACTTACTTTGGGGCTAGCTCAATCAGTGTTATTTGTCTATATACATTTATTTATTATTATTATGTTGGTACGCTTTTTAGCCACGGGTCCATGGGGACCCGGTCCTTTGAGGCGTTCATGGGGCCAAAGCCAACATGAAGAGGCCTTTTAGTACCTTTTTATCTAAAAAGTGAGATGGCTGCATCTATGGAGGTCTATCCCTTAATGTACCATTGAAATGCACTAACGGACAGTCCTCCACAGCTGCTGAACTATTGCCAGGGAGGGATTTACTTGGTTTGGGCTTTATGGATGGGATGTTAGTGGGCCAGATAACTGGGTTATCGAGTGAGATACGGACATCTACCTAAAAATCTCTCACAACAATTTTAGCCTGGTAGATGGTGAATTGCTGCTCGTTGGCTACACTGCCTGTGGGCACCCTAACTAGCCTGGAAAATGCGGCCAGGGTGCAACACAATGTGAGCAGCTGAGGGTGTCGAGAGGTGCGGCTCCGGTTTCACCATCACGGGGCTTACCCCCGAGAGCGGGTTTCCCCGTTATTACGCCATTACGTGCAATACACTTCCACCCTGGAGCGTGTGTTCTGCTCTTGCGACTCCACTCTGGCCGGCCAGTTAAGGCAAGACAGAGGCGGGGGGTGTGTAACTGTGTGTATGTGTGTGTTAGCGCATGTGTGTATGGTACCCTGGAGGTAGGGTACGTGGTGTCACCACTCACCATCAGCTTGCCACAAGCTGCCCTGCGTTGACTGACTGCACTGGAAATCCAGTGGGCGATGGGGTCGTCACGTCCCGACGCCTTTATTATTATTATTATTTATTTGTAAAATATAATATAATAAACATATCAAATATCATGAATGCAATGCGAATATTTGTCTACCCCGTAGCTAAGCGATCTTCTTCTTTGCGTGTTCATGATTTATTTCTTTTTTTTTTTATATTCTATCAGCCCAACATTGAGCTAAGAGATCTATGTGATGACACATTTTTTTTGAGAAAGACTAATTCCGTCCAGTTTCCCTCGCCTCGCACCAGTATTTAAATCACAAGGAGCGCGCATGCGCCGGAAGCGCGGGAATTGAAGCAATGATCTCATTACGCCACATCCTGCGCGTGCGCCGGGAGCCAGAAGACGCAGGGACGACCTTCTAGCTACCTACAATGAATCTTTTTAACTCCCAGGCTATAGAAAGAGTAACATAGTAATTCCTTATTGAAGAAGTTTATTCAAAAAACATAAATATATTTAACAAAAACGAATAGGTACGAACAACAATTACAACAAAATACAATTATAATTATCTAGCTGCGCCCCGCAGTGTAACCCTCGCCTAAAGTAGCCTATGTGTTAATCCAGGGTGTCAGCTTCCTACGTACCAAATTCTATCGGAATTAGTCCAGCCCTTTTCGCGTGAAGAAGTAACAAACATACACACACACACTCACAAACTTTCGCCTTTATAATATTAGTGTGATATTATATAGTGAATTAAAATAATCCCAACCCGCCCCTTGACATTTCTGCTGCTAAGGTGCCCAATATACTAGAAGCATTACCGCGCTGAATGGCAATGGCTTACCTTCATCAAAAATGAGCCAGAGCGGGAGTCACTATTATTGTTTTCTTATTCTGTACCCTAACTTAATTTAAAAACTGTAAACTAATTTTAAAATTGCATTTAAAAAGATAAATGTCTTGAAAAATATATTTTTTTAAATGCAGTATAATATACCTTTTCAATTGAGGATATTTTGCTCCCATGTCATTTTATGGACGATTTCCAACGGGATAATTTTACGCTGATATTGATTTTTGAAAGCCGGTCAAGTGTAAGGACTCGCGCACGAAAGGTTCCGTACATCACATCTGCGAAAATATCAACTATCTTGGTATCACGGTACAGGAGTTACAGCCTATGATAGACAGACGGATAGCGGAGTCTTAGTAAAGGGGTCACGTTTTTACCTTTTGGGTACGGAACCATAAAAGAAAGACCATCATTTAATTTCGATGGATACAAACGGAGAGTCACTTTTTATGGGGATCCCTGAATTTCCCGGGGTCCAGTGCTGCCGCTATTTGAAATAAATCATTTAAATTAAAATTTTGTCTTGACCGGGCACTAGATAACCTCTCAAACTATTTTAATAACTAACTACTGTTTACACTTTAAAGAGAGAACGTGAAGCTTTTCTACGCACATACGCCAAAAGTGGCCGTTGTTCGCGATTTTGCGTAGAAAAACTTCACGTTCTCACTTTAAAGTAGTCACTTGTAGACAAGTAATTATTAAAAAAAACGACGGGTTGCACTCCGGGAGTGCCGGCAGAAGTGAAAACTTGAATATTAACATTGCGCATTTTCGATATTTTGGAATGGTTAGGGAATAATTTTGCACGAATTGCTTTAATTATCAGTATAAAATTACTATCATTTATGTGGTAAACACAAACATGACAATTTATATTACATTAATTAAACACTTTATTTACGAATTTTACGAATACACAGCAGTGTGGCTACTACACAGACGGTCGAGCCATCAGCTGTCACTGTCACCATCCATGGATGCGCGTGGCACGCTGTGACATAAACACACACGAACATTCGCTCAAGCGCCCTGCGCCGCCTAAACGAAACAGCAGGCGCAGGCATACATTTTAACCGCGCCGTAGGAAAAGAGGGGGATACTTCCTCTCCTACGCCGCGCCTGTCTGCTCTCCATCCGTCTTACGAATTTTCGATCAGGGTCACGTGTCCTGGCGCCCTGACGCGAGTTTAACATTTTTTACCCATTACAAAAAGTGTACAACGCCGCTAAAGAAGTTTTCACTTCAAAAATATTTTTAAAGCAAGCTTTTATCTTCAGTCCTCCTCAAGACGAATCAAACGAGCCCAAACTCGATGGGGTTGCGTCGTTTCATTACAGGCTTCCTGTGGCCACTTCCTAAATCCATCATCAGATCAGCTGCATGTCATATATTGCATTGTCTCGCGATATACGTATGGGTGCACAATTTCAGCTCAATCGGAAACTGGGAAGTGGGTCAAATTTAACGCAAGATTTGATAACAGACAGACAGACAGACCGACAGACAACGGGACAGGTGAAACTAAATAATAGCTTGTAAAATGAATCAAAATAGTGGTGGGTTAATTGTTAGGGCATAGGTCGGCTGGGACATTTTAAGTTTTTTTTCTTTTCATCTACACCAGCACAAGTCATAGTTAAAGCTCCTGCTGTTTACTTATTTTAACATAGCGTGAACTTCGTGGAAAGGACATACCCGTAATAAATCGAACTATACTATACTAGATCACTACAGTATAATGAAATTAAAACAAGTAATTATTACAAAAACAAAAATCCAACTGCCTTTATTTTTTGTTTTTTCTTTTTATTATATTTTTTTATTTTGATGTACTCAGTGTCACTCTCACAGTAAATACGAATCTAACGACACTCAAGCTAAAATCCATCGAGCCGTTCAGGCTGCAGAGCGTGCCAAAAATTTTAATTTGGCGCCAAAAATCCGCCATTTTGATTTTTTATTTTATTTTTATGTACCCAGTGTCACTTTAAGAAAATATGAATGTAACGAAACCTCTACCTAAAATCCATCGAACCGATCAGGCTGCAGAGCGTGCCAAACAATCATACATTCATACATACATACTCTCGAAAAACATAACCCTCCATCTGGCGCAGTCGAGTAAAAATACCTGATTTATTTTTTGTTGGAATATCACTCCTAATATATTTATCGTAAATAAATATCACCTTTTTGGGTCTAATAAACTAATTATAAACAATGAAAATAATTATTTTTAATCGCAATTTCGTACACTATTCAGCTTAACGCTGATACTCATCGACATACTCTTGAATGACATAACCCTCCTTCTGGCGCAGTTGGGTAATAAAATAACAGCTAAAACACACAAAAAAACGACGGGTTGCACTCCGGGAGTGCCGGCAGAAGTGAAAACTTGAATATTAACGTTGTGCATTTCCATGGATGCGCGTGGCACGCTGTAACATAAACACACACGAACATTCGCGCAAGCGCCCTGCGCCGCGCCGCCCTAACGAAACAGCAGGTGCCTGCATACATTTTCGCCGCGCCGTAGAAAGAGGGGGGGATACTTCCTCTCCTACGCCGCGCCCTGTCACGTGTCCTGACGCCCTGACGCTCTGACGCCCTGACGATTAAATCCATAAATCTGTCTTCTTTTGCAGCAAAAATATGCCTCTTCTACTTCATCTTCTACTCAGCGCTGGCCATCCTCGTCGCGATCTGTATGTGGACCTTCCTCCAGCTGCTGGACCCTCGGCAGCCCATGTGGAAGCTGTCCGAGAGCATCATCGGCACCAATCCCGGGCTGGGCTTTAGGCCCACGCCGCCAGAGGTCTCTAGCAGTGTCATCTGGTATAAAGGCCATGATCCCGACAGCCACCAGTTCTGGGTCAAGGAAATCTCAGGGTTTTTGAGCGGTGAGTAAATCACAAATTATCACGCCTGTTTCGCAGAGCGGTAGACAGAGAGTATGAACCTTTTTTGCTACAATCATATCCAGTTCCTTCCACTCACTCTCGCACACTTTGCTCCTCAAGCATTTCCATCCTTAATATCCCTCCTCATCGCACTTCCTTCATGGGCAAGTCTTTCCAAGTCCAGGCTATCCTGCTATGGAATGCCCTTCCGGAGTTTATAAGAAGAGCTCCTAGTCGTTTGGCTTTCAAACGAGCGGTACATAAATTGTTTCTACACAGTCCTAGCCCCAGTCATCCTGATATTTGTATGCATTTGTATGTATATTACATATATATCTATATATACATATTTTCCGCTTGGTCTAATGGTTGACCGGGAGAGAATGCCATATGGCATTAGGTTCGCCTCTTGTACATTTTTTTAAATTGTGCAATAACGTTTAAATAAATAAATTAATCATGACAGACTTCTCTCGTTTCGTCACACTCATTATTCTCTTCATGCATGATCATCGCCGGTTACGGGTATGTCTGATCTCTCCTTGTTTGCAATTTGGTTGCGATATTTAATCGAAGACGACCCTAATCCATCCTTTCACTCACATTTTCTTCGTAGGCCGTTCTAGTGTTAATTTTTGGACCTTTTGTCCAGTCACTGAACCTCAAACAATCCAAGTGAACATTTTTAAAGAGTGTGGAGCGAGGACGAGGTTGCGTGTGTTGTGTAAGCGGTAGCCTGCAGACCACCAAAGTCTTTGAGCAATTAATTTCAGTATTCCACATCACTCAGTTGCAGACTTTTACAACTTATGAAAAAATGTTTTCTATTGGTACAAATTTCCAATACCCATTGAAAGTTATTTGAAGACGGATTTGTAATTTTCGTGCTCAATTTCAAATCAATCAACTCCAAAAAACTGTAAACTAGAAGAACTGAAAAGCCACATCGTAATATTAATATATGTAAATCGTTGTTCTAATTGTCATTTTGGAAATCCCTAACTTAGGAGAATCCATAGATGGAAAAAAAATCTATGGGAGGATCCTATCCTCTACTTCCTTAGATTGAAATTATGATGACTATAATTTCCCTTACAGCGTATAAAAGAGACAGCAAGAAGGCCGGTGCAAGCCAAAACATCCATAACTGTGACTTCAAACTGCCCCCTCCAGCGGGGAAGGTCTGCGACGTGGACATCAGCAAATGGGGCCCCTGCGTGGAGTCCAACAACTTCGGGTACCATGCCTCTACGCCCTGCATCTTCCTCAAGCTGAACAAGATCTTTGGGTGGAAGCCCAACTACTATAATAGCTCCGAAGCGCTGCCTGAGGCGATGCCTGAAGACTTGAAGGAGCAAATCAAGAACATGACTGCCTATGACAAAAATTATGTAAGTTTTTTGAAATTTGTATACCTACTTACACTATTTCAAAGAATCTTGAGTGTGTTAGGAAGAAACGCGCAAGCGCATGAGAAGCCCACGCCTTGCGCAATGCGCACGTCAAGCGGGGTTTGAATTTGTTGCATATAATTTGAGTTAGTACGGCAAGCAATAGTGTAAAATATCGATTGTCTATCGATACTATGGTGAACTCGAAAAACAGTCACAATATCGATAGAACTATGGATAGTATCGAATAACTGATACTATCGAAACTATAGAAAGGATCGATTGTCAATAGTTTGCAATACTATTGATTAATAACACTAGTCGACAAAATTCTACATATTTTTTTCCCACTGGAACAAGACTAATTATCTTACAGATTTTTGTATAGTGTGTATGGACTTAATTAATTTTTTTTCTACGAGGTCAGAATTGGGAATAATGTTATATCAAAAATCCGTTTTTCCCAAAGTCTGATATTTTTAATTATTTATAGTAAATAACTAACAGTGCAGGCTATTCAATTTTGTAACTTAAAATGATGTAATCAGCCTTTAAAATCAAAACAAGATCTGTTTTACCTTTATACCTTTTTTATGTATCGAGATATAGAAAGATTTAACTTACCATATTACCCATACATTGTATACTGCGCGCATTGTACTCGTATGGCGTTATACCGACCCTCAAAAAAATCTGTAATAAGTCTATTTTGTTAAATAATTTAGCAATGATGTAAAAAGTATTATAAAATGTAAGGTTTGCACAGTGTTAAAATGGTATTTGAAAATCGGAAAACACCTAACTGAATTTATGGTATAATTTTAAAATTACCGACAAAATAAGAAATTTGAATTTTTGAAGTGTTATATTTGAAATTTTAAACGTCCTACACATTTTTTATAACTAGATTCATGTTTTGTGTACTAAATTCTTTTAGAAATCTCTGCAAGTATGCTTGTGACAAAATCTTGTTGTCCAGTGAATCAATAGTATTTTTTTTCGGCCTCGCGAAGCTGATGCCACGTCACGTTGGCTGCGGGCTGGGTGGGCTGAGGTCCCTGTACTCCGTTGAAAGTATACCCTGGACACCATCCTTATCCCGTACGATTCTTTCTTCTCTCTTTTTGATTATAAAATACGAACATGTAGATATGTATTTGCATAAGTATTTGTTTCTAAATTTTATATTTGATATTTTATATGCATATGTATCTAAATTTAATAGTATCCGATACTATCGATAGTTTTACCTTTCATGGTATCGGTTTTTCGATACTATTGGTAGTCCTATCATGCAGATAGTCAAACTATCGATAGTTATGCAACTTAAATTGCATTCACCGATTGCATTCCAGTCGGGGCGAGTGCCGGGCAGGGGCTAAGCGGAGGCAAGACGAAATCAAGCAAAGCGAGCACTTGGTATAGGCGAGGTGTGCACTTGTTGACTTCGGTTCGGACTTCGAGTTTATCCAATACCAACAAACTCACAATTAAATCTTTCCATTTTATAAAATTAGCCTAATTGCTTGATATTTTTCCAGCTAAACATGGTGTGGGTGTCCTGCCAAGGAGAAAACCCAGCGGACCGGGAGAACGTGGGGCCCATCGACTACCTGCCGTACCGGGGCTTCCCCGGGTACTACTTCCCCTACACGAACCAGGAGGGCTACCTTAGCCCCTTGGTTGCAGTCCATTTCAAGAGGCCGAAAAGTGAGTCTTCTTTGGGCTTTACTCCATAAAATAACATGACAATTACCTTCAGTATTGTCTCATTTTGATCGCAAACTAAATAAGACTTTAACATCATTTCGCAACGCTTAGAATCGCTTTATACTGCGACGCGGATGCGAAGCTAAGTATAATATCTTGTCATCATCATCATTTCAGTCCGCATAAAGACCTCTGCTGAACAAATACCAGTTCCAAGGATTTCCAAAATGACCGATCTAGAGCGGCCTGCATCCAGCGCCTTCCTCCCTTGGTCAGGTCTAATCACCTTGTATGAGTGTCCTACGCTTTGCTTACCAGTACGTGGTCGCCATTTGAGAACCTTGTCGTGTAGAAGGAAAATAATATCGTGTAACGGTTACTTTCAAACTATTTGAGTGATTGATACCACACAGATCGTAAAAGTCGTGCAAAAATCTAGACGCGAGGAAACCTAAAATGTGTGGGTAGAGGCGAAATATTAGTTTGGGGAAAAAGTCTTTTCGCATATAGTATGTATGAACTTGTAATAAAACCACTTTGGCTATACTGTTTGTACCTGGCTGGTTTTGGTATCATTTAAAAGTTTAAATTTTAAAGAAGATAATTCCAAATTCAAATTAGGAAAATGCGTGATTTTCATTTGTTTTCCTAACCGTCAAGATGAGTGAATCTAATGAAGAAATTAGATACATTTTAAAATTTGTCTGTGAGTGTAGCACAAATTTTGTTTAAGCGATTTCAATCCGGAAATTTTGATGTCAAAGATGCACGTCGCTCTGGTCGCCCTGTTACGGATAAAATAAATGCTGTTTTTGAAAAAGTGGAGCAAGATCGGCATATCAGTAGTTACGACGTAGCTGAAGAACTGGGCATTGACCACAAAACAGATTTGGAACATTTGAAAAAAAATGGGTACACAAATAAGCTCGATATTTGGGTACCTCACGAGCTCTCTGAAAAAAACCTAATGAACCGTGTACTCATTTGTGATTCTTTATTACGACGTAATGAGACCGAACCATTTTTGAAGAAATTGATAACTGGTTATGAAAAGTGGATCACGTACGACAAGAACGTGCGAAAAAGGTCAAAGGCCGGTCAGGCTTTACAGACTGTGGCGAAACCCGGGTTAACTCGCAACAAGGTGATGCTGTGTGTGTGGTGGGATTGGAAGGGCATTATTCATTATGAGCTGTTACCACCAGGCAGGACCATCTATTTAGAACTCTACTGCGAATAACTAATAATATTAAAGCAAGCAGTTGAGAGAAAGTGGCCGGAATTAATCAACAGAAGGGGTGTGGTTTTTCATCATGATAACGCTAGACCTCACACATCTTTAACCACTCAGCAAAAATTAAGAGAGTTTGACTGGGAGATCTTAATGCATCCGCCGTATAGTCCTGACCTGGCCCCTTTAGATTTCCACCTATTTCGGTCTCTTCAGAATTCTTTAGGCAGTGTCAGGTTAACATCACGAGAGGACTGCCAAAACTACGTGACGCAGTTTTTTGATCAGAAGCCTCAAAATTTCTATAACAATGGGATCATGTCCCTACCTATAAGATGACAAAAAGTTATCGAATAAAATGGTACCTACATACTTTAGTTAAATGTAAATAAACTATATTAAAAAATGTTTTGAATTTTCATATAAAATGCGAAAAGACTTTTTCCCCAACCTATTATGATAAACCTACTGGCAAACCTGTGCTACTCACTCCCGGTTTAGGTATCGAAAATATATTTACCACTACGCAATGGGAAATTTAGTTAAATGAATCGTTTGTCCAGAGTAAGTAATAAAAACGAAATTGGCAGGTAGCAAATAGACGTGGAGAATCTCGCTCGTGCCCTTGTGGTTTCCGGCAGAGTAGAATGGGGCCACTCCAAGTCCTCCTGTGGATGTCGTACAAGGCGACTTAGGGAATACAAGCTAAACAAAGCTTATAAATATCAATGAGACCTCTCCAACTCGTCTGGCCAGCGAGGAGAGTGTAGGCCAAGTCCTCTTGCTGCTCTGGCCAGGTATGGCTCTGGTAGTACAGAGAGGGTCGTGCTCCTTCAGTGGAGACAAAAAGACCTGATGATGATGATGAATCTCGCTCGCTTCGGTCGTCATAGTTGATAGTTACTACTCACAAAATAGACAGAATTCATCAGAGTGATTTCTCTCTAAATTACTTGACCGAATCCAAATAAGGTTGTCAAATTGTATCAATTTGTCGGAATTTTTCAAACACTTAGATCGATTTAGAAAATTCTTTATTGGTTCGAAAGGTCAGGTGGTTCCATATAAATTTTATTAAAATCTGTTGTGTAGTTTGGGGGCGAAGTCGAGTTTTGGTTTTGAAAAATTGTATTAAGAACTATCGTTGTGTTCCAGCTGGGTTGCTGATCAACGTAGAGTGTCGCGCTTGGTCCCACAACATCAAGTACGACCGGCACGAAGGCATGGGCTCGGTGCACATCGAGCTCATGATCGAGTAGTTAGAAGACAGGAATTTGACGAAAAGTAGTTTTTACCGACTTCCGTGACAGCGGAGAAAATTTCCTTCGTAGAAATTTTTGTTGTTTCTTTTTGTTTTTTTAGATGAATTCTAGGATGTTTTAAACACAAACTCTTAAAATTCTTAAAAGCAGTACCGGGTTTCATTTAACTAAAAGGGAAACTTTAAAGAAAAGAAAATGTGGTAGTAATTTTTTTGTATATTATGTAAATGGCGTACGGACGTTTCTCTCGAGTGAGATTATTTTTAATTTATTTTAAATAAAAATAAACAATGCAAGAGTTTTCTTTTTTGTTTTCTTTACAAATTACCAGGGACGATTCCAGGATCCTTTAAATAAAAGAATAGTTATTTCAATACAGTTTAATCAGAAAGTAATAACTAAGTACCAAATAACTATATCACATAATCACTAACTGACTTTTTTTCGAATGATTAGATTTTCTACGACAATAATAACGGTAACACCGCAAGAGTGTTGCCAACTGATAGTCTGGAGGGGGGAAGGGGGGCAAGATGATCACCAGCCATTGGTCAGTTGCCCCTCCCTACCCCTTATTGGCAACGCCCTTGAAATACCATGACTAGAATTAAAATATGTATTTTATATGGACGTGAAGTTTCTACCTGGTTTTCATTAATTAACCATTTAGTTACCTGAAGTTAACTACCCACATCTCTTTTGCGTGTCAACTTGATTTGGTTGGATAAAAGTTTAAACTTTAAACCAAGTACTCAGTTAGTCCGCGATTTAAAATAAGTTTAAAAAATGAAAAATATTCTAAAAATAAATTCCTTGTCACAGTCACAGCAGGATAATAAAAAATACATTTTCAAAAGTAAGTACTTAAACGTATTCTATTTAATTAGGTACCTAATAAGTACAAAATTATGTTTTGTTTGTGTATAAATAAATGATTAATTGTAAGTACATTATCGTAAATTAACTCGTTTTGTAAATAAATAAAAATGACATGAAATTCGGTAGGTAATTCGAAACTCACGGTAGCACAATTGGAAGTGCACTCACACAGTACAGAAGTGAGAGGCGTAAGTTCGAATCCTACTCGTGTCGAAATTTTTCATTGCATAATGGGCCATTTACACAGGGACAATAGCCGGGACAATCCACTAAGACAATGCGATGAAAATGCAATACCGTTAACACGTAGGACGACAATACGATACGTGGCCGTCATGTTCAGATGCTTGTTAGATGCATAAGTAAGCGAAAATTGCTATAGGTACAATACGATAGATACAGATTTATAATCACGTCTATATCACAAACGGGGTAGACAGAGCCTATTAGGCCCTTGATAGCAAAGGCCACGTTTAGCGTGATGATGATGAAGGCATGAAGTTTGAATAAGTGAATCACAATCGAGATGGGCTTACAAACCATCACTATTTTGATTCCTTTTTATCAATTACGCTAAACGTGTCCTTTGGGTCTAACGGCCCTGGGCTCTGTCTACCAGGTCTGGGATAAAGACGTGATAATGTATCTCTACTTCTTAAGATGTCGAAAAAAGCGTGTGCTATATTCCTTGATCAGATAACGTGCGTCCTACGTTACATCAGGTGACGTTGGCTAGCAAAACGCGTTCAGACGAAGCCAATGAACAAGACAATCCAACCCGTGGGGGAAGGCATTGTCTTCCGAAAATCTGAAATCCTCTATCTCATTGTCCTATTGTCCGACTGTCCTGATCATTGTCTCGGATCAGTCGATTGTCTTCATTTACACGAAGCCATTGACAAGTCAATCCACTAAGACAATGAATTGTCCTAGTGGATTGTCCTGTGTGTAAATGGCACATAGTACCTACTTTTAATTATGATATTTTTCCTAGCATTATTATGCTGTATTCTTAAATAAATATATATTTTTTTATGAATTTGACAGAAAGACAGTCCTTTTAATATCGGAAGCGTAATTTTACTTGTAACTTTTAATAATTTATACAGTGGAAGGGACAATCCCGTAATAAATCGAACAACGGGCCATACTACACCGCTATTGTATGATGAAATTAAAATAACAGTCAAAAAACCAGAAAAAAATTGACATTCCCAAACTAATTGGAAGGGCGTCTGCACACTTTTGTATGGAAGTGCAATTTTTTTAATTTTTTTGACTGTTATTTTTATTTCTTTATATATAATGATATTAGTATAACCCGTGGTTTTATTTATTACGGGTATGTCTCTTCCACGTTGTATATATCTGACTAATTTGAGGACTGCAGATTTTTAACGAAAATAAGAATGTACTCCTACCATACTTGTCCGGAATTTCGCAAGATTTTTAAAAACTAAGGCACGTAACGGCTATCATATTATAGATATGCGGATATATAACAAATTCATAGATCAATTTTGTTATCGATCATAATCTCGAGGTGGGTGGAGCCGAGGCGGTCCTTGAGGCTGTCGGAGTATCTGATGTTCTTGGCCCACGCCCTGCAGCGGATGTTCAGGATTTGACCAGCTGGAAAATATGACCAATTTGAAATAAAATAAAAACATTTTGTACCTCAGCACGATGACACACACATCTTCACGTTTCGCGGCCGTTGAAACTATGAAGTCATATGGTTGAAACCAGTTGAAATTTTAGTTGAAACACATTTCAAAAAATCCTTGGTTGAAATAGACGTAAATGTCACATTGAGTGACACTGACAAAGAGTGAACTGGTCAGGGTGGTTGGTACCACTTGGTTGAGGATCTAAAAAACCTCGCACGAAAACCTCAAAAATATTAACATTTTCTTTGCCTTACCTTTGACGTCCTAGCACAAGGCCCTAGGCTAGAAGCCTACTATGCCTGTTAAATGTGCCACTAGCCCGGGTCATAGTCTATAATTCAGAAGCCCCTATCGCAGTTCAATTAGTTTTCTGTTTTTCCTAAAGGTTGACTGGGAGATAATGCATGAAACATAGTGGACTACGCTAAGGTATTATCTCCCGGTCAATCTTACTTGATTACAAGGTTATCTACAAGGTGGACCTAGTACCATTGTATTTGATAAAGATTTAACAAATAAATACAATGTACTTACTTGATGACCTCCGTGGCGTAGTGGTCACCATGCTAGTCCGCCACCCAGAGGTCCCGGGTTCGATTCCCGGTCAGAGCAAGTTGGAAAATGGTCTTTTTCAAATTGTCCTTGGTCTTGGATGTTTATCTATATATGTATATGTTATAAAATATAGTATCGTTGAGTTAGTATCCCATAACACAAGTGTCGAACTTACTTTGGGGCTAGCTCAATCAGTGTAATTTGTCCCTATATATTTATTTATTATTTATTTATTACTTACGTGTAGGGTTAATGAGCTTGACAAACACCAGCGGGCTGAGGTAGCCAGCAGTGTTGTCGTACGGGAAGTAGATCTCCGAGAAACCGGGGTAGGGATAATACTCCAGCTTTCCTAGGGCATCCTTGTCTGCCCCCCGCTCGCCGTGGCAGGACACCCACACTTTGCGACGCTGAAAAAATCATAAGATAAACATTTTTGCTCTACGTCTCGCCACCCCGCATATCCACAGAATCCATTTATCTATTACTAGCTTTTGCCCGCGGCTTCGCTCGCGTAGGGGTGTAATTTATCAAAATCCCTTTTTAGGGGATGCCTACGTCATAGTAGCTTTATGTATGCAAAGTCTCAGCCCGATCGGTTTAAAATTGACAAAGTTTCATACAAACTTTCATCCCCTATTTTATATATTAGGGTAGAATTGATCAAAATCCTTTCTTAGCGGATGCCTACGTCATAACATCTACCTGCATAGCAACTTTCAGCCCGATCCATCTAGTGGTTTGGGCTGTGCGTTGATAGATCACTATGTCAGTCAGTCACCTTTGAGTTATATATATTTAGATTTACAACCAAATAAGGTTAGGTATTAAAGGTATTTTAGTATTAAGTTATTTGATAAATCGTACATTCGAAATTTGAATGGAATTAAGGGACGTCTTTGACGCGTCTCTCTCTGCCTTCGCCATAGATAAATAGATAAATAACTCTTTATTGCACACCAAAAAGAAAAATGTAACACAAAGAAATAATTTTACACTTAATGAGTACAATGAGCGGTCTTATCGCTTAAGATTGGACTGGTCGATACTTTTTCTATACAAATTTCAGAGGAAATTTCCGCCACTGTTTGATATTGTACATTCAAAGTTTGATTTCAAAGTCTCATCATAAATTTTGTCTGTATGGATACCGAATTAAAATAAAAATCCATTAAAAAGTTGTAAGCCATCAAAGCCTCTTTTTTGCTTATTTTTACGCAACTTTCGGCGTAAATAATTAATGAAAGAAGTGTAAAATCTCCAAAACAAACAGCTTAAGTATCGAAAAATTTAATAAAGTTAATTTGTAATTAATTAAAGCAGTAGTTTTTGCATAAAACCCCTTTTCCAAAGTCAAAGTCAAAAATCATTTATTTATCTTTGGATATTTATATCACTTGATAATTTCCCAAAGGACTTTACGTATATTTTTACGCGCTCGGTTTACCATGAATTATTGTGCATTTCACCTCACTGCTTCATTGCACTTGAGACAGCATGATTTATGCCGCGCGCACCTTTAAGTTCCACCCCGCGACTAGTTCCAGACAACCAGAAAATGGAGAGGAATGTGAGAAAGTGGACGTTCAGTCATATGAACAGCTGTATTCCAGAAGGTGTAAAAAGTTTTGAGTTACTCGTACCTGCTTCGTTGACACGTTCTTCATATATTCTCTGATGTGCTCAGGAAAGTCTTTGGGCAAGTCGTTAGGGTCGTCGTACAAATCAGGCTTGAAGTCGTAAAGCTGAAAGCCACATAGAGTAAATTGTTGTTGTTGTATATCTTTACTTGTACGGTACGCTTCAAAAATGCAGTCATAATTTCTCATACAACTGGTATGAGAAATTATGACTGCATTTTTGAAGCCTGACTGTACATAAACAGTTTACAATCATAGGAACAGTTAGTGCCGCAACAGACGGGGCGCAAGTTGCGTCGCGTAACAGCTAGAGATGGGCTGGATAGTATTCAATCTACCCATTTGAGTATTTACCTACTCACTAGATTTTTTATAAATAGAGTAAATAGAGCGTGCTCAAGTATTGACATCGCATTTGATGTCTGTTTATCTATTTTTACGTAAAATTACGTCTATGCACACCTCCCATTAAAAATGATAAATAATTAGTCAAAGAAGTCTACTTTTAGTGTATGATTAGTATGGTATTTTTATATAATTTAGCGTCGCATATAATGTTTACCTACATTTTAAGCATATTGTGGCGTACGCACACACTTTCCAACAAGAATTGCAAGTGTATACTACATTTAAGTTTCAAAATTGTCATGAAAACATGAAAAAATGAATATGAATATAAATATAAATATGAGTCGCAACTCATATAAATCAATCTACTCACCAAATGGATAAATAAGGATATTTATCGGGTATTTACTCAATTTACTGAGTAAATACTCAAATAGCTTGATTGAGTATTTATGCATCGCCCATCACTAGCTGTTACGCGGCGCAACTTGCGCCGCGTCTGTTACGGCCCTTACAAACCATATAATGTGTAGGTACAAAGGCGGACTTATCCCATAATGGGATCTGTTCCAGTCAACTAAGTACTACTAAGTATCACATCTTTATCCAAAACTGGGCAAAATAAAAGCCTAGAATCGACCTAAAGGCTTCGTTTAGCGTGATTCGGGCGTGAATTTGTCGTTTGTACAGATTTGAATGACAATTTTTAACCCCCCAAAAAAGTTTTGTAAGTTTGACACAAATGTTTGCCTGTCTGTGTGGCATCGTGGCGCTCGAACGGATATACCGATTTCGATGCGGTTTTATAACGTAAAAGCCCTTGCGGTGGTTTCTAGCCATGTTTGGTGAAAAACGATTGAGCCGTTAAAAAGTTTTTGGGGTGCGCTTGAAAGTCAGTGCTTTCTGTAGTAATTAATAGATATCGCTACGGATATCCATCGAGTGGTGAGTAGCTGAACTACTAATACGACTTCGTTAATTCTGCTTCTCATCACTAGATGGTGTTCTTGACAATGGGGATTTTGTTTTAGAAGGAAGGCTGTTGCTAACTTTGTTCAGCTTGATGACGAAGCAAGGGTTGTCAGTGCCGTAACCATAGCTGTTCTCCTTGGCGCACCCTGGGAAGGTGACGTTGACGGCGCACACAAAGTCTCGGCCTGGCGGCGGACCGCCATCAGTGCATGGTATCTGATTGGTCCCTCCATTGATCAGCATGGATTTGTTCTCGTACGCTGTGGATAAAACCACAGAATAAGTACTAGTATTCATGTACAAAAGCCTTACTCAGAAAAGAAATTCCAAGAAATATCAACTTTATGTGGTTAGTTGCTATGGTTTAATTTAGCTCGCGTCAGAGCTCCTCACCTCTTCGTTTAGATACCTAGACATCCATAGCAAGCTAATTTTATTCTTATTACTCTGGAAAAACGATTCATGTTGGTAAATTTTCCCCTTCGAAGTGGTCGCCGCGCGCATAGTAATAATGTAGGTATACTTTCGATACCTAAACGGGGAGTGACACAGGCCTGTCAAAACAAATATTATTTCTTTAGTTATGCAAGCCAATAACAATTTGGTTTTCCAATACGCAATAGGAAGAGATGGAAATTTTAAGAAGTAATTATTATAAAAACAAAAAAAATCCCGACTTTTTTTATTGTTTTGATATACCCAGTGTCACTCTCACAGTAGATACGAATCTAACGACACTTCTCAAGCTGAACTCCATCGAGCCCTTCAGGCTGCAGAGCGTGCCAAACAATTACACATACATACATACTCTCGAAAAACATAACCCTCCTTCTGGTGCAGTCGAGTAAAAACGCTTTTTTTTTTGTTAGGAGTAACACTCCTATTTATCGTAAATAAATATCAGATATTTGGGTCCAGTAAACTGACTATAAAAAATTTAAATAATTATTTTTAATCGCACACCATTCAGCTTAACGCCGCCATTTTTTTTTGCCAGTCTCGTCTGACGTATAAAAAATTGTCATGTATCCTATTAATATTTTTATTTTTTATAAAGTATTGACTGGACCGAAAAATTTAATATTTATTTACGATAAATAAGAATGTTATTCCTAACACTAGATAAAGTTTCAGGCATTTTTAAAATTTTCATCCTTTCCCCATTTAAGTACTTACTCAAATTTTGGATAGAAAAGGAATAGATTTGAATCCTTTGATCGGTTTTTACCATTGATGAAGAAGACTGGCTTTTACTATTATTTTTATGGCTTTGCTCTTTAGCTTCTTCGATCTGCGCGGGAAACGAAACAGTATTGATATGTTCTACATTTTTTTTTATTTTCTCTTCTAGACTAGGGTTGTAGTAGTAGCAATTAAAATATGGATATGTTTGCTTGATTTTTGATTGGTGGGCCCCATAAACGTCGCTTAGGTATGGTGATAAGTAAATAATGACTGACTCCGTGGTCTAGTGGGTCGAATCATACTGGGAAGCATACTTTGTGAAAAGTTGTCCAGTCTGGTTTTGGTATTGCAGGCTTTAATCACCTGATTATTCGAAAAGAAAGATGATTCCGTGTTTCGGCAGGCACGTATTAACTGTGGGTTCCGAACGCCATCTAGCGTTTGCTCACCAAACCTATCCAAGGATTAGTTCTGGTCTACCCTTTGGGTTGCAGAGGTCAGAAGGCAGTCTCTCTGTGTAAAAAGTCATTATTTAAAAAAATATTTTTCTAAACAAGCTTTTATCTCATGTGATACTTAAGACAAATCTAACGAGCTCAAACTCGATGGGGTTGCGTCGTTTCATTACAGAGTTCCTATGACCACTGTCCAGTTCCATCATCAGATCAGATCTATGTCATTATAATATTGCATTGTCACGCGATATACGTATGCGTGCAGAATTTCAGCTCAATCGGATACCGGGAAGTGAGTCCTTACTTAACTTGCAAGATTTGATGACAGACAGACAGACAACGGGAGAGGTGAAAGAAAATTAAAAAAAATTGGAAGAACCAGTAACCTCGTCAAAATACCTAGGTTAGGTAGCGGACCCCGGGCCCTGAAGCGTTACCGCTGAGGATGCAACCGGGAATACGGGAGAATGATGATGATGGATGAGTAACAAGTAAATAATATAAAATATTTCATGGTACATGAAAGCGACCATAGATACTCACGAAGCAAAAACTCATTCAGGTTGTCCACGTATTTCTGGTACTGCTCTGTTTTGTTCTTGGTGTACCAGATCAGAGCCCCCTCCTCGAAGACCAGCGGCCGGTGACCCATCCCTGGGTTGTCGCCTGTAACATTTTAAAATAAATACATATGTAAATGCAAATCAAGCAAGTAACGAGAATTCCCAACTATACTGTTACCAACTAAACAGTATTATGAGTATACCGATTTTCTTTTAATTATACTTTTTATTGATCAACAAAAACTGTGCGAAAAGCATAAGGAATTATTTAATTAAAACACTTAAATTATAAAATACTGGGTATTTTTTCAAAATACTGTTTATTTTACTTCTCTGAGCTCGATTATACTTTATTTCTTGTAAAAGCAATTGGTAATCCATCCAAGCAGTGAGGTGCTGCCACTTGAGAGACCTTACGTAGGCCTTATAAAAATGTGACGAAAGACCACGCCCCACCTCGCGCTGATCCATAGATTACAACCACAAATGTTTAATCCTCTGGCCCCACAAAATTGAATACTGTGTATACACCTGGGCTTATCGTCTTGCTGAAATAAACTGTCATTGAAATAAATCGGTTCACAATGCGGTTGAAAATGCACAATTGCGAAAAACGGCCACTTTTGGCATATGTGCGTAGGAAAGCTTCACGTTCTCACTTTAAACTATAAACGGTAGTTCATAAAATAGTTTGAAGGGTTATCTAGGACCTGGTCAAGACAAAATTTTAATTGATTTCTCCGTTTCCTATCATATGATTTATTTCAAATGGGGGCAGCACTGGACCCCGGAAAATTTAGGTAGCCCCTTAACTCATACAGCTGCAGAAACTACATCAAATTGAATCCCAAGCGCCTCTAAATTTTTATTTATTTTCAACCTCCGACAAAAAAGATGTTATAAGTTTGACGCTGATATCTGTGTCTATGTCGTATCGTATCTTTGGAACGGATGAACCGTTTTCGATGCAGTTTATTGAAAGCAAGTTCCTTTGCAGTGCTTCTTAGCTATGTTTGATGAAAATTAGTTCAACCATTTAAAAGTTATTGGGGTTAACGCTTGAAAGTCGTTTTTTTTTTATTTTCCTACCAAATAATAGATGTCGCTACAGATATCAATTGGAAAATGTAACTACATATTCCAGTTGATAGCTGTGTCTTCCAGTGAGTAGCGGAACTCCGCTACTAATCACTAGATGGCGCGGCGTTCTTGACAGACTGGGGCTTTTTAATTTGCCCGGCAAAACACTTGCTTGCCTTTGTATACAAAAAAAATGTAATTACCAATGATAGAGTCAGCCAGTTTGAAGTAGGGGATCCTCTCGTCCACGGTGTACAGCAGGCCCGTCATGCAGAGAGAGAAGAAGATGATGATGCAGATGTACATCACCAGGTAGATCAGCCCGATCACTCCTGGAACGTCAAGAAAAATCTCTGAATCGAATTTATTTCAAGGATGCCGATAGTGCGAAACCATGAAGAAAAATAAGTATTCAGAATAGACAATTAGGTACAGTCATGCGTACCCATCGCCTTATTAATTATTTCTCTTCCTTGTCACTAGATGGCGTTATAGGTACTAATATCTTTTATTACTTATATTTGAATAAATTAGTACTCTAATTAAATAAATATGACTTATATGAAATGAAATAAATATTTTAAAGCATATTCAACACTGTCTTTGTCACTTTTTCCTTGTCGTTTGTGTCGCCATCTCTGTGTGACTACCCGCAACTTCCAGTTTTGCCTCCAATAGTTTCTATGGCATTGGGTATCTGTTACGTTAATAATTTTATTATCTTTAATACAGTTTTACGACAGGACGCCTCTCTGAATGTCAACTCTCTTTGGGAAGGCATTTGTGCGAATTTTTTTTTATTTATCAGTATTGTAGCTGTGTATGGCCTCGGATTAACCTCACGTGACAATTAAGGCCCATTTTAGGCGGTGCAAGTTTCTTTCCTGTTGCATATCATTATATTAACCCCCGACAAAAAAGTAGGGTGTTATAAGTGTCGCGCTAATGCCTATTTGTCTGACTTTCTGTCTGTTTGTCTGTGTGTTTTTTAGCGCTCGAACGGATGGACCGATGTCAATGCGAATTTTTTTACGTGAAATCAACTTCTCTTGCGGTGGTTCTTAACCGTGTTTGATGAAAATTGGATCAGTGATTTTAAAGTTATTAGGGGTTAACGCTTGAAAGCTGGGGTTTGTGATTTACCTAAAAAATTGGAAATAGTTTGTAATTTACGGCGCTACGGATTAGAATGTTATGTAGTTCCGCCTCTTAGGTTTGGATCTCACTTGTGATCACGGAGCAGCACTTTCCTATACTGGTATCCTTTTCTGTCGCTCAGAACCGTCATTTGCCAGAGAGAGTACGTTAAAGGACCGGCCGTGCTATAGCGTTCCGTCCCTCTCTTTCTCGGTCTGGCAAATGACGGTTCTGAGCGACAGAAAAGGATACCAGTATAGAAAAGTGTTGACAAGTCAGATCCAACCCTTATTGACCGAGCGAGCGAAGCGTCTCAGTTTCGAGATTGGCCAAAAATGCTTTTGCCCGGCTGACTGTTGTCCGGCTGGTCTCGCCTGCATTTCACATGTGTCTACCAATTCTCGTGAAATTTTGTGAGAAGGTTCGAAAAGTATAAAGAACTTTCCTCGATGCAGTATTTGATTTTTTTTCAAAATGGCGGACATAATGACGCTTGAAACCATTAAGACGAAGTGGTAGCTAAAGTGGCGCCCTCATTTGAAATAAATTGTTTAAAACTAAATAGGGTGATAATTAAAAATTTGATTTGTATAAAAATTATTACTAATAGTCCGTCTAGTTTTAAAACTGTTTTTCGCCAAAATTGGCCACTTTTGGCGAAAAACAGTTTTAAAACTAGACGGACTACCAATATTACTTTCAAAGGTTATTCGTAAAATAGTTTAAAGGTCTTTCTAGACATTTATACAAATCAAATCTTTAATTATCACCATATTTAGTTTTAAACAATTTATATCAAATGAGGGCGCCACTTTAGCTACCACTTCGTCTTAAAAATATCATATTTCAGTCATTTCCAAAAATTTTCAAAAATGTTGTAAGCCATCTTTTTTGTCTGACCAACTTTTTTATTCGATAAACTTCAGGTCGGGGTGACTCGCGAGGTCTACTAGCTCATAGAGACACTAGTTAGTTTCTAGATGGTGTCGTCGAGGGTTTTTTTAATTTGCCTGCAAATCAACTTGTTGAAGCAACAAATGATTTGTATGGATGCCTTTTCGTTTAGACCAAGTTATCTATTGTTTAAATCAAATGGTATGCAACAGGAAGAAACTTGCATCGTCTGAATGGGCCTCTATTTACACCTCAAATTTTATGGATAAATACTTTTACCACCCAGAGGTTCCGGTTCGATCCCCGGTTAGGTCAAGTTTGGAATGGCCCTTCTTCAAATTGTCCTGGGTCTTGGGTGTTTCTATATCTGTAATTATTTGTTATAAAGTATAGTATCTTTGAGTTAGTAAACCATAACACAAATCTCGAACTTACTTTGGGGCTAGCTCAATCTGTGTAATTTGTCCCTATGTATATATATTTATTTTACATATCCGTAATTACTCGAACTACAGGCTAGATCTCTATAGTATGAAGACATTAAAATTACTGTCAAAAAAACAAAAAAATAAACGGCATTTCCAAACAGAAGTGTGCAGCCATCCGGGCAGTTTGTATGGGAACCTCGTTTTTTTTTTTGTTTTTTTGACAGTTGTTTTTATTTTATTATACTACAGTGATCTAGTATAGGTAGCTCGTGGTTTGAGTTGTATAAAAATCAACAACTTTTGTTCTGGTATAATTGTAATATACAAATAGATGCCTCTAAAAAATAATGACTATGGAATTTATTGCTTTAACTAATAAACTAGGCATGAATAGTGCTAAACGATCCAATTTGAGCGATCATTCTACCATTATCACTATTATATCGTCATGAGAACGAGGTGCTAAGTGCCATATAACGACTCTGTACTTCAAATGGAGATGTTGGAAAAGATATACATAGTTACTGATTACTTTACTTGCACCTAAAAAAAAACTGATTTTTCTTTTCCTTTTAATGTGTATAAGTGGACAGTGCTATCAGATATTTCAAACAACCTAACAATTACATACATACGAGTACCATACATGTCAGTGGCGGGGCCTCCTTAGAAGCCGATGCCCATGAAATTTTCTTAGGGGTTTCTAGAATATACGCATTTTTATTAAAAAGAATTAAAACCTACGTACATCGGCGCACCACGCATTAAAATTTCCATTTACTATTTTCATAAGCCGTAAACTAGCAACTTGACTGGATTGCACACACCTACAGTCCCACATATTCAAAATACGAACATTTTCGCTGGTTATTAAATACATTTTGTATTTGCACGCTCAGAGACATTACTCACAATAAGTCAATAAAAATAAAAATATGCGAATTATAAGCCGGACGTTGAACGGCTTATTTAACCTATAAAGAACCGAATTCGGAAGGTATTTAATTCGTTTCATAGTTATATAGCTGTACTGGCCCGAATTCTTACCCAACGAAATATAGGTATATAAACTATGAAGTCTTTATCCCAGACAGACAGAACCCAGGGGTGAGTACTAGCACTTACTCTGTGCCCAGAGCTGCAAGACTTAATTACCACTTTTAGCATGGTGGTGTGAAGGTGAAAAATGAAACATACTAGTGATGGGTTGCTAGTCGAATCGCCTATTTAACAAGATTTACATCGTCGCTCGTTCCCTCGATCTGTGTGGAAAAGAAGCACACGATATACTCAGCCAACGAGACACCTGGGCCGGCCCTCTATCTATCTATATCTTGAATTTTTGCCTAAACTCAAAGTGATATATACATGAAAATGTATATTCCGAAAGATTATAATGAGGTCTTCCTAAATAAGGAGAGAGCCAGCCCAGGTATCTCATTGACTGGCGGTACATTCTAAGTTTTTTTCCCCATGCCTGCGTGGCTATGCATAACTCAAAGTGACAATTATAAGGAGATATTATAAATTTATTTTTTTATTTTATTTGATTAAACTACCATAATACAGAATAAATAAACAACTGAGTTTTTAGTGAAAAGTTATTCTACGTACAATATACAGTTTTTCAAAAACAATCATACAAATCGTACACATCAATTATAACAAATACCCTCCCAACTTAATTTGTTATTGATGATAAATGATGATATGACATTTAATTTAATTAATTTTTCAATATTTTCCTAAAAGTATATGTTTAATTTTTAAGACGAAGTGGTAGCTAAAGTGGCGCCCTCATTTGAAATAAATTGTTTAAAACTAAATAAGGTGATAATTAAAAATTTGGTTTGTATAAATGTCTAGAAAGACCTTTAAACTATTTTATGACTAATCTTTGAAAGTAATATTGGTAGTCCGTCTAGTTTTAAAACTGTTTTTCGTCAAAAGTGGCCACTTATGGCGAAAAACAGTTTTAAAACTAGACGGACTATTCGTAATAATTTCAAAGGTTACTCATAAAATAGTTTAAAGGTCTTTCTAGACATTTATACAAACCAAATTTTTAATTATCACCTTATTTAGTTTTAAACAATTTATTTCAAATAAGGGCGCCACTTTAGCTACCACTTCGTCTTAAGTTGATATAAGAACCTATACTATGATAATAAAGATATATTTGAATTGAATTAAATAAGCAAATATTTTATTTAAAACACAAAAATATATACAAACTCAGGGTATAAACATTACAGAAATATTAAACAATAAATAAGGAAATAAACATAGCTTTCATTTAGCGGCAGAAATATTAATAACCGTCCAAGAGCGTGTCGGGCCACGTGCAGTGTAGGGTTCCGTAGTTGCAATTGCCCACTTTGAGTTCACGCCACTAAAACGTCTTCAAAACAATTTTCTATTAAATTTGTATGAACTTTTCCTTTTCCGAGTACATTTTATAAGTAGGTCGCTTATAACTTTATAATTTGTAAACCCTACTTAGCTCTGATAGTTTTCCTTTACACTTCGTTATATGTACTATTGCTGTATTTTTTTTACATGTCCATGTTTAACCGTTTAATAGATAGATAGGGGGGGACAATGGACTCTAACAAAAATTTGCAATATAAAACCAAATATTTCATAAACGGATCCCTAAATCGAAAAATGATGTTCACAAACTCACTTTATTTTTGAAAGGCCTAATTCAACGATACCCCACATGATGGGTTAGTCAAGAAAAAAAAATTGACTCCTTCTTTACTTGTATGGGAGCTACCCTAAAAAATATTTTTTATTTTTTATTTTACCATTTTTTTTGGCATGATTAATATACATACTTATACCAAATTACAGCTTACTAGTACTTATAGTCTCTGAGTAAAACCGCGGACGGACAGACAGACAGACAGACAGACATGGCGAAACTATAAGGGTTCCTTGTAGGTACTACAGAACCCTAAAAATGTGAGATCCTATCCTAGTCCTTGGAGAGCCAAACCAGTTTACTTTACTACCTAAATGGAAATAACCAAATTTGAGAAACGTACTGTTCATGTTTAAATGGGTATCCAAAAATATCTAGCCCCATTCTCCAAAAGCGTGGAGTCCAAATCCTAAGCGAATCGATTTTAGTCGAGGCTGAAATAGCGCGGCCATGATGTAGCAGTGTTTACTTTATGGTTGGTATAACTCTTCTAAGGGCAAAGATTTAGAATAGGTACACAAGTAGTGTAGAATAAAAAAGACATATTAATGATTTTTTTTTTTTATTTATTTTATATAGGGTTAACAAACAGTGTAACTTTACAAATAACGTAATAGAATTCATAAATCTTAAATATTACTAAAAGATACACCAACGACATTAACCTCATTTATATTTAAGTTTTACAAAGTTGAATGAGGTGATCGACAACTAATTACGGAAACAAAATTCTAAACAAAAAGCAAATAATATTATATTGCAATTGAGGGGAGCCTATTACCCCGACCATGAAACAATGGTCGGGTTATAGGCACACTTCAGGTAGATTTAAGCAATTTGAAGTGTGCCTATATCCAGACCATGAAAAATGGTCGGGTTATAGGCACACTTCAAGTAGGTTTAAGCAATTTGAAGTGTGCCTATATCCCGACCATGAAAAAATAGTCGGGTTATAGGCACACTTCAAGTAGGTTGAAGCAATTTGAAGTGTGCCTATATCCCGACCATGAAAAAATGGTCGGGTTATAGGCACACTTCATGTAGGTTTAAGCAATTTGAAGTGTGCCTATATCCCGACCTTAAAAAAGGGTCGGGTTATAGGCACACTTCATGTAGGTTTAAGCAATTTGAAGTATGCCTATATCGCGACCATGAAAAAATGGTCGGAAGGCGTGACAATGCAATATTATGATGACATGGAGCTGATCTGATGATAGAACCGCAAGGTGGCCATAGAAACTCTGTAATGAAACAAATCATCCCTATCGAGTTTGGGTTCGTTTAATTTATCTTGAAGAGCATTTGAAACTTTTAATTTCATTATTTTTCAGTTTTTATGTATATGTATATATGGTTGTCTAGAAGAGATCGCTCTAAGCGATAAGACCGCCCATTGTACCTATGTATTTTAAATTGTAAAACTTCCTTTTTATGTTTTTTTATGTTGTATTTGTGCAAAAGAGTTTTTCGTTCATTCATTCATTTTTGATAAAAGCTTATTAAAAAAAAAAACAATTATTTGTTCAATCTACACCCCAACCATAACTATTAACGTGGCCTTTGAGTCCTACAGCCCTAGACTCTGTCTAACCCGTTAAGGATAAAGACGTCAAAATCTATATGTAAACCTATACTTACCAAGCAATAGAAGATTTCTATAAAAACAGCGGTGCCATTTTTCAAACGCGGAGTCACATGAACAAATGTTTATTCCATAAAAAAACCGACGTTTAGTGACTTGGCGTTTGAAAAATGGCACATCAGATCATCAGCATACTTCATACAGTATCAAATATTTTTATGTGGTTTACATTCAAACAGCAAACATACGCGCATGAGTTAGATCCGAGGTCGCACTATTTGCGGAGACGTAAACTTTATGGATGACGTCACACACCTATATTTCCGATTCCATTGCCTAAGTGAGGTGGGGATTTTACTGCTTCTGTTCGGATAGTAGGTAGCATGCTTTCTTATTATAAAATGCTAGCAGCCCCCGTAGCATGGTACTATTGATAAACCCAGATAAAGTTTATATCGCGCGAAGAACTAGTGCCATCTCGCTCGTTAGCTCGTAATGCGAGATAGTGACAGACGATAGCGCTCGATAAACGTTGTCGCCTTTCTGTCTGTCGTTTCTAAGCTTTCTAGATGACTACGTCACACATCTATTTTTCCGATAAATTGCTTAATGAGACGGGGATTTTACTGTTTATGTTGTGCCATTTTTGAAATGCGGAGTCACTAAATGAACGTTGCTTTTTTGTATGGAAAAATCCATTCGTTTTGAGACTCCTAACTCTAGTCAAAGTGGTAACAGCGAATTCGGAATTGTTTTCTGTCCTATTCATGCTACTAGATTAACCAGCCAGTGACGACGTACACTGAGAAAAAATTTAATGTAACGGTAACAGTCTCGCGAGTTCAATGGTTTTTTCCGATCTCAATAAATGTCCAACGTGCCTACAGAATTTTTAACTTCAAAAAATGTTTTTCTTATTCCGTCCTCCCTCGCGGTCCACAATGGGCATGGGGCGGTGGAAGGAGGTTTGAGGTGGCTTTTTAAACCCAGACCCGGAACCCTACTAGAGTCACTAGAGTCTATTCTGTATGTAACAATATTAATTCTGTGCCGTAAGATCCAACGGTCACTTTTAGCGTGACGCAGCATAGACGCAGCTCGAAAACGTAAAAGAATTTCATAAGTTCCAAAAATAATGCTAATGTTACAGAGCTACGAGTTTGTAGAGATAAATTCCCGGTAAATTATGTACGATCCGATCGAAATAACCGCATAGAGTGATGCGAATGTATGATTCACTAGATAGGTACATACAAGTCATACAACATGCATGAGTATCATGGCTTTCCACAGAGCTAACGTAATGAAATCGTGACAAACCCTCAATGCAGAAAAGGCGCACAATGCGACACATATAAGCTGAACAGAAATGGCGGATTTAAACCAAAATGGCGGTCGTCAGCGCATTATTTGTACCTGCGCCTATAACCGCCATTTTGGTTCAACCTACGTGCCGGGAATTAGTACAAAAATGCTTTGAAGTCCGCCAATAGTAGTACCAATCAAATGTTATGTCGGTCAAAGGTCTGCCAGGCAGCGTATATAGAAATGCTACTTCAGTACGTCTCCGCCAGCTAAGACGAACTGAATTAACATTGTCTAACTGTAACCATGCGTCTATGCTATTCCAATACGTCTCAGAGAGTGATGTACTGGACTAGGATTTCTAAGTTAGTATGTATTTAGATGTACTAGAAACCCTCATCCTATTCGTCAAGCTCGCGTGACGTATTAGCGTTGGATTTCTAAGTACTTAAATCATAAAATTGTCTTAGAAAAGCTAACGCGATACGTTTCTTTATGCCGATTTTGCTATCAAACGCACACAGTATATTATTGCGTATTTTCTATCTCGCTTTTTTTCAATCAAGTTATGTCTGAACAAGCGATAACACTATCACCGGCGAGAGCTAACTTTTTAACTTGCCTATCAATGAAGTAGGCATCTACAATTATAACTTATTCCAAAAAAAGGTCAGGTCACGCGCATTGGCCTAGTTCTTCAAAGTGACGTAAATACAAGCAACATACCACAATTACAGTTAGATACCTACTTAGGAATAAATCAAATAATATTTGTGGCACCTTAGAATCATTTATATTTATATTTTTTCTTTGCTACACTTACAAACGCCATCCCAAATTATGTCGCTCATGTGTCAAAAACTATGAGCAGGAGATCTAGAAAGTACAAAGTGCAGCCAACTTCCATTTCGCAACGTAAAGATAGAGGAATATCAGGAGGAAAGATCCAAGTAGGGCGTCCTACCAAATTAGAAAGTAAAGTTAATATTGAAAATAACGAACCATGTGCAAAAAAACATTCATAAAATAATTCTTAATTACCAATTAAGCTCTTTTTTTTCGTACTGTATTTGCTTTATACTGTATTTGCTACATACCTACTCTATATTTTAACCAGAAACCTATATAGAGTTATTCTTAGCCTTCCTTTAGTATCAGTTTCACGTTGACGAACAGGATTAGGTTATCCCCTACTTTGCGCAGCGTGATATGACTTGTTACCCTACTGCAGTACATCACTCTCTGAGACGAGGAGCATTTACACATGTTTATCGTTAGAAAGACAGAGCTATAATAATTCAGTTCGTCTTAGCCGGTGGGGACGTATTGAAGAAGCTTTTCTATATACGCTGCCGGGCAACGGTTGGTCGCCCAACTGAGGTACTTTCTTTTTGTTTATGCGAAGGCGATATTTTATTCGATTTTTGTATGAAAAGTTGTTCATTATTGTGGACTGATCCTGCCCCAAATATTTGGCTGGTGGTTTAAAAGTCAAGTTGATGTTCATTGACGTCATTAACGCACGCACGGACAAACAGATTAAGTTTTCTTTTCGTTTTGAAAGTTTAGGTATGGTTGAATTTTTAGTCGGAGATTTTTATTTAGTCTTGTTAATAAAAATAGTCGATAGTTATATCTTAATTTATAAAAATCTTTTGAATTATATTTGGTCGTTTTGAAAATCCTTGGGGGAGGCCTATGTCCAGCAGTGGACTTCCTGTGGCTGATAAATGATGATGTTAATACGTGTTAAGTAAATTTTGATGTTCTTCCACCACATTTACAGAAGAGTACGTTAACCTATCTACGTGGTATTTGATACTTTTTCCTAGTGATAGATACTATTTATATCTAGATAAATATTATTTTCCTGTATTTCTATCTTCCTGGTACGTTCCAATCATTTGAGGATTAATTATCTTTTTGCTCATTTATATTTATTACAGTCTCTGTCAATGACATGAAACATACTTATACATATATCTATACTTTATCCCTACAGACAGAGCTAAGCGTTATAAACCCAAAGACTACTCTCGCTGTAATGATGGGCGAGAAGGTTGAAAAAGGAATTGAAATTGTTTGTTTGTAAAATCTTTATTGTACATAAACACAGGACAAAAATACAGGTTTGAACTAGAGAACAGTACAAAGGTGGACTTATCCCAGATAGGGATCTCTTCCAGTCAACCTTGAAATATGAGGACAATTTACAACACAGGGTAGAGAGCGGGTACAATATACAGAAGACACACAATAGAAACCAGAATTCAATTACACTTAACTATTTACTACACTACAAACAATTTAAAATTAATACTTGTAAATATAACACAGTAAATATAAGTACATATATTTACTGTGTTATATTTACATATAATACATACAATATATATACATATAAATGTACATAAAATATATATACATATGCAATAAATATATACCTAAGCAATGTATACTTATATACATATATAACTCAACTCAAGTCTTCAGAAGTTTCCACAAGCTTCCTCAATCTAAACTTAGTGTGTTACTATTTTAATTCCTTTCGCATTTTCGCCTATTCCCTCGATTGGCTTTCACGATCCGCGCGGTAAGCTGGTACGCTGGTATAGACTAGCATAGAAGAATAGTGAACTATTACAGGTTGATAAGAAGTTTGTTGAAAAAAAGAAGTACATTTTTTGTACACGTTTTTATTTTTTTAGTTTTAGGTGATCAGACCCTAGACATCGTCTACCATAAAGTGCTCGTTATAGCAAATAAAAAAATCTATGAGTTATGTTGTTTTAAAACTGAGTTCTGTCAAATATCCCCCGGCTCTATCATCACAACAGCTCATTGACTCCATAATATTGTATTGTAATCTGATTTACACAAGTATGCAAACTTTCACCTCAGTTGGTTGAAACTAACTAGTCGAAAATTGAACTGCAAGATTATTTTACATAAACAAACCTACATAGTATTTACATACAAAAAAAAAACATTGCAAGTTACATAAAAGCTTGTAAAAAAGATTTTTTCAGTGAACTGTTGTACCCTACACTGCAGCACACAATGGCTATGCCGATTTCTACGAGTAGGTATAGGTAAGTTGGTACGTAAGTAATAAACACTGCGCGCAATGGAAAGTTCCAACAGGGTGGGTGGCTTGACACACCACACCTAGCGGTCGCCCCTCTTAACGAGGTGTATCTATTTGGCCCTAGCTATCAGGTTGGAGGTTATTGCTTATGGAATTAGGTGTTTTATATCATGTGACTGTCTTCTAAAAATAGAGTGGTAACACCTATCGTTGGACATACGAATGCTATGCACTCTTAGGTTTTTACCCGACTACGGCAAAGCTAACAGGAAGGGTAATGCTTTTACCTGTCTATAATGTATGTATGTAGGTATGTATATATGTCAGTTCCACCGTAGCATCCGAATCGCTTGTCCTTGTCCAATTTTTACAAATGATATGTCAATCGTTTCATCATTATTGTCCGGGTGATATATATGTACTACCATTTGTAAGCAAATAAAGTATAAATAACGTATGTTACATACAAAAAAGTGAGTGTCTTAAGAGCAGCCTTCCCGTCTTACTTTTCATACAAACGCTCGTACATAATTATGAGTCTATTTTGTACACGCCTACTACTACCTGTTTTCTTCTCTTTTCCTGTCCTGGGTCTGCTGGAAGAGATTTCTTATGAAATAAGCAGTACCTATGTACTCAATGTTCTCACTTTGTTTCTATGTTTGTATTTTGTGTACATGAATTTTGTAAATAAAAAGAGCCCAAGGCCATAAGACTCAAAGGCCATTTTTAACATAACGGTGGCCGAAACGATGAAAAAAGGAATTAAAATAGTTAAGTTCTGCTAACCGCATCGCCTTTTCACTTATTCCCTCGATCGGATTTTACGAACTATTCGGGAAAAGAAGCAGCTGGCTCAAGTTCTTTTCTTTTCTTCAAGACCAGCATTGAAGAAGAATATTAAATACTTATCACACTTATATTATGAAGGCGAAAGTTTGTGAGTGTGTGTATTTGTTAATACAATTAAATAAAATTATTACTATTATATAAAATTATTACACTATACAATAAAATTGATTCAGCCGTTTGCTGGATCAATTTTGATAAAATTTGGTAACCAAGAAGCTGACACCCTGGATTAACACATAGGCTACTTTTTCCACGAGAAGCACCGCTGGGCGCAGCAAGTAAAATATAAATTTTGAGTTGCAAGTGCCTGAATGAGTTGCTAGTCCATCACTTTATTTATAGGAATTCTTGAAGCCACAGATCCGCCTTTGATCAATGTGCACTTTATACTTTACTTTAGTCACGTTGTAGGTAGGTACTTTAGAATATGTAACAAAAACCCTGTCCGATCCTTATAGAAGCAACTCAGACCGTCAATATGAACAACTTTTCATATGTGACAATGCTTGAAACTCGAAGAAAAAATCGTCATTTTCATACAAATTGCCGGACCGGCCGAACATTTTTGTATGAAAATGTCGATTTTTCTTCGAGTTTCAAGCATTGGTCCCATAGAAAAAGTTTTTCATATTGACGGTCTGAGTACTCTGAGTTGCTTCTGTAAGGATCGGACAGGGTTTTTGTTACATATTGTATATTAAGCTATAGATAAGTATGAGCAGTAGTGTTCGTTTCTAAACCGAATGCCTATCTATACATATAAGCTTATCGATGTAAACTTCAATCTTTTCATCGAAATGATTTGCACACTTTGTCGTCGCCGTCGGCCCAACATTTCGTGTTTCGGAGGGCACGTATAAACTTGGGGTCCCGAACGCCATCAAGCGTTTGCTCAAAACTATCCCAGGATTTGGGTAGCGAAGGTCAGACGGCAGTCGCTCTGTGTAAAAACCAGTAACCTCGTCAAATCTCCTAGGTTAGGTAGCTGACTCCGGGCTCTGAAGCGCAAGGGCGGATCCAGGGGGATGGTCATGGGGGTCATGACCCTCCCCTGGGCTGGGTCCAGGACCTAGATGGACCACTAATTAAAATTGTTTAACATAATGTTGTTAAATATATTTTTTTTGTCACAATATAGATTTTATGTAAGTACCTTCAATATTTAATTGATTAAATATAATATTTTGTATAATGGCAAATGCATTATTCGGGAGCGAAGGCATCGAAAATTTGAATTTTACCGCGCCACCGCCACCACATTTGTCATTCAAAAATATGTATTTTTAAGTACAGTAAGTACTTAGATACATTAATAAAATACCTTCATTTTACTTGTGTCTATGATCAGAAAATTAAATTATAACTTGTTGTGACTTGATCACGACTCTGTGACCCCCCCCCCCCTAATACCAAAGCTGAATCCGCCCTTGCTGAAGCGTTACCGCTGAGGATGCGAACGGGAATACGGGAGGATGATGAGATGATGAGTCGGCGGTCCACACCATCAAACACATCGAAGGTACTGTACAAACTATTTTAACAAACGTAGTTTTACTATCAGACAAATGCCAAGATTTCAATCGAAATTTCGGCATTTCTAAACCAATTCCGGTCAGATAAACACTTTTGTATGAAAAAGAAAAAAAATCTTAACATGACATTTTTCCCAATAGACGTTCTAATAGGATACCCGGTAGGTATATAGATACCTAATTATTGGATGATTTAGGTCCTGCCTATGGTTTCTTGGCGAAGAAGTATCTTAATTAGAATAAGACAAAGTATCTTATGAGATAATTAACTTTAACACATTAAAATTTTTACTTTGTAAAAAGTAATTTAATAAAATAATTAAATCGTGATCTCGCTGTTTTTTTATTTTTTAAGTCTTTTATTCTTTTTTACTTATAATACTTCGTTCTTATTTTTATTTATGGTTTTTAAAAGCTACATTTTAGTTTAACTTAAAATAAAGTTCGTGATCATGAAATCAGAAGCTCTTTAGTTATTTAAAATTTTTTATACAAGTATATTTTGCAACATGTTGTATAAACTTTACTTTCGCTTTCTCTACTTAACAATTTTCAAACTTCTCCGTTTCCCTTTTTTTTATTTTATTTTTGGAACGAAGTTCCTTACGGCAGGCTTGGAGGAGATAGGGATTTTGCTGCGCGACCGAACTGAAAAAAATGTGATAGTAAAACCGTAAGGATGACCTCGTTAAATAAAACCGTTAAATGAGACGTGCGCAGGCGCGACAGTCTTATACACATTGTGTCGATTCTACATTAGCCGAAGGAACTTCGTTCCTCCCTGGTGTCCCACGACACCACATTCTTTTTTTCTATATGATGATTTTTTTTAACTTTTATATATTATAAAACACATATTATTTATCAAATAAAAAAAGAGAGAAAAGCTATTAAGTTAAAAAAGTGTTATGTTACAATTATTCTTAATTAGCTACTTGTGTCGCACTGCAGAGCACTCCGAACTCCTCTTTCCTTCCACAATGGTCAGAAGACAGAAAAGGAACGACAAGAATTGCAGGGAAAAGACCCACGATAAAATATATTACAGTTATTAGGATGAATCAAACAGGTTACACACGTAGAGAGTCAACCGACCCGTTTCGACCTCATCGTATTTCTATGTATTGCGTTAGTTTTAATAAAAAAAAAATACAATTATATATTTTTTAATTACACTCACCCCATCTATGCGGAGTCCTCCCCAAGAACTTTCCCTCCTCCGGGTTCCATATCGCGTACTTGATCCTCTGCAAAAACGGCCTATCAGGAGGCCGTCTACAGTAGTTCACCTCCCCGTTCTGCTTGTTGGCACCCATGACCACAGTGGACCACTGGTTGGTCCACCAACTGTTGAAGACTGACTGAGCAAGGCAAACGCGGATGATCGTAGAGTTGGATCGTACAGAATGGATACCGTGCTATGTTCGCTGCCTACAATGTACTGTCTCTGCGAGAGTTTGGAGATAGAATACAAGGGAGTATTTAAATAGAAGATATTGCACAAAATGAAATGCAAAATTATTTGCATCACTATGATATATATGATTATAATTTTATACGACGCCCTACGACGTTATTTTTTTTTTCAAAAACATTATTCTGTTCAATTTGATCAATAATAATAATGGAGTTGCTCTTGCTTCTAAAGCAATTTATAGGTATTTGAATGAACGAACGAAGTGAGCGCAGTTCTCCTAGTACATTAGGACAATTGACGTATATATTTTATGTACGTTTTTCGATATCTTAATCGTATAACTTCGTGGACTGCCTCCGTGGTCCAGTGGTCAAGGCGTTCGCCTTGTGACCCGGAGGTCATGGGTTCGATTCCCACTGGGAAACATACTTTGTGCAAAGTTGTTTCCAGTCTGGATAGGATATTGCAGGCTTGAATCACCTGATTATCCGAAAAGAAAGATGATTCCGTGTTTCGGAAGGCACGTAAAACTGTGGGTCCCGAACGCCACCTAGCGTTTGATTATCATACTATCCAAGGATTGGTTCCTGGTTTGCCCTTTGGGTTGTGGAGGTCAGACGGCAGTCGTTCTGTGTAAAAACCAGTAACCTCGTCAAATCTCCTTGGTTAGGTAGCGGACCCCGGGCTCTGAAGCGTTACTGCTGAGGATGCAACCGGGAATTCGCTCGGATGATGATGAATCGTATAACTTCGTGAAATTCGGTAGGTAAACAGACCAATGGGATTTTAAAAGTAGGAAAATTAACCAAAATGTTGCAAGATGGAATAGTAAGAGACTTGACAGCTCGGGCGAATTACTAATATAGGTAGAAGTTTTTCAGGAAGGAAAAGTAGCCAATAATTAAGTATTATGAAAACCTTGCGATACACTAAATTACTCTCTCAATAATATAGAAAGAGGAAATATACAATTTTCCTTTCTCATCACTGAATATATGCGTGTAACATTAATAATGGTTATCTTATTATATTACATAAACAATATCTTTCAGTGATATGTAATACCTTTTTCCCTTCTCTTTACAACAATGCTTCTATACAGGCTGGTAAAGAAGTAAAAAAGGTAAAGTCACTTCTGTACAGCTACTCTATGACAGTAGTTCGTATCCATATCCGCCTAAATCTAGCGGCAACTGACGCCGCCCGCCCATCCCCAGCCGCCCAACCTTCAATTACGATCCAGTGTGACCGATACTTTATATCTAAGTGTTAAGTGTACCTACAACTCAATGGAATTTAATTTGTTTTGTAGGTCAAACTGTTTTCAACCCCCGACAGAAAGAGGATGTTTTTAGTGTGACGCTAAAGTCTATCTGTCTGTGTGTCTGTCTGTGGCTCGCTCGAAACGATAGACCGATTTCGATGCGGTTCTTTCACGTGAAAGCTAGTTCTCTTGCGATGATTCTTAGCAATGTTTAATGAAAATCGATAGAGCTGTTTAAAAGTTTTGGGGGTTTACGCTTGAAAGGGCTTTCTCTAGCAGATGATAGATGGCACTACGGATATTCATCTAGTGATGATTCAAAGATTCAAATATTTATTCAGTAATTAGACCTTTACATGCACTTTTACACGTCAATAAGTATAATTTATGTTCCGTGTAAAGTATATTAAAATTTAATTTATTTTAAAGAAAAGCTACCGATACCAGCGCTTTGTAACGACCACTGCTGAGAAGAAACGCCGAAAGAAACTCATTTTCACAGTATTGGTTGCCTACTCGCCAGAAGGGCTTTGTCATATTATTAATATTGTCTTTTAATTAATAAATACTTATAATATAATACAATGTTGAAACATTATAACATGTAATGCTTGCGAACAAGTAAACAAACATAAATTGCGTTATAAAAAATATAAAATATTAAGTAGTCAAAAAAGCGAAGCCATAGTAGAAGATGAGTAGCGGATCTACCGATATGATTTTGGTAGTTTCGTTACTGATCACTAGATGGCGTTCTTAACAATTGGGGTTTTCGTCATTTGCCTAGCAAATAAATTTATTATACAAGAGGGGTGTTATAAGTTTGACGCCAATGTCTGTCTGACATCGTAGCCCTCGAACGGATGGACTGATTTCGATGAGGTTTTTATCACGTGAATGCAAGTTCCTTTGCGCTGGTTGTTAGCTATGTTTGATGTAAATCGATTCAGCCGTTTAAAAGTTATTTGGGGTTAACGCTTAAAAGTCAGGGTTTTTAATTTACCTGGCAAATAATAGATGGCGCTACGGATCAATTGGAATATGCAGTTCCGCCACGTGCTGTCGGAAGTTTTTTTTAATTTGTCAGTATTACAGTTAACTTGAAACGTATTGTTTCTGTCCATTTATGACCAAGCAGTATACAGGGCCTAACAAAATATACTAAAATTATTTTAACCCTTTCACCGCGAGACTTTATATCAGTTGACGAGCCCCCAGCGCGAGGGGTAGTAAATCTAAAATAAATACCTACAACCAAAAAGGGATGTGTATACTTACGTTATGTGCAACGAGCGGTTTTTTTTTTGAATGGGCACGACAATGTTTGTCGGATAAATCCGACGTTCGCGGTGAAAGGGTTAAGTAAAGTTGATTGCAGTCCATGATAGTGAACAATTTTCCACAAAGAATATTGTTATTATCCTCCTTTTGGAATCACGGGGCTTTTGACCCCGATTCTTTGGAAGTCTAGCGCAGAAATGCAAATAAAACACGTTGAGGCCCTTTGGAGAAGTTGATATTAAGTGGCGCTCCCGAAAAAACCCATACCTGAATATACGTATGAAATGCGTACCCTTGAATAGGTTTCGGCTGGAGAAAGATCTATTGCAAGAAAAAGGAAAAGGTCTATAGGTTATGGAATGAGATTGGGATGGACGGATGCTGGGATATTGCAGTAGCAACGTCATCTGCCATAATCATGATTACTGACATTGTAGGCGGGTGGTGGCTTGCCGCCCACTAGATGGGCCCCTCAAAAGCGCCGACAATTATAGGAGCAACACCGGTTCAAACCTTAGGGGTGTCGAGAGGTGTGTCTTATTATTATGTATCAAAAAAAAATTTGGCCTCCCCTACGATCTGACCAATTCGAGTTTCAAAAATTTATCATGAAAAGCAAAAATGTATTTTTCATTTTTCGATATGTTTCTTGGGGAAATTATTTAGTATCATACAAAAGTTGAATCTACTCTTAAAATAAGGAGCGGGATGGCCCTGCAGGAGTGCACATTACTAGCACTTTCGTAAGTAAAGCGACACCGGGCGTGATCCGCGCTTGGATGGATGACCACAAGGTGACATAAAAATTTCTCGAGTCATCATTGTATGGCAGTCGTCAAGCTATTTCAGATGCTTTTAGGCGGCCTGAAAAATTAACACCAATGTTGGCCACACACACGAAAAATAAAACAAACAACCCCTTAAATAGTTTCAATTAATGTATATATTGTTAGGTTTTTTTTACTCTTTATTTATTGGGGCTTTGGTTTTTATTTCAAAATAACAGCGTTGTTAGACGTTATATTGTAAGCAAGCTCCCTTGAAGCAATTAAAGGACCTGCACCAACCTTTGATAGAGTTAGGATAATGGTTATAATAAAAAGTAAAAAAACTAAAACCCAACTACGACAAAAAACGACGCTGAAAAAGTATAAAACAAGATTTTCAGAATACTGAACTGAACAAAGTTACTAATGTAGTTGCAAGTAAATGGACACAGTAGACTCTACCAAGATGCCTTCATTGTAAATTGACAATAATGTCATACAATACTATTCTGAAGTATGCAATATTCACTATGTAGAGATAAATTTTCATGTTTGGAAAGGCGTAGTCACACGTTACATATACCTACCTACCGTAGCACTTTGACAACGTGTGACTACGCGTGTTCTCTCTCTCTCTCTCTCTCTCTCTCTTCTTAGTGCATTTTGGCTGCATCCATTATCTGTGCTGCAGAAAACTTAAATAGAATAAAAATCAAGTTTTGAATGAATAATTTATTTTATCATTTATAAAGAGTATGTAATACTATACAACGTGTAACGGAAAGGGGGTATCGACCCGAAAGGGAGAAAACATACTGATCAATGTGAACAACTTTTACGATGGGACCAACCTTGAAAAAAAAACAACTGCACTTCCATACATTTTGGCACGGTTGATTTTTAATTTTGTAACGAGGTGAAGATTATTTTTTACGGTTTCAAGGATGGTCCCATAGAAAAAGTTGTTCACATTGATTAGTATATTTACTCCCTTTTTTATTTATTTATTTAACTTTATTACAAAAATTGTAACAGGCGGACTTAAGGCCCAGGGCCTTTTCTACCAGTCAACCCAGGTGATGCGGATAAAAGCTAATTTTGGACGACATGGTACATTCTAATTTAACTATAATTTAATTAATATCTTCAAGTTTTACCAAAAATACATTTAACGATAATTTTATTCATTTATATACTTATCTATATATTCATAAACATACATGGAAAAATACACAAATATTGCATAGATTCATAAACCCTACATTGACGACATAAATATTATAATACTCTATGACAATTGGTGAAGATAATGAGCGCGCACAGCTCTCTTAAACGCTTGACGACTAGGGGCTTTGAGGACGTCAAAGGGAAGGGCGTTCCAAAGCATCACGGCTTGCTTGGTGAATGATTGATCGAAAAACCCACTCCGGCAGCGAGGCACATCGAGAAGAAGATTGTTGGAAGAACGAAGAACTCTGAGATGGGTATTACCCTGAAAAGTTTCGGGTTGATATCCCCTTTCGTTACACTTTGTTTATTAGCTACAACTATGCCTTGGGGCCAACAACTTTATGATGCACAGTCAAGTACGAAGATCCTGACCAGGGGGCTCTTCTTATGTCTTGAATTTTCTCTTAAACTAAAAATGATATTAACATGAAAATTTATATTCAGACAGATTTTAATTAAGTCTTTCTGAATATAAATTTTCATGTTAATATTATTTTTAGTTTAAGAGAAAATTCAAGATATAAGTAGAGGGCCTAGTCAGGTATCTTGGTACTTGACTGTACCCGTATGTATACTTGTCAAGGTATCTATAGTTACTTACACATTAGATAATACAACAAACTACTTGTTTAAATAATAAATAAGTACCTACTAAGTACGCATAAGAGTGAGTCCACATGGCGTCTTGCGTCAGAGTTATGTCACCGTACTGTCAGCGTTGCGTTGACGTAGCCCTGTCGCTGCGTCGCTTTTAAGGTTCCGTAGTAAACAAGAGACTCTTATAGTTTCGCCATGTCTGTCTGTCTGTACGCGGTTCTACTCGGAGACTTTATGTACTAAAAAGCTATAATTTGGTATGTGTAATAATTATATCGATAAAGATGTAGAATAAAATCATGAAAAAAATTTTTTGCCGTTGGTGGTACATGTAATGTGGGCGTAATTTTTTTTCTTGAATAACCCATGGTGTTACGTGTCGTTGTAAGTCTTTCCTAAACATTGCGAGCTTGTGGACACCATTTTTCGATTTAGGGATCCGTTTCTGAAACATTTGGTTTTATAGTGCAATTTTTTGTTTAAGTCAAGTGTCTCGCACCCCTCTATCTACGGTTAGTAGACTCGGGTAAAAATAACGGTAGTAGTTTAAATAACAAAGTTTAAAGATAAGCTATCAAAGCCTTAACAAACTACTTATAGGGTTTACAAATAAAAGAGCAATAGGCGACCAGTTTATAAAATGTACTGGAACAGTAAAATTTCATACAAATTCAATAAAACTCAGTTTTAAGACGTTTTAGTGCCGTGAAATTAAAGTTAGCATTTGCAACTATGGAACTCTACTCTGCACGCAGCCCGACTCGCACTTGGCCATTTATTTTTACATAAAATAAATAAATATATAGGGACAAATAACAATGATTAGCTAGCCCCAAAGTAAGTTCGAGACTTGTATTATAGGATACTAACTCAACGATACTATATTTTATAACAAATACATTATAGATAAACATCCAAGGCCTTTTTCAAATTGGCCTTTTTCAAATTGTGAGTGTATTGACACTCACAATTTGAAAAGGGCCATTTTCCAACTTGCCCTGACCGGGGATCGAACCCAGGACCTCTGGGTGGCGGACTAGCATGGTGACCACTACGCCACGGAGGTCGAAAAATAACCATAAAGTAGGCACACGATGCGCTGTGTGAGCCTGCGTGACGCAACTCCCGCGTGGACCCGCTCTTGTTTAGAATATTTATTTATTCATAACTTACAGACTTAGTCGTATAATGTACCAAGTATTTTTGTTACTTGAATCTGGTGGTGAAAAAAAGAAGTTCTCGACTCACTTACATTATGGAGCCATGCCAGATGAAGGTTATAAATACCATTCTTTACCACCGACCGCAGTAGGCCAGCAGGATTCTAATGGCTCTTGCGGTCCGAGGGACGTAACGTAACATAAAAATTATATTTAAATCGGTGGACTACCTTTTACGCCAAATAAATAAATAAGACTTAAACAAACATTATTAAATGCTACGTGGTATGACGAAAGAAAAGAGAAATACACGAAGAAAAGATAGGTAGGTACTTAAACCCTAAGTACTACGAAATACATATTGGCAGCAGCGACGTTTATCGAACGCTATCATCTATCACTTTCTCGCTCTACATAATGATAACAAGATAGTACTAGACTGTCGCGCGATATATTATATCGCGGTTTAAACTTTCTAGATTTATCGACAGTGCCATGCTAAGAGAACTGGAACTAGAGAGCCTTAGTATGTGAAAACATTTTGCAAATATCTTTGAAAACACGTGTGCTGTGTTGACGGTTGCAAGCAGGGCCGGATTTAGGGGAGCGCAACCGGGGCCACAACCCCGTGGTCTTCATAAAAGAGGGGCCCTCACAATAGACATCGAAAAAAAAAACTTTCAAATTCGAACTAGTAAAACATTTTTCCTTTAATTTATATTTCGCTGTTTTACCTACACCTATAGTCCTTTGAACAAACATGATTACATTGTTCTTAAATATTAACAGAAATCATTGATCTATATTTAAACACTCTTATCAGGCAATCAGTAAAATATTAAATTTGGTGCCGGCCTCCACGCATTTTTTGCCCCGAGGGCTCCTTAACTCTAAATCCGGCCCTGGTTTCAAAAGAGCCTGGTTCTTAATTAAAGAAAATAACAGACTCTACTGCTGGATCTAGAACTCTCTCGCTTTACTAATTTCGATCTATTTGACTGCAGACGCTGTAGTGGTAGTGGCATTGTCTTCGTCTGCTGCCACGTACACCCGGAACCTGGTGTACCCTGAGGGTTCCTTCAAGCTCTTCTTGTAAATGATGTTCTTGGCCCAGGCGCGGCATCTGATGTTTACTTCTGTATTTACTGTAAATTGAGACTTCATTAATGTAACTTGTGGCTCTGCAAACTGAAATTTATCGGATAACAAATTTGTTTAGACAAAAAAGTTGCGTCTTAAAAGGTAACAAAAAAGTTTTAAGAAAGTTTTGATCATTTTTTTTAATGGCTGATATATGCTGTTAAGGGTTCCGTGCCCAAAGGGTAATAATGGAACCGTATTAATAAAACTCCGCTGTCCGTCTCATCTGTCTGTCACCAGACTGTATCTCATGAACCGTGACAGCTAGACAGTTGATATTTTCACAGATAATGTATTTCTATTATTGCTATAACAACAAATACAAATAACGTAATTTTTTAATAATTGTACCGCGTCTTTCGATGAGCGATCTTGACGTCACGGTATTCGGTCTCGCGCGTACGACAGAGATAGTGATATGTTCCCACCACACTCCCACTTTTCTTTTAATTAACCAATTTTTTTGCTGCTTTTACTAATATATTTCTTTTTTGCGGTATTGTTTGTTTTATACAATGTCCTTTTTAATTTATTACAAATATTTTAAGGGGTGATTCAGTCCATCATTTTGAACAACTTTTCCCAATAAATTTTTATCGAAATACGCAATTTTGTTTTTGCATTTCGATTTGTATGAGAACCTAAAATTGTTTTTTCGTATTTCTGTTTACATTTATTGGGAAAAGTTGTTTATAATGATGGAATGAATTGCCCCTTACAATATTTGTACTTAATTAAAAAGGACATTGTATAAAATATTAACCAACAACATACACAGTATAATTTTTAAGACATGATAAAATCTACTTTACCTGGTGGGGTAACCACCACTGGCAGGAAGGGTCCTACATCGCGATCTTGGTTCTTGAAAGGGAAGGTCCCCAGCAGACTGCGACCCCAAGGGTACTCGAACTTCGTTTGGTTTGTTTTGCCTTCGTCGAAACAAGACACCCAGACACTTTTGGTCTGAAACAGCAAAGAATAAATAATTTTATTATCTAATTAAAAATTACGAAAAGTATAGTAGTCTAGTGTAATTAGTATTTTAGTAAGTAGTTGTAATGAGTATTGTTTTTAGTTTTTTACGTTTAAATTTTTATATTAAATTAAGTTTTTAGTTTTAAAATTGATTATTTTTAATTTAGTTTTTAATGATATGTAAGGAAATATTTATGTAGTAAGTAAACGAAGGAAAAAATATTACTGACGTTTTACAAAAAAAAAGTTGAATGTGTCGGCTGTAATCATAATCTTTATTTGCTTAAAATATAGTAATATAGGTCTTACAATAGATATAAAAGAACAAACATGTTTTACCAGTAATAATAACATGCAAATTTAGTAGTCAAAGAATTGTCTGAGGCTATAAAAGTTTTTATCAACAAGCCATTTAGATATACATTTTTTTCTTATAGAGCCTTACATTTAACATCTTTAGTTCTTCTGGCAATTTGTTCAATATTTGTATACACATATATAAACAACTACTTCTGTATTTTTCAAATTTATGAGCAACGTCTAAAACCAGTCTATTCGGATTTCTTTGACGTGGATATAAATCTCTAGCTTTTTTAAACAGTTATTTATGCTTATAGACAAACATACATACTTCATAAACATAAAGTGATGTACTTCCCGCACGAATGGATGAAAATTTGGTCACCCATTATTTTCATTCCAATTTCCACCTACACTGGTCGTATGACTCTAGATTTTGTATACCCGACCTAGAAAGCCGTGATTACTATGTTATAATAAAATAAAATAAAAATCTTTATTAAGCCATAATAAACTACAATTCATGTTGTAATGACAATTACAATTTATCCTTCGTCCGGCAACAGCCCACATACGAACTAGACGCAAGTCTGTATTTCGACTATTTCGTAGGTACTTTGCTTCCGAGATGATGGGTTCAGTAGCCGACAGTAAACGTATTACCTACAGCAATCGTGGTTATATATTGATCTGGGTTTTCCAAACTAGACTAGTCTGTTAATATGGGAAACCCGTGAATGTGAAAATACAATGAATATCTTTCCTTTTTTTCATATACACATAATATGAAAAAAAAAATTGGATGTAATGCGTGTTATTGTGTGCATGGTGTATGCGCTTGTGTATGATTCATGGAGGTGTGTGTAGTGGTTATATATATGTATTTATTTACCATAGCAGGGTCAAGGGCCTCGATGTGTTTTCTGAGGTCATCTGGCATATCGTTCGGCAGCCCACTGGCATCATAGTACTCCGGGACCCAGTCGAAAATCTGAAATGATTCATTTACTTATTCGCTAATTTTCAACAACTCAAATCAGATCCTTTTTCTAAACGTCAGAATAAACATTTTCAATTAAATTTGTATGAAATATAGATTCAAGATTCAAAGATTCAAACGTGACGTCATCGTTTCTTTGAGTTTAAATCTTCATCATCCCGCTTGCATCCTTAGCGGTAACGCTTCAGAGCGCAGAGTCCCCTACCAAACCAAGGAGATTTGACGAGTTTACTGGTTTAACACAGAGCGACTGCCGTCTGATCTTCACAATCCAAGTTTCTTGGAATCAAATAGCGCTCTTATAGCTACCTATTCCTAAGGTCGCTATACTCTTAATATTGAGAAGCTCGGTGGCCCGGCGGGAGTGCGCATTACTAGCGCTTTCGCAAGTTAAGCGACACCGAGCGTGGTCCGCACTTGGATGGGTGACCACAAGTGGCACAGAAATTTCTCAAGCTCCTCCGTGCTTCGGAAGGCATGTATAAGCCGTTGGTCCCGGCTGTCGTCATTGTATGGCAGTCGTCAAGCTATGTCAGATGCCTTTAGGCAGCTTGAAAAATCTGACACCAGTGTTGGCCACTTACATACCTTCTCAGTTCCACTCACTCTCGCACACTTCGCTCCTCAAGCATTTTCATCTTTAATATCCCTCCTCATCGCACTTCCTTCATGGGCAAGTCTTTCCAAGTCCAGGCTATCCTGCTATGGAATGCCCTTCCGGAGTTTATAAGAAGAGCTCCTAGTCGTTTGGCTTTCAAACGAGCGGTACACAAATTGTTTCTACAGCAGTCCTAGCCTCAGTCATCCTGATATATGTATTCATTTGTATGTATATTACATATATATTTATTAATATTTATATATCTGTATATATATCGTATTTTATGTATGTTGATATATATAATATGTTTAATGGTTTATTCTTCTATATGTATTTATGTAGATATTTATACTTTGTTTACTAAATTATGAATGTCATCACGCCAGCCACACATATTTTTCGCTTGGTCTAATGGTTGACCGGGAGAGAATGCCATATGGCATTAGATCCGCCTCTTGTACATTTTTTTAAAAATTGTGCAGTAAAGTTTAAATTAATAATTAAATAAAAAACAAACAACTCTTAATATCAGTTCTTCTGCAATAATAAATCTAAAATTACATTGAAAATTGATATGATCATGCCAAGTGAACTTATTTTCCTCACTGTTCCAAATAATTTAATTTTGTAAGTATTACAATATATTCAAATCTGACTGACATACAACTGGATATAATAGAAAACTCTGTTTAGAGAAGATACCGGCTGGTCCCTTCAATTTTTCCCCAGCCCCTGTAGCATGGTACTGATTGATAAAGAGAGATAAAGTTTATATCGCGTCGGACTAGTTCCGTCACGCTCGTTTATATGTATAACGTAGAGCAAGATAGTAATAGATGAAGACGACCTCCTAGGCGTAGTGGTCACCATGCTAGTCCGCCACCCAGAGGTTCCGGGTTCGGTCCCCGGTCAGGGCAAGTTTTAAAATAGCCTTTTTCAAATTTTCCTGGGTCTTGGATGTTTATCGATATGTGTATTTGTTATAAAATATAATATCGTTAAGTTAGTATCCCATAACACAAGACTCAAACTTACTTTGGGGATAGCTAAATCAGTTTAATTTATCCGTATATATTTATTATTTATGATAGCGCTCGATAAATGCTGTCGCCAGTGTTATGCTAAGGGCTCTCAGACGAGCGACAGTATGCCAGTCGCGACACCTATCGGTGATCTGCGTTGCGCGACCTACGGCGACCATCACGCGACATTTCGTGACAGCAGTAACAGTCGGCGAAGGTCGCTAGAGTAGGCATTCTGTCGCTCGTCTGTTAGAGCCCGAAAGGGGCCGGAACCTGAATGTTACAGACGGGAACCTCTCAATTTACCTTAATTTGTATTTTTTTTTTACTGAAAGTGCATTAATAAATATAGTCATAGCTACGACGACCCGACATCACAATTCATAAAAAAGTTTCGTTTACTGAATACACCTACATACTCGAAAATTGTCTAAATAACACCTACATACATTGTAACTTTAGCGGGAACAAATTAATTGGTTCCTGTTTATATGTGCTAATTGCCCCGCTAAATGAATTGAGGTGACGGACGTCACGTAATGACTTTTACCAGGGGGGCTACTTCATAAAACATTACATTAATCGTACGATACTGACGTCCTATTTCTGTGTTAAACCAAATTAGACTTTATCATCATCGTTACTACTCAATGTTGCTTGAAACTGAAACGCGGATACGCATTAACGTCCGTCTTGGTTACCACTTTTGGAGTAACCCTCCTGTATCGCTCCCTGTTTAGGTATCTAAAATATACCTACATTATTCCTATGCACGCGGCGACTACTATCACCACACCACAGGGGAAAATCCAGTAACATAAATCGTTTGTCCATAGTAATAAGAATTAAATTCACTTGCAATGAATGGTAGGTATCTAAGCAAAGAGGTGAGGAGTTCTGACGCGAGCTAAATTAAACCATAGTGCTTACCATATTAAGTAGAAATTTCTTTGAATTTTTTTTCTGAGTAAGACTTCTGTACGTGGGTACTAATTAATACCTATTCTGTGCTTTTTTCTGTGGACAAGTATAAATAACTACGTGAGTACTAGAACTATTCTGTGGTATATCATTCGTTTATGTAGGTATAGGTAGGTTTCTTTCATTCAATTATTTTTGTATTGTACAAGCCAATTCCTCTTTCTTCCCATTACCACTTGCTGGAAGAAATTTCTATAGAAATGTACTATAAATTTCTAAATAGAAAATGACGTCACTTTCGGACGACTATCATATTATTTTATGAAGTAACCCGCATGCTTTCTACTTCTTAATAAATAAGTCCACAAACCTTGTTCAGCTTAATGAAGAGGCATGGCGACCCCGGGAAGCTGAACTTATCTGCTGGAGTGCATTTCTCCATGTCAGGCGGGATCATGGAGCTGTACGCTGAAACACATACTATAATTAGTTATACAGGGTGTTTTCCAATCACCGGCATCCTTTCAACTGGTGAAAGTAGTCATGAATATGAGCAACATTTTGTATGGGACCAACTCAATCCAACCGAAAGAAACAAATCAGCTGTTCCATACTAATTTACAATACTTAGAATCCCAAAATGTATGGTACAGCTGATTCTTTTTCGGTTAGATTGAGTCGGTCCCATACAAAATGTTGCTCATATTCATGAGTACTTTCACCAGTAGAAAGGATGCCAATGATTTTAAAAACACCCTGTATACTTCTTTATCTTAGTGCGTTCACAGTTGCATCCTCAGCTGTGGTGCATCGGAGTCTGGAGTGCACTTTTCCGCTTTTTACTCTCCAAATTAAAGAAATATACAAGGTCAAAAAAACAGTGCCGGATTAACCTAGTAGCAAGAGTAGTAATTGCTACGGTCTCCGTGCAAACACGGCCCCGCGTGTTATTTTTCCTATAAAGACCTACCCATTGCTACAAAAGAGAGATAACCAGTTACCGGCCAATAGATAAATATAGGTATCAAAATCTAAATCAGTAATTTAAAAAAAAAATAATTAAATTTCAGATGTAATACACTTTATACACTTAAAGTATTATTTCTAAGTTTGCCCATAATAATTCTGTAGGGGCTCCCGCGATTCTGTAGCGCATCAAAAATGTTTGCTGAGGCGCGTACTGACGATTTCTTTGCCATATTACGCAAAAGAACGGGTTTCTTAAGGCGCAAAATTCGTGGGAGCCGTAGCAGCATTCTGAAAGTAATCACTGATAAGCCGGATTGTCCAATCCAGTGGCACTGGACGCGTATGCACTGTGACACGAAGGGGATCCCCGGGGGTGTGCACACCAGATACTTAAATTAATTTAGTGTGTAATTGTATTTTTTTTTGTAATCTTGACTAATTTAATTTATATATTTAACTAGCTTTTGCCCGCGGCTTCGATCGCGTAGGGGTGTAATTTATCAAAATCCTTTCTTAGGGGATGCCTACGTCATAGTAGCTTTATGCATACAAAGTCTTAGCCCGATCGGTTTAAAATTGGTAAAGTTTTATACAAACTTTCATCCCCTATTTTATCCCCTTGGGGGTAGAATTGATGAAAATCCTTTCTTAGCGGATGCCTACGTCATAACATCTACCTGCATGCCAAATTTCAGCCCGATCCGTCCAGTGGTTTGGGCTGTGCGTTGATAGATCACTATGTCAGTCAGTCAGTCACCTTTGAGTTATATATATTTAAGATAGATAAGTATTTTGAATGAACGCACTACTAACACTAGGTTTTTACGTTTCTTTTTACTAACAATAATATGGTTGTACAATGACCGAAATAAATGATTATTATTATTATAAATGCAGAAAAGTTAATTTGTAACAATTTTTTTTTACTATCTTTACTAACTTAAAATCCGTATAGCAAAGAAAGGGGCCAGCGCAGAATTAATCCGGCGCTTACAAAATGTACAAAAACTATTAACAAGCTTTTATTTAGTTTCACCTGTCCCGTTGTCTGTCTGTCTGTAATCAAATCTGCAAGTTAAATTCTCCGTGGCGTAGTGGTCACCATGCCAGTCCGCCACCCAGAGGTCCCGGGTTCGATCCCCGGTCAGGGAAAGTTGGAAAACGGCCTTTTTCAAATTGTCCTGGGTCTTGGATGTTTATCTATATATGTATTTGTTATAAAATATAGTATCGTTGAGTTAGTATCCCATAACACAAGTCTCGAACTTACTTTGGGGCTAGCTCAATCAGTGTTATTTGTCCCCATATATTTATATATTTATTTAATTTGACGCACTTTCCGATTGAGCTGAAATTTTGCATGCATACGTATATCGCGTGAATTGTTGGTGAGCAATATTATGATGGCATGGTGAGGATCTGCAGATGGAGCCAGAAGGTGGCTATTAAATGTAATGAAACGACGCAACCCCATCGAGTTTGGCCTTATTACATTTGTCTTCGTAAGTACTTAGGCCTCAAAATAAAAGCTTGTAAGACGAAATCATTTTTACCCAACTGCGCCAGAAGGAGGGTTATGTTTTTCGAGAGTATGTGTGTGTAATGTTTGGCACGCTCTGCAGCCTGAACGGCTCGATGGATTTTAGCTCGAGAGGTGTCGTTAGATTTGTATTTTACTGTGAAAGTGAACCTCGGTTTATAAAAAAAATGGCGGATTTTTGACGCCAATTTCAAATGTTGGCACGCTCTGCAGCCTGAACGGCTCGATGGATTTTAGCTTGCGAGGTGTCGTAAGATTCGTATTTACTGTGGGAGTGACACTGCGTATATCAAAGAAAAAAATACAAAAAGATAACAAAAAAAAAGAAAAAAAAATAGTTGGGTTTTTTGTTTTTGTAATAATTACTTGTTAAAAAACTTATTAAAGGTACTTAGGTACATTCAGCCCGGGATACTAAACAACTTATTCCAAGAAACATATAGCGAAATACGAAACATGATTCTTCTACTTATGTTTCTAGCGCAGTTGGGTAAAGTATGGTAGGCAATACAAGGTGCGCCACATGCGTCACTCTGTTTAATTTGTGGTTGAAAGAAAATGATCTATCTATAGGTCAGCGGTTCAGTATAAATAGCAGAGTGCATGAGGCAAGGTCGCGTGCGTAGTGTTGGGAAGCATCGATTGATAGAGTGCGTCTGCCACTCTTTTTAGTGGGTACTTATGTAACTTAATTTGATCACTAAAATAATAATAATAATACCATAGTCAGTAATCATGATTATGGCAGGTGACGTTCCTATGGCCACCTTCCAGCTCCGTCGTCAAATCAGCTTCTTGTCATAAGAATATTGCATTGTCATGCGACTTACTTATGAATGTTAAATTTCAGATTAATCGGTGGAGGGTTACTGGTTTAAAATTGAGTTGCAAGATTTGACCTTGACAAACATACTAACATACAAGAGACATTGCAAGTTAAATAAAAGCTTGTAATAAAGGCAACAGAGATTTATTCTGCTAAAAAGGAAAGAACTTCAAACTACAACCGTCTTATTATAAAACCCAGACTAACTTTGTTACTAGGTTTAAACCATTATCCGCCCAAAATTAAGTTGACATTGACAGGTGAAATAGTGTGTGAAAGTAGATGTCTACTTGATTTGGTCGAATAATGGTTTAAACCTAGTAACAAAGTTAGTCTGGGTTTTATAATAAGACGGCAAGCGTTTTGGCAAAATTGCTGTAATGGTTGCCTCTTGCCTTAAGGATGATTAAAAAACATTCCAACCCAATATGCGTAGTGACTAATATCTATCATACATACATGTGGGATGGATGCGGGCAAATTAAAGAGGAGCCCCAGGACAATCGTTTATTTTGGACAACAGCAGAAAATGTTTTAAAATTCTTACAAAATTCGTCGTATCAGCTCGGATCGAGCGAGAAGAAAGCGGAGCGGACCCTCTCCAAATCATTCACCGCTTCCTTTTTCTTCACTCATACATCCATTCATTCAGTCGCGTTCAAACTTGTGTATGCGTTCATAAAACCATAAGCAAAAACATCAATCCCACATACATAGGTATTATACCAAATAATATTTATTACGCGTCATCGAAACAACTTTATAATCGTAGATTTGTATTTAATACCTTACACCTTATAACGTGCTCATATTATCAGTAATTTGTGAAATTATTCACGGTGCAAACACCACACTTATTTTTATAGATTACAACAACAAATACACAACAATAAATACATTTCACTTGTTGCCTTGCTAAATTTTTTTAAACATAAATGTATATAATGTATCAATTGGGTGACAATTTGTTATGTGTATCTCAATAAAATAAATCCCACCAAAAACATATTCATGTAAAAATGTTGCCAAGACGAGTCTATACATGGCTTACCCTGTGAAAAAGTTATCAGATCTCGTTTAAGGCCAAGCTCTAAAGACTACACGCTCTAAATCTAAACCTACAAGCTCTACAATAAAAATGTCTTAAAGCATTTTTTTTTACACGCCTTTTTCGTGTCCACCTCGCCTTAATTGCATTTTGATGGAAGAAATTCAGACGATGTAATTGACTGATCTTATCTAATGAAACTTTACACAAATTTCCTATTTCTAGTGGATCGATAAGTTCACACATTGGACAACAAAGCCAGGCCCCAGAATAAGTAATAATACTTACGTATAGAATTCTTACTTAGAAATGAAATTCAAAGAAATATCTGCTCAATGTGGTTAGCGCTATGGTTTAATTTAGCTTGCTTCAAAACTCCTCACCTCTTCGTTTAGACACCTAGACATCCATTGCAAGCCAATTTCATTCTTATTACTCTGAAAAAACGATTCATGTAACTGAATTTTCCCCTTCGAAGTGGTTGCCGCGCGCATAGTAATAACGTACCTAGGTATATTTTCGATACCTAAACGGAGAGTGACATAGGCCTAGCCAGGCTTAACTAGTACGATAATAGGTCTTAGCGCATTCCCGGGTGCATCCTCGTCTGAAACCTCGTTCGCCAGCATTACATGTTATCATCATGTGTCAACATTGTATTGTATTTATTAATTAAAAGACAATAATAATATGAGCAATCCCTCCTGGCGAGTAGGTGACCAATACTGTGAAAAGGTGGTCTGACGCCCTGACTAAGGTCGCTGGAAAACGTTGGATGCAAGCCGTTCTAGATCGGTCATTTTGGAAATCCTTGGGAGAGGCTTATGTCCTGCAGTGGAGGTTATGCGGCTGAAATTATGAATGATGACTATGAAAATGAGTTTCTTCTCAGCAGTAGTCGTTGCGAAGCGCTGGTATCGGTAGGTTTTCTTTAAAATACATTAAATTGTAATATACATCAAATATATGTAGGTAATGTAAATTATACTTATTGACGTGAAGTGCCTGTAAAGCCTGCCTGTAAATTTTCTTAACTGCATATAACTTTTCCCGCTCTGTGTCGATGTGTTGTTAATTAATAATAAGTAAATGTTGCCACATCACGACGTTTTATTTTAAAGTAAGGTCTACCAGTTAAGTAGACATTTGTTGAAGACGAAATAAAGTAGAAGAAATAAGAAGCGGAGCTTGCTCACTGGATGCGGAAACGCTGAGTGGGAAAAGCAAAGACTTACGTTCCAGAAATTTTTCCAGATCCTCAATGTAGACTTCAGTGGAGTTGTCGACTCCCGGCCGGATCTCAAAGCCGTCCAGCGGGCGAGGCCTGAACGATAACCCTGGGTTAGCTCCTGAAACATACCACAGTTATGGCACTTCGTAGAAGTATCATTTATTTTATGACTTATGGCTCTGAAACGTGGTCCCTTATTATGGGTCTCATAAGAAGGCTCAAGGTCACTCAACGCGCTATGGAGAGGGCTATGCTCGGTGTTTCTCTATGTGACCGAATCAGAAATGAGGAAATTCGTAGGAGAACAAAAGTCACTGACATTGCCCAGCGGATTAGTTCATTGAAGTGGCAGTAGATAGGACACATAGCGCGACAAACCGATAGCCGATGGAGCAAAAAGGTTCTCGAATGGCGACCATGTACTGGCAAGTAGGACACCCACTACACGTTGGTCTGACGACCTGACTAAGGTCGCTGGAAAGCAGGCCGCTCTAGATCCGTAATTTTGGAAATCCTTGGAAGAGGCCTATGTCCTGCAGTGGACGTTATGCGGCTGAAATGATGATGGTGATGATGACTTATGCTTACAACTACTACAAACGACACAATCATTCCGTACACACGGCAATGTGTGTGTTCGCCCGCCAACACACGCAACAAGGCCAGAACGGGGGAGAGGTGCGAGGCCTAGGAACGGTGACGCATATTCTGTATTTAATACTTAATTCTGTGATTTCAGCTAAGAATAGGACCACTCCATCTCCTTCTGATAAACCCACAATATCATCTACTCCAGATAGGGTTGCTATACGTCCGGGTTTCCCCGGATTTGTCCTAGTTTAGAGGGCATCCGGGGAGCGTCCGGGTGAGGTTTCATTTGTAGGCCGGCTTTTTCTTGAATTGACATACTCGTACATAGGCTGACTCGGATGGCATTTCCTACTTCGCGCTTCGTCTAGGTTTTAATAATTATTATTGAGTTAAAAGAGTTATCTCAAAATTTGTAAGATTGAATACTAAAATGGTCTCAGTACTTTTAAGATTTATGTTTAAAAATTAATTGAATTTTGTTTGGATCAAATATATCAATAATTTGTGGTTTATTTTAAAAATAATAAAAATTATAACTTGTTATTAAAACAATTTGTAATTAACTGTAATAAGATTCTGTTTTGTTAGGTACATTTTAAATGATGCTAAAAGATGACTTAATTTTATTTTAAAGTCTGAAAATAAATAAAAAGGTGATTTATGACATTTCAACTGTTTTTTGGGTTCTGGTCTGTGAAATCCGGGGTTTTCACGCGTATTGTCCTGGTTGCCAAATTTTAGAGATGGCAACCCTAACTCCAGACCACAATGATGGGTAAAATTGTGGACTAGAGTAGATGATATTATCGCCGCCGGAAAGTGCAAGGTGGGACGTCGCATCTAACAATGGACTGTTATCACCTATATTAAATTCTGTGCCGAAACCACAAGGCACAAGTCCTCACCTATTAGTGACTGGTGTAACGTAAACTTGGGCTTCTTGTCGTCCAATGTCAGGAACAAACCACCCATGCAGGCCGCGAACATCGCAGCCAGGACTGCGTAGAACACCAGGTAGAAGGTCAGCACTATGCCTGAAGAAAAAAATATATACTTACTTAAATTACTCTTTGTTGGATATTGCCATAAGTAATTATTTAGTTTTATTTATATACAACACTGGTTGTCATTTTGTCGTTTTTTCGTAGTATGGCAACACAGTGATTCGTTCTTCTACCATTTCCAATTTGAATCTCTTCGTTTTTTGTCGGCGTCCCTAGCGTGGTCGGCAAATCATGCCTTTATAGTAATAGAGATGAAATAGTCGCAAGATCTCTGATTTTCGTATTAAATTCCTTTCGCGCACAAGGCAGTGCATCAAGGCGCCATAAATTCTAAAGAACTTTCATTTATAACAAGAATTGCGTAGTGAGCCGCTAATCTGTGTGTGTTCCCACGTAAGGCAGAGAAATTGGTAAGGTATACCTGGGCCCAGCACTTTACCACGCTAATCGACCTGCTAGAAGAGGGAACAGAGCTTCGCCAAAGAAGATTTCCAGGTGAGTTCATGTCGCAATTCGTGTCAACCTCTAGGTACTTTTGAGAAGTCAGCAATGTCGCATTCAATCCATGTAAAGATTCAGATTATCGCATTTACAGTCCACTAGATATCGTCCACTCTTTATAGGCATGACGAATGGAAAAATATATTGAGACCATCGGTTAGATTATTAAAAAATATAGTACACATATTTTTTCTTTTTTCTGAGAAACAGAAATAACAAAGATACAGCGCATTGAAAATTGGGGATGACGTTACGGCTACGTATGATTTTTACATAGAGATGACGTCGCAAGCCCCCACTCCGGAACTTTGATGCTTCGTTTCTTTGTGAATTTTTACTTTTTTGGCAAACTGAAAAATATGGCTAAATTACAGAGAATATATAAATTAAAATATCTAGGTCATGAGTTGACTCCCGACCTCAAAGATGATGCCGATATTGAGAGGGAACGGAGAGCGTTGTCAGTGAGAGCGAACATGCTGGCCCGCAGGTTCGCTCGTTGTTCACGGGAAGTAAAAATAACTTTATTCAGAGCTTTCTGCACATCATTCTACACTTGCGGCCTGTGGGCTAGATATACTCAAAAAGCTTACAACGCTCTCCGTGTTCAATATAATGATGCCTTCAGGATCCTGTTGGGGCTGCCCCGCTTCTGCAGTGCATCAGAGATGATTGCTGAGGCGCGAGTAGATTGCTTTTATGCTACAATGCGCAAAAGATGCGCGTCCCTGGTGCGCAGGGTGCGGGCCAGCGACAACAGCATCCTGAGGATGATCGCAAGCAGGCTGGACTGCCGGTATGTTAACCACTGCTGCGCCACATCGGGGGGAGTGGTGCAGGAGTGGCCTTTATAAAAATAAATGTTGATAGTGAAACCTACATGTTACTAATCCATAGTTATAATTGGAACGAAGTTCCTTACGGCAGGCTTGGAGGAGATAGGGATTTTGCTGCGCGACCGAACTGAAAAAAATGTGATAGTAAAACCGTAAGGATGACCTCGTTAAATAAAACCGTTCAATAAGACGTGCGCAGGCGCGACAGTCGTATACACATTGTGACGATTCTACATTAGCCGAAGGAACTTCGTTCCTACCTGGTGTCCCACGACACCACATTTCTTTTTTATTACTAACAAAATGAGTCGTAGTTACGTGCTGAAATAAACAATTCATTCATTCATTCATTATTTTTGGATAATCTAAAAGACGGACTTATAATCATTATTTTTTTCTATCCCTGTCGTCACCCCTAATGTCAAATTATGGTCAAATCAAATAAGGCATTATCATTATAACATAACACTGAATGTCGCAAAATACTGAAACGCGGACACGTAACTTCGTACGAGTGTCGTGCTTTGGACTCAAAGGGTCCAGTACAAACTTCGATAAATTGGGTTCTTTCCTGGGTCAAATATTAATTATTTGGTATTGTTAAGTTAATAAAACGTTACAAAATAATGTCACTTGACAGGATCATATCCACTTTCAATGTTATTTTAGATTTATTATTGCAGAAAAACTGATATTAAGAGCGCTATTTGACTCCAAGAAATTTGACATTTATGACGTCATTAGCCTGTAATTCATATATATCTAGAAAATGAATGTTTTAACGTTTAGGAAATAGTATCTGTTTTGAGTTGTAAGAAAGTAGCGAATTATTTTTTAAGCCATACCTGAATTTTCCAAAGTCCAATGCCCCATTTGAAATAAATCATTTGAAAGGAAACGGAGATATCATTACGATTTTGTCTTGACCAGACCCTAGATAAACCTTTAAACTATTTTATGCACTGCTGTTAACAGTTTAAAGTGAGAACGTGAGGCTTTTCTACGCACATTTGCGAAAAACGGCCACTTTTGGCTAATGTGCGTTGAAAAACTTCACGCCCCTTAATTCAGATTTACCTAATTCTGAAAAACATAAATCCTGACTTCGTGAAGCAGTATGCACGGCACGACTCATATCACAAGATTATTATAAACAACACCTCTCGAGTAATCCATCAAGCCGTGTAGGATATATACATAAGTTCTCGTACATACAATATAGTATGGTACTATTTAAATATCAAATCGAATGAGACTTTTTCATTCTTTCAAAACTTACGAATACTTACGAGTATCGTGCTGCTTTTTAACCGACTTCGAAAAATGAGGAGGTTATCAATTTGACGGGATCTTTTATGTATGTTCACTAATTACTCAAAGACGCGTGGACCGATTTGGAAAACTATTTTTTCTACTCCTGTACTGTTATCTGTCTTTTAAATGGTCCCGAACACTAATATAAGAACATAGATTATATGATTTCAGAAAAGTCTATAGTCTATTCCTAATATAATAGCACATGTGTCGTTATTTCGCCAAAACGATACTCCTAGCCATATATAGGGGCTACCTGGATTTTCCGGAGTCCAGTGCTGCCCCCATTTAAAATATATCATTTGCAAAAAAACGGAGATATCATTTAAAATTTTGTCTTGATCAGACCCTACATAACCCTTCAAACTATTTTATGAACTGCTGTTTTCTACGCACATACGCCAGAAGTGGCCGTTTTTAGCAATTGTGCGTAGCAAAGCTTCACGTTTTCACTGTAAACTGTAAACAATAGTTCATAAATAATTTGAAGGGTTATCTAGGGTCTGATTAAGACAAGATTTTGATATCTCCATTTCCTTTCAATACATTTATTTCAAATAGGGGGCAACACTGGACCCCGGAAAATTCAGGTAGCCCCTTCATGCTAAGAACAATTTCTCCCAGTCAACCATAGGGATAAACAGAGTAAATTATGCAACACACAAAACAATATACTTACTAGGTGCATTATAAAATTATACTATAATATAAAATTACATTAAATCACTATTATACATAAATATCAGAATAAATATCTACTTAAAGAATACACACATACATCTACTTATACAAACATTTAAAAAGCTATTCGGAAAAGAACTAAATGATGATGATTTTATGAGGAAAGGGAGTTTAAAAGGTGGGCATGAACTTTTCGTTACCTGGTCTGGTACTCTAAATAAGTATTTAAAATGATAGGACAAACACAAAATACATGTCAACGCTCCCTGTCGGTCCAGCCATAAATTAATCCTTCAATTCCCAATTCATAGCTCCGCTACCTATACCCATTCGTTTTAGCAAGCTATGGAATCAGTTACCACTGAAAAATCGTGAATCAAAAACCATAACCACGTTTAAGAAACGAGTAAAAGATTACTATCTGTCTTTATCATCCTGATCATCATATTTAGGAATATTATCTTATGTATTCATTAATTGTATATATCAGTATATATTTATGTATTTATGTAAGTTTATTTTACGTACGTCTATGTAGGTATCAGTATTAATTTATTTTTGTATTGTACACGCCAATTACCTCTTTCTTCCCATTTCTTCTCGCGGATCTGCTGGAAGAAATTTCTTTAGAAATAAGTAGCACTATGTTAACTTTTATAAGGTTTTATTTGTAAATTTTCAAATGTACATGAACCAATAAAATAAAATAAAAAAAATATGATGAGAGCCTACGTCACATTAAACAAAAACACATGTTCGATAAGCAAATGTTTATGTACTGGGTATCATTATATTGTATACTTAATTAACCTACCTAATGTCACCTGAGAGTGATCTTTACACTCTGATTATTATTAACTACAGCGGTCGAGAGATCAAGCGTGACAAACAAATACCTAGCGATAGAGTCTAAAATATGTACCTAAATTACAGAACAGAAATATAAATACGCTATCATAAATTCAAAATAAACTAATCATAACCAGGCCTGTGTCACTCCCCGTTTAGGTATCAAAAGTATACCTACATTATTACTATGCGCGCGGCGACCACTTTGAAGGGGAAAATTTACCTACATGAATCGTTTTTCCAGAGTAATAAGAATGAAATTGGCTTGCAAAGGATGTCTAGGTATCTAAACGAAGAGGTGAGGAGTTCTGAAGCGAGCTAAATTAAACCATAGCTAACCACATAAAGTTGATATTTCTTGGGATTTCTTTTCTGAATAATACTTCTGTACGTGAATACTAGTACTTATTCCGTGTCATAACTACTTATCTGTTTTCATTTTAATAAGTAATTAACTTTTTTCTAAAACATAACAAGCTATGACGCCTATGAGGGTAAAAGTACTGCTCCTCACCGTGGACCAAACGTACTTATAAATACCTACTCATATCTAATATAAGTAGATACTACGTACCTTTGTGTATGTAGAAAATAACAAATATTACAGTTTAACAATAAACTTTTTTTTTTAAATTTTATCTTTATGGCGAGCTGTTACGTAGTTCTGTTTAAAGTAAGAGGCTTTCTTTCTTCAAAATGTATTATGTACCTACATACTTATTGTAACTGGTTAGTTGTTCTAAATAAATGAGAAAAAATAAATCTACTTATGTCTACTAGGTATGACACCACCTTTACGTTTCCGTGACGCCGCCGGCGGCGCTAAATGCGTCGGTCCGAGAATATCGTGTACGCATTCTAACTCATTCCAGAAATAGTTCATAAATCGTATAAATCTGACAACTTTAAAGCCTAAGTCTCCAAGTATTGGAGAAAACAATGGAAACATTATATGAGACTAAAATAATTTCCTTTGCTATGCAGCGAGGCAATGCCGCCAGTATCATGGGAACATTTCAGCTTGGTATAGTGACAAATAACACTGATTGAGCTAGCCCCAAAGTAAGTTTAGGACTTGTGTTATGTTATACTAACGCAACGATATTATATTTTATATCAAATACGTAGATATGAATGACTGCCTCCGTGGTCCAGTGGTCAAGGCGTTCGTCTTGTGAGCCGGAGATCATGGGTTCGATTCCCACTGGGAAGCATACTTTGTGAAAAGTTGTTTCCAGTCTGGATAGGATATTGCAGGCATGAATCACCTGATTATCCGAAAAGAAAGATGATTCCGTGTTTCGGAAGGCACGTAAAACTGTGGGTCCCGAACGCCACCTAGCGTTTGATCATCAAACTATCCAAGGATTGGTTCCTGGTTTGCCCTTTGGGTTGTGGAGGTCAGACGGCAGTCGCTCTGTGTAAAAACCAGCAACCTCGTCAAATCTCCTTGGTAAGATAGCGGACCCCGGGCTCTGAAGCGTTACTGCTGAGGAAGCAACCAGGAATACACTCGGATGATGATGACGTAGATATGCATATAGATAAACATCCAAGACCCAGGACAATTTGAAAAAGGCCATTTTCCTTGACCTTGACCTGACGCGGCATCGAACCCGGAACCTCTGGGTGGCGGACTAGCATGGTGACCACTACGCTACGGAGGTCGTCATCTTAGTCGTATCGTCTTCTTTTATTACCCTCTTATTCACAAAAAGTTATGAACGTTTGCTAAATCTATTTTAGTAAAAATATATTTTGTCTTTGTCTCTCTTTTCAATATTTAACATAGTAAGAACGAGACAAAACATATTTTAACTAAAATAGGTTTCGCAAACGGTTGATATTTTTATGAATAAGGGGTTAGTATATAACGTAACATATTGCAAATAATAAATAACCATCATCTACACCATCTGTACCACCATCTATAAAAAATCTCGTTTATTGTATGGGAGCCCCACTTAAATATTTATTTTTCTGTGATAATTTTAACTGTCTAGCTATCAACGTTCATGAGATACAGCGGTGACAGACAGACAGACAGACGGACAGACGGACGGTGCAGTCTTAGTAATAGGGTCCCGTTTATACTCTGTAAGTACGGAACCCTGAAGTCGAAAATCTGCCAGAATAATTGCTGGAATACGAAATTTCAATCGGATTTTGTATGAGGTAGAGTTTTTTTTTTTAATTTTCAGGTATTATTTTCGTGGAAAAGATTCAGTCATGAACTGAACTGACTCCAATTAATTTTGCTGGTAATTAAAAACCTGTCAACCTGTATATGTATTTGTACGGGAAATAGGTACTTACTTACCTTACCTACCTATACTCAACTCTATAAGTAGGTAAGTACCTACTGAAGTAAGTAGTTCTACCTAGTGAATGAACTATAAAGGCGTTATCATACTAGCGGTTTGCGAGCGGCTTCGGGGTGGAGCGAATACGTCGCGGACGAAAACGAAACGAACAAAATCGCTGCGAATAGCAACATCGACGATATTTTTAACCGAATTCAAAAAAGGAGGAGGTTATCAATTCGACTGTATGTTTTTTTTTTTTTGTTTATATGTTACGCGATATCTTCGTCAACCGTGGACCGATTTTGTTGATTCTTTATTTATTTGAAAGCTTGTAGCACCAAGTTGGTCCCATATTAATTTGGTGAAGATATGATGAAGATCTTTAGAGATATAAAAGAAATTCTTGAAAGAAAATGAAGTCTGTTACCTATTACTTTTTTATTTTTTGTTAAAGATTTACTATGTACATAATTTACGTCGTCATTTAACAATGTATTTTACGTCGTAAACTCGCTGCGTAATCCTTGCATATTCGTCACGCGCCAGCGACGTTTTCGCTTTGCGGCCGCAACGTGTTCGCGACGTATTCGCTGCCCGCTTCGGCGCTCGCAAACCGTTAGTATGATAAGGCCCTAAATGTAGGTATGGCAGCGACCTTCAGTGTCTAGCTATACCCTGTAAAGGACATTCGTATCAGTTCCAATGGACCATGAAACTGTAGATTTACATACCACCGAGGCAGTCTATTATTATTCAAGTACATTGTAGTGTAAATATTAATAAAATTAGATTCAGTATTATGTCGATCTTTGATCGCAGACTACAGTTTCGAAGCTGGGTTGGTTTTTAATAATGTTAATTATACCTAAGTAAGTACCAGTGGCGTCGGCTTTTGGCTCGCTACAGCCATCCATCACACGATGGAAAACAAGTTGATTTGCAGGCAAATTAAAAAGCCCCCGAGGGCACTATCTAGTGATAAGAGGCGGAACTACATAATATTCTAATACGTAGCGCCATCTATGATTTGCAGGTAAATTACAAACCCCAGCTTTTTCAAGCGTTTACACCTAATAACTTTTAAACGACGAAATTATCCACCCTACCAATAGATTTCTACCTTTATGTACGTACACACACGTGGTACTCGAACCGTTCCCCCATAACAAGCTACACCTTTAGAAACCAAACGATTGTAAAGACCATAAAGGCTGCCCTTGGTCCGAGGCGGGAATAAAGGCAAAATGAGGTCATGAACGAGACGTAGGGAATTTTTCTATAGATACACGTTCAATCCAACGCTCAATGCAACTCTGCTATAATGCTATGCAAATCTATGGGAATCGCGAACGGGTTTTAACCCGCGACAGAAAAGCTGTTTTAACTTTGATGCTAATGTCTGTCTCTCTGTGGCATCGTAGCTCACGAACGGATGAAACGATTTAGATGCGGTTTTTTTTACATGAAAGCAAGTTTTCTTGTCGTAGTTCTTAGCTAAGTTTAAAGAAAATCGGTTCAGTTGTTCATAAGTTATTGGGTGTTAACGGTTGAAAGTCGGGGTTTTTAGGGTTCCGTACACAAAGGGTAAAAACGGGATCCTATTACTAAGACTTCGCTGTCCGTCTGTACCCCTGTCTGTTATTAGGCTGTATCTCATGAACCGTGATAGCTAGACAGTTGAAATTTTCACAGATGATATATTTCTGTTGCCGCTTAAACAACAAATGAAAATAGAATAAAATAAATATTTAAGTGGGGCTCCCATACAACAAACGTGATTTTTTATATATTATGGTAGAGATGGTGTAAATAATGGTTATCTCACCTGATGGTGAGTGATCACCGCTGCCCATGGACAACTGCAACGCCAGGTGTAACAGAAGCGTTGCCGGCCTTTCAGGAAGATATAGACTCGTTTTATGAAGGTTTCAATGTCGTATCGGTCCGGGAACTCTGCTGCAGGAAGTTGATTCCACAGTTCCGTCGTACGTGGTAAACAGATCCTTTTAAAACGTACGGTGGTTGATTGCCAACTATCCAAGTGGGTGGATTAAATTTTAATTTCAGGCGGGTGGTGCGGTGGTGAAACTTTGCAGCAGGTATTAAGTCGAACAATTCTTCAGAGCATTCCCCATGATAAATGAGATAAAAAATGCACAAGGATGCAACATCCCTACGTAGATCCACCTGAATTTTTCGGGGTCCTGTGCTGCCCCATCTAAAATTAATCAATTGAAAGAAAACTGAGATATCATATCAAATTTTGTCTTGATCAGACGCTAGATAACCCTTCAAACTGTGTTATGAACTACTGTTTACAGTTTAAAGTAAAAACGTGAAGCTTTTCTACGCATATTAGCAAAAAACCCCCCTTTTGTCTAATGTGCGTAGAAAAGCTTCACGTTCTTACTTTAATTTGTAAACTGTATTTCATGAAATAATTTGAAGGGTTATCTAGGGTCTGATCAAGGCAAAATTTTAAATGATATCTCCGTTTCTTTTTAAATGATTTATTTCAAATACGGGCAGCACTGGACCGCGGAAAATTCAGCAGACGAGCCCAGGAGTGCTATTTTTCATTTAAGGACTCACCTAAACACTAAACGTGTAGTTTTCCAACTCACCGCTCGCGTAAAAAACCATTTGGCCGAATTTTTGAAACCGTCGTTTCAGCGAAAAACAATATTGTTTTACGCAGAAAACATCGAAAATATGTCTATGGTTTTCTAAGAATTTCACCACTAATAAAAAAGCAGCACGAAACGGAACGGATTCTCTATGAAAGGTTTCTTTGACATATCTACGCCACAAATGTCAAAATTACGAGTGTTCGAGACCACTCGTTGCAAATCCTTCGCAAACTATCATTTCAAAAATGCGCCCGTTTGGAAACGCACGCGTAAACCATTCGTGATGTGACAAGTGATTTCAAAAATGCTACCCCAGAGCCGCAATAGATAACCCAGAAGTAATCGATCGGTCACCTGGCGATGAAATTAGCGCGGAATATATAAATAGATAACGGTACTCGATCAGCTGATTTGTACTCAGCCGTTCAGCTGATATAAGTACTTACCTACTACAATGTAAAGGCCGGGAGGGGGCTACCTGAATTTTTCGGGGTAAAGTGCTGCTGCCATTTGAATTAAATCATTTAAAAGGAAACGGAGATATAATTTAAAATTTTGTCTTGACCAGGCTCTAGATAACCCTTTAAACTATTTTATGAACTACTGTTTACAGTTTAAAGCGAGAACGTGAAGCTTTTCTACGCACATACGCCAAAAGTGGCCGTTTTTCGCAATTATGCGTAGAAAAGCTTCACGTTCTCACTTTAAACTGTAAACAGTAGTTTATAAAATAGTTTGAAGGGTTATCTAGAGCCTGGTTAAGACAAAATTTTAAATGATGTCTCCATTTCCTATCAAATGATTTATTTCAAATGGGGGCAGCACTGGACCCCGGAAAAGTCAGGTAGCCCCTTAATCTGTGAGATTTGTCCGTATATATTTATTTATTTTCGTCGGGGGTTAAAATCGGTGTTAGGTACACTAGGTCGTGTCGGGTCTCATCAGTTTTATCAGATGGAATGCAGGTGCGTTCTGTTCACATCCAACATGTGGACAGAATGCGCGCGCCTGCGCATGCATTCTTTTGTAATGCATTCCGGTGGGTAGACATTTGACACCACAAGCACTACGAGAGACCTTGGGAACAAACGTACTTATGTGCAAATAACATATATTATTACGTCCTCTGATTCCATTTGGTTAGGTATTTAAATAAATGTAAACAAACAATGATATGTCTTTTTATTGAAATACTTATACACTTTACAAATTAATTTCTTTACGCATTACAAATTAAGTATTTAATAATTTATAAATGAATTGATTTGTAATTTGCAAAGGTATTGATTTCTAAAGTGTATATTTTAATAAAAAGACATAACAATATCGTTTACCATTATTTAAGTGCCTTAAGGCCTTAACAAAAGGAGTAGATATTTACATAAGTATTTGATGTAGGTTTTCTCGCTCGCTCGGGTCCCTCTTAAAGGTTTGTATTTGTACACTAAGAAATGTCATAATTTGAGTACAATCGATACATGTTTAAGCACTACGTTTACAAATTAACATTAATTTCAAATTTGCTATCATTCTTTATTAATATTATGACATAACAATGTACGAGTATTCTCCAAGGATTGGTTCCTGGTTTGCCCTTTGGGTTGTGGAGGTCAGGCGGTAGTCGCTCTGTGTAAAAACCAGTAACCTCGTCAAATCTCCTTGGTTAGGTAGCGGACCCCGGGCTCTGAAGCGTTACTGCTGAGGATGCAACCGGGAATACGCTCGGATGATGATACATATCTAATTTCAATATTAGTATAGGTAATTGTAAATTGACGTTTTTGGAGAAAATGCTGCAGTACAGTTTGTTGCCGCTTCTTCTGTACTTGTGCTTAGGAAGCGACAGTTAATTTAGCTGTAAGTAAATGATCTGACGTCAACAACTACATTTTACGAAATCGAAAAAAAAATTTACAACTATTAAGTAATACAAATATCTAAATATAAATAAATGATTCGCTCCGTCGCTGAATATTTTTTGATTTTGACTCGCTAAAAACGGTTACGGTACATGTGATACAATACTCTTGACAAACAGACGGGCAGCATAGACTTATACCGTCTTATTATAAAACCTAGACTAACTTTGTTACTAGGTTTAAACCATTATCCGACCAAATCAAGTTGACATCTAGTAATATCACACTATCTCACCTGTCAATGTCAACTTAATTTTGGGCGGATAATGGTTTAAACCTAGTAACAAAGTTAGTCTGGGTTTTATAATAAGACGGAGTGATACCTAGGGTCCGAGCAGCTCTGGCACGCTTTGGAAATGTTTCCAAAACATTTTTAACAAAAAAACAGCCGAATTTATTTCTTTCAGGAGTTTCTTCTATATCTCCAAAAGTCTTCACCATACTTTTATTTAATTTATATGGGACCAACTTGATACTAAAGGTTTTCAAATGTAAAAGGGATCATCAATATCGGTTTACAAGTGAAGATATCGCGTAACATACACACAAAAACATAATAATAATAAAAACATTGACAACCTCTCCTCCTTTTTTAAACCCGGTTCAAAATATACAGATCCATTTGTTACCTAGTTTAAACAAGTTAAATACAAACACACATACTCACTTACCATGCCTTCTGTTCATAAACCTTACAGGGTAGACAGTGTTAAACCTAGGGCCACGGACACACGGATTCAAAATAGTGACGGGTTGCTAGCCGCGTCTCATATATTGATTTCATTGATGTGTTTATTCTCACTCTCAATAGTTTTAATTGACTTTTACGATCCACTAATATGAAGCAGGTGGTTCGTTGTGTTTATTTCTCTCCAAGAATGAAGGAAAAAAAAGTATATCTTCTAAATATATATAACTCAAAGGTGACTGACTGACTGACATAGTGATCTATCAACGCACAGCCCAAACCACTGGACGGATCGGGCTGAAATTTGGCATGCAGGTAGATGTTATGACGTAGGCATCCGCTAAGAAAGGGTTTTGATCAATTCTACCCCCAAGGGGATAAACTAGGGGATGAAACATTGTATGAAACTTTGTCAATTTTAAACCGATCGGGCTGAGACTTTGCATGCATAAAGCTACTATGACGTATAGGCATCCTCCAAGAAAGGATTTTAATAAATTACACCCCTACGCGAGCGAAGCTGCGGGCAAAAGCTAATTAGCAGATAAGACGCCTATCACGCATACTAAACAAAAATACAAAATAATTTTTCAAAACTTAAAACCATAATAATTATTCAAAACTAAAAACAAGAATTCAAACCCCAAACTACACAACCGACTTTTAATAATTTTTTTATGGGAACGCCTGATAAGTATGTTCTTTCAAACAAAAAAAGAATTTTCCAAATCGGTCCAGTAGTCTTCGAATAATCGGTAAATATACATCAAAATAACAGGGCTAGTGCGAGTTGAACTCGCGTGGAGAGGGTTCCGTACAATACCAAAAAAATTTCGTAAGTGTACTTATTATATTGAGTTTACTACTTTATTTTCAATTGATAGAATTCTTATATTATTTTTCCTGTAATCTACAAGTAATAAATTATGTGATGTATTTTTTTCAAAATTTTAGGCTCAGTAGTTTCGGAGATCAGGGGTGAATGATCAATTTTCGTCTTTTTTCGTGAATAAAATCAAAACTATTTATCTTAAAATAATAAAAAAAATATATTTGAGATCCTAATCACAAGCCCTTTCATTTGATATATGACACAGTAAGGTTAGCAAAACTTTTTTTTAAATTTCCTAATTTATCCCTCGAAAATTACCCTTATTTAAAAAAAATATTTATTTACTATGTACATTTATGTTTGGGTCATAGGATTACCCCATCTTACCGAATTTCACCTGATTTGGTCCAGTAGATTCGGAGCAAATTGGCTGTGACAGACGGACGGACAGACAGACGCACGAGTGATAATATAAGGGTTCCGTTTTCATTTTTTGTACGGAACCCTAAAAAATGATCAAAGATTCAAATGGTTATTCAGTAATTAGACCTTAACAGGCACTTTTACACGTCAATAAGTCGAAACGAATGGATAACCTGCTCGAAACGCAACGCTAGACTGAAATAATGAGAAAATTTAAAATAGGTTGATATAAACAAACTCACCCCACCGCTTAGGCGTTCTTCCCAAGATGCTGTTATCCTGAGGGTTGTACAGCACCTTCGCGATCGTCTCCCACACCGGCCCCGAGGGCGGCGGGGCCCGGGCCCAATCAGCCATCACTTCACTCGAATTATTCATTACTTATCCTGATATTAATATTAACAAGCAGTTTTATTTACTACGCGTAACGAATGAAGCGCGTATGTGTGCGTATTCGAACACTGTTGATGTTGAACTAAATAAAAATGTGTAGTGTGTGGAGTGAATGCGCGCGCGCAACGCACGTGTGTCCACATCTGTTTGGGAATGGGACAGATTTGTTCTTCAAACAGGACGGCATTTTATCTTCTCAGAGTCAGAGAGCTATTTTTTTATGCAATTTCAAACCATTACATTGAAAGTTCAATTCGTGATATAGATTTATTGAAAATAAAAAATGCGTTTATATGCTTACAACGTTGATGGAAGGGACATACCCGTAATAAATCGAACCACGGGCTAATAGTCCATTTGGTTAGGTATTTAATAAATGTAAACAATTTTGACATGTTATTTAATTGAAATAATTCAAAAATCAATCTCTACACATTACAAATAAATTATGTAATTCGTGATTTACAAATACTCAATACTCAATACTTTATTGCTCCTCAAATTACATGCAGACTATACAGATACATAGTGTTATACTATACACATTGTTGTACGATTCTACACTCATTTAAGGACCCTGCTGGGCACTGCAAAGCAGAGAGGAGGAATCTTGTCAATTATTCACAATTACATATAGTTATATTTTCCTATTTCAGTCATTTACAATCAATTTCAATTCTTACATATTTATAATTATATTTATATTTATAAAGTTTTTATTTAGGTATTATATTCTTTATTCATTTATTATTATTTTTTATTGTTTCTTTGCTTATATATTTAATATATTTTTACTTAAGTTTATCTTCAAGGTACTCCGACACCGAATAGTAACATTTAGAAAGTAGGAGTTCTTTTATTTGTTTACTAAATGTCTTTACAGTTGTCGCATTTTTTATATGTTCCGGAAGTTTATTATATATCTTAACCGACATAGCTAGAGGACTATCCGAGTGTAGCATTAGTTTAGAATTTGGTAGTTGTAATTTGTTTTTATGTCTTCATTCATACCTAGTATTAATTTCCATTCTTTTTTTGAAGAAGTTTAAGTTTTGATGTGCAAATTTACAAATAAATTTAATCGTAATTTGCAAAGGTATTGATTTTCAAAGGCTAATTATTTTCGCGGCGACTAACAGCTTAAAGGGTGACTAATTATTAAAAAAATAACTTGGCAGCGATTAAATATGGTAGCAATAATTATATTGGATGAGCTTTAAAATGCAAGGATTTTTTAAAAACTAATTAGTGGCTGCTACTTTAAGGTTGAAAACATATTAAACAGTACCATTGAAATCATAAGCAAGGTGCTATAGACAATGACTGGCGAGATAAATTATTAGTGGGATAACAATCATTTTCTTAATGACAACTATAGGCTTCCATATTTTTTTCAATATTGCTAGTCCGCCACCCAGAGGTCCCGGGTTCGATCCCCGGTCAGGGCAAGTTGGAAAATGGCCTTTTTCAAATTGTCCTGGGTCTTGGATGTTTATGTATATATGTATTTGTTATAAAATATAGTATCGTTGAGTTAGTATCCCATAACACAAGTCTCGAACTTACTTTGGGGCTAGCTCAATCAGTGTTATTTGTCCCTATATATTTATTTATTTATTTCTTTATATAGAAATACTTTTTCGGGCTGCGATTCGCAAATAGCTGTAACAAATAAAACGGGTACTATAATTACATAAACATTAAGATTTCAGTATTTTATTTTTACAATCATAATGTAATTTAAATAACAATCAAATAACCAAAACAGAATTCGTTCCCATACAAATTGCCCGAGAGTCTGCACACTTTTGTATGGAATCGCAGATTTTTTTTTGTGTGTTTGGCTGTAGTTATCTATTATAGCCTGTGGTTCGATTAATTAGGGGTTTGACCCTTCCACGTTGTGTATAAGCTTCTTATGTTTATTCGCAAAACTTTTTTTAAACCCCAACAAAAGAAGGCTGTAATAAGTTTGACGCTATATTGGTTGTCTGTGGCATCGTAGCTCTCGAACGGATGGAGCGATTTCAATGCGGTTTTTTTAGGTGAAAGTAAGTTCCTTGTTGTTGTTGTTTGATGAAAACGAGTTGAGCCGTTTAAAAAATTACGCTTGGTAGTCGGTATTTTAATTTACCTGGCAAATAATAGATGGCGCTACAACCGGTTATCAATTCCACTTTTAACCCTTTCACCGCGAACGTCGGATTTATCCGACAAACATTGTCGTGCCCATTCCGCGAGCGTCGGATATTTCCGACGAAAAAAAACTGCTTGTATTGCACATAACTTAAGTATCCACATCCCTTTTTGGTTGTAGGTGTTTATTTTAGATTTCATACCCCTCGCGCTGGGGGCACGGCAACTGATATAGTCTCGCGAAAGGGTTAACATCGGTCGGAATACGTAGTTCCGCCTGGCATCACTAGATGGTGTTGTCGGGGTTATTTTAATTTGACTTGAAAATAACTTACTCGTTGGTAATAGTATTATATGCAACAGTTGTATAAGGAGGGTTAAAAAATGAGAGTGGCGCAGGTTACGATGCGAGCCTTCGCGAGCATCGTAAATTGACGCCATCGAGCATTTTTTTACTACTTATACAACGTTGCATACAATACTTTTTCTACGACTACATTTACTAAAATAAATAAAAAATAAACAAAGAAAAGTACGAAATACTACCATATGTTTGGTAGATACTAGGTATCTATGGAAGACTTAATTTTTTTTATTGACGTCTGCCTAGTGACTAAAAGTGCCATTTTTGAAACATGGAGTCACTTAAACGAATGTTTTTCATACAAAAAACCGTTTGTTCAGTAACTCCACGTTTGAAAAATGGCACCATATGTTAAAATAACGATTTTATTATGTTGGCAGTATGGTAGATCTAAAGAAAAAAAGTTATAGGTCTAAGGCTAGGAGTATCGTTTTGGCGAAATAACGACACATGTGCTATTATATTAGGAATAGACTATAGACTTTTCTGAAATCATATAATCTATGTTCTTATATTAGTGTTCGGGACCATTTAAAAGACAGATAACAGTAGGTACTGGAAGGCTACCACCAACACTTATAAAACCATTCAGAAACAAGGCAGTTTTTAAGCAGGTCAAAAGCAGGACAACTTTAAATCCTACCATTATGTTCATAATGCTGAACGTTTATTGAATGGTTATTCCTGAATGGTGAAATGTTTGTTGTCTCTAGCTTATTTTGGTGATGAGACTGCGAAGACGTTCAAATCCTTGACAAAAAATTATTATTTTTACCGGTTTTTTTTTATTTACGTTAAACAAAATTATGTCTATCATATTTTATTTAAATATCTAAAAGTTAGTGTTATTTACTTTGTTTTCATTTGATTATGTACATAAATTTAATTTGATATTGACCATTAAAGATGGCTAAAATTTTAATGAGTTCGAAAAAAATTGTGAATGAAAGTTTTGAACGGATGTCTGCGTCTGGTTTTCGAAATTATAAATAAATCGTAAATTCGTGACAACATAAATGTTTCATGTTTTTAATGCTGGAAGCCGAGCAACCACCTTACAAAATATATCCATCACTTCATATTATAGTGCTTTTTCGAATTGCCGTGATAAATAGTTATTATACGATGGTAACGACTAGTGTTTGGAAGTTAATTTTATTGTGGGCTTCATCGTACAAAAGCACAGTGTCTTGTCATAAATATATTTTATCAATAACCATGTCGTAAGTAACATTTTAACTACATACCTATTCAAAGTTTATATTTAGATAATTATGTGTTCAAACTTGCAGCTTCTTCACTAAGTGCTATTATAAATAACATAAATATATACAGACAAAGTAAGTTCGAGACTAACTCAACGAGATAAAGGCTAGGTTTTAGTAAGTACGCAGTGATTGTAGTGCACAAAGAATTTTATTACAAAGTATGGGTATGTATTTGATATTCGTAGATTGCGACATGAATCTAAACTATTATTTTTTTTCAGGTATTCTGGTGAAAAAGCGAACCAGCCTAGCAACAGATCTAGCCTTGTAAAATGCTTGGAATTCAACATTCTGCCATTTCACTGGTTCAATCACAGGTTCCAAAGGAGGCTGTAATCCTCTGGCTCTCTCAGTCTTGTTTGTATTTAATAATAGGCTCCAGTGAATCCTGTCTTGTATTTTTTAATTGATGTCATCATGGTACTTCTCAGAGAGTAACCAAAGAATCCTGTAAGACAAAATGTATAAATGTATGTAGTTGTAATTTTAATAAATTACTTATACTTAAGAATGTGTTGTTATTTGTTTTCGTGTGTGAATAAATATTTTACAAGGATTAGCATTGTTATTACTTACAAAAAAATATTGGAATAACTTACTATTTTTCACATAAGTTGTACTAAAATAATGAAGTAATATATCTTACTTTGTTTTTGAAATCCAAATTTCCAATAAAAGGTATTAAGTAGGATTAATTAAGGTCCCATGGTAGCGTTACTTCAATTATCTACTAACTGTTTTGTAAAAATCTAAAGTAAATAAAAAACATATTCACATTCACAAGAAAACCAACTAAAATCCTCCATATAAGTTACTGGAAAGTAACTTTTTAAGGATCGCTTTATTTGACACTTGAGACGCGTTTTTTTCGTGCTGTCAAATAGACGTGATGGTAGGAATAGTCTATACAAAAAAAGGTGAATGGTTTCGTGACGTCAACCAAAACAATCCTGTTTAAGGCCTGCTATAAAGGTGTCATGGTTGCATTAAACAATACAGTTCAGTTTAAGTGCTGCTATAAGAGATAACGGTAGGCCTGCAGGAGTAAAAAAAAAATTTAGTTTTATCGAATTTGCTGTAAAATAAACTAGAATCTTTCCCGTTCCATGTTTCAACACATTCCATTGTGATGGTTAAGAGTAAGGAAAAGGGGTAAAAAAACAAAGTTAAAAGAACATTTCTCATTTATTCCTTACAAAATATTCGAGGCACACATGTTATTACTACTTACAAATATTTGGATTAAAAGGCAAATCGTAAATGGACGGATATGTTGATATATCACGTGGAATGATATTCATTAATTAAATAAGTATGTATAATATATTATTGAGTAGTTTATGTATAAGTAGATATATAGATTCCAAAAAAACCCATTGGATAGAAAAACTCGAATATTTCGAATATTAAAAAAATAAGATTTATTCATACTACAATGCAGATAAAATAGATTGCTAAATACAATTAAACACCGAAATTGTCATAGATATTTAGAATATACAATCATAGACCTAGAATTTTTTAATCTATGGAAATTGCCGTCTATTCATAAAAATGGAGATTCCTTAAAGTTGCTTAAAGCATTATTTTGCAATGCAATGAGATCCGAAAAATACACTGATTAAAAAAATATGTATGAGGTCTCGAAAAAGACTAAAATAAGAACTAAGGTCTATTCATATACAATGAAAATTCCTTAACAAGCTGCATATAAATAAACATTTAATAATGAGAAGGCGTACACAGAGAAATTAACATGTTTCAAATGTAGATATATTCTAAGACAAAATTATAAGATTTTTATAACGTCTACTGGGACACAGTATACATCGTTATACAAATACAAAAAACACGTTTTGAATTTGAATAAAAACTGGTTTCAGTCGTTAGGGTTATAACTGGACTACCCGATAAGGGATCATCGACATATGATGTCGCAGCGAAACAAGGGCATACATGTACTTATATGAAGAAAAAAGAATGGATGAATTTTATTCTATAAAACATTGCGGGTCTAATCCCGATACAAAGTAAAAACGAAATCCTGTTGAGTATCTAGGAAATTGGGAATTAGTGCTGAAGTGATGATTATTATAATGTAAAAGAGAGACATATTTCTGTTATTTTTTTCGAACAGATAATTTTTATAGATAAGTATAAAAAAAATGCACGATGTAGTGATATGGCGACAAAATATATCAGTCTCAAATGTAAACTGGACGGAAATAGCAAAGTTTGCTTACTACTTAATTAAGCAACACAAAAAACATACTAAACAAACATTTTGCCTATGCCCAAATATGGGACACATCGCCTTGTAAATAAATAAACAATTATTTATACTTATAGACAACGGAATATTCTTGAAATTTAAAAATCTGTTAACTATTTGGCTCAAAAATAAAAATTTGTTATATCATACGTTGATATGCACCTAAAAAAAGTAATATTATAAAAATATATTGAGTAAAATTGAAATAAAACCTTAAGGGGCTACATGAATTTTCCGGGATCCAGTGCTGCCCCCATTTGAAATAAATCATTTGATAGGAAACGGAGACATAATTTAAAATTTGGCCTTGATCAGACCCTAGATAACCCTTTAAACTATTTTATGAACTACTGTTTACAGTTTAAAGTAAGAACGTGAAGCTTTTCCACGCACAATTGCGAAAAACGGCCACTTTTGACGTATGTGCGTAGAAAAGCTTCACGTTCTCACTTTAAACTGTAAACAGTAGTTCATAAAATAGTTTAAAGGGTTATCTAGGGTCTGATCAAGGCCAAATTTTAAATTATGTCTCCGTTTCCTATCAAATAATTTATTTCAGGTGGGGGCAGCACTGGACCCCGGAAAAATTCAGGTAGTCCTAATTACTATTTTGCTTGATACGTACCCTTACCCTTAACTATATTGCTTGATACGTAGTTACACAGTTGCCTTATAATAAGAAATAAGTCTTTATTATTATATTATACAAATCATATAAAAAGAGAAACAAGAAATATGCTGTTCACTTTTAAATTTTACACCACCAGAGAAAGAACTGGTGGAAGTGCTATTTAACAAAATTAGTATGAGAACCGTTGTCGCCGAACTAACACAATTAAACCACTAATCGCATTTGCATAACATACAAACCATTCGTTTAATTAGTCGTTTTATTCATATCAATAATGGCCTTTAGACCTCATTAATAAGGTTTATTTTGCTTCGGTTAAAAAAGTACTTCTGATGTTCTCTTTTCATTATGAATTATATTCAAAAAAAATACTGGTACTATGCCATAGATGGCGTTACATTCAAAAGAAGCAATAAATATCTTAAGTACGATAAAAATAAGGTCTTAATTTGCGTCAAAATATATTGTCGGGATTGAGTGCAGATGTGCTTAATTTTGACACTTACACCTTTATTCTCTTCTGTGTATTACACAAATTTCTTCTCCAACTTTGGCCTTTTTGGTTATCAAAAGCGAACCCCAGTCTCAGAAGCAGCAGCTTTAGATGCAACCAGGAGCGCGCTTGTTAGTTTTTCGTAGTGTCCAAGTAATGTTCTCAGAGCTTAAGGCTCTGACACAGCTGATGACAGCCGGGATCAACTAGCTTGACGTGTCTTCCGAAGCACGGAAGATCTCGACTTTTTCGAACTATTTGGTCACCCATCCAAATGTGGACCACGCGCGGGGTTGCTTATCTTGCGAAAGCGTGATAGCTATGGGTACTTATAACGAGGAATGGGTAAGTAACGAGGTGTCTATGAAAGTGATAACAGCATATTTCTAGTTTCCAAAATCTACTTACTACAAATGGCTCGGATAGTAAATAAGGTATAGGTAAAAAACTAAGTTAGTGGGCTGAAATGATGTTGATGACCTGTTGTTTTTTAATCTAAATTTTATTTGTTTAAAAAATTATATTTATTTATTAATTGCCATTGATATCCTAGTATTGGGCAAAGGTATCTCTCTCACTTCTCCATGACTCTTGATTTTCGGCCATTGTATTTATTAAGGTCATCACACCAACGTGTCCGGGGGCGGCCACATTGGCGCTTGCCATTTGGTCGCCCTTTTTGCCCATAGGTCTTGGCACATCCTGACTACATGCCCAGCCCAGTAAATTCTTTTTACTAGCGTCTTTTTCTGCAACATTTATTATTTCGTTTATTTTTAAAAGTTAAATTTAGTCCCGATTTTTCCCGCAATATAACGTGGCCCACTGACTTATTCGTTTACCTATAAATACATTACCTTACAAATAATAAAGGAAAGAAAATGCAATAAAAGTCTTCATATAAAATATCAAATGCGGCTACATTTCTGAGATTCGTATTGTACAATCATGTCACTCATTATCTACAAAATGTTTTTGAGATTCAGTTTGAGGTCCTTTACTGGATAGACAGGACAAGATGTGGTTTGTCCTAAAACATCGGTGGTCTAGCCTAAAAATGCATATATTTCAAGTGGCTCCATAAATAAAATTTAGTTGACTCAACTCCCAATTTTTCAATCATTTTCCAAGTCAAACACAATCAGACTTGATTTCCAGCTCGATTGACTTCAACTTTATACAAAACTGTTTGTTGATATTATACAAATCGACCACTTTAACACGGCGCACGACGCAATAGGACCTTCGCCTATTACACCAAGACATGGCCGAAGCTACCGCATTGTTTCCATTTCGCTACTTTCCAAAACAAACATTTGCTATGAGATTTGTATGAAATATGAACTTATGACGTCATTTCTTGGATTTTGAATCCAAGACTAATTCAAGAATATCAGTTTTTTAGCAAAAATAAATCTAAAATTAGATTGAAAATGGATATGATCATGACAAGTTACATTATTCTTTGACGTTTTATTTTATTTAACAGAAACCCAATTGTAATGCCATATATAGCTCGAGTCACGTTACAAATGGCGCCAGCGTCAACTTGGCGCAATGGGCGAAGGCCCTTAGTCAATTTCAACATTTTTTGCCTTCATATTTTTTTATTGTTAACTATTGCGACCAAAGAGGTATAGCCAAGCGTGGGTGACGATTTTTAAGGGACCTCGCCGCTGTAAAAAGTTTTAGCAGGCGTTTAGTAACCAACATAAGGCCGCATTTAACCCTTTAACCACGAACGTCGGATTTAACTGACAAACATTTTAGGGCCCATTTCGCGAGCGTCGGATATTTTCAACAAAAAACCAATGTCCATTGCACATAACTGAAGTATCCCCATGTCTTATTGGTTAGGTAGGTATTTATTTTCGATTCACTATGCCTCGCGCTGGGGGACGACAACTGATACAATTATAACACACTCGGCTCTATTACGCCCTCGCCTGCAGCTCGGGCTGAAATTCCGCCTCGTGTGTTATAACCACCATAACGCAAATATATCGTAATTTACTATTTACATCCTGATGATTTTTTATGGAAAGATGTAAAATTAGATGTATCGTGCTTATAATATACATCTTTACATTATAGCTACCGTGTGTGAAGTCCTTATGGCTTCGCAAAACTAGCCCACATAAAACCTCCCCTCTGCCCCGCCACTGACGGCTGCAATGCGCCATGTTATCGCGGTCGTGTTAGTACTAAGCCAGTCTTACTCGATCATCAGCTCGAAGTGCACGACCCCGAGCTTTTCCTTCCGGTCGTACTTGATGTTGCGGGCCCACGCGCGACACTCTATATTTATCACGATACCAGCTGCAACAAAATATAGTTTAAGGAGAATATTACAATACTGCAGAGGCCGGGAAGTTTGGTATTGCCGGACGAGTAGTTTTGACGACTTGACAATAATTACGAGTCCGGCAATCCGAAGTATGTATGTATAGTGCTTTTCTCAATAAATGTTGGGAAATAATATAAGAAATAACCAACCACACAGATATTTACCGAAAACAATTTATGTTTACTGCAAAGATACATACATAGGTGCGACATTCCATAAGCCTGTTGATTTCGGCCAGAAAGCACATAGGCTTTTGTAGTAAAAATTCGTACTCCAAACCCCAGAGCGTTTCGGCCCCTTTCCCTACAGACAATTAGAGTGAATATTATCAATCAAATGAGATACAAATGCATGTTGATTTCGGCCAGAAAGCACACGGGCTTTTGTGGTTATAACCACACTCCAAACCCCAGAGCGTTTCGGCCGGTTGTTGTTGTTGTTGGAGTAGGGAAATAGCGTTACTGCAACTACGAGTACACATCCCCCAGTAGCTCATCCAGTTCAAACAGGACTTGTAGATTTCATAGATACCTACTTTAATACTCAGAGCTCATCGGTCCGCGTTCGGTCTTATGCAAACAGCAAGCGAAACACGTTACAGAATATTAAAAGAGATTCAGGGCAACAAAAATGAATATATTTTATGGTGCCTGAATTTAAATCAGTATTTTCAGTAGACTTTTGTATGATGATTATCAACTTAGTTTTGTTTTTTACTAATTAGCTCAATTTGTGGAAAATTTCTTTTTTTTTAAACTTTAAATTCAGTTATTTTATATATTTTGAAGAGGTGATATTTATAACAAACCAAAATTGTAAAGAGTCAGTTTTAGATTGCAAAATTAAGTTTCACGTTTGCCTTCAAAACAGAATTTGATTCATGTTCCTACCTTTTATTTTGCAAAGATATGTGAAGTTGAATTGGCCATGCTATTTTCAATACAAAAATTAAAATGCAAATAGTATGGGGAAATTTGGTCTTCAGCAAAATCTTGGATATCTCCGTACTGACATTAAATTGACTAATGATTGAAACGCTGTAGCAAAGAGCAAGATTTTTACTATATCACACGCGTATTTATAAAACGGAAATAATAAACATTTTTGAACGTTAAGGTAATCATTGTTTGAAAATATTAAAAATTGCAGTTTTCTTCATGAGATATCATAAAATTGAGAGCTGTTAGGCATATTTTAGTACTGGGTTTGTATTTTACAAACTGAGTTAAGTAATAAACAGCTTTTAGTTTTAACGCACCAAAAACCCTGTTGCCCTGTTCATAGCTTTCCTTTTTATATTTACTCATATCTTTTTTTTTATTAAATAATGGCTTGTTTTGACTAAAAATAATAATGACTTTTAATGATGTTTGATTTTTGATTATTACGTGACTTTTGTTTGATTAATAAAAAATAACCATTTTTCGTGTGTGTAAGTGGCCAACACTGATGACAGATTTTTTCAAGGCATCTGACAGCTTGTCGACGACAGCCGCAACCAACAGTTTCACGTGCACGGAGTAGCTTGAAAATTATTACAACACTTGTGGTCACCCATCCAAGGGCGAACCACGCCCGGAGTTACTTAACTTGCGAAAGCGTAATTATGCGTTCTGTCACCGAGCCACCGAGCTCTTAGTTTGTCGTTTTTGTATTAGATGTACTATTTATCTAGTTTTATGTTATTATTAGATAACAACATCATTAAATTTCTTAAAAAATACTTTAGCACACCAGGGTTAAAAGTACTTATAAGATACAACAAAACCTAGAACGCTTTCCGGCCGAAATGGCCTTTGAAATGTCACATTTACTTTTACCAATAACCTGTAGGGCTCGGCCCACCGAAAGGCTCTAGGGTTTAGACTAATAAAGCCCGTGTGCTGCCTGGCCGAAATCAACATGCATTTGTAATCTCACTTGATTGTTATTTACTCACTTCAATAGCCAGTAGGGTTCGGCCATCGGACCGGCCGAAATGCTGTGGGGTGCGAATGTTAACTACGAAAGCATAATCCTGGCCGAAATCAACGGGCTTATGGAATGTCGCTACAAACGTATATAATCACTACGTTGTTTACTGAAAAAATCTGCTTTCCCGCGTCTTTTAGTGCAAAGGAAACATAGCCCATACAGCTCAGTCTTATTTTACGCAAAAAATGTAATACCGCAGATATCGTATTTTTTCCCTAGCAACGAAAATTAAGCATATTTAAATGTTATTTTATAGGTATCAATCAACATTATAATAAAATTGTAGTTGTATTCATATTTATGCTCGAAATAGTGCCTTTTTTGTAATGCGGTAGCAATTGTCTATGTGCCAAGTTATGGAATTAAACTTTAAATGTCTTTGCCAAATGAAAAACAGAACTGTCATCTGAAACGTCAATGTCATTCTGAAAACACTGCCTTTGAGCAGAGGCCAGGAATTAATTTTCATGTTACTTTCCTGGCCTGAGCCGGTAAATGCATGAGCCAAGAGTTACAGACTCCGTGTCTTCTTTTTACAACAATAATGCCGGCATTTCCGCATGTTTGAGAAAACCTTTTTTCGTACAGGCTTCTGTTGTGAGGCCTAAGTTCTTATCAAGAAAACTGCAATGAGCCCAAACTCGATGTGGTTGCTTTGTTTCCTTACAGTGGACCTATGATCACTTTCCTGCTCCATCATCAGATCAGCTTCTTGTCATAATTTTATGAACGTATGGGTAAAAGTAACCGGGAAGCCCGGGGTCGGCATTTACGTGATGGTAATAGTGATGTACAAGACTCGAGTTCTCCGAGTCCTCTTACTTAGAACTCGAGTCGTTTACATGGCTCGACTCTTTTAACGGAAGGCTCGACGACTGCAAGCTAAGATGGGCCTCGGAGCGTGAGATTAGAGCTCGAGTCTCTTTATGCACCGGAACCTTTTTCTGCGCCTGCGTCTTTTTACCCGACTGCGACGGGTTATGTTTTTCGACTGTGTTTAAAAGCAATGATTTATCATTCACAAAACTATTCTGTCAATGAGAAATAAAAATTGATTGATACAATAGTAGTTAAGATAATCTTTTCTTACATACCTTTGATAACTAAAATTCATCTGAAATCACGCCTCGAGTCCTTGTAAGCTTTCAAAAACAGCTCATATTAGTTTTAAGACTCGAGCTCTTTTAAAGGCTCGAGTCGTTGCTCGGAGAACTTGCGCTCGCCTAAACTCGGAACTCAAAAGCCTATTAAGCTCATAGAGCCATGCAAAACCGACTCGAGTCTTCAAAATTAGAACTCGAGGACTCGAGTCTTGTACACCACTAGATTGTAATGAGATACTCACACTTGGGTCTTTGCAGATGCACCGCCACCAGGGGGCTGAGGTACCCCTCGGCGTTCTCGTAAGGGTAGAAGTAGCCGGGGAAGCCCGGGCTCGGCAGGTACGAAATGGGGCCGATGTTCTCCTTGTCCGCTGGGGTCTCGCCGTAGCACTGCACCCACACCTAGAAACGATTTAAATGATTTTATTATCATTTACACGTATGTACAGTCCTCGAGGCGTAAGCTCAACTTTGGATTAGTGAGAGTGAGTGCCAAAAGTCAGTCAAAAAATTAATGTTTCATTAGGAAAAAATGAACCATTTCGATTTATTACAACACGATGTTTTGTTAATTTATTTAATCTTTGTCGTGCCGCGACTCAGGCTTAGTTTCAAAAACCAGTATAAACCGCTTTAAACCATGCTCGGGCCGTGCCGTGCCTCAGGCGGATATCTCACCTACACTATTTTTTTATTATTTTTTATTTTACTTCATTACACAAAATTACACATGCGGACCAGAGCCTTTACTACCAGTCAAACTACAGGTGACTCCTAACCTACAGGTGGCATCTGTGTAAACTCACACAAATGCAAAGTTAAGCTTACATCTCGAGGGCTGTAAAATGTATAAAAAAAGTCTCGATGAGACATGTTCTACTCTGTTTATACAGAAGTCTCACATAGTTCCTGTTGATACTGGAGCTGATGTTCCTGACGTGCCACTGCAGCTCGAGCGGCATGTCGCCCGGCAGGCCTTCCGTCTCGTTGTAGAACTCCGGCCGCCAGCCGTATATCCTGAAAACATATCACATTCTCTATTATTAAGTCAAACAAAGCCTTTTTATGTGTCAGTGAAAACAGTTTTAAATGTTTAACCTTTTTCACGCCAGCGCAATAGGCATGACGAATGGAAATAGTTGATTGTTCTACAAGGGACACAGGTAATATTTTGTAGGCGAGGGCGCTACTGTGAATCCTGAGTGAAGCGAGGGATACTATACAAAACCCTTTATTGCACAAAGATTTAAAAAAAAAAACATTTTAGTTTCGGTTTCAGATTGTGTCACTTATTGGTGCTATATTTTGACCATCTCCGTGGCGTAGTGGTCACCATGCTAGACCATGCCACCCAGAGGTTCCGGGTTCAAACCCCGGTCAGGGCAAAATGGAAAATGGCCTTTTTCAAATTGTCCTGGGTCTTGGATGTTTATCTATACATATATGTGTTTAATATCAAACATAGTATCGTTGAGTTAGTATCCCATAACACAAGTCTCGAACTTACCTTGGGGCTAGCTCAATCAGTGTAATTTGTCCCTATAGATTTATTTATTATTTATGCATGGATGGATGGAAGCAGCAGTGTTAGTTGTAAGTAAGTGATCTGACGTCAACAACTACATAATAATATTATGAAATCGAAAGAAAAATTAACATTATCAAGTGATACAAATATCCAAAATTAAATAAATGGTTTTTGACTTTTATGACGGCCTCTGAAGCCTAGTGGTCATCGTGCCACGCAGCTAGGTCACACCGGAGGTCCCGGGTTCGATCTCCGGTCCGGTCAAGATGGAAAATAATATTTTTCAGATTGACCTGGGTTTTGGATGTTTATCTATTAAAATATAGTATAGTTGTGTTAGTATCCCATAACACAAGCTGTCAAACTTCCTTTGGGGACTTTCAATCTGTGTGATTTGCCCGTACATATATATTTCTTGATGAATAATAAAAATAATTGATTGAAATACCGTATTTTAATATGGCCTTGTAATCACAGGTCAAGTGCCTCTAACCTCTACCCCTAGAGATAAAAAGTCTATTTATATTTCTGTAAGCTATTATATCAAGACAAGAAATTAAATAAATGGTGTCAGTCGCAAAATAAACAATTGCTAATGTAAATGGAACTATTTTTCTCATACTATTAATAAAATCATTATAATAGGGTAGTATCCAGAGTCAAAAATAAATTATTTTTTACTGATAAGATAATAAAACGTCACAAAATAATTTCACTTGTATATCCATTCATATCCATTTTCAACGTGATTTTAGATTTATTATTGCAGAAAAACTGATAATATGAGCGCTATTTGACTCCAAGAAACTATGACGTCACCCCGTGCTATTTCATACAAATCCCATAGACGATGTGTGTTTTGACGTTTAGAAAAAAGTTTCTGATTTGACTTGTTGGAAAATAGCGGATTAATACAAACGAATTATACTTAATTATAATACAAACTATTATCGACATTGTACTCTTTGAAATCATATCCAAAATCAATTTACACAATACTTACGCACATATGGCGAATTTCGACTAGGCTATAAGTATTAAGGCATTTCACATTTGGTTGGCTGTCTCGCTCGCACAATCAAACATTTTTAAAGATTATTAAAAAATGTGACTCATTTGTAGAAAAGTGTTTCATTAACTTTCAATATAAATAAATGTTAGATATTGTAGATATGTTTTTTTTATTGTTTATGTGTGTGTGTGTATCGAGAATTAGGTCATCAAAATTTAAAATTTTGTTGACCTAATTTTCGATGTAGACAATGTCTACACAATATACAAACATGTCTAAAATATCCACAATATAATTATATTGAATGTTAATGAAACACTTTTTTACAAATGAAACACATTTTTTAATAATCTTTAAAAATGTTTGATTGTGCGAGCGAGACAGCCAACCAAATGTTAAATGCCTCTTAATTGACGACCTCCGTGGCGTAGTGGTCACCATGCTAGTCCGCCACACCCGGTCATGGCAAGTTGGAAAATGGCCTTTTTCAAATTGTCCTGGGTCTTGGTATTTATCTATATTATGTATTTGTTATAAAATATAGTATCGTTGAGTTAGTATCCCATAACACATGTCTCGAACTTACTTTGGGGCTAGCTCAATCAGTGTTATTTGTCCCCATATATTTATTTATTTATTCTTAATTGATTTTGAATATTATTTTAAAGAGGACAATGTCGGTAATAGTTTGATAGTGAAAAATGCTCTGCACTGCGCTTCGCCATATGTGCGCCGGCCCAAAGACCGCTTCCGCCGCATAGACAGAAAAACCAACAAACCTGTTGAGCTTCAAGAAGATGCACGGCGAAGACTTGTGGAAGGAGAAGTGGTTCTCCTGGATGCAGGGCTCCCAGCTGCGCACGTCTACGTCGCACACCTTGCCGGGCGGCGGCAGCTTGTTGAAGTCACAGTCGAAGATGTTCTGCCCAGCGCCCGCGGTTTGACCTTTCTTCTTGTACACTGCAGAGATTGAATTAAAAAAAAAAATTAAACTGTTTTTTGCACGTTAGATGCTAGCCATATTAGGTCACAGCAAAGGAGGAGAGGTTGTTAAGGGGCTACATGAATTTTCCGGGGTCCAGTGCTGCCCCCATTTGAAATAAATCATTCGATAGGAAACGAAGACATCATTGAAAATTTGATTTTGATCAGACCCTAGATAACCCTTTAAACTATTTTATGAACTACTGTTTACAGTTTAAGGTAAGAACGTGAAGCTTTTCTACGCACAATTGCGAAAAACGGCCACTTTTGGCGTATGTGCGTAGAAAAGCTTCACGTTTTAAACTGTAAACAGTAGTTAATAAAATAGTTTAAAAGGTTATCTAGAATCTGATCTAGGCCAAATTTTAAATGATGTCTCCGTTTCCTTTCAAATGATTTATTTCAAATGGGGGCAGCACTGGACCCCGGAAAATTCAGGTAGCCCCTTAAGGAAATAGTATAAAGCGTGACAAGAGTGGGGAGAGGTTGGAAAAGTCAAAATTCTGTGTGACATAAAATGTGGACAGCTCTAATCTATCTATCTTCTATTTCTATTTATATATATAAAAGCGTAAATCACTCACTCACTCACTCATCACGAAATCTCAAAAACTACTAAGCCAATAAAGATGAAATTTAGCGGGAATGTAGATTGTGACTAGGAGACATCAGCTAAGAAAGGATTCTTGGAAATTCCATCCCTAATGGGGTAAAATAGGGGTTGCCAGTGTGTATGAAACTTCGTAAATTTTTAAAGTGACGCATATGATTTTTTTAATTTATTTTAGTAACTAGTTACTAGAAAATAATAATGCATTAATTCGATTTTGAAAATTACATATCTATAGGGGTGAAATAGGGGTTGCAAGTTTGTATGAATCTTCGTCATTTTTGAAGCGAAACACAGACATTTTTGAATTAGTGGTTAGTACCAGTAGACATTTTTTAATTAGTAATTAGTTTACGTGTAAACGTGCCTGTAAAGGTCTAATTACTGAATAAACATTTGAATATTTGAATCTTTGAGTAAAAAATAATAATCCAATAATTGGATTTTAATAAATTTCGTCCCTCGGGGATGCGTTAGGGGTTGCAAATTTATATTAATATGAAACCTTGTCATTTTAGAGTGATAGACAAATTGAGATAAATAAATCCGTTGCTCTCTTTTGCTCTAGCACATGACGGTAATGGGAACGGGAACGGAAACATTTTCGACTTCTACGCGGACAAAGTCGCGGGTTACAGCTAGTCTTATATTAGATTTGTTGAACTACCAGTTTGCCTTTGAAATATGTTGTTTATAATGTACTAATGCGCCCCGCGGTGTTACCCGCGTAAATTATTACTGTTTGCGCGTAAAAAACTAACAAACATACACACACACTCACAAACTTTTGCCTTTATAATATTAGTGTGATAGTGTGATGTACATTTCATATTCTACAAAAAGGCGTTCTGTATCCTTGGTCTGATTGCATTGTTAAATCGATCTAACCACGTCCACTATTTTGCGTCCTTGGTCAGACGGATTAAATCCTCAGTCAGATTGGTATCCACGGTCAGATTCTATATGTGGAATAAAAAAAAAATATGTTTTTTATTAAACTTAACATTTACATTTTTATTTTTGTTTATAAAAAACCGCCTTAGATGGTACGGACACGTAAAAAGACGAAGCGAGGACCACGTGGTGAAAATTACACTTGTCAAATATAGAGAGAGACCTTAGGAAATCCCAATTGCCAGAACAGACAACCCAGGACAGAATCTCCTGGCGCCGTAGAGTGAGGAGACCTGACCCCAAATAACGGGACCAGGGATGGACAAAGAAGAAGATAAAAAATAAAATATTACATATTGAGATAGAACGAAATAGTATCTGAAGGACAACAAAAAAAAATGCAAAGATGGACTTATTCCACTCAGGGATATCTTCAAGTCTTAAATCTTGAGCATAGAACGGCAAAAGTTAAGTGGGACATTGTACAATATGTACTCGTACTTACAATATAAAACAACAAAAATGTTTTGTGTGTCACATACGATCTTAAAGTACAATGTGTGACTGACAGCTAAACGATTAACAAGTCTTTGCGTCCTTGGTCAGACGGATTAAATTTTTAGTCAGATTGGTATCCATGGTCAGATTCTATAGGTAGAATAAAAAAAACTGGCCAAGTGCGAGTTAAACTCGCGTGGAGAGGGTTCCGTACAATATCAAAGATTTTTCGTAAGTGAACGTATTATATTGAGTGTTCCACTTTATTTTCAAAACTTAACATTGGAGTTAAAAAATATGTTCTCCCACACATTCCACCTGCAAATGTAAGTTGGTACGCACAATATTGAGTGATTTACCATGTTATTTTAATATCATGGACTTCTTATAGGTTTTCCTATAATCTATAAGGAGAAAACTAATTTCTGTATTTTTTTCAAAATTTTAGGTTCAGTAGTTTCGGAGATAAGGGGGGGGGAATGGTCAATTTTCGTCTATTTTCTTGAATAACTCGGAAACTATTTATTTTAAAATTACAAAAAAATACATTTAAGATCTTCTCGACAAGACCTTTCATTTGATATGCCACACGATGCAGTTTTCAGATTTTTTTTTTTTAATTTTCCCCTTCCCCCCCAAAAATGACCCCCCATATACAGATTTCATCTGCTCACGTCACACCTCTGTGTTTGGGTCACAGGAATTGATATGTGTACCAAATTTCAACTTAATCGGTCTAATAGATTCGGAGATAATTGACTGTAAGCGACGGACGGACAGACACACGAGTGATCCTATAAGGGTTCCGTTTTTGTATTCAGACGTACGGAACCCTAAAAACTATGTTTTTTTTAAACTTAACATTTACATTTTTGTTTATAATTTATAAATAAATAAAATATGACATATTGAGATAGAACGAAATGGTATCTGAAGTACACAACAAAAAAAGTGCAAAGATGGACTTATTCCACTCAGGGATATCTTCAAGTCTTAAATCTTGAGCATAGAACGGCAAAAGTTAAGTGGGACATTGTACAATATGTACTCGTACTTACAATATAAAACAACAAAAATGTTTTGTGTGTCACATACAATCTTATAGTACAACTAGCTTTTGCTTGCGGCTTCGCTCGCGTAGGGTTGTTATTTATCAAAATCCTTTTTTAGGGAATGCCTACGTCATAGTAGCTTTATGCATGCAAAGTCTCAGCCCGATCGGTTTAAAATTGACAAAGTTTCATACCAACTTTCATCCCCTATTTTATTCCCTTGGGGGTAGAATTGATTCAAATCCTTTCTTAGTGGATGCCTACGTCATAACATCTACCTGCATGCCAAATTTCAACCCGATCCGTCCAGTGGTTTGGGCTGTGCGTTGATAGAGCACTATGTCAGTCAGTCAGTGACCTTTGAGTTATATATATTTAGATTTATCAAAATCCTTTTTTAGGGAATGCCTACGTCATAGTAGCTTTATGCATGTAAAGTCTCAGCCCGATCGGTTTAAAATTGACAAAGTTTCATACCAACTTTCATCCCCTATTTTATCCCCTTGGGGGTAGAATTGATCTAAATCCTTTCTTAGTGGATGCCTACGTCATAACATCTACCTGCATGCCAAATTTCAGCCCGATCCGTCCAGTGGTTTGGGCTGTGTGTTGATAGATCACTATGTCAGTCAGTCAGTGACCTTTGAGTTATATTTATTTAGATTTATCAAAATCCTTTTTTAGGGAATGCCTACGTCATAGTAGCTTTATGCATGCAAAATCTCAGCCCGATCGGTTTAAAATTGACAAAGTTTCATACCAACTTTCATCCCCTATTTTATTCCCTTGGGGGTAGAATTGATTCAAATCCTTTCTTAGTGGATGCCTACGTCATAACATCTACCTGCATGCCAAATTTCAACCCGATCCGTCCAGTGGTTTGGGCTGTGCGTTGATAGAGCACTATGTCAGTCAGTCAGTGACCTTTGAGTTATATATATTTAGATTTATCAAAATCCTTTTTTAGGGAATGCCTACGTCATAGTAGCTTTATGCATGCAAAGTCTCAGCCCGATCGGTTTAAAATTGACAAAGTTTCATACAAACTTTCATCCCCTATTTTATCCCTGTGGGGGTAGAATTGATCTAAATCCTTTCTTAGCGGATGCCTACGTCATAACATCTACCCGCATGCCAAATTTCAGCCCGATCCGTCCAGTGGTTTGGGCTGTGCGTTGATAGATCACTATGTCAGTCAGTCAGTCACCTTTGAGTTATATATATTTAGATAGAAGATAAATGTGTGACTGACAGCTAAACGATTAACAAGTCATAAATGAACCATTAACATTTTGCTAACTTAAACTGGATATAGATAGACCTTAAAATTACACTGTTCGACAAAATTTCACATTTTTTTTTCCCACTGGAGTAAGTCTGGTTGTCTCTTACAGATTTTTGTATAGTGTATATGGACATAATTTACTTTTGTTTCTAGGAGGTCTGAATTGAGAATAATGTTATATCAAAAATCCGATTTTCCCCAATTTCTGATATTTTTAATTATTTTTAGTAAATAGCTTCTGTGCGTGCAGGTTATTTAATTTTGTAACAAAGAATGATGTAATCAGCCTTCAAAATCAAATCAAAATTTGTTTTACTTTTGTTCCTTTTTTATCTATGGATATATATAAAGATTTAAGTTATCGTAATATTTCCCATACATTGAGTACTGCTTGCATTGTAGGGCGTTATTATACGACCCGCAAAAAATCTGTAATAAGTCATTTTTATAAATTTAGCAATGATGTAAAAAATATTGTAAAATGTAAGGTTTGCACAGTGTTAAGCTGGTATTAGAAAATTGGAAATCACCTCATTGAATTTAAGGTTTCATTTTGAGATTACAGAAAAATAGGAGAATTTGTGACGTGTAATATTTGAAAATTTAGACGTCTTACACATTTTTAGGGTTCCATAGTAAACAAGGAACCCTTATAGTTTTTTATAACTAGGTTCATGTTTTTTGTACTGAATTATTTTGCAAATCGCTGCAAGTATCATTATTACAAAATCTTGTTGACCAGTGTTATTTTAAGAATAACCATTGAAATGATCTTACCTGACAGAAACTCAATAAGCTCATCCTCCCAGTACTTATAGTCGTCATATCCGGATCCCTTATAATAAATGAGGGTGCTCCTCACATCCGGCGGGTGAGGCCGGAAGCCGAGCCCTGGGCTCTTGCCGATGAGACTGTACTCCTGCTGCAGCCGCGGCACGCGCGGGTTGATGTAGTGTTGGAGGAATGTCACCATGCAGATTGCAAACAGGGCGATCAGAGCAGCATAGAATATTATGTAGAATATCAGGATCTTGGCTGAAATGCAAAAGACAGTCATAAATAGAGAAATCTTAAGAGAATGTGAACAAACTCCATTAAGCTGACGACACAACACTTATTGGCTCCTCAGAAAGTGAACCGCATAAGATTTTGGACAGAGTGCACGGAAGCAGCGAAAGGGCTGGTCTGTCTGTTAACATCTCGAAGATGAAATATATGGTAGTGTCTCGAAATGCTGACTTAAAGCCAAAACTAGCGGTAAGTGGCAGGTACATCTTTTATAGTTTTCTCTACCCAAAGGTTGGCTGGAAGAAATCGCTTTAGTGATAAGCCCGCCTTTATGCCTACTACATTTTAAATGTACTTTTGATTGTTGTCATACTTAGTTGGTGCAGTAAAGAAATTTTATCTTATCTTACTTGGAGAAAGTTCGACAGTATAATATCTCGGCGCTTGGGTGAATTAAGTATGGGACTCAGATCAAGAAATAAAGTCACAGATTGAAATCGCTCGAGCTTCATTTAATAAATGAGAAAAGTGTTGTGCTGCAGACGCATTAAAATACAACTCCGTGTACAAATTCTCCAATTTGCCCTTATTCTCTATGGCAGCGAACGACGTGAGATGAAGGCCCGAAGCAAAGAACTAAACTCAAGACAGACAAGCAACAGTTAGTCATAGATGGTTGGTCTGCTTTACGCACTAGGGCTACAAATAAGTGGCAGAGCACGAAATAAAAGGTCATCTGCTGTACGAATAGTTATACATGCCCTACAAAGCCTCTGGTGAGTAGGCGACCAATACTCTGAAAATGAGTTCCTATCGGCGTTTCTTCTCAGCAGAGGTCGTTGCAAAGTACTGGTATCAGTGGCTTTTCTTTGAAAATAAATAAATTAAAACATACTTTAAACATAATGTAAATTATTGTTTGGCGTATAAAAGTGCCTGTAAAGGTCTACAATAACTACTGAAGAAACATTTGAATTTTTAATGTTTATATTTGCAAGCAGGCTTTCAGTCAGCTCGCGGCAGGCCTGACATTCATAGATAAAGATAAGATAAAGATAAAATATGTTTATTCTTTCTCCAAAAATCTGAAATTACAGATAGGTACACAGTACTATACAGATAGGAGTTATCCTTTCAGATTGGTGGAGACTGGAGTCTGTGGAAGGCTGGCCTGTGGCACAGATCTCCAGAGCTCTCACATCTGAATACCTATTTGTATTACAGAAAAAATGAGGCTTAATTATACTTAACAAAAGAAACAAACGAAATGGGTTAAAGTAATAACAGTAAATTTATATCAATAATATCTAAATTATTTTATCTAGTGCGTATAAATATCCCCAGTATGGATGCGTGAGTACGCGCATGGACGTCGACGTCAGTGGACGTCATACAGATTCAACATTTGAACTCTAGGGCTTCATAAAGGAGTTTACTGGGATTAGAGCCACTTAGAGAGATTATTTGCGCCAAGTGATCGCGTGATTAAGGATTGCCATTTTTAGAGATTATATGGGGCTTCCCACAATGAAAATGACTTTGTTGACCTTTTAAGGGTAATAGCAGATTCTGCAAATGTTTAAGGGCATGTTTTTATTTCTAAAATTTAAATGTTTATTCAGTAATGAGACATTTACAGACACTTTTACTTTAAGTTTACATAACATGTAATTTTCATTAAAAATTAAAAAAAAAAAATATTTGTTTACGAATTTATACTTTGAGAATACATTAAATAAAAGTTGTACAAAGGCACTACTTATCTCAAAAGAGATCTCTTCCATTAGGCCTGTGAGAGGAGATGTTTATGTAAGAAAGGCATGCAGGCGTGTCTTATTTTTTAACTTAAGTTATTTTTTTAAGAAAAGCTACTATCCAGCACTATGCAATGACCACTGCTAAGAAGAAACGCCGATTAGGAACGCATTTTCACAGTATTGGTCGCCTACACGCCTAAAGGGCTTTGTCATGTCAGTCAAATATTGGTTGGTTTGTAAACTCTTTATTATATATAATATAATATTTGGGAGCAAACAATGATTACCCATAATTAGTACACAGGCGGGCTTATCCCAAGAAGGGATCTATTCCAGCCAACCACATATCAGAGACGAGTCTTTAAAAAAAAATCTTTGTTTTATGTTGAATTTACGACTTATGTTTGACGAGTTGTAGGTCCAGTTTTACGAAGGTTCTCAGCGACAGCAGTATTTTTTACCTAACGGATCTCCCCCTTCTCTTTGAAACTGGAGAGTCTTCCTCATTCCCTGTTATATATTTCTTTTGGTAAAAACATGTAAAAACGTACATCCTGTACGAACACATTTGAACTTTTTTGACTTCTTTGAACCTTTAGTTGTTATCAGGTAGGTACTTCACACATCTTTTGAATGTAGAGGTTGGGAGGATAGGAACGCCACGCCCAACGAACTCTACTTTTTGTTTTCTATTATTTATACCATAATTTTACACAAAAATGAGGCTATGCAGTAACAAAAAAATTGATGTTTTATTTATTTATTTATTTACAAAAATAAAGTTCACTTACCCCAACTTTCAAGAGTTCGCCCAAATATTGCTCCCGTGTTTTCGTCATAACAGAAATATGACAATTTCTGGCCCCAAGAATTTTTGGGACGCTTTGTTTGCACTTTGAACTCCGCCATACCCGAATTTCGATACATTTTTGTACTTTAGAAAGCACTTTAAAGTAGAAATTTAAATAAAAATATAACAAACATACAACAAGCCGCCACCGTTGCTTCTTGACTTAAAATAATAAGTGTTGCCATTAATGCCATTTTATAATTATCATATATTCATGATTACTCATGAAGGAAGACCGCGGAACAGGTATTTTTTTCAAGAAGGGAACAGGTATTGTATTACCCATGACATGATATAATAATATACTTCGCTTGGTATGTTCTTCCCGTGACAGCTGGTGACGTAATAGGAACATGCACACGTCAGCAGTTGCGCAGTGGTTCTCAAACTTTTTTTCAGCGAGGAAAAGATGATAGATGAAAGCAATACAGATATTCTGTACAATTTTTTATTATTACAAGCTTTTATTTGATTTGCGCCATTTATCGTTTCGGAATGACAACTAATGGGAATATAACGTTAAAAGAAACCCAGTTTAGTATTGGTTCTTTTCCTACCCAGCCTGATGGGCTATGTTACAAATTACAATACAGATTTATATCCCATCTAATTTGGATGGGTCACAAGACAAAATCAAAGACAAAAATCATTTACTTATCTTTGGATATTTGTATCACTTGATAATTGACAATTTTTTCTTTCGGTTTCATAATAGGGCTGTGCCGGCAAGTGAAACGCCAAATATGTCACGTCATACCTACTTGACTTGAACGAACTAGATTATAAATCACTGTTATGTTTGGGCCGGACCTGCGCCTATCGAGACGAAGCTTAGTGCATAGATTAATATTGTATGCTTAGTGCTATTACACGATACACGTAAATGTGACCGGCCGTTATCGGCTATCATCCCGAATATTCGGACTTTGTGTTGGTTATCGCGCGGGTGGCGATACATCAAAGGATTTAAGCACGTTAACCATTCGCTCTGCGTGGTCGCACTTGTGTTATTTTATCTTGACGTTTGTTTTCAACTTGTTCAGACGCGTGCTGTGCGCCGATGCCACGGTTGTTGATGCGTAAAAATGGAGTGGAACGATAAAATGGTGTTAAATTTTTTAGCTTTTTCTTTCTAGGTTTCTTTTTAGGATTCAATAAATGCATTATGTAATTGTTAGCACACATGTTAAAGAAAATAAAGTTGTCGTCCATATTTAAAACACGTAGATGAGGCCATCTTGGATTATTGCCAGATAGTTCGTGAAAAATATCGAAGCTGTTAGTGTGACCAGCGCTTTATCGCGATATCTGTTTAGTGTACAAAACGTACGAAGATTCGCCGTGAATTGCTTCGGGACGATAGGCACAAGTGCGGCCGAAGCATAATTCCTAAATATGCAAACGCAAAAAGAATAATGAATTGTATTGACCTTCTGTCCACTATTGGTTTAGTTCATGATGAAGCTCAGTTCACCGCACCGCAAAAATTTGTAAGCCACAGAAATTTCTTCATTGTACGAAATAGCGCTTAAAGAATGAGCGAGGCGACGATAACTATGACAGAGCGGGCTGCCAATATGACACTTGTCAATTTGATGTGTTGCCACTGTGTGTAATTGAATTACCCGAGCAAAATGCATTTTTGGAACTTTATATATCAATTGCGAATTAATAATTTACTTGGGAAGAAGATACCTTGTTTTATTATACTATCCATGGTATTACCTGGTTTTTTCTGTGTTTTCTGTGGAACATGTAGTAGATGTTGCCATGACAATTTTTATTTATCTCTTTAACTGCATGGTCTGTCTGTCAAGTGTCAATTATCTCTACATAGGTACATAGTGTGTGGTGTGTCAATTTAAATGTCAAGATTGTCAAGCAAGCAAAGCAAGCAAGACATGTGGTTTTGAGGTTATATTTACAAATAATTTCAAATTTCTTTGCTTATAATTTCCAAGATAAAATGTCGTTCCGTGGAAGAGGAGGAGGCGGTGGACGTGGTGGTTTCGGTGGCGGCAGAGGACGTGGATTTGGCGGCGGCGGTCGGGGGCGAGGAGGCGGCGGCGGCGGTGGTTACAGGCAACAGGACGCCGGGCCTCCAGAGTCGGTGATACCTCTTGGCCACTACGGATGGACGGTCCAGGACGATTTAGTATGCAAAGTCGACATTGAAGACGTGCCTTACTTCAACGCCCCAATTTACTTAGAAAACAAGGAGCAAATAGGAAAAATTGATGAGATATTTGGCAATCTGCGTGATTACTACGTATCCGTGAAGCTGGGAGAGAATATAAAGGCAAAGAGTTTTAAAGATGGGCAGCAGTTCTTCATTGATCCGGCAAAGTTGTTGCCGTTGAAAAGGTTTCTGCCTCAGCCGCCTGGTGCGAAGCGCGGGGGCGGGGGTAGAGGTGGGCGAGGAGGTCCTCGTGGCGGTGGAGGTCGTGGCGGAGGCTTCGGAGGTCGAGGTGGCGGTGGATTTGGTGGAAGAGGTGGCGGCGGTGGATTTGGGGGCAGAGGTGGCGGCGGTGGATTTAACCGAGGAGGAGGTGGTTTTAATCGAGGAGGCGGCGGTGGCTTCAACAGAGGCGGAGGAGGCTTCAACCGCGGCGGCGGCGGCCGAGGTGGCTTCAGGGGCGGCCGGTAGTGCTAGTGTAACAGAACTGTGCTGGACTAACTGTGAACTGACTCCCTGCATTTGCTGATGGCCCTCGCCATGCAGATGTTAGATGTAAGGACTTGTTTCTATGTGTATGTTTAATTTGTAATGTTTCCATTATGATGCAGTGAAGAATATTCTTGACAATATAGGAAAAGCAGTGAGTGATTACTTATCTGCAAGTTTACTTTAAAATGTTAGATTTTATATCTAGAGATGTTTGTTTTAATTTTTCTCAAATTATGACAATGTTGTAAATTAATATGCAGTGCTTTTGTAGTATTATTAAGTTTAGTTGATAAGCATAAAATGTTTGTATGGCGAGGGCCATTGGTAATTCCAATAAAGTGTACATTTTATTTGTTTTTAATGTTTTGATTGCCATTCACTACTGTAGTTGCAAAACAATCGCGTGATTGAGACTCCATTGACGCTAAAGTGATCGAAATTGTACTATTTTTACTAAGCTGGGCGTCCGGGGTAAAGTAACGTAAACAAGCACTAGCATGCAAAGGGTTAATACTAAAGCAGTTTTGCATATGAAGAATTGATGGTATGTTTATTTCCTTTAGCATGTCAAGGTACACTGATGAAATATAATGTGATAACAAAAAAAACTTGACGCACAAACAACAAAGTGGAAATGCCATTGACAAAGTTTATATTATGACATTGAAACTCATATAAAGACAGTTGTTTGGAAAATCCTTGAGAGAGGCTTGCAGTGGGCTTTCCTGTCGCTGATATAAGGATGATGATATGACTTGGTATACATACATATATTGTTGCCACAATTACTTATCTCATATAAATCCATCTTTTTCATTTTTTGAATAAGTGAACTATGTTCTCGTCCAAAATAACTCAGTGTCTCAAGACAAAAGTGTTTAACCAGTGATGACTTTGGCTCTGAAACGTGATCCCTTACTATGGGTCTCATCAGAAGGCTTAAGGTCATTCAGCGCGCTATGGAGAGGGCTATGCTCGGTGTTTCCCTACATAATCGAATCAGAAATGAGGAAATTCGTAGGAGAACAAAAGTCACTGACACAGCCCAGCAGATTAGTTCGTTAAAGTGGCGGTGGGCGGGACACAAGCGCGAAGAACCGATCGCCGATGGGGCAAAAAGGTTCTTGAATGGCGACCACGTACTGGCAAGCGAAGCGAAGGACACCCACCCACAAAGTGGTCAGACGACCTGACCAAGCCAGGTCGCTGGAAAGCGCTGGATGCAGGGCGATCTTGATTGGTCGTTTTGGAAATCTTTGGGAGAGGCCTATGTCCAGCAGTAGACGTTATGCGGCTGAAATGATGATGATGATGAACAAGTGATCTCGGTCTCTATTTCTGCACAGTTAATTTTTGAATCTGAAGAAATGGGCATCCGAAGATACCTATCCTAATCCTAACTAATATTATAAATGCGCAAGTGAGTTTGTATATTTGTTACCATTTCACGCTTCAACAATATATCACACTAAAATAATCGCCTTTATAATAAATATTATAAAGGCGAATGTTTGTGAGTGTGTGTCCGTGTGTTACTTCTTCACGCGCAAACAGCTGGACCAATTTTGATAAAATTTGGCATGCAAGAATCTGACACCCTTAATTAACACATAGGCTGCTTGTTATATAAACCGTGGGTAACACCGCGGGGCGCAAAACAATAAGTACTTATTGTTGATTAGAATTATTAGGAGATGCGAAAAAATTCAAATGCCTATAGAACGCATTTGAGTGAGACTAATTACCGAGATGCGAGATTGTTGGGGTTGTTATATAGAAAGACCACGCCAGGTTAAACCCCGTAACTGGTGGACAATGGAATGAGAAAAAATAAAATGCCGTATTGTTTTATTATAACGTATAATATGAATAACTTAAAAGTCATTACAATAAAAAATACTCCACTTATTAAACTCTTAACTCCACTCTCCACTTATTAATCTTAATTCTACTAAACAAGTTATAAATTATAATTATACACATACCAAATAATAAATACACCCAGTATTACATTATCATCTCACTCAAATTTTTGAGTATCCTCAAGTGCAAGTTTATTTTTTGTGTTAACTAGAAACCTAAGAAAAATTCTTCTGAAACCTCAATACGTTTATGTAATAGAACTCCTAAATTTCATGCTGACCCTGTAGATACCAATAAATAGTTTAAAATGTCCGTGTTTGTTAAGTACAAATACTTTAAGGGTTGATTCAGTCAATCATTTTGAACAACTTTTCCCAATAAACTTATACTATATCACGTGATTTCGATTTGCATGAAAACCAATTTATTTTTTTCGATTATATTTTTTTCGGAAAAGCTGATAAAAATGATGGGCTGAATCATTCTTGTACCTGCCTACTTCTTGAAAAAAGTACATTGTATAAAATCATATTATAAGTATTTTTTTAATTACAAAGCCCTCCTGGCGGTTAGGCCAACAACACTGAAAATGAGTTTCTTACGGCGTTTCTTCTCAGCGGTGGTCGTTACGGAGCGCTGATATCGGTAGCTTTTCTTTAAAAATAAATTCAATTTTAATATACTTTACACGTAACGTAAATTATACTTATTGACTTGTAAAAGTGCCTGTAAAGGTCTAATTACTGAATAAACATTAAAATTTGATATTAAAATATACATCAAAACATTAGAATTTATTGCTTCCCACCTCTGTCACTGCATGTAGGCACGCTTCCATCATCATCAATAGGCATTACACAATAGATTACAATGAGATCTTTATAAAAAGTGATTCAAGGTTTATATTATTAATATAAAACCTTGAATCACTTATTGCAGTCGGGCTGGTACATAATAATTAAACTCGATAGGGTCAACACGAAATTTAAGGATTTATTGCAGAGCTGACAAGGAATGAAATAAATGGCATTGAAAAATGTAATACCTATTTTTACTACTTCCTATCTATATATTTAGAAAAATCGTAAGGGGCAGGTTCACTTATGAACTTGCCCCGATGACTGAAAATGTAGAAAGAAGGCAGGTTCCGTTGAGTCTCCCAGCGGATCTGGTTCAGTTCCGCTGCAGCAGGGATCTCACGGAGGTTGCCTGCTACGTTCAGAACTCCCCACATTACGGCGAATAGACTGGCAACTGCTTGGACTACAATCTGTAAAGATTACAATTGTTTCAGAAGGGAATCTCCGCGCATCATGTAATAGGCATGAAAAATTGAAAAATTTGTTTTAGCCCATCAGTTAGATTAACAAAATATGGTACACTAGCTTTTGCCCGCGGCTTCGCTCGCGTAGGGGTGTAATTTATCAAAATCATTTATCAAAATCAGCCCGATCAGTTTAAAATTGAATCACAGTTTCATACAAACTTTCATCCCCTATTTTATCCCCTTGGGGGTAGAATTGATCAAAATCCTTTCTTAGCGGATGCCTACGTCATAACATACCTGCATGCCAAATTTCAGCCCGATCCGTCCAGTGGTTTGGGCTGTGCGTTGATAGATCACTATGTCAGTCAGTCAGTCACCTTTGAGTTATATATATTTAGATAAATTTTTTCTTTTCTCTGAGAAACAAAAAATCACAAAGATAAAGCACATTGAAGTTTAGCATGACGTTACGGCAGGCCTGTGTCACTCCCTGTTTAGGTATCGAAAATATACCTTCATTATTATTATACGCGCGGGACCACTACGAAGGGGAAAATTCAGTTACATAAATCGTTTTTTTTAGAGGAATAAGAATGAAATTGGCTTGCAATGGATGTCTAGGTATCTAAACGAAGAGGTGAGAAGTTTTGACTCAAGCTAAATTAAACCATAGCACTAACCACATTAAGTAGATATTCCTTTCAATTTCTTTTCTGAGTAAGACTTTTGTACGCGAGTACTAGTACTTATTCTGTGGTCATGGCTACGTACGAATTTTAGATAGAGGTGACATCGCAAGCCCCCACTCCGAAACTTTGATGCTTCGTATCTTGTTGAATTTTTACTTTGTTGACAAAAATTAAAAAATATGGGTCCATTATTTTTAATAATCTTAGAGATGGAATAATTACAATTATACTTTTCTAACAATGTTGTCACCCCTATTGGGCTGGAACAGATAAATTGTCATATCCTAGGACATAATGTGTCAGACAGAACCCAAGTCTGATAGGCCTGAAGACCACATTTAGCATGAATTTGGAAAAAAGGAAATAAAATAATGATGACTTGTTGGCCATTGCCACATTGACTATTTACATGACTCAGATTATCACCCTTCTACTTATTAAACTATTTTTAATCAGAACTTCATGACAAGTGGATGAGGCCATAATTTTAAAACTAAAAACCGACTTCTCCACCAAACTAAACAACTGATTTTGATAAAGTCTCAATGGGATCACATGACAAGTATTTTCAAACAAAAACAATTTTCTAAATCAGTCCAGAAGTGCGATTTCTGAAACGCACAGTTACCTAAACGTATGGTTTTTGTATGGGAAAACCATACGTTTAGGTGACTCCGCGTTTCAGAAATCGCACTTCAGCCGTCTTCGAATAATCGGTGACCATGCACAAAAAAATTCAACCTCCTCCTTTTTTGAAGTCGGTTAAAAATGATTTCTAGGTTCAGACGTCCAAACAAACGGTAGCCGATGGTCGTAAGTCACCTTTACCACGCTTACGAGTACCTTTTTTACTTACATCTAGAGGCAGTGTAGTGAATTCTTGGGATGTTATCCGCAAATATGACCGGTCTGCAAAAATACAAAGGATTGTAATGAAACAAGTCCCTTCAAACCTAAAAGTAGATTTTTTGTGAACTATGTCGATATCTGTGATGCCGACTTACGCTGGGCAGCTGAGAATGCAGAATGAAATAGCGATACGAATCCTACAATAAGGATAATTTTATTAAAAGATGATGCCATTTTTTTACACTTATCTTTATTATTTTTAATAATAAAGGCAAATAGTTGCAATTTAGGCTTATTGGAAATCAATGGCTCGTGTTATTTATTTTCCCTTTTTGACAAGACAACAGTGTTGCCAGTAGTGGTTGGTGATATCCTCTGTTCCGTGGTGATATCACCAACCACTTTAATTTCTTCGTTAATATTTAAAAAGGAACGAACTAATTTCGTTTCTTTTTAGATATCATATAGATAGGTGTATCTAAAAAGGAACGAAATTGGAGGGTACGGAGTATCCTAATTCCTACACCAGACACGACACGAGTAACACCACGACAGTTGACGAGTTGACTGTGGTTTGGTCAACATTACTTAGTCGGTTTAAAAAAACAATTAACAATATATCTGAAGCGCTGCTTGATGGAAGAAATAAAGGCTGAAAGTTCTTTGAATTAACTTTTATTTAATTCACACAATTATTTTATTTTGTGTTGTCAAAAGTAATTTTCTTGTTGTGACAGGCAGGCAGGACAATCGATATTTTAATTTTTATTACATTTTACATTTGTCATACCTTGCGGTCGATCAAACAAGTAGGCGCTACATATTCTTTATTCATTACTAATTCAATCAATCATTTATTTTATTCTCTTAACTAGGCAATGCGTAGGCTAGGACAGTAAAGAAAAATCTGTCAGTGCAAACAAAATTTTTAGTTACTAAGATAAGCCTAAATAGTATCTAACTAACGTTTAGTGCAAACGGGTGTTAGTGTTACCGTGTTAGTGTTACCTACATAGTCTTTTTGTGTTAGATTTGTGGCTGGGTATCACCTGCTAAAAAACTTATATAGTCACTTTTTAATCTCATTTCCGCTTTGTCTATGGAGGAGGAAACTGTCAACCGAACATCTGTCATCAAATGGTCATCAGATCAAATGTCAATTTTGATTTGGAAATTCTTTGGAATGAAGTGAAATCGAATCCATTGAATTTTGTATTTATTTTCCGTTGCTAGCATTTTTGCTCTGGAATTTATTTATTCTTTTAGATTTCAATGTGTATTAAGTGAATTAAACACTTTAACGTACTAGCACTCATTCTGTGCCTTACCGTAGTTACCGTGGTACTCTAAAGTACAACAAACTTTGATCGTGAAGAGATGTCTACCTTAGAAGATGAAATCAGAGACCTCAAAGAGAAAAACAATGAATTGGTTCAACAAGTGCAGTATTGGAAGGTTGCTGCAGCCAACAAGGAAAACGAGAAACTGGAGCTGATGAAGGAAATCAATGAATTGAGAATGAAACTGAGCGTGAGTGTTGCTTTCAAATTTTTATTTCGATGTTCTTTTGACATTGTTTATGTTGTAATTTTCATGCACTTGTACGGTTTATTTACCTGTTAGAATCGATATTATAAGGCAATTAAATTGTAATAATTAAGTACTCTGGTGTGGAGTTTTCCTTATTTTGCATGGTTTTGTTACTTTAAATGTCCCTTTTTGTCTGTATTTATGTATCATTTGACTTTTGCCTTTAATTAATCTCAGACATAGTCCTGGTTGCAGATACAGATATAGACACAGTTAGGACTCCTAAGATCTAGTAGTTACTTAAAAAATATGGAGGTTATCATTATCAAATTTTTATCAAAATCCGTTGTGTAGTTTGGTTTGGAAGTCAGATTTTTAATTTTAATTTTTTTTATTTAACCTCTTCTGTCCCACTGCTGGGCAAAGGTCTCCCACATCTCCTTCCAAATATCTTAATTGTGTGCCACTTCCAACCATTCCCTCTCAAACTGTAGCAAGTTATCACACCATTGCTTCTGGGGCCTACCTCTTTTCCTTTGGCCAACTTTGAAATTTTATTAATTAAAAATTGTAGTTAAGAACATACTCATGTCACCTAAATGTGCCTTCTGTAGGCACTTTCGAAATAAATATTATTTGATTTGATGGATTTTTAGTGGATATGGAATAATTTTAGAGATTAAGAAGTGGAGGAGCAGCACAAGCACGTAAGCTGGATGCGGAACTACAAACGGCCAGCGAGGAAGCCCTGACTCACCTCGTGAAGGCCTCGAGCGCTGTAGCTCGCACCATAGACATCGCCAAAACCTATATGCAGAACAGGCAGAACTTGGCTGATGCATTACCGCGGTGGAGTGCCATTGGGGGCACCCCCAGTTCAGACAAAGTTCACAGAGTGCCCCCCATGCTCATTGGGGGGCAGTCTATACAACCTGTAGTGTCTTTGAGCAGAACGCTGTTCAATACGAACAGTGAGTCACAGTCACATTCACGTAAGTTGTTAAATATGTTTGCAGTAGCATGCATTTCATACGGACACATAATTTTTCTACCCTAATATAATTGCGAGAAATGTATTTTGTTTTATGATATGGAGCTTTCCCGTAATTTAGGTAAGATAATGCCTACCTACTCTGTAAAAAATTGTTGTGCATGTCACTAGATGCTTACGGAGTCTCAGTTTCTCTTACAATTAGTATGAGAAATTGGGACTCCACTTCTGAGGCATACCGTATTGTTATCTTGGTGTAATTTGTATGTTTTTTTGATTACAATACAACTAACACAAGACAGACATTGTTAGCAAGAATTTACAGTTATTTGGTTACTCACATAGTGTTAGCTACTATTGGCCCACATGTTTCGACTCATCTTGAGGTCTTCAGGGTGAATGTGACTAAAGGATGGGATGTACAGAAACCTGCCTCGCAACACATTTGTATTTTGTCTTAGATGTGTTGGAAGACCGGGAGTGTTGAGTAACCTGTTAATTCATGCTAACAATTTGTAAGGTTTTTTTTGTACAAATAAAGTTTTGACAAAACATGTTGCCAAGGCATGTCTCCCATTTGCCAGTCAGTTCCATTGTCTTCTTTGTGTGGTGATTAGCTTTATCAGTGGGTTAAGGTACATAATTTAAATCATTGAACAAGCTGCAAACAAGTAAACATTTTTGAACAAGCTGTTATCTAAAACAATAACTTAAAAGTGCTCTTCAACACGAACCAAACGACCCCAAACTCAATGGGGTTGCGTCGTTTTATTAAAGAGGTCCTTTGGCCCTTTTCATCATTAGATCAGTCATTATTATATTGCATTGTCACGCGATATACATAGGCATGCTAAATTTCATCTCAATCGGAAACTAGGAAGTGGGTGAAATTTAACTTGCAAGATTTGATTACAGACAGACAGACAGACAATGGGGACAGGTGAAAAGCTTCTAAAAAGTGAGTTTACACGGAAAGCTAAAGATTTTTTTTAATCCAAACAATTTACGACAGTGATTAAAAGTTGAAATAAAACTAATTATTATGGTTAATGCACATTAACACTATTCCTAAAATATGAAACACAGCTTTAGGCTTATATGTAAAGTGTTATTTACTAAAATTATATTTTTACAGGTTCAATTACCTTGTCAAGAAGCCCAAACCCAAGTCGCGAGAGGAGTCTACCTATGCACATGTTACAAGGTACCTACATAATCATTCAATGTCAGGGGTTGTCAAAATACCACACTTGGTCACAGAGGGGGTTTAGGTCTACGTCACCTAGTCAATATTCTCTATGGAAGTCTTACACTTCTTCGAGCTATATTTTAATAATAGCGCACAGCATTCATTTAAAAAACTTACAGGCACATATGCATTTGATTAAGATTTTTTTCCTAGACTGAGATATATTTTTTTAAATTTGTAATTGGCTATGACAGATATGCGCGCATTCTTGGCATCACGCAGCAAGCAGACTAATATGAAACAAATATAATTTTTTTACCTTTTTTTGCAAAATTTGTTTTAAACTCCTAGTAGGTAGGTAGCCACGGACTAGCTGGGGCAGTTGGAGCTCCTACATGAAGAGGTAGGTAAGGTACGTAGTGGAGAGTTTGAGAGAAATAGACAGCAGAGTTATTCTATTTATTATAACTTCACAATAAATGATAATAAATTTACAATACTGATATAGATGTAATCAGCTCGAGAGATGGTAGTGGAATGATAAGGAATCTAAAATTTTAAAATTGAATTTAAAAATAAAATTATTTTTTAGAGAATGGAAAAAGAGGTAAACGGGATCATGAAGGATGAGGTTACTTATTGTGATAGCTTAATCAAAAAGTGTAACTTGTCCCAAAAAAAAACTAGAGGGTAGCGAGGGGGTCTAGGCATATACTATGAATAGTCACGAGGGGGGGTGTGAGGAGTTAAAAAAGTGGAATAATGTGTCACGTAGTCCCTCAAAGCTCAAGTACACCCAGATTCCAGCGCTTGCTCGTTCAAAAATTCATCTTTTCACTTGTTACAGATGTTTACATTCAGCTAACAAGGATAGATGTGCCAGATGCACCCGGAAACAACATGGAGACGGAGACTAACCCTAATGATATGAATAACAGTGCTGAAGATCTGGGCCTTGAAGGTAACAGCACCACAAAATACGTAACAGTTCCGGGGCCTTCTTAAAAGCCGATTCCTATTGTGTTCCCTTGGGGGTTTCAACTACATAACCTATAAATATTGGCGCACTGCGCATAAAAATGTCCATTTACTATTTTCATAAGCCGTAAACTGGCATGACTGGATTGCACACAAGCACATATTCAAAATACGAAATTTTCGCTGGTTATTCAAATACACTCACAACGATAAATTTTGTACAAACACGCCCAGAGACATTAACTTTCACTAAGTCAATAAAAATATGCGAATTATAAGCCGGACATTTAACGGCTTATTAACTTTTATAGAACCTAAATGGGTAGGTATTTAATTCGTTTCATAGTTTTAAAACTGTACTAGCCGAAATTCTCACCCAATCCCAATACGCAATAGTACTAAAGTACAGACGAATTACTTTGGTATAGGAAATTTGCTTAATTAAACCCAGTTACAACATACTAAAGTCCCATTTAGTTTGCAAGCCGCGCGACTTGCGACTTATTTGCCTAGCGTGCGCCGAACAAGCCAAAATATACTTTACTTCTGAGAAGCGACGGTCTATATCCTTTATCTCTAGCTTTATATTTTCAACAATTTTAACCTTATGTCTATGAATAAGCCACGTTAGCTTCATACCTAAACTGCGGAGTGCACCTGGCCTAACAGTACTAGGATTAGTAAAAAAAAAATATAGGCCTATGGATTTATCATTTAGCTTATCTTCTAAGATTATGGCTCCATGGTTTCCAAAATGATGTCAAGGTTAAAGTTGACAGTTCGCTTATGAACTCGTTCGTGTTATTTCAATACTAGCTGACCCGACAGACATTGTAGATATGTACACTTAATTTAATAGTTTAAAATTGTAAACATAAAATTGTACAAGTTTTTAAATAGTTAGCGGGCCGCAATTTGTAATGTGTTAAGAAGCCCTGAATTTATCAAATCTCAAACAAAATTTATGAAAAAACTTTTTTTTTCTAATGAGGGCGCCACTTCTGCACGGTATCGCCTTAATAAAAAAGAAGATTTAACATAGTTTCCATCTTTCAGATAGTGCAGAAAGATCGACTGAAGACTCTCAAAATACGACTGAAAGCGATGACTTTGAAACGTCGTAAGTAGTTAGTTCCACTCTTAATTATTATATCCTTACTTCCTTTTTCCATTATTTACTTCTTTTCCTTACTTCCTTTCCTTTTTTCCTTTCTTTACTTCCTTTCCTTACTTCCTTTCTTTACTTCCTGTCCTTATTTCCTTTCCTTACTTCTTTATCCTTATTTTCTTTACTAAAATATAAATGTGAAAGTAACTCTGTCTGTCTGGCACCTCTTCATGCTTCAACCACTACAATTTAGATGAAATTTGGTATGGAAATAGTCTTGAGACCCAGGGAAGGACATAGGATAGTTTTATTCCATAAAGTATCCATCAGGGAAATGAAAAGGGGAGTGTAACTTCATATGGGGAATCGTATTTTGCCATACAAAAGTAGACTTTATTACAAAGTACTACATTTACGCCGATGAAGTCTCGGGCAAAGGCTATTAATATAATATTTTCATTGTGTTCAAGCAAGGTGTTGAAATAGATTAAATAAATTTTCAGAGGAAGACTGGAAGCAGTGGCAGAGGATTTGGAACCGGAAAACATTGATGAGACTCCGCCTAGGTTTGTATTTTTTATAGGGATATCTATATTTAATTTTAATAACACACATCTAATTTTAATAACAGTATAATTGTAAGGTTGACGTTTTTGGAGAAAATGCTGCAGTACAGTTTGTTACCGCTTCTTCTGTACTAGCGCTTTGGAGGCGGCAGTAAACTTAGTTGTAAGTAAATGATCTGACGTCAACAACTAACTATTAAGAAATCGAAAGAAAAAAGAAATGACAATTATCAAGTGATATAAATATCCAAAGATAAATAAATTATTTTTGACTTTGACTTTTTGACTATAAATCTCACCTGATGAATTAGGTTTCCCTTCACCTGATGATTTACAGTTCATTAATTGAAATGGCTTGCGTACCGTTGGCGCGCTGACAGAATGCACACCATTTCACAAAATTAACTTTATGAAGCATATTTTTAGTTTAGCAAAAGAGTTTTGTGACAATGTTGAAATTTTTTGAAATGGCTGAAATGTGACATTTTTAATTGCTGAAATGTGGCTTACGCTATTAGAAGAATCAGACAATTGACAGGTGTAGCAACTGCTAGACTAGTTTACTTTATTTACTTTCATAGTCTGATGTCCTACGGGATTCTTTTCTGGGGGAGTGCAGCTGAGTTGGTAATTTGAGTATTTTTCCCTTAAAACGTTTAAGTAACTCAAAGATATCCATCTGTTTCAGATCCAGGTCTGATAATCCTCTGGAAGGACCCAGTTGGTTGTTGGATGGTCCCACAGACTCGAAGGTAATTAGAGGAGACATTTCTTGTCAGTCTGAAAGATTTTTTGAAGATGAACAGTGGTTCAGTTAACACTTGAAAGATGGGGTTTTTTTAATTGACTTGGCAAATAATAGATGGCGCTACAGGTTTTCACTTAACATTGGTTGTATTATATATAGAGGATGCAATTCTCGGTACTAAGGAGTGTTACTAAATTACCGATACCAAGTCTAAGCCAGTACCGGAAAAACCGAGAAATTCGGGAATTTCGGTAACCAAGTTAAATGCTTATTAAAAAAACTGGCCAAGTGCGAGTTAAACTCGCGTGGAGAGGGTTCCGTACAATATCAAAGATTTTTCGTAAGTGAACGTATTATATTGAGTGTTCCACTTTATTTTCAAAACTTAACATTGGAGTTAAAAAATATGTTCTCCCACACATTCCACCTGCAAATGTAAGTTGGTACGCACAATATTGAGTGATTTACCATGTTATTTTAATATCATGGACTTCTTATAGGTTTTCCTATAATCTATAAGGAGAAAACTAATTTCTGTATTTTTTTTTAAATTTTAGGTTCAGTAGTTTCGGAGATAAGGGGGGGGTATGGTCAATTTTCGTCTATTTTCTTGAATAACTCGGAAACTATTTATTTTAAAATTACAAAAAAATACATTTAAGATCTTCTCGACAAGACCTTTCATTTGATATGCCACACGATGCAGTTTTCAGAAATTTTTTTTTTATTTTTCCCTTCCCCCCCCAAAAATGACCCCCCATACACAGATTTCATCTGCTCACGTCACACCTCTGTGTTTGGGTCACAGGAATTGATATGTGTACCAAATTTCAACTTAATCGGTCTAATAGATTCGGAGATAATTGACTGTAAGCGACGGACGGACAGACACACGAGTGATCCTATAAGGGTTCCGTTTTTGTATTCAGACGTACGGAACCCTAAAAAGGAAAACATTACCAATTTGTACTCAGTTTGACTTAAAAATTGAATAGGTTAACAAAAATAATCTTTTTCCCTTTAGTTCAATTGTTCTTTTTTAATAATAAATGAACTAAAACAATTACACAACTAAACAAGTTATAAATTCGTTTTAAAGAATATAAAGTAATAAAAATTAGAAGCGTAAAAATATTTAAACTTTTACGGTACTCTACATGGTAGAACGGTGCAGTCGGGCTGAATACTGTCGACTGCCGATTGGCGCGAATATCATAAAATAGTAATAAAAAATAATTATTGAAGACCCCGAAAGTACCGAAAGTCTCGGGAACTGCATTGTCAGTACCGGTGCTAGGAAAAGGAATAGAATATCGGGAATTCCCGGGAAAAATGAGAAGCGGGAATTCCCGGGGGCAAACCCTATAATTATATAGTTCCGCCTCTCAAGTGACCACCACGCCACGCCAGTCGGGGGTTTTTATGGTTCCGTACCCAAAGGGTGAAAACGGGACCCTATTACTAAGCCCCTCTGTCTGTCACCAGGCTGTAACTCATGAACCGTGATAGCTAGACAGTTCAAATTTTCACAGATTATGTATCTAAAATATATATGCCGCTAAAACAAGAAATACTACTGGTAAAAGTAGAAAAAAACTATTTGTTTTTATTTTATTTATTTGTTTTCAAGGGGATCCAACAGGTTACCTTTGAATAGAAACTTAACTAACTTATTTAGGCTCTAATACAACAAATGTGATTCTTTGTAGATATTTTTTTTTTAATAATAAAAATGATTTATTCCTCTAAACATGAATACAAAATCACTGTAGGTTTTAACAATTTTTAAAACTAGAATCAGTTGAAAATCTTTTCCCTATTTACTACACTTACATAGAGGGTAGGCATTGCTGTGTGGTATTGCGTAATTATGCAAAGTCACTAAGACATCGATAACAGTCTAGCAATGACTAAGTATACAAAAAGAGATATATTGGTACGGAACTCTTCGTGGTTTTTTATTTATCTTGCGAATAAACTTGTAATTACATATGATCTAAAAGAAATCTTGCGCTTTCGTCCTCATATCAGTTTATTGCCAACCTCCGTGGTGTAATGGACAACACGCAAGTCCGCGAATCCGGAGGTTTTGGGTTCGATTCCCAGCCGGGGCAAGTTGGAAAATGGCCTTTTTCAAATTGTCTTAAGTCTTGGTGTTTATCTATATATAATGTATTTATCATTAAATATAGTATCGTTGAGTTAGTATCCCATAACACAAGCTTAACCCTTTCACCGCGGGACTTTATATCAGTTGCCGTGCCCCCAGCGCGAAGGGTAGTAAATCTAAAATAAATACCTACAACCAAAAAGGTATGTGGATACTTAAGTTATGTGCAATACAAGCATTTCTTTTCTGTCGGAAGTATCCGACGCTCGCGGAATGGGCACGACACTGTTTGTCGGATAAATCCGACGTTCGCGGTGAAAGGGTCAAAGTTACTTTGGGGCTAGCTCAATCTGTGTGATTTGTCTCTATTTATTTAATTTAATATTGCCCAGCTGTTTTTCTCCATATTTTCTAGTTTCCTATCTCCTATTTTTTTCAGTCAAGCGTGAAGAGTAAGACCAACTTAGAGCCGGACTCCACCACTCAGCTCGACGAGAACTCAGTGGAGACTCCGCCGCTGCAACTCGAGCAGATTATCGAAGATGAGGCAATTAATGTGAGACTGCATACTCCATTATACAATGTGGAAGGGAATACCCGTAATAAATCGAACCAAGGGCTAAACTAGATCACTATAGTAAAATGAAACTAATATAACAAATAAAATAAAATTGTTTTTTGGTTTTTTGTTTTGATCTATTTATAGCCTGTGACCTGATTTATTGCGGGTATGTCCTTTCCACGTTGTAAAGCTATCTAGGCAACATTGCCAAACAAAAAGTGTTTAATTTTGGAACGGCGGTGGTTAGAACAAAAAAATAATAATTCCGTCACGATTTTTTTTTTCAAACTTCTTTCCACCCTCGTTTTCCACGACGCTCGCGCATTTTTTTTACTACATTTGTAACGATTTTTGACTACGTTTGATTCTATTGGCGGAATAAGAACAAGTCTATGTTGGTGTAAGATCTTTTTATTTTCTTGGTTTTTAGGGTTCCGTACGAAAAGTTAAAACACGGAACCCTTACCGGATCACAGCCAATTTTCTCCGAATCTACTGGAATAATTTGGTAGGATGGTGTAATCCTATGACCCGAACACAGATAGACAAAGAAAATAAATATTTTTTTTAAAATAAGGGTCATATTCGGGGGACATATTAGGAAATCAAATTTGCAAACTGTGTCTATATCAAATGAAAAGGCTCGTTATGAGGATTTCAATTTTTTTTATTATTGTAAAATAAATAGTTTTGATTTATTCATGAAAGAAGACGCAAATTAACCATTGCCCCAGATCTAGTAAATTTTGAAAAAACAAAATATAGTATATTGTTTGTAGATTATAGAAAAAGTTATAAGAATTCTATCAATTGAAAATAAACTTAATATAATACGTTCACTTACGGAAAATAGTTAACTTAAACACCACCAGACAGCGCTAGTAGTAGTTAACTCGCGTCTTACTGTAAGGATTTCAAATGTGATATTTTGTATTAATTTAAAAACTTTGGCATTGTACGGAACCCTCTCCACGTTAGTTCAACTCGCGCTTGGTTGGTTTTTTTTTTATTTATACTTTTTTATGCGGTGGCCCGAAAACAAAGAAAAACTAGAATATATTATATAAGCTGGAATCCATCAAGGTTGCATTATTACTAAACTTTCGCACACGAAAGATTGAAATAACAAATTGTATGTTTTATAACTTTATTACATACCTATTTACATGACATATTTTTGTCTTTCTATACTTTTTTTTAAAGTTAAGAGGCATTTCACATTTGGTTGGCTGTCTCGCTCGCACAATCAAAAATTTTTTAAGATTACTAAAAAATGTGACTTATTTGATGTTGATGACCTAATTCTCGATACACACACACATGACAATAAAAAAAACATGTCTACAATATCTAACACATAATTATATTAAAGTTCGTGAAACACTTTTGTTCAAATGAGTCACATTTTTTAATAATCTTTAAAAAAGTTTGATTGTGCGAGCGAGACAGCCAACCAAATGTGAAAAGCCTCTTAACACTAAAAAAAGTATAGAAAGACAAAAATATGTCATGTAAATAGGTATGTAATAAATTTATACAACATACAATTTGTTATTTCAATATTTCGTGTGCGAAAGTTTAGTAATAATGCAACCTTGATGGATTCCAGCTTCCACACTCTATTCATTTATTTGCACTGGTGTGCAGGCGAACATAGTGGAAGCGACGTTCTCGCCGACGGTGCGGCGCCGCAAGCGCGTGTCCCCGCGCGAGCTGTCGCTGTCGCCTGTCGTCGCGACACGCGACAACTTCTCGCCGAGGCCCGCCACGTCGCGCAGAAACAGGTATACAAACACTTTCAACAGTGGTGTACAAGATTTGAGTCTGTTGGGCTCCTAATTTGAAGGAGCCCAATGTAATGTGCATTAGTAAAGAACATTCAATAAAACACATAAAATCCTTATATTGTTTATTCAATTAGGTTATTGCTATAGAGCTTATATTAGGTTGGGGAAAAAGTCTTTTCGCATTTTATATGAAAATTCAAAACATTTTTTAATATAGTTTATTTACATTTAACTAAAGTATGTAGGTACCATTTTGTTCGATATTTTTTTGCCATCTTATAGGTAGGGACATGATCCCATTGCTGTAGAAATTTTGGGGCTTCTGATCAAAAAACTGCGTCAAGTAGTTTTGGCAGTCCTCTCGTGATGTTAACCTGACACTGCCTAAAGAATTCTGAAGAGACCGAAACAGGTGGAAACCTGAAGGTGCCAGGTCAGGACTATACGGCGGATGCATTAACACCTCCCAGCCAAACTCTCTTAATTTTTGCTGAGTGGTTAAAGATGTGTGAGGTCTAGCGTTATCACGATGAAAAACCACACCCCTTCGGTTGATTAATTCCGGCCGCTTTATAAAACATTATTTTGAGACTCGACCACCGCGTCGGAAGGCTGATTCATCACAGAGAAGAGGCAGCCAGAAACTCTGTGGTGGCTCTTTTCTAGTTATATTGACAAGCATTATTTCTATTAAAATTAACATGTGACATTTGGTATATACTGCTATATAACAACACTTCACATTACGATTACGATTTTACACTATTAATTGGCTTGTCAACTAAATAATTAAAAATTTTGTAGTTGGTTTTAATAGAAAATATAGACCATTTTAAGAAGGTAATTTGAATTAAAAAAATTCTAGAGAAGATTCGAAGTGACGACACACAGCAATTAAAGTTTACATTTTTCCTATGCCCGAACAAAACAAAAAACTAATGACAACGGTCATCTGTCAATGTCACCTGTTTAAATTATTTTTGTCATGTTGGTTGTAGTCGTTTGACATATATTGTTATAGGGAGATGACAGTGACAGTGACAGTACCATGGAATTATATGTACTTCATTAGACACTACAGTACTGAAAGCGGAAATTGCCAATCTTCATCGTGACTTCACTTCCTCAAATAAGTTGACCTTGCTTGAAAATGAAGGTCATTTGGAGTTTTGCAAATATCTTAATAACTAAGACTTTATTTTAAAATCTAATTAGAGAAAGCTTCTCCTAGAGGCTATTCCTCGAAAAGGTTTGCGAATTAGATCTTTTTTCAAATTACTTGACTAGCGAATTACGCAACCCAACTTAAATACACTGTACTTATGTTTCTGGTTCGGAGACTCTCAGCAGACTGACTCAAGAACTGATTTTGTGACTGTAACAAGTCTTCTTTGAAGACTCGAGTCGGTTTTGCAGGGTTCTATGAGCTCGATAGGCTTGGAGTTACGGGGCTAGGCGAGCGCGAGTTCTCTGAGCAACGACTCGAGCCTTTAAAAGAGCTCGAGTCTTAAAATGAACGTGAGCTGTTCTTGAAAGCCCTTCTGGCGAGTAGGCGACCAATACTGTGAAAATGAGTTTCTTTCGGCGTTTCTTCTCAGCAGTGGTCGTTACGAAGCGCTGGTATCGGTAGCTTTTCTTTAAAAATAAATTAAATTTTAATATACTTTACACGTAACATAGATTATACTTATTGACGTGTAAAAGTGCCTGTAAAGGTCTAATTACTGAATAAACATTTGAATCTTTGAATCTTGAAGCGTACAAGGACTCGAGGCGTGATTTTAAATTTGTTTTAGTTATCCAAGGTATGCAAGCAAACATTGTTTCAACTAATATTGTAATCAATCCTTTTTTATTTCTTATTCAATTCAATTCAATTCTTTTATTCAGATAACTAGGATCCAATTTGTTAGTATACAGTAACTTAAAACTAGTGTCAGAAGTTTACATACGAGTATTATTGTGCACACAGTAAAATGAAACCTCTGTGTACAGAGGGCCTAAGCGTCGTTGCCTTCAAATTTGACCATATAGAGCCACCGGCATGGTCCCCTGCACCAGGTGTTTCATTATAGGCGAATCCAGCCTATCCGCCACTGTTTTTAGGATGCTGTTGTGACTCGACCTTACTCTTTTTAACAATGACGCCATTTTATTCCGGATCACGGCATGGAATCCGTTCGTTCTAGCCTGAGCAAACATTTCAGACGCACTACAGAACCGGGGGAGTCTCAGCAACATTCTAAAATATCATTATATTGGATGCGGATAACATCTAGTGATCTTTTGGTGCAGCAGACCCATAGACCACCCGCATAGAAACCCTGACAAAATGCCTTAAATAAAGTTATCTTGACTTGGTTGCCACAAACAAAAATTATTTGCATTTCAATTATTATACGATTCAAAATTTAAAAAATTATTTCTTTAAATAATTTCATTATTACCTATAAATAAATAGTTGGTTTGTATTAGATACTCAGCAATTAAACTTACCAGGAATTTACATAGAGTTCTTACAACACTGTACAAAACCCTATGGATTTGGAACCTTTTATAGAGGATTCATATCATGGGTAAATAAAGTATTGTATGCAACTGTAATAATTAGTTATTAAAACACTTATGTGGTACTATTATCACACGAGGCGAACATTCGTGTTTTAATACCCCTTATTATACTATAGTTGCATAAATAACTATTATGATATGGAGTTTTCTCGTTATTTAGGTAAGATAATACCTACCTACCCTGTAAAAATAGTTGTGCACGTTCCTGGATGCTTGTACCGATTGTTGTCTTGGTGTAATTTATATGTTTTTTTGATTAAAACTAACATGAGACAGACATTGTTAGCATGAATTTAAAGTTACTTGGTTACTCATGTAGTGTTAGCATAAATAACTATTATGTATATTTTTAGCAATACCGGTCGAGTGCTAAAAGTGCTGGTCGCAAAGATGCGGCTCGACAGCGACAGCGACAGCTCCGACGAGGCCGCGCCAGCCAAGCGCGCTGCGGTGTCGCCCGAGCGACAGGCGCGACAGTCGCACGACGCGTCGCCCGCCAGCAAGATGATGCGGTTCGACGCGCCCAGCCCTAATGGGACCACGGATGCGAGGGTCATTGTTTTGTAAGTATTGTTTTGAATCACATAAACATACGTATTCGATAAAAAAAATATTTAAAATAAAACAAAAATGAAAAAAAAAAAAATTTTTTTAAATTTCAATATCTTACAATCCTCGAGGCTCAACTTTGTGTGAGTGAGCGCCAAAAGAAGAGTGAGTCAAAAAATACTTAAAAATAAAATAATTTTTTTTTTTAAAATAATACTGTACACTAATAATAGACATGACGAATGGAAAAACATCTTTAGCCCATCGGTTAGATTATAAAAAAATATTGTACACGTATTTTTCTTTCCTATGAGAAACAAAAACTGACAAAGATACAGCGCATTGGAATTTCGAATGACGTCACGGCTATGTACGATTTTTACTTAGCGGTGAGGAGCTCGGTAGCCCGGCGGGAGTGCGCATTACTAGCGCTTTCGCAAGTTAAGCGACACCGGGCGTGGTCCGCACTTGGATGGGACTTCGGAAGGCACATATAAAGCGTTGGTCCCGGCTGTCATCATTGTATGGCAGTCGTCAAGCTATGTCAGATGCCATAGGCAGCTTGAAAAATCTGACACCAGTGTTGGCCACTTACACACACGAAAAACAAACAAACAAACTTAACGGTGACGTCGCAACCCCCAGTTCCGGAACTTCGATGCTCTATATCTTTGTTAATTTTCACTTGTTTGGTAAACCGAAAAATATGGGTCTATTATTTTTGGAAAATCTAATTACTTTTAATCACTATTTTGGGGTAAGAAATTAGAAAAATTACTCTTGATTTTAGTAACTGTTCCAATTTCAACTTGCATTTTAATTGATTTAACCTTCCTTTTTTTTCTTTAAATGTCTATTTTTGCTTAAATCTTTCTTTTTCTCATAGTCATGCTATAAAGTATAGTATGCAACTCTTGAATAAAACGGATTTGTATTGAGGGCTGTGAATCATAATTTTTATAATCATAAATACAAGCAAAAAGTAGGTATTTTATTAATGTTTGTAAGTACTTATTTTACTTAAAAATTGAAAAATTCTATAACGCCTTATCACTTCATTTACTTCAATGGGTACGTTTTTATGGACGTGGAGAAGTGTCAGTCCGGTTAGACGTTCTTCAACCATTGAAGCTCTTAGCAATGATTAGATTTTTCGTAACGTAGAGAAAGATCTTCCCGCTCTCGGTGCACTAACAGGTAGTGTAGCAATAATACATTCTTTTTTCTTATATTAGGATACATTTAAAACTTTAAAATAGGATAAGAAATCGACTGTGGTATGTCCTGACTCTGCCACTTCACAATCCACAAATCCACAGTGACGATTATTAAGAGATATTATAAATATCCTATGATAATAAAGATATATTTTAATTGAATTGAATTGAAGTTAAGTGGCAGCGCAGTCAGGATGGACCCAGCCCGAGGGGGGGGGGATATGGCCGACATGACCCCCTGGATCCGCCCAGACATTTAGAAAAAAGAATTGTTGGAAAATAGCTAATTCTTTGTTTTGTTACAGCACACAATCAGGCGGTTCTGGCGAACCGATGCAAATAACGGCGGACCGGCGAGAGAGCCGCGTCAGCAGCCACGACAGTCGCAAGGCCAAGCGAGACTGCGACGGTCACGGCAAAATGGGCCTTGGGGACGGCCAGACTCATACCAAAGACGGTCAAAATCGCTCGGCCGCTCAGAGATCGAGGCGCGAGAGAAAGGGTAGCGCAAGAGAGATGGATGAAAACAGTGAAAGGGATGATATTATGGTTCTAGTGACACACAGAGGGGGTAGTGTAGACACAAGAGATAGGGGTTCTCGAAGAAGGGGTTTTGAAGAGAGAAGCCGAGAAGAAGAGAATGTGACTCAAAGACAGGGTACAATGGGGGAGAGTAGTCGCGTACGAGATACGATGGTTAGTGAGAGCGTCAGTGATAGTAGGTTGGGTAGTATGGATCATACTAGTATGTTGGGCAGTGTAGGGGACCATACGAGTAGGGTGGGTAGCGTGGGGGTGGATGGTAGGGACAGTGACAGCAGTGCCGAGCATGTGGCTGAGGGGAGGGCGAGACGGCCGAGGAAACAAGTCACTTACAAAGAGAAAACACTCAAGGCGTAAGTAGTATACATTTGAAATTTCAAAATCCAAATTTTTAAGCATTTTTGTCCAAATTCACGGCACGTAGATTGAACCAAAATGGCGGTTAACGGCGCAGGTACAAATAATGCGCCGACGACCGCAATTGTGCACCAAAATGCTTTGAAGTCCGCCATTTTTGTTCAACTTGTTTGTATCGCATTGTACTTTTGTCTGTCTTTTAAATAGTCACGAACACTGATATAAGAACGTGATTGTGACCCGGAGGTCATGGGTTCGATTCCCACTGGGAAGCATACTTTGTGAAAAGTTGTTTCCAGTCTGGATAGGATATTGCAGGCTTGAATCACCTGATTATCCGAAAAGAAAGATGATTTCGTGTTTCGGAAGGCACGTAAAACTGTGGGTCCCGAACGCCACCTAGCGTTTGATCATCAAACTATCCAAGGATTGGTTCCTGGTTTGCCCTTTGGGTTGTGGAGGTCAGACGGCAGTCGTTCTGTGTAAAAACCAGCAACCTCGTCAAATCTCCTTGGTAAGATAGCGGACCACGGGCTATGAAGCGTTACTGCTGAGGAAGCAACCGGGAATACGCTCGGATGATGATGATGACTGATATAAGAACGTAGATAATTTACGATTTCAAGAAAGTCTATAATACCCCATTACAGCACATGTGTCGTCTATCTAGATATAGATTACCATACTGCCAAAATTGTCACTAGGAAGACGACAGTTAAAAAAATACCATAGATACCTAGTATCTACCAAACATATGTCAAACCTTTTTCATATTTTTCTTTGCTAAGTTCGTATTTTATTAAGTAAATATAGTCGTAGAAAAGTATTGTATACAACGTTGTATAAATACGTCAAAAAATGCTCTCTATTTGCAATTCTCGCTAAAGCTCGCATCGTAATTTGCCCCACTCGCATTTTTTGACATTCCTTATACAACTGTTGCATGAAATACTATTATTAATAAGACATTTGCACTTTTACGCGCCAATAAGTATAATTTACATTACGTGTAGAGTATATAAAAAAATATTAATTTTTTAAAAAAAGGCTACCGATACCAGCACTTAGCAACGCCGAAAGAAATTCATTAGTACTCATTCAACTAGTCAAAAAGCGAAGCCGAGCTGACCAGTGCCTCCTCGCGACACCCGTTCACGAGTTGACGCGTTATTACATTTATAATGTCTTGTCAAACATAAATAACCAAGACAATACTAAGTAGTCGAAAAATGAAGCCAAGCCGACTAGTCCCTCCTGGCGGCACCCGCTCACGAGTTGACGAGTTGTTACATTATAACTTTATTTTGTAGATACAAACATAAATAACTAAGAAATAGTAAGTAGTCGAAAAGCGAAGCCGAGCTGACTAGTCCCTCCTGGCGGCACCCGTTCACGAGTTGACGTGTTGTTACTTATAACTTTGTTTTGTAGATACAAATATAAATAAGAAAATAATCGATAATATTTTAAAATTGAAACCGACTTCACCCCCAAACTATACAACCCATAAAAAATTGTTTCAAAGACGTCTTCGAACAATCGGTGAACAAAAAAAAAATTATAACCTTTTCGGAAGTCGCTTAAAAAGCAAGCCGAGCTGACCGCAGTCCCTCCCCGCGACACCCGTTCACATGTTGACGCGTTCTAAACATAACTTTGTATTGTTTCAGGAAACTGCGAAGATGATCGTGGACTTTTTAGTCTGTGTTACCGAATTGTCAATGTACGCTGAAGCTCGGTATATACATGCTACAGTAAGGCTGATATTGTTCGTATTGTTTTATGTATGTGTTGCGCACCATGACACAACGTGGATGATTGCTTTTATGTAAAGGTCAACGACTAAGTTAGTGGAGTGACCCAGCTCAGCGGGATTGCGCATTAAGAGTGTTACCCTAGACAGAATCACAGTTTCCCATACAAACGTAGTCTAGCTTTTATTTTGAAACGGCATGTCAAACATTGGCGAAATTATGTAATTTCAAAGAAATTGCATGTATAACTCTCTCTGTATGGTCGACGAGCTCCGTGGCGTAGTGGTCACCATGCTAGTCCGCCACCCAGAGGTCCCGGGTTCGATCCCCGGTCAGGACAAGTTGGAAAATGGTCTTTTTCAAATTATCCTGGGTCTTGGATGTTTATCTATATATGTATATGTTATAAAATATAGTATCGTTGAGTTAGTATCCTATAACACAGGTCTCGAACTTACTTTGGGGCAAGCTCAATCAGTGTTATTTGTCCCTATATATTTATTTATTTATAACTAGATTTCACTGTCAAAATATGAATTAAAAAGAGAATATAGTGAATCCTATCATATTTGACCATCAGTATTGAAAACTTCTACACTCAACTTCTACTCTCTGAAATTACATGATGGAAATGTCTGTTTCTGTCTAGGGTAAGGTGGACTCTTAAGCCATGTCAGATGCCTTTAGGCAGCCTAAAAAAACCTTACACCAATATTGGCCACTTAAACACACGAAAAACAACGAACTAAGTTAGTGGGCCTTCAAATGATGGCGCCACAGGTTGTTTTTTTAATCTGTGTTATGGGCGGTCCCATGTTAAATTTAGTTCCGATTTTTTCCGCAATATGGCGTAGCCCACAAAATCATTTGTCAAACTTTAAGAATAGTATACAAGGAGCCTTTTTAATTAAGCACAAGCATTTGAATGGGTTATTCAGTCCCATTATTTTGAACAACTTTTCCCAATTAATGTATTTTGAAATACGAAAAACGTATTTTAGGTTCTTATACAACACCGCAGTAGTGTCGTGATCTAGTTACTTTAGTATTTATTTATTTCTTTATTTGGGAGGTGAATTTGTTTTGGAATTTGATATCATTTATTGGGAAAAGTTGTTCAAAATCGTGTACTAATTAACCCCTTTCAATATTTGTACTTAATGAAAAAGTATACGAGTTACGCAACATGTAAGGGATATATGCGTCATAAATCGAACCACGGTCTTTACTCGTACTAGATCACTTATATGTAATAATGAAATTAACTAAACAGTAAAAAATCGGTATTTCTAAACAAAAGTCGTAACGACCTCCGTGGCGCGTTGGCATAGTGGTCACCATGCTAGTCCGCCACCCAGAGGTCTAGGGTTCGATCCCCGGTCAGGATAAGTTGGAAAATGGCCTGTGTCAAATTGTCCTGTTGTTATAAAATATAGTATCGTTGAGTTAGTATCCCATAACATAAGTCTCGAACTTACTTTGGGACTGGCTTAATCAGTGTTAGTTGTCCCTATATATTTATTTACTAAAAGTGTGCAGCCGCCCGTGAAAATTTGTATGGGAAAGTCAAATTATTTTTTGTTTTTTGACTGGTATTTTAATATCATTATAATCTAGTCTAGTATAGCTCGTGGTTGATTTATTACGCATATATCACTTAGGTATACGTTATATTGACAATTTATAACTTTCATGTACTTTAACCTTTAAGGCGCCATTTACCACTTTTGCAACGGTCGCATGCATGACTGAGACGTCATTGACTATAGCGGTCGAAATTGTACTATTTTTACTAGGCTTGACGTCGGGGGTAAAGTAACGTAAAGCGCTCGCGTGCAAATAGTTAATTCGTACCTATTTATTATTGCAATATACAATGCTTATGTAATAAAAACTCTGTCCGATCCTTGTAGGAGCAACTCAGACCGTCAATATGAACAAATTTCCTATGGGACCAATGTTCGAAACTCGAAAAAATCGACATTTTCATACAAAAATGTCCGGCCGGCCCGGAAATTTGTATGAAAATGTCTTTTTTCTTCGAGTTTCAAGCATTTGTCCCATAGGAATGTTCATATTGACGGTCTGAGTTGCTCCTACAAGGATCGGGCAGGGTTTTGTTACATATTGTATGTTTTACGAATGAGTTGGGGAAACATCGAAACACCACGATTCTAGAGTTCCTATAGAGCAAAATCTTGACAAGTGTTTTGTAACCCTTTCACCGCAAACGTCAGATTTATCCGACAAACATTTTCGTTCGCGAGCGTCGGTTATTTCCGACAAGAAACCACTGCTCGTATTGCACATAACTTAAGTATCCACACCCCTTTTTGGTTGTAGGTATTTATTTTCTATTCACTACGCCTCGCGCTGGGAGCTCGACAACTGATATAAAGGGATTCGGCGATAAACGTCAGATTCTAAAAATATCACACGAATTTAAAATGCCGAATCTATGAATGCCAGATTCTACAAATGTCAGATTCTATAAATGCCAGATTCGAATAATGCCAGATTCCATTAATGTCAGATTATTGTTACATTGACTATATAATACCTCACGTGTACCTATGTTTATAAAATTCGTAAATTTCTAAAGATTACTAAAAAATTGTAAGCTATTATACTGTTACGAAACTGGGGTTCGAGATTTGGAGAAAAACGCCAAACTTCGTATGAGGGTCTTTATTCACTACGGAACCCTAAGTTGACACGTGAAGATGGTCTTCCTGATGTCTAAATCCAAGTCGCGTAGCAGCTGAGGTCCAGGTATCTCGCCGAGGTTGTCGCAGGTACTTCTACTTTGTCGCACTAGAGTAGGCTTCCTTGGCTTCGGTTCGCTCGTAGCTCAGAATGAACTGCCGTGGCGCGCACTCGGTCGTCTTTATATATGCGCCGGTACAGAGGTCTACATTATTCTCGAATATTCCCCGTACTTGGAGAATGTATTTCGATGCCGGGAAACATCGAGGCGCCGGTACGTGTGTGTAAGTGCAACCGGCCAAACAATTCTAGACTTTATGCTGTAAGGACATAAGGCCTAGTTTCGCTTGCGCCTTAACGACGTATTCTACGCGATTCTTGCTCGCGAACATTCTGCGTCTATCTCGTTCGCGACAATACTAATAACTTGAACAAAATTTTGAAAAGATTTCATATAGCTATTCTTTTATTCGAAGAATATATGATTTTGATTTTTATTTAGATCTATTACTTTTTTCTAATACTCGAAAAAGTTTTCTTTTTACCTGGCATTTATAGAATCTGGCATTCATAGAATCTGGCATTCATAGAATCTGGCATTCATAGAATCTGGCATTCATAGAATCTGGCATTCATAGAATCTGGCGTTCATAGAATCTGGCATTCATAGAATCTGGCATTTTAAACTCGTCTGACATTTTTAGAATCTGACATTTATCGCCGAATCCATATAAAGTCTCGCGGTGTAAGGGTTAATATTGTTCGGATAATAATGTTGAATCCACATCAGTTTTGTCACTGTTTATAAATAAATATATTCTTAAAAAATCTCCCTTCAACATTCAGACGTATAGTGTAATGCTATTGACAGCCTCAGTGGTCAAGTACGCCTTGTGATCTTGAGGTCGTGGGTTCAAATCCCTCTGGGGACGCTTTGTGAAAGTTGTTTTCGTGACACTTATCGCGACATCCGTGACGTATTCTGAGGCCATTTCGGGAAGAATACCTTGTTTTATTTTACCGTGAGTGCTCTCTAAAACAGTAGTGTTATATTCTATAACTGATTTAAAGTGTGCAGATTTTTTATGAATGTAACTGTTAGACAATAATATTCATATATCCTGTTTTATTTGATATGTTAAAGGAAACCTTAATTATTCAAGTTTTTACGATTTATGTCTGTTTATTTACAACAATCATAGTTAATTTTTTTTTCATAAATGCACCAAATTGAGAAAGTGATAATTAAACTGCCTGATGATTTAAGACTGCAATTTTATGATTTTCGGTTTGACCTAAGTGACCCACCGTATGTTTTTGTATTGATCGAGAACTAAGGGATTATACACAAAACTGCGAGTCGGCGCGATGCGAATTTGCAACGCAGGAAACTGCGTCGCAAATTGCTGCGATGCAATTTTGTGCGGCAAGGCGTCTCCCATCCACGGTTTGGGAAAGATCGTGCGGATCACTTTCCAAGTTCTTGCGATGCGTCGTGCGAGCTCGTAGATTTTTACGACGCAGTTATGTGTAGGAGCCCTAAGGGTTGAGACAGACGGGCGACAGTGTGCCAGCGGTTAAGTTCTCCTCGCGTCGCCTGACAGCTAGAAAGTTAGTTGAAATGTTAAAAAAAGAAAACATTTTTGTACAAGCTTTTATTGTGAGGTTAAAGTACTCACTAAGACAATTGAATTGAGCTCAAACTCGATGAAGTGGCGTCGTTTTGTTACTGAGTTCCATCGACCACCTTCTGTCTCTGTGATTCGACCGAAGACACATCCTCCACCATAAATCTGCTCGTCAAGACAAACCAAACGAGTCCTACTTAAGGGGCTACCAGAATTTTCCGGGGTCCAGTGCTGCCCGCATTTAAAATAAATCATTTGAAAGGAAACGGAAATATCATTTTAATTTTGTCTTGATCAGACCCTAGATAACCCTTCAAACTATTTTATGAACTACTGTTTACAGTTTAAAGTGAAAACGTGAAGCTTTTCTACGCACATACGCCAAAAGTGGCCGTTTTTCGCAATTGTGCGTAGAAAAGCTTCACGTTCTCATTTTAAACTGTAAACAATAGTTCATAAAATAGTTTGAAGGATTATCTAGGGTCTGATCAAGACAAAATTTTAAATAAAATCTCTGTTTCCTATCAATAGATTTATTTCAAATGGGGGCAGCACTGGACCCCGGGAAATTCAGGTAGCCCCTTAATGAGGTTATGTTGTTTTCTAACTGAGTTCTGTGGAATATCTCGAGACTCCATTATCAGAGCAGCTCACTGACTGCATAATATTGTATTGTCATCTGACTTACACAAGTATGCAAAATTTCAGCTCAGTCGGTTGAGGATAACTTGGTTGAAAATTGAGTCGCAGGATTTTTGTAAACAAATATGCAAAATACATTGCAACTTTAATAAAATATTGTTTAAAGCGTAGGTGTTTTTCGTTTTGTAGGGAACTGAATGGATCATGGTCATGGTCATCTGGTCAATGGATCTAGTGATCGGATCTTAAGACGAAGTGGTAGCTAAAGTGGCGCCCTCATTTGAGATAAATTGTTTAAAACTAAATAAGGTGATAATTAAAAATTTGATTTGTATAAATGTCTAGAAAGACCTTTAAACTATTTTATGAATAACCTTTGAAAGTAATATTGGTAGTCCGTGGCTACTTTTGGCGAAAAACAGTTTTAAAACTAGACGGACTTTTAGTAATAATTTCAAAGGTTACTCATAAAATAGTTTAAGGGTCTTTCTAGACATTTATACAAATCAAATTTTTTATTATCACCTTATTTAGTTTTAAACAATTTATTTCAAATGAGGGCGCCACTTTAGCTACCACTTCGTCTTAAGTTATTTTTTAAAACTAGCGTTTATCTAAAGCAATTAACATAAACGTTTAAAGCGCTTCTCAAGACACATCAAACTAGCCCAAACTCGATTGGGTTGCGTTGTTTCATTACTGAGTTCCTATGGCGACCATCCCGCACCATCATCAGATCAGCTCTATGTCATCATAATGTTGCATTATTGCATCATAATATCAATTTTTGTTCAATCTGAAACCTAGAAGTGGGTCAAATTTAAGATTCCGGTCTCGTGTCCCTCCTGTTGGCTCCCCTGGGGGGGAGTAAGGGCCCGCCCCATGCCAAATTTCTTAGAACTATCCTCAGTATTATCAATATTAAAGCAATATTCACTTTGAAATAAAAATACAGCAAAGTTCAGGACGAACTCTAGGGATTCCATTACTCAAAAACATGACTGTTTAAAATTTTCTGTATAGATTAAAGTTTTCTCCAAATCACCTCCGATTTAGACTATAACGGCTAGTACCTATTCAATAAATTAAATAAATTAGCCCTCGTTAGAAAATAGCTAAGGAAACACGCACGCGTAAACGAACGCGTGATGCTTTGGAACGCCCTTCCCTTTGACGTCCTCAAAGCCCCTAGTCGTCAAGCGTTTAAGAGGGCTGTGCGCGCTCATTATCTTCACCAATTGTCATAGAGTATTATAAATATTTATGTAGTCTATGTAGGGTTTATGAATTTATGCAATATTTGTGTATTTTTCCATGTATGTTTATGAATATATAGATAAGTATATAAATGAATAAAATTATCGTTAAATGTATTTTGGGTAAAACTTGAAGATAGTAATTAAATTATAGTTAAATTAGAATGTACCATGTCGTCCAAAATTAGCTTTTATCCGCATCACCTGTGGGTTGACTGGTAGAAAAGGCCCTGGGCCTTAAGTCCGCCTGTTACAATTTTTGTAATAAAGTTAAATAAATAAATAAACCATCGTTTGAGCCATCGTGTCGCCCGCGTCCCTCAGCTTGCTGTCTTGTTTAGACTAGTGTAAATTTGTGTGCGGGGAAGGCTAGAGCAAAACTTAAATTCTAGCATGCGCCCTTAAACTTTGATTACAGAGAGAAACTAAATAAAAGTTTGTAACTTATTTATAATCTGTGGCTGGGCTCCGACCAATGTCGCAAACTGTCGCTCGTCTGTAACATCCCTAAGTGGACTTGAAATTATGGCATTTTATTGTTAATGGTTAAATCTTGAATACTCACGCAATTAATGTATTGTTTAGATCTGTGCTAATTGAATATCTATAACTTAAGCACTGAACACACTCCAAAGACGTAAGACGCGGACGAGGCGCAGAAATGTATCTCCTCCGCGTCCATTTTATACAAAATGTATAGAAGCGTCGCGACGCAAAACACACAGGAAAGACTGGCGCCCCGTCCTTTCTGTGTGTTTGCGTCTGCGCCCCGTCTGCGTCTTACGTATTTTCAGTCTATCCAGCGCTTAAGAGTATGCTGTTGATTTATCTGTTGAATAAGGCATATATCTATCTGGATCGTAGCAAGTGGAGGTCCATAGTCTCCTACCCCTGTAGGGCACAGGCGTGATAACATGACTGTATGTAAGTAAGGCATATAATATTATATAACTGTTACTGTAATGATGGTTTCTGTTAAGGCGAATATTTTGCAGGCGTTTTATTTAAAATAAATTGTTTAATCGTAAATATTGTGATATGATAACTCACATTTTGCTAAATTTTAGGTGTTAGATAGCCGAAATGATTTTATGACAACGTTAGTCCGTCTAATTTAAAAAGATGTTTTTGCCAAGTGGCATTTTGGCAGAAACTTGTATTAAAGCTAGACGGACTTCTGATACTTCCAACGGTTATTCAGGATATAAATTAAAGGGCTATCTAATGCCTAACATTTAGCAAAATGTTAATTATTACCATATTCACGATTACACTATTTATTTCAAATGTGGACGCCACTTCTGCTAGGTATTCGCCCTAAAATAGTACACTCCAAAATGATCTTTATTGCATTGGCTTTTAAATTTAAAATATTTTAAAACTTATTTTGATATAATTAAGTATTTTTATTTAGCTCAGTTATCTGTAATAGGTACCTATCTACTCGTATTGAGGCATTTTGGCACAAGAATGACAAGTTCAAAGTAAACTATTATTTCTTGTTATGCAGAAACATTGAAAAGTATGTATTATAATTATAGATATTCAGTGCACCTAGTTTACGTATGTAATATTGTTTACTGATTAAATAATCTTACAAATTATTACTGAATTTTATTTTTTTCTAATACTTTTCTCAGAAAATAGTCATGCACGAAATATATACATGTCGTGACATCTGGTTAAATAAGCCAGCTAAAAAAAATATGTGAAATAAGTATTTATACCATTCCGTCTCTAAAAAGTTTATTTAAAAGTGAATAAAAAGCTATCACTATTTTGGTGTTAGAGTTTAGAATAATTACTCTTAATTTAAGTAATTGTTCCAATTTCATTGTGCATTTTAATCGATTTAACCTTCTATTTTCTTTATTAAATGTCTAGTTTCGCTCAAATCTTTTTTCTCGTAGTTATGCTATAAAGTATAGTATGCAAATCTTGAATAAAACGGATTTATATCGAGGGCCATAAATCACTCGCGTCTCTCAGGATTCTAATACTTTAATCACTCCCTACGGTCGTGGTTCAGTCGTTAGAATCCTTCACTTGCTCGTGATTCATCTATGGCCCTCGATGTAAATCCGTCTTTTATTCACTAATTGCATAACATAGTATTTGATATCTCATCTCGTTTAGTTGAGATATGGAATTTCAAAGTGAGTGCGCGACGCGAGAGTCCACCGGGCCGGTGTGTGATGCGGTGACGTCACATTAAATAAATAAATATATACGGACAAATCACACTGATTGAGCTAGCCCCAAAGTAAGTTCGACACTTGTGTTATGGGATACTAACTCAACGATACTATATTTTATAATAAATACTTAAATAGATAAACATCCAAGACCCAGGACAATTTGAAAAAGGCCATTTTCCAACTTGCCCTGACCGGGGATCGAACCCGGGACCTCTGGGTGGCGGACTAGCATGGTGACCACTACGCCACGGAGGTCGTCATTCCACCGGCGGCCGACTAGTGCGACGTCCGACCGAGGCGCAAGCGGAACAGGGCGTTTGAAAATGGTTGCTTAATGAGAGGTTATAAGTAGTAATACCCGTAACATTATGGGACACAGTTTTATTATACAAACATGCCCCGCATCTTGGTATCGTAAAAAGTAAAGCAGAAGTGAGATCTAGGATCTAGTTTTGTAGGAGTAGATACTGCGAATATGCGACTGCCTCCGTAGTCCAGTGGTCAAGGAGTTATCCTTGTGACCCGGAGGTGATGGGTTCGATTCCCATACTTTGTGAAAAGTTGTTTCCAGTCTGGATAGGATATTGCAGGCTTGAATCACCTGATTATCCGAAAAGAAAGATGATTCCGTGTTTCGGAAGGCACGTAAAACTGTGGGTCCCGAACGCCACCTAGCGTTTGATCATCAAACTACCCAAGGATTGGTTCCTGGTTTACCCTTTGGGTTGTGGAGGTCAGACGGCAGTCGCTCTGTGTAAAAACCAATAACCTCGTCAAATCTCCTTGGTTAGGTAACGGACCCCGGGCTCTGAAGCGTTGCTGCTGAGGATGCAACCGGGAATACGCTCGGATGATGATGATGATACTGCGAATATGGCTTTAGAGCGTTTGATTGCAAGCCGTGTGTCATTGTGTTCTCCTATTTTTATATAAAGTTTCTTTTTTTTTACTTTATATGAGGTCAATCATAAAAAAATTTTTGGTCTAGTAGCCCAGCCTTTCATTTTTTGGCCTACCACTCTTGCAACCGGTTTGGTTTTATTAAAAATAAATTCGCCATATAATATTGAAACATTTATTAGTTGTTTTAGTTAACATTAGATAGGTAACTATTATGTAAGGATATATTATGTTCTAGCTGCATCGAATATTAACATGTTTTTAATTTTTGCCGAAACGATTTAAGCCTTTAGGCAGCCTATAAAATTTGACACCAGTTTTAGTCAGTTACATACAAAAAACAAAAAAAAAAAACATACAAGTGAAGCGACGGATATATTTATGTGTTTTTTCTTTCTCCCAAGACCAACGTGGAAGAATCCTTATAGCACGGCGTATAGTTACTTGTTAACTTGTTATTTATTTATATATATAGTTTATACATAACCTAGAATGCGCTTAGCGCCTCGAGTTAACGTACTTAGCACACGACTCGACTTAATTTCACAGCGCCGATTATTTAACCCTATCACCGCGAGACCAGTTGCCGTGCCCCCAGCGCGAGGGGTATGAAATCTAAAATAAATACCTACAACCAAAAAGGGATGTGGATACTTAAGTTATGTGCAATACGAGCGATTTTTTTTGTCGGAAATATCCGAGGCTCGCGGAATGGGCACGACAATGTTTGTCGGATAAATCCGACGTTCGCGGTGAAAGGGTTAACGTACAAGTAAACAATATTTATACAATGTCCTTTTTAATTAAGTACAAATATTTTAAGGGGTTATTCAGTCCATCATTTTGAACAACTTCGCCCAATATATGTATATCGAAATACGAAAAAAAATATTTAGGTTCTCATACAGATCGAAGTAGTCACGTGATATCGTTACTATGAAAAATGCAAAAAAATTTTTCGTATTTCGATATATATTTATTGGGAAAAGTTGTTCAAAATGATGGACTGAATCACCTCTTAAAATATTTGTACTTAATTAAAAAGGACATTGTATATAAAGGATGTAGCTAATAATAAAGAAGTTGTTTATCATGAAACATTACTATTTTGATGTTTTATTGAAATATGTATAATTTATACATAGTGATAACCTTATAACCAATCAATTTGGAAAAATAAAAGAAAATACAAATAATCAAAAAAATAAAACGAAAAATTCTTAAAATTGTATTTATTACACATCTAGATAAACATTAGTTTCTTAATATAATGGAAAATTAAATAAAATTAAGTAAATTGCGGTTGAAAATAAAATGTGTCATAATTTAATAGTTTAAAAAGAAGTACATAGGGCCTACATTTTTTTACAAGGTTTATTAATTTATACTTCTCATTGAATATTTTCAGATATTTTAGCTATAATACTAAAAATTACAAACTATGGCCAAGATGGCTTGGACCTTACCTAGATAATTACTAAGAAAAAGGGCTGGACAAAATACGAAAAAAAAAAATTGAAAAAAAAAAAAACATTATACGGCGTATACGAATAATACGTTCTCACTGAGACGACACAAAGACAACGTGCCTTAAGAAGGCCCATTTACACAATGCAAGTCCGGAAGATGACAACAAATCAAATCAGACACTTTTTTCTAAACGTCAAAACAAACATTTTCTATGTGACGTCATAGTTTTTTGAAAACAAATAGCGTCTTAATATAAGTTTTTCTGCATTCAAAATCTTAAAGTATGTAAAAAATTGTTATGATCAATGAAAAATGACACTATTTTGTGATGTTATATTGTATTAACTGTGTCTACCGACTAATCTTTGACCAAGTCATCTACCCAATTAAATTGCCGTGTTGTTTAAACCATACACGTATAAATGTCTTGATTTCGTCGCAGTGCAAAGTAATCTTTACAGAGTAATGAACAGAGATCGGAATCACGGGTGCTATTTGCTATCAAAAGTATGGACATGACTATATAATCTATTAATAAAACCATGACGACCTCCGTGGCGTAGTGGTCACCATGCTAGTCCGCCACCCAGAGGTCCCGGGTTCGATCCCCGGTCAGGGCAAGTTGGAAAATGGCCTTTTTCAAATTGTCCTGGGTCTTGGATGTTTATCTATATATGTATTTAGATACATGCAACAATAACAGTATCACTGTTTTCTACTGTTATTGTTGCATGTTTATTGTTAAGTATTAATTGTTTATGTACTGTTCTGTTCTTGTGTCTACTATAAGTGTGTGTATGTGATGCAGTTTTCGTAAATAAACGTATTATTTATTATAAAATATAGTATCGTTGAGTTAGTATCCCATAACACAAGTTTCGAACTTACTTTGGGGCTAGCTCAATCAGTGTTATTTGTCCCCATATATTTATATTTATATTTATTTCAATGATGTGATTTCAGGATATATTTTTATCGAATAAATATACTTATCCTGAAATCACATAATTATGATTGTTTTATTTACTTAGTACCCAATTAGATTCTCGAGACATCCGGAACTTTTAGTCATATCCATACTTTTGATAGCAATAGCATCCGTGATTCCGATCTCTGGTAATAAGTATACAATGTCCTTTTTAATTAAGTACAAATATTTCAAGGGGTTATTCAGTCCATCATTTTGAACAACTTTGCCCAATAATGTATATCGAAATACGAAAAAAAATATTTAGGTTCTCATACAGATCGAAGTAGTCACGTGATATCGTTACTATGAAAAATGCAAAAAAATTTTTCGTATTTCGATATATATTTATTGGGAAAAGTTGTTCAAAATGATGGACTGAATCACCTCTTAAAATATTTGTACTTAATTAAAAAGGACATTGTAGATTATTTGTTCAGTAAGGCTTAATTCACACTGCGGCGGAATCGAAACGAAGCGACGAAATCGTACATAGCATAATGAACTTTATGCCAAGCGTATAATGTTCAAACTCTGGCGTTGCCGGCGGTGACGCGCCGATTCGCTTGACTTCGGCGCGACTCCGCGCGGCGCCGCCGGCAACGCCAGAGTTTGTACATTATACTATTGACATAAAGTTCATTATGCTATTTCGTCGCTTCGCTTCGATTCCGCCGCAGTGTAAATTGAGCCTCAGTGTTATAATTTTAAATGCTTAGTTATTGCTTAGGGCCTATGACTAAACTATGTTAAATTAATAAATTAATGTAATTCAAATAAACTGTAGAAGGAAACTTGGAACGCAAATTGGGTTTTCAATTTATTTGTCATTGAAATAAAATAATTTATTGAAGTCAAAAAAGACGCACCAATATAATCTCACAAAATTAATCCAATATTAGGTAAGTTTCTATTTATCAAACAAAAAATAATATGATTAAAATAACAGTGCTTACATATTATGCGCCACGACAGCGGTTATCCCCGGTGTGGAGTCGCACGCTTGGATTTTGTTTGATATTTGACCAGCAATGTGTTGCATTCAGGCATTTTATACAATGCCTAGGCAATGTATACATTTCCTAGGAAATGTATACAATGCCCGAATCATTGTAAGGCAATGTATGAAATTGAATGTTCGGCATACAATTCATACCGCGAATTCGTCACGGAAGGTAGGTTATGTATGGTATGGTTGTGCAGAGCATCGACCATATCAAAGTCAAAGCCAAAGGCTTTAGCTTCGTCTTTGTCTTCGCCTTCGGCTTTGAATTCGATATGGTCACTGCTCTTCACAACCATACCACCTAACCTACCCTCGGTGGTATGAAACGTATGACAAACATTCAATTTCATACATTGCCTAGCAGTCATTCCATTGTAAACATTTCTAATGAAATGTATACATTGCCTAGGCATTGTATACAAAGCCAGAATTCAAACTGGTCCAGGGGTCATTGACGCGGCGCCGTAATGTATAAGCGCTCTTAAATTAACCGTCTTTCACCCATAACACCAATTCGACGGCCACGCTACTCCGATGAAAGTTCAAAGCATTTAAATGTGAGTTTTATATCACGATAATTTTATTGAAATAAGTTGTTTCACGAGGTCGAAGACTTCTCCTTGCATGCTGAATTATCAGACACAATACGCAGTCGCAGCGATGGAGTTGACCGTCCTTGTCCGGTTGTTAGTCGCGTTGGCCGAACTAATGCGTTTGTTTCCGTTGAGTAACACCAAGATTAGTAACACTGCTACTCAATGGGAAAAAAAAATCAATGAATAACAGTGACACACACGGCAACTGAAATTTTTCCCAATGAGTCATTTACTAATCGGCACTCTGCATTCCCATTGAGTCACAGTAATAAAGGTTAAAAATAAACATAAGAAATGCTTTTTTATTTTTATTTAATTGACAACATTTCAAAAATTTAATATTCATATTTTATTTTTTTTTCCTGTAAGAACTTTAAAAAAAAGGACACACGTATTTTTTTTTCTATTTTTCTTCCCTTTTCATTATTTCTCCTAAAATTAAATTCTTTAAAATCTCTCCATTCCAAAAGAGCGTAAGTACAAGAGTTAGGATGTGACGAGTTTACATCTTTGCCATAGGTACTTTATAGTTAAAAATAAAACTTACTGACGTCTATAGAGTTGTGTTTTGTAGCAGTAAGATGTCGATATCGATAGTACTATGAATTTCAAAAAGTAAACTTAAAGAAGTAGATATAATCTTAGTATTTTTATCTAAACATTAACTAACATAAACTTACGTACCGTAAAATAGAATTAGGTACTTTGATTAATTTGAAAATCAAACGCTTCTATCTCAGCTATTATTGCCAAAAAACATACTATATTGACGACTTGGTATGTGAAAAACAAATGGCATAAAAAATTACGCTTGTAAAATTCTTCAATAAAAAAAATTATCCTATCAACTCTATACTTGAAATGGAGTTTTTGGGTAACCCACGTATTTTAACGGATTCTCATAGTCGCCCCTTACAGGAATCTAGAACACAAAGAAAAAATTGCTTCACTTTTTACTTTTAAGTTACAGTGTTTTGAAGTTAATTGGGGCGAATTTGACTGAAAATAAAAACAAGGGCTCCGGCTTACACGCGTTGTGGAAAGATGGCGGACATACCAGATGAGCTTTTTCAAAAATATAAATAAATATACGTTCAGAAATTTGAAAGATTTAAATAAAAAACCAAAAAAAAGTTATCATAAATGTCACCTTGTGTTTTGACGTTAGCCCCATTTTAGCGCATAATTTTTCCTTATTTAATTTTTTTATGGTTTTTAAGACCTTGATGTCAATATTGTTTTTATTTAACCTGAAATATCAATCATATAAAGGAAATATTATCATTTCGTCACCAAACTATGTAAACATTTGAATGCATGTGTATTTTTTCCAATCCTAATTCTACTATACTGAAAGAACTATCGATATTAGATGGTTTTCCTATCGAACTGATACTTCTATAGTACAACACTACTATTATCTCTCTCTCTCTCTCTCTCTCACTCGTGATGTCAGTTGTCAGATTGACGCACGTGTCAATTGATAGCTGACAGCTTGTACATTATTTTTTTACTTTTAGATGTTCAAGCAAAGGCGTAACCTGTTAAATGCCTATATCCTTGTACTTTTGAGTTTCTTTTCATTTATCTCTAAAAAAATGACACAAAAAAATCTTAAAAAATGTTTAACGTGTTCAGAATCGCCAAATCTCGAAATGATTTTCGAATTTTCATACCTTTTTGAAAATGAAATGTTGTCAATTATTGTACCTCAAAAGTCAGTTGCAATGTGTATCACTGTTACTCATTGAGAATTTTTTCCCCAAGGAGTAGCAGTGTTACTAACTCAACGGGAACAAACGAACTAGTGCAACCTTTCAGTAGTAGAAGTTCGGTTGATTTAAATCGCCGAACTGTTGGAACGAAATTCCTTATCGCGCGTTGCGAAAGGGAGCTAGACGGAAAAAATTAAGACCAAAAATTGTAACGACACTTTTTGTTCATTCAAATTTATGAAGATAATAAAACTTGATTTTAGAACGCAGAAAAGAGTTTGAATGTAATTTTAGACCTATTTATACAAATACAAAATCTCTTTATTGTAGAACACAGGTAAATACGGTGTTACAGGTTTAAAGTCCACCATGCTCGGCCCATACTGGACATACAATAATAAATAATAAACAAACTATATACACACAATTAATATCAGGCAATTAAAATTCATAATTTACTTCAGTCATCAAATATTATCATTCAAGAAATCGTCAATGGAGTAATAACATTTTTTCGTTAAGAATAATTTTAATTGATATTTGAATGATTTCGTATTCAACTCCTTAAATATATCTGGTAATTTATTGTAAATCACAGGTGCCATTCCTAAACAGCTTTTTTTCATAAGTGCTGTGTTATGGCCACCAGTTACTAATTTAAACTTGTATTGTGATCGAATACATTCTGTGCTTTGTCTTGACTCTTGTATTGTAACGAAAAGATGTGGATTAGATTTGACAAATACACAAATTTCTAAAATATAAATACATGGTAACGTTAGTAAATTTAGGGACTTAAACAAGGGTACACAGCTCTCTTCTGTTTTTAATCCACACATTGAACGCAAGCATCGTTTCTGGTGTTTAAATATATTCGTTTTTTCGGTTGAATTGGCCCAAAATATTACACCGTATTGTAATGTAGGTGTAACTAGACCATGATACGCTACAAGAACTACCTCTAGCTTGACTTTTTTTGACAATTTAAATAATGCATATGCCGATATTTTACTTCGTTCCATCCGGGTGTCCCTTAACACCTCTCAAGCTTTTTGCTACCTACTATTAAGTGTAGCAATAGTAGGAAATTGGTGTATTGTGCGAAAGCGAGGGCTTTCAAAAATATGAACCACTAGATGGCAGCACGGTGAAATCAGATCTTCAATAACCTACTTTTATTGGATACCATAACCAGTCAACCTCCGTGGCGCAGTGGTCACCATGCTAGTCCGCCAGCCAGAGGTTCCGGGTTCGATACCCAGTCAGGGCAAGTTGGTAAATGGTCTTTTTCAAATTGTCCTGGATCTTGGATGTTTATCTATATATGCATTTGTTATAAAATATGGTAACGTTGAGTTGGTATCCCACAACACAAGTCTTGAATTTACTTTGGGCCTAGCTCTATCAGATTTATATAGTCAACTGATGGTTTAATGACAACAATCGATTGGACCTGACGTCACCGTGCTGCCACCTAGTGTCACATGTTTTTGCAAACCCTCATTTACTTGAACACTCCAATTTTTTAAACTGTGTGCGTTCAGTCTCGAATTAAATTTAACCATTTCATCAACCTTATTACCCGACTAACAAAAGAAGGTAGTGTTTTGCCGTTTTATTTATAAAAATTAACAATCGTTTGCTAAACCAATTCGGTATTTGATTAGTTTTTTTTTATTCATATCAGATAGTAAGATGATACGAACCCGAAAACATAAATAATAATTGTACTTCGCTCAAAAATAAGCAAGTTATAAGCCTTTCAAATCCGGTGGAAGGGCAAACTGTCAAATAATAGAAAAAGGATGCACATACACCCGCGTGACGTCACTGTCATTAGGTGTCACGCTCACGAAAGAGATAGCGAGATTTCCCCACGACGCTCCCACTTTTATATTTAAAATGATAATTGCTGCCTCATTTAATAACCAATTTACTTTCTATTTTCGGAAAACGGCTTCTTGTTAGTGTTATTTGTTATTCGTATAAAATATTGTCCAAAAACAAACTAAGTCAAATAGCCTATAAAACATATTTTGTTCCTTTCCCTCTTTTCAATGTCTTGGATGTTTATCTATAAATGTATTTGTTATAAAATATAGTATCGTTGAGTTAGTATCCCATAGCACAAGTCTCGAACTTACTTTGGGGCTATCTCAATCAGTGTGATTTGTCCGTATATATTTATTTATTTTATTTTTTCAACATTGGACATTGCTAGAACAAGACAAAACATATTTTAACTTAAAAAGGTTTAGCAAACGTTTGTAACTTTTTATGAATAACAGGGTATGAGAGTGTTTGGCTTACAACCGACTTAGCTAGAGAGCTTCTCGGGCTGCGGCGGATTGTCGGGCGGCGCGGAAGGCTCGCCGGGCTTCAGCGTGATCGTCGCGGTTGGTTCGGGGGGCTCCGCATTCTGAAAACACGTTTAACACGTTTGCTCATCGGCGACAAGCTAAATATAAATGAATAAAATGACTCATAGCAAATAAATGTTCGAATTTTTGAAAAATATATCAGAAATTTTGAACTTCCTATGTGTATTCTCTATTACATGGAAAGTACTCTTTAAGCGAAATAAAAAATACATGTCCTGTCATAAGTTTTGACGACCTCCGTGGCGTAGTGGACACCATGCTAGTCCGCCACCCAGAGGTTCCGGGTTCGATTCCCGGTCAGGGCAAGTTGGAAAATGGCCTTTTTCAAATTGTCCTGGGTTTTGGGTGTTTATCTATATATGTATTTGTTATAAAATATAGTATCGTTGGGTTAGTATCCCATAACACAAGTCTCGAACTTACTTTGGGGCTAGCTCGATCAGTGTAATTTGTCCCTATATATTAAAAAAAAAAAAAAGTAGCTTGTTTCATAATAAAAACTAAGGATTGCAGATAGGCTGCTAGACTAGCACAGAAGAAGAAAGAAAAAAAGAGATGTTTGATGTTAACTTCCACTACTCAGAACCGTCATTCGTTAGAGCGAGAGGGTTAAAGCTGCGGAATCGCCGATACTGATGCGTTCCGTCGCTCTCTCGCGAATGACGGTTCTCAGCGACAGAAAAGGATAGCAACATAGAAAAGGTATATACAATGTTCTTTTTAATTAAGTACAAATATTTTAAGAAGTGATTCAGTCCATCATTTTGAACAACTTTTCCCAATAAATATATATCGAAATACGAAAATTTTTTTTGCAATTTTCATAGTAACGATATCACGTGACTACTTCGATCTGTATGAGAACCTAAATATTTTTTTTCGTATTTCGATATACATTTATTGGGAAAAGTTGTTCAAAATGATGGACTGAATAACCCCTTAAAATATTTGTACTTAATTAAAAAGGACATTGTAGATTCCGCGTTGAAGTCTCAAAAGTATAACCTGTTTTGAAACGTAGTGGCGTCTTTTTGTATGAAATACGCCATGACGTATATGACTCTGCTAAATAGAAAAGTCACCCGAACATAAATCATTAGACAGTGTCATCTAATTTTTGTCGTATTAAACAGGAAACAGGTTACTTTTGACGTTTAGTCTCATTCTTGCTACAGTGAATTCCCATAAGAGGGAAAGAGACACAAGACGGATTTTTAATCAGATCATCTCTTTAAGGGGATTCCTGAATTTTCCAGGGTCCAGTGCTGCCACCATTTGAAATAAATCATTTGAAAGGAAACAGAGATATCATTTAAAATTTTATTTTGATCAGACCCTAGATAACCCTTAAACTATTTTATGAACTACTGTTTACAGTTTAAAGTGAGAACGTGAAGCTTTTCTGCGCACATATACGCCAAAAGTGGCAGTTATCGCAATTTAAAATGATTAATTTCAAATGGCAGCACTGGACCCCGGGGAATTTAGGTATCCCCTTAAGAAGCTAACAATATTTTTTGCTCTGTGAGTAGAGTGCTCTTCCGTGCTGCCAGATGTAGTCCTGGAGGTCCAGTTCTCACCTGTACTTCAGTGGTGGTGGAACTGCTGGCAGAGGCTTGCTCATGCTGATGCTGGTGTTGATGCTTGTGCTTGCGCTTCTCGACGTGCCCGAAGCAGTGCTCGCACTCGTCGTCGCTCGTCTCCGAGTCGGATTCGCCGAAGCCGAGCGGTTTCTCGTATATGCAGCAACCTGATGATTGGAAATACTTGAATAAAAAAGAAACGACGGGTTGCACTCCGGGAGTGCCGGCAGAAGTGAAAACTTGAATATTAACGTTGTGCATGTGTGACAGTAAGGTATGATGCCACAGAGGTCGTCGGTCAAAGAGGCATTTGATACTCCCCTTCTATGAAGGCACTTCATAGAAGCGTAGATACCTATTGTTTTAGCTTTACTAGCAGTAAGTAATCGTTACCATTAGTTCGTTAAAGTGGCAGTGGGCGGGACACATAGCGCGACGAAACGATGGCCGATGGGGCAAAAAGGTTCTCGAATGGCGACCACGTACTGGCAAGCGAAGCGTAGGACACCCACCCACAAGTGGTCTGACTACCTGACGAAGGTCGCTGGAAAGCGCTGGATGCAGGCCGCTCTAATCGGTCAATTTGGAAATCCTTGGGAGAGGCCTGTGTCCAGCAGTGGACGTTATGCGGCTGAAATGATGATGATGATGAATCGTTACCAAACGCTAGTGGTAATTCGATCTCACTCACATTTCGACTTTTTCTTGTTCATGTTCTCATTGTCGACGGTGTCCTCCGTCCAGACGACCTTCTTCCGCTCCTGCGTGCGCGTCGGTCGGAGCGTGATCACAGCGATCGGTTGCACAGGTTCCTGGAACACACGGGTTTATTGATGGTCACATTTTCCCCCCTTTCTTAACGTAACTAATGAACTAAAAAAATTAATACGCTTATAAAATCAGTGATCGGAGTAAGTAGATTGTTTTGGATCAATGAACTGAAACGTATTTATTAATATGGACATGCCTCCAAGATTTTAAAATCGTAAGATTTTTTTCCATAGGACGAAAAATGTATCAATATGAGCAAGAATTTTTCCTCACTTTCAACTTCATTTCAACTGTATGACTGGCATTCAATATAATAATGGCATGGCTAAAATTAGAGAAAAAAAAAAAACAAAGAAAAGGGAAACCGAAACGAAATCTCGGAAAAAAGGCTTATCCATGCTGTGATTTCTATGACAATTCATTTATAAAAGTACACAAAATCAATCTCCCTACTCTGATCACTGCTAATAATAATTACAATCTAGCCTAACCACAGACTAATAAGTAATTTAACATTGACCTAATTTTAAACGTTATTGTCGAAGAATGTGTTCATTGGCACCATTCTCACTGTCTCTGCCTCTAAAGACCCGATGACTTGATATAAAATAACTTCCATTTTTTTTACTATTGAGCCTAGTATTGGCGGTTTTTAACCCTTTCACCGCGAGACTTTATATCAGTTGCCGTGCCCCCAGCGCGAGGGGTAGTAAATCTAAAATAAATACCTACAACCAAAAAGGGATGTGGATACTTAAGTTATGAGCAATACGAGCATTTTTTTTCTGTCGGAAATATCCGACACTAGCGGAATGGGCACGACAATGTTTGTCGGATAAATCCGACACTCGCGGAATGGGCACGACAATGTTTGTCGGATAGATCCGACGTTCGACCCGACTCTCGCGGAATGGGCACGACAATGTTTGTCGGATAGGTCCGACGTTCGATCCGACACTCGCGGAATGGGCACGACAATGTTTGTCGGATAAATCCGACGTTTGATCCGACACTCGCGGAATGGGCACGACAATGTTTGTTGGACAAATCCGACGTTCGATCCGACGCTCGCGGAATGGGCACGACAATGTTTGTCGGATAGATCCGACGTTCGATCCGACACTCGCGGAATGGGCACGACAATGTTTGTCGGATAAATCCGAAGTTCGCGGTGAAAGGGTTAACGGGTTAAGGGGAAGGCCTTTGTTCTTGTCTTGTGTCTCTGACATTACTGACCAGATTTTATAAACGTAGACGAATTATATTTTTGTAACAATTTCTTTCTTTCTCTAGAAAAATGGGTGTTATAAGTTTGGCGCTAATGTTCGTCTGTGTATCTGTCTGTGGCATCGTAGCGCTCAAACGGATGGGCCGTTTTCGATGCGGCTTTTTTACGTAAAAGCAAGTTCCCTTGCAGTGGTTCGGTTGTTGGTGATGTTTGTTGAAAATCGGTTCACCCGTTTAAAAGTTATTGGGGGTTAACGCTTGAATGTCGGGGTTTACATGATTTGCCTGGCATATAATAGAAACGATACAGAAATCAATTCACGGAATATCTAGTTGTGCTGCTCATCACTAGATAGCGTTTTAATATTAACATATGAACATAAAACGCGCTTTGAAGTTTTTTTTAATAATAAAATTAAATATAACGAACAAGGTAGTAAAATATTAGTTATGTAGATAATGAATTTGTGATAATTCATGATTGTCTCATAAATATTGTGCTGTAGTAACAATACAAAGTATTTGATTTACTTACATACTCACCTTGCGTTTCTTTCTTATCTATACTACAAATAAAATCGAGAAAGATTAAATAAACATTATAAGTCTGCTCTTATCTCTGCAACTTAAATATGTATAACAATGAATTCCTTCTATTCTACCACAATTAATAGGTAAAATACCTCTTTTCATTGTATATAAGAATTCAATATACACTTCATACATACATAATTATTAACATGCCTGTTTCCTACAAGGGTAGGCAGAGACGATGGACTAGTGTTGCAAGCAATACTATAAAATATCGATACTATCGCAGCCTTGAAAAACAGTCAAAATATTGATGACTATCGATAGTATAGAATAACCGATACTATCGATTGTATCCGATACTGTCGATAGTATCTAAATTCAATAGTATCGATACATCGATAGTTTTACCTTACATCAATAGTATTGCAAACTATTGACAATCGATAGTATTGATATTATGGGTTGTTCGATACTAACGATAGGGCTATCGATATTGTGACTGTTTTTCAAGGTCAACTATCGATAGTTATGCAACGCTACTATGGCCCTCCACTTGCTATGATCTGTTGCAAGACTCTGTTGTCTTAAGTTATTACGTTATGGAAATCCTGTAAATTTGCACCAAATAAAATATTTTCATTTCTTTCTTTCTTTGATCCTGACACTCTTTCGCTTCACCGTCACTATCTTCATGTAAAATATATAATATGTACTAGATTAAAGCAAACACAAGAACTTGAATCCATTTTTTTATTTACACTTTATCATCTTACAACTTTCTTATCATACAATTCACCTATCTTCCCATTATCGTAACCCAAAAACTCTGACAATATCTCCTTAGTATGCTGTCCAAGAGTCGGAGGCGCAGTTCTTGCCAGATTCCCCCCCTCACTATACTCAGTTGGAGGCCTGACGACTTTGATTGTCCCTGCATCTGGGTGCTGAAGCTCTTCCACCAATCCAATGGCCTTCACATGTTCATCTTCGAAAACATCCTTCATTTTATTAACCGGACCATTCGGAAAGGTTGCATTCTTGAAAATCTTCGTCCATTCTTTATTACTCTTTGTTTTTATCACTTCGCTTATAATCTTTATGATTTCCTCACGATTTTGAACACGAAGCGAGTTATCTTTGAATCTTTCATCGTTGATCAGTTCATCTTTTCCGATTAGCTTGCAGAAATCAACGAATTGTTTGTTAGATCCGGTTCCTATGACCATGTCTCCATCTTTGGTTTTGAAAGCTTGGTACGGGACGAGGTTAGCATGTGCTGTCCCCCATTTCTGCCCTTCAATGCCACAGTTTAAGTAAATATTAGCGATATTGATCATGCTCGAGATCTGCGTTGAGAGTAAGTTGCAGTCTATCTTCTGACCTCTTCCCGTGTTCTTCCTGTAATATAATGCAGTCATAATCGCTCCGAATGCGTGGAGCCCTGTAGTGACGTCTGTGATGGCTACTCCAGGCTTTACAGGGTTGCCGTTTCTTTCTCCAGTCGTGTTTAGAAGGCCACCCATAGCCGATGCTATTACGTCATAGCTGCAAAAATAACATTTAATTTACTTGACAATACAGTTGAGTTTAAAAATTAACATACAATCAAATTTTGTTTTTGAATATCTTTAAAAGTTTACTTTGTTTCTCTTTTCCAACTTTAAATTTAGTTATGATCCTAATCGAAATAAAGAATTTAATATTCGTATATTTTTTCAAAACTAAAACCCCGCTTTAGCACCAAAATATTTAACCGATTTTGATAAAATTTCGGACCACCTGACAAGTATGCCCTTTAATACAGAAAAAGAATTTTCCAAATCGGTCAAGGCGCCTTCGAATAATCGGTGAACATACATAAAAAAAACATTCAGAGGAATGGATAACCCTTTATGAATCTTTCTGAAAGTCGGTTTAAAATAGCACTAAAATACAGTATCATACCCAGGTTTCTTGGCATAAGGTCCCTTTTGCCCAAAGCCAGTAATAGAACAGTAAATAAGCTGAGGGTTGATGGTGCTGAGCTTCTCGTAGCCTACGTCCATCCCGTCCAGTTTACCGGGTAAAAAGTTCTCCACCAACACATCACATTTGCAGGCCAAGTCATGCATGATGTCTTTTCCTAAAATACAACATAATATTAAAATTGTCGAACAATGTTTAAGATGTTTATCACAAACATTGTTCAACAAACACTATCATCTTCTTGTAATTTAAGAGCTTTTTCTTATTAGTGAAGTTTAGTGGAAATAAATCACACAGATTGAGCTAGCCCCAAAGTAAGTTCGAGACTTGTGTTATGGGATACTAACTCAACAATACTATATTTTATAACAAATATATAGGTAAACATCCAAGACCTAGGTCTATCTGAAAAAGATCATTTTCCATCCTGACCTGACCTGGGAGTGAACTCGGGACCTCCGATGTGACAGCGTGGCATGATGACCTCTAGGTCACAGAGGTCGTCAAACGACATGCCTCCATTCCTCTCTTCGCTCTGCCATCCTTTTAATAAACATTATAATGTTTGTTCGATCAGATCCCAATATAGTTGATTCAACAAAGTAACTTAAAAGAAGTTTGTTTTTTCCCCCTTTCGATGATTGATGCACTTCTATTGACTTTTACTTTGGACAACAAATTTGATGTGTACAGTAGTTGTACACTTTTTGAATGTAGACACTTATCTCAATTTATTTAATATTCAATCTTTGAAAGTAGAATCTATTTTTTCTTTATTTAATTGAATGTGTATAACCTATAAATAGGCCTTTGCCTAGCAGTGGGTCACACCGGTTTTAAAATCTGGTCATTAAAAATGAAATGAATAAGTAAGCAGTATACTTTGAATTTACTTAAACAATCTGACATTAGTATGCACGTATGTGGGTGGGAATGAGAGTATGTTTCTTTATAATAACTCAAATATATTTTATTGGAGCTTTATGAAATGTAGTATCCGTGTAGATGTAGCCAATAGAATTTATAAGTTTGAACATTCACCAAATTTCAATTTGGGTGATTTATGAGTTTAACATTTTCCCAACTTTCAACAAGCTACCAATTAGTACATTAGTTTAGCATGACAAAGGTGTGATTTAAAATCACAAGGTCTTGAGTTTGTATTTCAGCCATATTACAATGTATGATTTGAGTTGTATGATTAATTTTATTGTATAAACACATTCCAGGACACTTATGGCAGTGGATGTCATTCAATTATTTTTATTATGTCTGGCCAGGCCTGTGTCTGTCACTCCCTGTTTAGGTATCGACAATATACCTACATTATTATACTATGCGTGCAGCAACCACAGTACAATGGTAAATTCAGTTATATGAATCGTTTGTCGAGAGTAATAAGGATGAAATTGGCGTGTAATGGAGGTCTAGGTATCTAAACAAAAAGGTGCTGAGTTCTGATGCAAGCTAAACTAAACCAAATCGCTAACTACATTGAGTAGATATTTCTTTGAATTTCTTTGCTATGTGAGACTTCTGTATGTGAGTACTATTACTTATTGTGTGGTGTGGCTGAATATCCTGGAATGTGTTAAATAAAAACTATTTACTGTGAATAACTAAATTTGATTTGTTTAAATGTGAAATGAAGTTTCTTTACTACTTTAATATTATGAAATTGAGATAGCAAATCTCTAGATGAAATGATAAGATTATTTATTTTGTTACATTGAATAAACATGATATATGATCAAGAAGCATCATTGAAAACATCATATTAAATTTAAAAAGATACCAGGAATTAAATGTACGGAGAGAAATGACTTCTGTGGCCTAGTGGTCATGCCACGCTGTCACACTGGAGGTCCTGGGTTCTAACCCCGGTCAGGTCAAGATGGAAAATGATCTTCTTCAGATTGACCTGGCTCTTGGGTTTGTATCTATACATGTAGGTATATGTTATAAAATATAATATTGTTGAGTTAGTATCAGTGGCGTAGCATGGGGGGGGCGGAGGGTGCGGTCCGCACCGGGCGGCACTTTGCCGGGGGCGGCGCTGCGGAGGTGGCAGTTAGAAAAAAAATTTAAATTTAGAAAAAAAAATTTCTATTCAATATCTCATTCAATAAAACTAATAAAAGTACTCTTTTTACCATGCCCAAATTTTTTAAAATAGATTACAAAAATAAGAGGGCGGCAAATTTGGAATCCGCACCAGGTGCTAGTGACCTATGCTACGCCACTGGTTAGTATTCCATAACACAAGTCAAGATTTCACTTTGGGGCTAGCTAAATATGTGTGATTTTTCCATTGAGCCCAGGGCCGTGCCAGGGCCATGCAAGAATAACTTGACAGTATATTATAATACTAAATAAATGACACTATTAAGCAAGACTTTGACTGCCTCCGTGGTCCAGTGGTCAAGCGTTCGTCTTGTGACCCAGAGGTCATGGGTTCGATTCCCACTGGGAAGCATACTTTGTTAAAAGTTGTTTCCAGTCTGGATAGGATATTGCAGGCTTGAATCACCTGATTATCCGAAAAGAAAGATGATTCCGTGTTTCGGAAGGCACGTAAAACTGTGGGTCCCGAAAGCCACCTAGCGTTTGATCATCAAACTATCCAAGGATTGGTTCCTGGTTTGCCCTTTGGGTTGCGGAGGTCAGACGGCAGTCGCTCTGTGTAAAAACCAGTAACCTCGTCAAATCTCCTTGGTTAGGTAGCGGACCCCGGGCTCTGAAGCGTTACTGCTGAGGATGCAACCGGGAATACGCTCGGATGATGATGACACTATTAAGCAAGAGAACATAACAAAATTCTTACCTTCTTGCGACTTAAAGTCAATGCAGATACTCTTCTTATTTCTGTTAATTGACAGAAAATAGTATGAATCCTTGTTTCCATTTATAAAAGGGGGACCCCACTTCCTAGCTTCATCTCCATCCAAGCTTTCCACTTTGATCACATTGGCTCCCAGGTCACCCAGGGTCATAGTACACAACGGCCCGGCAACTACGCGTGTTAAATCCAATACATTTATATCACTCAACAACCCTGACGATTTCGTCGAATAATCCACTTTCAAAATACATTTCTGACTCTTCAAAACACCAGAAAACAACGCCCGAACAGCCATCGCTTAGAAACACAATATTAGAAGTGAAACTTTTTACTACTTACTTATCGCTACAGTCTTAACATGTTAAATAGAAGAGATAAGACAACCGAAACGGAAATTATACTGGAGATTTACCTCTTGTGCCTGTGGAGATACGGTGGAAACCGCAGTGCTTGTGGTAGCCATTTCTTCAGATCGCAGGATTCTTTGACTATCGCCCATGAAACTAGATATCACTAATTGAAAATCTACACATGTTACACTTCGAACACACCAGAACAGATATCTTTTTGAATTATTAGAATAATTATATTTTGTAATGTTATCAATCTTCGTTTGACTTTGACATCTATGAGCAATACGCAATTTTCGTTGTGTTGATCAATATAGAAACAAAAATTCCATACTCAATTGATGAATCACACTTTGTTTATTTAAAAATTAACAAAATAAGCAATTTCTGGAACAAAGCTTTTTGTTTCTTCTAATTTGACATTTTACATAGATGTCAGACTGACGTTGACAGTATTTTTTCTTTATGTGATTGTAGAGCTATGGGTTTGTATTTATACATACTACATAAATAAATATGTACTTGAAGTTTAAAGATCGACCAATTAATTTATAAACCTTGCCATATAGAGCAAAAAATCTCGCCAATAACAATGATTAAAGGTTTTTGGTGGATCTAATTGTAGGTCTACATAAACTTCATCCATGCGACTTGAGAGTGAGCTTGTGCTTATGCCATTTTTTGTCTGCAGGGCAACAATTATCACTGGTTCTTCTCACTTTCCCTTGAGCGAGCCGAGGCAGACGGCTATGGCCTCTTCAATGGCTTCTTTGCTTTGATGGAGAGGTCATGGAGGCCGCGTCATCATTTTTTTTCTTTGGGTCATCCGAGCATATTTTCCCGGTTGCATCCGTATCAGCAGCAGTAACGCTTCAAAGCCCGGGGACCCTTACCTGCCAAGGAGATTTAACGAGGTTACTGGTTTTTGCACAAAGCGACTGCCGTCTGACCTCCGCAACTCAAACCTAAACCAGAACCAATCCTTGGATAGTTTGATGATAAAACGCTAGTTGGCGTTCGGGACCCACGGTTTCTAAGTGCCTTCCGAAACACGGAACCATCTTTCCTTTCGGATAATCAAGGTCACGGTGGTTCAAGCCTGCAATATCCTAACCAGACTGGAAACAACTTTTCGTAAGGTATACTTCCCAATGGGATTCGAACCCATGATCTCCGGGTCACTAGGCGAACGCCTGACCACTGGATCACGGAGGCAGGCTTCTTCTTTGGGTGTCACGCTTTTTCGCTGGCGCATCCGCTACTGCGGCCAAGTCGGCGATGGCATTTTGGGGCGACGGCTTTGTGCGGTGATCTTTGTGGTGCAACCCCTTTAAAGTGGGGTGTGCCGACGTGTCCGTGCGATTGTATTTACATCTGGCTGGCCAGGAGGGAGAAAAAGGTATCAAGTCCCTCCATTTTTAAGTCCCTGTAGTTCGGCGCGTTTCTCACGTAGCGTGGGGCCCCGACGATTGCTCGGAAATTCTGGTTCTCTTGTGTGCGGAGTTTCTTCTTGTTGGAATCCGAGCAATACGTGTGCCAGGCTGGGGTGGTATCGTGACTCGTGATCTGTCAGGGCAACTAGGTAAACTTACGTTCAACTAACAAATACAAGCAGTGTAAGCGGAGCCCGATTTGCCGCCCCGCTCTGGATCATTGTAATAATTGGGGAGAAGGGAGGGCTTCAGCTGGAGCTACTCCAAACAGATGAGTATTTTAACGATAATTTTTTTTTTAAATTGACAATTCAAAAATACCTACTTAACAAATAAACTTTGACATCACATTTAAACTTATAACTTGACAATAATTTACAAATAATAAATATCACACAATTTTGCTAATAAATACTAAATAAAAATAATAATAATGTACATTACTATTAAATAATATTTTGTAAACATTTATATTTATAAGTTAACTGCTTGTCATAAATGTCGCTTGCCGTTCCACTTCTTGTTTTGCGATACCCGACAGGGTTCATAGTGTACCTATTATAGAAGACAGTGACTTTTAATAGTTAGAACTGTTGTACTTTATGAAATGCAATAAATGATTTGAATTGAATTGAATATTCCCAGAGAAGTACAGTCCCGGGACATTCAAAAGTAGATTGAATGGGTATCTTTTGGATAGGCATGCTTCATCCTAGTCTTCATCGTCGCTTACCATCAGGTGAGATTGAGGACAAATGCCTAAACCAATATATTGTAAAAAAAAACATGTAAAATAACTTAAAAAATTGTTTAGCTAGGTACAGTCAAGTACCAAGATATCTGACCAGGCCCTCTACTTATATCTTGAATTTTGTCTTAAACTAAAAATGATATTAACATGAAATTTATAAATGCCGTGTGGTTTCCGGCAGAATAGAATAGGACCACTCCAAATCTTCCCGTGGATGTCGTAGAAGGCGACTTAGGAAATACAAGCTAAACAAAGCTTATGAACATCAATGAGACCTCTCCAACCCGTCTGGCCAGCGTGGAGAGTGTAGGCCAAGTCCTCTGGCTGCTCTGGCCAAGTATGGCTCCGGTAGTACAGAGAGGGTCGTGCTCTTGCAGTGGAGACTAAAAGGACCTGATGATGATGGAATTTATTCAGACAGATTTTAATTAAGGGGCTACCTGAATTTTTCGGGGTCCAGTGCTGCCCCCATTTGAAATAAATCATTTGAAAAGAAACGCAGATATCATTTAAAATTTGGTCTTGATCAGACCCTGAATAACCCTTCAAACTATTTTATGAACTACTGTTTACATTTTAATGTGAGAACGTGAAGCTTTTCTACGCACATACGCCAAAAGTGGCCGTTTTTCGCAATTGTGCGTAGAAAAGCTTCACTTTCTCACTTTAAAAAGTAAATAGTAGTTCATAAAATAGTTTGACGGGTTATCCAGGGTCTGATCAAAACCAAATCTTAAATGATGTCTCCGTTTCTTTTCAAATGGGGGCAGCACTGGACCCCGAAAAATTCGTCTTTCTGAATATAAATTTTCATGTTACTATCATTTTTAGTTTAAGAGAAAATTGATGATATAAGTAGAGGGCCTGGTCAGGTATCTTGGTACTTGACTGTATATGAATTACATAAGCATGCACCAAAACGGCCTTCGCTCAGCATGTGTTGTGGACCGTAGTAGCCACGACGCTGGTCTTCCGTAGATGCCGAGTATCCGCGGATTATCCATTATCCATTATGTAGGTAAGTACCTACAGGCAGTCCACGCGGCACCAAAAATGCTTTCTGTCTTTAAAGTATTATCTCCTACTAGATTTTATTATTGGAGTGATACGAATACTTTTCTTATACTCTATAATATCGTAACAAAAGAGAGATCGTCGCACTTTGCACACTTTACTTATTTATATTCTTTATTTTTACATGTTGGTCACCAACCCGGTGTTTTTGCGATCTTCGCGGTCGCTGGAAATATTCCAAAGAATTCTGGGTTCAGAATACGTTCTGTAACGGATCCAGGGGCTCGGGCTCGGGGGCATATACAAGTAGCATCAGCAGTGCCATTTTTCAAACGCAGTCACTAAACGAACGGTTTTTTGTATGGAGAAACCATTCGTTTAGGTGATTCCGCGTTTGAATAATATCATTACATAGTTCTTCTCTGGACAAAATATTTTAAAAGAATATTTTTAGGGTAACTCCCATGCAAGTACAGTAGGAACAAATTTTTTTTTTCTCGACTAACCCAACGTGTGGGTATAGTGTGAATAGGAAGGATTTTAAAAATATTCTGAGCATAATATAATAATATAATAATAATAATAATTCATTTATTTTAGGCAATAGCATTGTACTTACAAATTTGTACAATGCCAGAGGCCCATATTATAAATACCTTATAACTAACATACATAATATATAATTCCTATCCTAATTTACACGTAGTGTCGGCGACGTGTGACGCACGGTGTCGTCGGGCAGCCGACCTCGGAACCTCCGAAATACGACACCCTGCGGCCAGAAGTCCTCCTTCATGAAGGTTGGCAGATGATGCGTCGGCACTCTCACCACATATGAATTAAAATATGAACATCATTTTTCAATTAGGATCCGTTTTTGAATTATTTGGTTTTATATTGCAAATTTTTGTTTGAGTCAAGTGTCCCCCCCCCCTTATCTATTAAACGGTTATATATGGTCATGTGAAAAAATTCACAGCAGTAGTATATATAACGAAGTTTAAAAGAAAACTATCAGAGCTAAGTAGGGTTTACGAATTAAGAAGTAATAAGCGACCAACTTATAAAGTTTACTCGGAAAAGTTCATACAAATTCAAAAGAAAATTAGTTTTAAGACGTTTTTAGTGGCGTGAAATCAAAGTGAGCATTCGCAACTACGGAACCCTACACTGCGCATGCCCGACACGCACCTAGCCGGTTATTTTTAAAAATCATGATTATGTAGGTTAGTTTACTAGACCTAATTTTCTCCAACGAGAATCCTGGACCCGCCACTGTTATATTTGAAGCACTGTTTAACGAACCGAAACTACGGATGTTATAAGAGTATCTAAAGCAACTGTAAATTCTAATCAAAAATGTATTTTATTATGATTTTATTGCATTCTAGCGCTGGTATGTTTGTTAAATTGTGTCGACTAAATATGATTTACCGACGCTATAGTCTATGATTCGAGTTTTTATGTGTTTTATTTGATCTTCCTCATAGAATTATATAAGTATCTCTAGTCTTCCTAGTAGAGACACTCGAATCTGTCTGTCGCAAACCGACTTAAAAAAAGAGGTTATTAATTCGTTGGTATCTTTTTTTTGTATGTTCAAGGATTACTCGAAGTTGCGTTGACCGATTTAGAAAATTATATTTTGTTTGAAAGGGTTATACTTCCTAGGTGGTATAATAGAATTTTATTAAAAATCGGCTGAGTAGATTGGTCTTGAAGTTGGTTTTAAGTTTTGAAATATTATTTAGATGTCGAGACCCCTCCCTAGCTGTGACTACGTTAGGTACCTACCAAGAAATAAACGGTCTAACTCTATTGGACAATAAAAATTTAATCATAGTTCGGCCAGTAATTTTTTGGTCAGCTCACTTGCCATATATTATTGCCCCGTATTATAGGCTCAAAACAGATAGTAAAACGTTTATGGGGAACGGTATACTTTTTTATAATAAACTGCCACAATTGGTCCTTGATATGCCAGACAAAAAGTTTAAAGCTTATGTAAAGAAGGTACTCTGTGAGAAGGCTTATTATAGGACCGATGACTATCTTAAAGACAACAAAGTCTGGCTTGAGCTTGGCGCGGGTTTGTATACTCAGAAATGGTCATAATCTGGTACATTAGGTACTTACTGAATTTACAACTTGATTTGACATTATTTCAAAATTTCGACATTAAAAAAATTAATTTAAATTATGACAACAAACAATGTATACTCTGTCCACATATCAACTATAAATATTAATTTCATTGTGAGTTGACGTTCTTGGAGAAAATCCTGCAGTGCAGTTTGTTACCGCTTCTTCTGCACTAGCGCTTTGGAGGCGGCAGTAAACTTAGCTCTAAGTAACTTTTTGACGTCAACAATTATTGTGCAATAAAACAAAGTGACGATTATTGAGAGATATCATAAATATCCTATGATAATAAAGATATATTTGAATTGAATTGAATATATTTTTAACCTCCGACAAAAAGGAGTGTTATAAGTTTGACGTGTCTGTGTGTTTGTCTGTAGCATCGTAGCGCCTAAACGAATGGATTGATTTTGATGAGGTTTTTTGGTTTGAAGCTGACTTGATCGAGATGGTTCTTAGCCATGTATATGTTTGATGGAAATCGCTTTAAAAGTTGAAAGAAAGAGAGGGGTTATTTTAATTAGCGAAGGGCAAAGGGGCGTTGAAGATCGATGCATAATTCGAATCTTAGACGAATATGAGTGTAAGTCAATGTCAAAGTTTTTTATTCAATGTATATGATTTTATCTCATACTGGAGGTCATTTCTTAACATTTTTTTTACAAAAGCTGAAACTACTAAGCCAACATTAGTCTCAGATTCGGCACTTATATCTTTACATAGTTAATTGTATACCTACCAAATAGGTACCTACTTACAATTAATCGTCTCATTTCTGCGTAGCGACTGTAAATCAGAATGGCGGAAACCCTGAATCATCAGAACGTAAACTATTCCCTGCCGTCGTAAACGCAGATCAAAAGTAGATTAACAGCCTCTCGCGACTCACGGGACGTACTTCATCGCTGCCCACGTACATAGTTACAAATGTGCTCCATTACTATGTGTCTATGAAAAATTCGCCCAGAAAATTTCTTGGATTTCGAGGTTTCAATAAATATACAAGATTTGTACAGTGCTCAAACTTTTACACTCTTATTATAAAACCCAGACTAACTTTGTTACTAGGTTTAAACCATTATCCGACCAAATCAAGTTGACATCTGGTAATATCACACACTCGCCTGTCAATGTCAACTTAATTTTGGGCGAATAATGGTTTAAACCTAGTAACAAAGTTAGTCTGGGTTTTATAATAAGACGGTTAGAGCTTATATTTATACAGTTAACTTTATACACAAAAATACAAGTGTAATGGCGGTCTTAAAGTATAAGGTCTTTCCAGAAAAAGAACACTATTAAAAAAAAAAAAAATGTTATTGTATAAATTTTAAAAAACTAGCGGCCCGCCCCCCGGCTTCGCACGGGATATTTTACAAAAAATTCAAAAATTGACTAGCCTCGGGTACGCCTACCACAAAAGTTATATAAGAATTAATTACATACAGAATAGAAACTCCTAGGGTAGCACAGTGTGCGCCCTGTTCCTCTTCCCCGCACCTATCCCCCGTTCTCGCTTTTTGTGTGTTGGGGGTGAACACACACACACACACACACTGTCGTGTGCACGGATACATAGTTTCATTTGTAGTTGTAGCAAGCATAAATGATACTCCGCTTTATAATTATGTGATTTCAGGATAAGTCAATTTTTTTCGATTAAAATATATCCAGAAATCACATAATTATGATTGTTTTATTTATAGATTATATAGTCATATCCATACTTTTGATAGCAATAGCTCCCGTGATTCCGATCTCTGTTTACCGAAATCAACCCAAAAGGGAGTAAACATTAGTATGTCGACTATTATCGTCGATTAGTATCGACGATAATAGTCGACCTCCGTGCCGAAGTGGTCACCATGTTAGTCCGCCACCCAGAGGTCTCGGGTTCGATCCCCAGTCAGGGCAAGTTGGAAAAATGACCTTTTTCAAATTGTCCTGGGTCTTGGATGTTTATCTATTTAAGTATTTATTATAAAATATAGTATCTTTGAGTTAGTATCCCATAACACAAGTCTCGAACTTACTTTGGGGCTAGCTCAATGTGTAATATATGTATAAAGTATGTTTATTATACGTATTTATATACATGTAAGTTTCTAATTTGCATTTATTACTTAATTTTTAATATTTATATTTATATAGTGTTATATTTAAATATTTATATTATGTATAGTTTATGTAATTAAATATATCTTAATTTATTCCTTTCTATATACTTTAAATTTGCACCCCATCTACCATTTTTTCTGCTACGCCCCAAAGGTGAACTGGTAAACAATGCTTAGTATTAAGTTGTACCCTTTGTACTATAATCTTAAGATTTTAAGTGAAATAAATTAAATAAAAAAGTACATCTTGGCACGATAGGTATTTAATTTTGTATGGAGGTGAAGATTTTTTTACGATTTCAGGGAGTGGACCAAAGTAAAAGTTGTTCACATTGATTAGTATGTTTACTCCCTTTCGGGTTGATATCCCTTTCCGTAACACTTTGTATTGGTACAGTCAAGTACCAAGATACCTGACCTGGCCCTCTACTTATATCTTCAAATTTCTCTTAAACTAAAAATTATATTAACATGAAAATTTATATTTAGAAAGAATCTAGTTTTTTATTATTGTAAAGTAATTAAATATAATTTGAACTTAAATTAAAATTATAAGTAGAAAAAAAAATTAAAACTAAACAAGTACTAAAACAACCTAGAACTAAAAAAATAAATAAAAAAAATATTGCAAATTATGTAGTCCCAGTAAAATATCACCCCTCAGTAGCGTGGCCAAAAGGCTGGCAGAATTGCCACGTTGTATGGCAATGCTGATTCTTTGAGCCAGGTAGTTACCAGCCTTTTGGTCACGGGATACCTCGAACAAACGTTTTAATATAAATTTGATTATATTATGGGCTGAAAGACCCCACGGACCAAAAGTTTCTACCCCAAAAGGCTCAAATATGTAGTTTTCTTCAATATCTACATACTTGCGCCTTTTGAGGCTCTCTACTGCAGCTGCTGCTGCGCCAGCCTTTGACTTGGTGACTTGAAGATGGGACGGTGCGACGGTATCCACACAAGTAGCATCCCACACTAAGGGCCGTCCCAATCTCCAAGGCACCAAGGACATCCCGTCCGGCCGCTTAAAGAATTAATTAAAATCTGCCTGAATATAAATTTTCATATTAATATTATTTTTAGTTTAAGAGAAAATCTAAATATATATAACTCAAAGGTGACTGACTGACTGACATAGTGATCTATCAACGCACAGCCCAAACCACTGGACGGATCGGGCTGAAATTTGGCATGCAGGTAGATGTTATGACGTAGGCATCCGCTAAGAAAGGATTTTGATCAATTCTACCCCTAAGGGGATAAAATCTAAATATATATAACTCAAAGGTGACTGACTGACTGACATAGTGATCTATCAACGCACAGCCCAAACCACTGGACGGATCGGGCTGAAATTTGGCATGCAGGTAGATGTTATGACGTAGGCATTCGCTAAGAAAGGATTTTGATCAATTCTACTCCCAAGGGGATAAAATAGGGGATGAAAGTTTGTATGAAACTTTGCCAATTTTAAACCGATCGGGCTGAGACTTTGCATGCATAAAGCTACCATGACGAAGGTATCCCCTAAGAAAGGATTTTGATAAATTACACCCCTACGCGAGCGAAGCCGCGGGCAAAAGCTAGTTGAAGATGTAAGTAGAGGGCCTGGTCAGGGCCTGGTCATCTTGGTACCTGACTGTACGTACTACGCAACGACTACGTCACGCATCACATAAAATGTTTTCGTAGAGGACCTCTACGCTGTAGCGATCTACGTCTACGACGTGTCTACGCTTGATAGAAATGGGTTCGTAGAGGATTTCTACGCATACATAATTGATGAACACTTAAACTGGAAGGCTCACGTTGAACAAGTCTGCAATAAACTAAATAAATTCACGTTTGCTTTAAGAAGGCTAATACAAACAGTCTCGATGGATACAGCTATTACCGCTTATCATGGCTATGTTTCGTCGGTGCTCAGCTACGGATTAATTATATAGGGAAACTCGGTTCACATTGAAAAAGCATTCAAAGTCCAAAAAAAATGTATACGTGCCATTTGTAATACTTGGATCGATGATAGCTAGATACCACTCTTAAAAAATTAAACATTTTACCTTTGCCATGTCAATACATTAAGGATATCTGTATATTTGTAGTAACACACCCACAATTTTGGCAAAAAAGAAGTGAAATAATTACAAGACAAACACGAGCTATTATCATGAACAGATTGTATCAACCTGTGTGTCACAAAGACATATACAAAAAGAATGTTTTTAATATGTGTATATATTTATTTAATATGTTACCTGAAAATAATAAAACACTAAAAGGCACAGCTTTTAAGACGACACTAACGAAATGGCTGATGGAACAATGTTTTTACTCCATTAGTGAATTTGTAACCTATTGCAAATCAAAACGAAATATTAAGCTTTGATATTATTGTAACTTATATACCTAACTTGTATTTCTTAGCTAATTACTACGAGTTAAAATTAATCTTTAACGATAAAAATGTTTGCATACCTGTCTGCAGGTTTATACAATGTACACACTAACATTTACTAACATCTCAGAAATCAATTGTATAATGCGAATAAACGATTCTTGATTCTTGATTCTAACTTGTACTTAAAAATACCTATATTAAAGTAATAAAATCAATTTTTTTTTACGTATTCCCCCGAAACGCCTTATCACTTCATCTACTTCAATGGGTACGGTTTTATGGACGTGGAGAAGTGCCAGTAAGGTTAGACGTTCTTCCACCATGGAAGCTCTCAGCCACAATTTGATTTTTCGAAACGTAGAGAAAGATCTTTCCACTGGCTCTACACTAAAGGTAGTGTAGCCATAATACATAAAAAAAATTATAAGCATACATCTCAATATTGCAATTTAAAGTAAGGTCAGAAATCGGCTGCGGTACGTCCCGACTTCGCTGCCATTTCACCATCCACAGTGAAGTGGCAGTGGAGTCAGGACTGACCCAGCCCAGGGGGGGGGGGCGATCTTGACCCCCCAGACTCCCCCTGTGTCACCCCCCGGGTTGGGCAGTTGGGGCATGACAGGAGGATGCTGCATGCTTTAAACAACTCCCAACAGTCCCCATTCACAAAAGTGGTTTGAGAAACCCCACTTGAGTTGTTTCTCGTGGAATCTCCCAACACCAGCCCGGAGTAAAGACTTGCAGACTCCCAGGGGAGTTCACCACCTGGTGGGTGTTTCACATCGGGTGGAAGATTTTCAAGTAACGGGGGTATTTATCTTTCCACCATGCCAATCTAGTATTTGAGCCTTCACTGAGTCGGATGCTTGGCTCAGAAAACTTTTCCAAAGGTCGAACCTGACTGTACACATAAGATAAAATACAATTTCTTTATTGCACCAACTAAGTATGAAAATGATCAAAAGTACATTTAAAATCTAGTAGGTACAAAGGCGGGTTTACCACTAAAGCGTTTTCTTCCAGCCAACCTTTGGGTAGAGAAAACTATAAAAGATGTGGGGGAGTTGGCGCAGTTAGAGTATTACAGTGTAGAAGAATATAAATATACCACTACTTGTATATTCTAAATCTTTAAAATATACCAATAAATAATAGAAGTACATACTCTATAACAAATAAATGAACAATAAAGTAATATAAATACATAAACTATGAAATTTTTACGAAATAAAAGTAGCCAGTGAAAAGAAGTAAAAGAGATATTAGTTAGAGCTAGAGGAAAGGTAATGGGGAGTTGGTAATGGGACGTCACTAAATCTTTGAATTTTTTCAATGATTGCACTTTACGTATAGCCAATGTACAGAAGGAGAAAGTGCTTGATAAGGCACAGCGGGAGTCCTGGAAGACTAAGTCCGGCTTGCCTGCCATTTGGTTCTTTTGATATTGGCAGTGTAATATGGGGTAGGTACATTTCCGCCAAGGAGGAAGAAACTGAGAGGAAAAAACGTAAATGCGAGTATATTTCATCTCATTTACCTATATAAAAGAAAAAGGAATAATGACCCATTCGTCCACTGTAACGTGTTATTTTTTTTTTTTACAATTTATTGGTTTAGGCATTTGTCCTCAATCTCACCTGATGGTAAGCGACGATGAAGACTAGGATGAAGCATGCCTATCCAAAAGATACCCATTCAATCTACTTTTGAATGTACAGTCAAGTACCAAGATACCTAAGTACCAAGATACCTGACCAGACCCTCTACTTATATCTTGAATTTCCTCTAAAACTAAAAATGATATTAACATGAAAATTTTTATTCAGACAGATTTTAATAAAGTTTTTCTAAATCTAAATTTTTATGTTAACATTGGTTTTAGTTTAAGAGAAAATTGAAGATATAAGTAGAGGGCCTGGTCAGGTATCTTGGTACTTCACTGTACCTACGAGTATCTCAATGACCTATATAATAGAAAAAGGAATAATGACCCATTAGTCCACTTTGGCCTAAAAATGTCAACTGAAACGTGTACCTACCAACTTTTTTTCGTATAAAATCCATTTTCCAAATATCAAACGTAATTTGTTGACACTAATCAGTGCGCGGACGGCTGTTTGTCTTGCTAATGAGTTCACAGAAATGGAGGGATACTGAAATCAAATACGTCTAAACACGCTGTTTTATACAAAAACACGCAATGTAAATTCTACAACTGTGATTCAGAGAACAATATTAGAATACAACTGAACCAGAGACATGACAAAGCCCTTCTGGCAAGTAGGCGAACGAATAATGTACTTACAATACCCGGCACGTAAGTTGAACAAAAATGGCGGTCGTTTTTGTACGTTGTTTGTCCGTTTAGAATCACATTTCTATAACATTTACTTATTACACTCTATCCGAACTTTTGATAGAAATAATATCGGCTTTGAAGAAAGACCAAAAAATCTTTTTTAACACTTTTATCTCCAATTAAACATGCGCCGACGGCCACCATTTTTGTTCAACTTACGTGCCGGGTATTGTACTTGTTCATAGATTAACTAAAATTATAAATTACATAATTAATTTGTAATTTGCAAAGGTTTTGATTAATAAAGTGTATATTTCAACAAAAAGACATTTCAAGATTGTTTACATTCTTTAAAATACTTAAACAAATGGATTATAGATAGATTCCTAAAAATATAACATGTAGTAGACGTGAAAAAGTTATTTGTTTATCTTACCACCACACAAGTAAGTAAACTTGAAGTGCCTGCAATTATCTAGTTTCAGAATAAAAATTTGATTAATTTTTAAAGAATATTATTTTTCAAAAGAATACAATATACACTGTTTCATCGGTTTTGGAGCCGAAGGCCACTTCATAAGGATCGTTAGTAAGACCTAATAAGGTAGTCAAAATAAAAATTCAGGAACAAAATATGTTGACTAAAACTCGAAAGTAAAATCGTGAGATCAACTAGTAGTACCGCCGGCCAGCTAGATTTCGAGTTCATCGGGGTCATGGATCAGTTTGAGACAGCGTAGCTTACCACCTAAAGAAGCCTCGAAGACTAAACTCACACTGTGGCAAAATATGTACCCGTCTTCACCATCTGACATTCCACCTGACGAGAAGCTGCCCCCGGGTAAGGATCTCCCCTGGGCTGTTTGGAAATCTTTAATCAGACTCCGATCTGGTACAGGGCGATGCCGGGAGAGCAGAGCCAAATGGGGTTGGAACTCTGGCAACAGTTTGTGTGACTGTGGGGTCACACAGTCCATGGACCATCTTTTGTCATGTTCCAACTGCCCTATTCCTTGTACTAAGGCAGATCTGAATATGGCTAATGACAGGGCGGTTGCCGTGGCTAGGTTCTGGTCTAACAATATATAATATGAGCCATTTCGACTCGATAAGAAGAAGAATGCGTCAGTTATGAATCGATCAATCGATCGAAAATCATTTTCGTAACTTTTTTGTCTTATGTCGTACACAAATTTGGATTACGTATATGGATGGAGGAATTTATTTACTACACATTCATTCATTTTTCCAAAACCAATGAATAATCTTGCACTTGTACTTGCTTCCGGTGAAGGAAAACACAGTGAGGTAACTTGCACACTAGTTCACCAGTGTATAATATTGTCTTTGCCACTTGATGTCTTGAATAATTCTTCCTCTTGAAGTTAGGCGACAAACTGCTGATGTATCTGTTTTGGTCAAAATTGCACAAAGTTTGTTAGATACCCCTGTTTTGCTGTCAAAAATACTACTAAAAGTACCAAATAGATGAGTTCGAATACTTTCTTTTCTTGCTATCCCTCAGAGTGCGTCCAACTTTAGGCAAAACTCGTTCTCTACAAGGTCAGCCAAGGAACTGAACAAACTGGCTGTCTGCCCTGAACTGAACTTGTTCTATTCAACCCCCAGATGCTTCAAAAATTGTGAACAAATCCCAGGAAACTTTCTTAGTAAAACACCTTGGATACATCACTTGTTTATTACGGTTGCTTTGCTAGCCTGACGAGATATTTCGTTCAATATACCTAAATCATACAAAAATACCCATATCTCGTTCTATTTTTGTACAACACCATCTATTGCAATGTAGATAAACTATGCCGTTTATACAAATTGTATAGCTAGGTCGTGGTTTGATGGTTCTTATTCTGTTAATAATTAGATTACGTTATTTTTCTTCTTTCATTATTTTTTTTTTGTTTACTAAGTAGTACCACATTCTGCCTTTTCTCTGTTTTGTTTATCTTTATATCTATCGAATACTTTACAGACAAGCAATTTTGCTATATATATACGAGAGCATGTAAATGGTTTTTAGTGTCTAAATAGTTTTTTTTAAATAGATATATTGACTGTATGTTTTCCGAATAAAATAAAATGTGACCCCAGTGTTCGCTAAAAACACACAGAAGAGAGGTACAGGGTACAACGGTAATTTAATCCATTATTTGTATTATTCATATCAATAAGTAAATTAATCCGAAACCGAAAAAAAATTGAATTTATTTAATATGCCCAAAAATAAGTAAGTTATTGGAAAGGTATACTGTCAAGTAACAGAAAATGCGACACAAATAAGGTGAACAAAAATGGCGGACTGCAAGTATTTTTGTACAAATTCCCAGCATTTTTATACAAATTTCCAGCACGGTTGAACCAAAATGGCGGTTATCGGCGCAGGTACCAGTAATGCGCCGACAACTGCTATTTTGGTTCAATTTACGTGTCGGGAATTTGTACAAAAACGCTTGGAAGTCCTCCATTTTTGTTCAACTTATTTGTGTCGCATTGTACAGCGCTCTTGGTGTCACTGCTATGAGGTCTTGCGCTTACGAAAGAGATAGTAAGATGTCCCCACCACGCTCCCATTATTATATTTGAAATGCTTATTGCTGCTTCATTCATAAACGTATTCTATTGCTGTTTCAAAAACATTTCTTTTTAGTGACTTTTTTTGTTTAAAATATTAACCAAAAACATACACAGTAAAATACTCTAATCTCTTATCGAATAGTTCCAAAACATATCCATTGATGATACGCCACGAAACTCACAGTCACATCACAGAACAGAAATAGACTATGAATTAAAGTTTTTATCAAAACAACAAACCACTTAAACCACGCAGCGGCTGAAAATAAACTGTTTTAAAATGTTAACGAATTTATGCTAATTTCTGTTCTTTATCAAACCTCGCTGTCTTGCCGCTTTTAGTACTTGTCTGTTTTAACCGACTTTAAAAGGAGGAGGTTCTCAATTGAATCGCTGGACCCTTTTGAAAATTCTTTTTTTTTTAATTTGAATGTGTTCCTATATTAATTTGGTAAAGATAATATAATGAAGAACTTGGGGTATATGAAGTCGGTTGTTTTATTTTCTTTGAATTATAAATATAAGTACTTTATTATTTGTACATTAAATAATCTTTTATGCTGGTCTGTGAGTAAAGGAAAAAATTTAAAATTTATTAGCTACTCTTCCCGCGCAGATTGTAAATGTCGATTAAGGGAATTTGCGAAATGTATTTTTGATTCTTTTTCCACCTTCTCGCCCACCTCCACGCTAAAAGTGGCCTTTGAGTCTTGCAGTCTGGTCAAGACAAAATTTTAAATGTCTCCGTTTCCTATCAAATGATTTATTTTAAATGGGGGCAGCACTGGACTCCGGAAAATTCAGATATCCCCGTCAAAGTGCGAATGTGAAGCTTTTCTTCACACATTTATGAAAAACGGCTAGATTTGGCTATTTGAAGGGTTATCTAGAGCGGTATGAGACAAAATTATAAATGATATTTTCGATTCCTTTCAAATAATTTATTTCAAATAAGGGCAGCACTGGACCTTAAAAAATTCACGTAGGTATCCCCTAAAAACTGCGTATATTGGCATCCTTGACTGATTTCGTTAAAGTAAGTACCTACTATCAAAAATTTTCGCAAGTAAGTGGCCAATACTGGTGTCAGATTTTTTGAGCTGCCTAGGTATGTTACGTTGTTTTTCAATGCCATACAATGAAGACAGCAGGAACCAACGGCTAGTAAAAAAATCTTGAGCATACAATACAATACAATACAATACCCTGTATTGCACAAAATAAATAAATACAGGACATAATTATCTTAAAAACTAGGAAATGCGCAAAAGGCGGCCTTATCGCTAAGCAATTTCTTCCAGGCAACCTCGCTATATAGAAAATAGTAATGGGAAATTAGGTTGGAAGCATATTTTATTTTACACTTGTGGTCACCCATCCTAGTGTGGTTATGCTTAACATGCGAAAACGCAACGCGTAGTCCTACCCGTCTCCTCATAATATGCAAATGAAAAACGTCCTCTCATGATATGCGAATGAACAACAAAAAAGTTCTACATTATTATGTTGGTAAGAAATTTCTCCAGGAGATACATTACGCAACCGCATCTCCAGTGAAGTGTTATTGCGTACGCGCATTAGTTTCAACAATGTGAGTGACGTCACGGCCGATTTTCAAGCCGAAATAAACGTTCTCCAGCTGACAGGGACGCATCCAGGGCGCTCCAGATCTCGCTGGAGAATTCCAGACAATTCCATTCCTTTATCCGAAATTTAATTAACAAAACAAGAATCTTATCGATTGTTTAATAAAAGGAAAGATAAAAGTAGTCCGTAAAAATCGGAGGTTGACAGCCGAGCCAAAAAATATCCCCGAGATTGGGCAGCAAAGGGGGCTAAAAGAAAAAAAAAGTGAAAAATTAAAATGTATCCCCCGCCGAGCATACCGGCCTGACGGGCAATAAATCACTCTCGTCGCCGCACGGAAAAATAGAAAAAAACGTCACATAGCGAAAATTGAAGAAATGATTGTATATCAAGCTTTGTATCGCAGATTTTCCTCAGTTGCTTTGTACCCGCCACGGTGACAGCTACACGATGAATACTGAAGGAACCAACCTCATTGCCACGTACTGCATCCTCCTGCTGCTGCTCACAGCATTATGGCTGCTCTACTCCTCAGCATTCTAAACCGTGAGTGTTCTCCACCCTCTGGAACCCGCTGGAAAATTCCAGAAACTTCAATCCGTGTCAAAAGTGCTCTCTCAATTATAATCCTCTTTGATAGTCGTTCCAACACTATAAATCTTTTAAATATCCAGCGGTGGTTTTATTCTTCAAAAATTATTTGTTCGCTGTGATGTGTTATTTTTAAATGTCCGTGCGGTTGAATTTGATATTTTGCTTTAAATAAAGTGTAAGTAGGTGTATTCGTCTCCAGTTCCAGAAATAAGTTGCATCAACGTATGTAACATATTTCTGGAACTGTTACAATTAGGAAACTGGCCAGTGATACGCTAACTACAAATCTGTGAGTCAAGTTTATGAGTGATTTAAAATTGCATCATGTTTTAATTTAACTTAGTATTATTGTGGAAGTAATAATTACTCAAAGTGCTCGTGTAGTAGAAATCGGGTATTCTCATCAATGTATCAATGTTCAACTATACATTGATACATTGATGAGAATACCTTCTTTGGTATAAGAACATATTTGGGATTTTCGATGTTTTCTTCAACGTTTTTAGCATGAGAGAAAATGTTTTAAAAACATTTCGTCTAGAATTTTATTTTGGTATTTCGAGTTATTTTTTTTATTTTTTTTTTCGTGTATGTAAGTGGCCAACACTGGTGTCAGATTTTTCAGGCTGCCTAAAGGCATCTGACATAGCTTGACGACTGCCATACAATGATGACAGCCGGGACCAACGGCTTATACGTGCCTTCCGAAGCACGGAGGAGCTCGAGAAGTTTTTGTGCCACTTGTGGTCACCCATCCAAGTGCGGACCAAGCCCAGTGTCGCTAAACTTGCGAAAGCGCTAGTAATGACTACTCCCACCGGGCCGACAGACTCGACGACGTCGAGTTATTGACATAAGTAGTTTCCCCTGAGAGTTTCCACGTTTTATTTATTTTTGATATAAATAGGTACTGCATACAACATGTAGATCCTAAAAGTAAGGAATAAAAGATTGCTGAATTACTTTTATAGAATTCGGCTGTATTTTACTGTGCTAAAATACAGCGCAGCAAAAAATATTGGAATGAATACATTCCACGGTGTTTAAAAGTTCCAGCCGAGTATGGCCCTGTGCAATCACATCTTTGCTCCAAAAGTAACATTTTCGAGAGGCTGTGGCTCAGTGCTGCGTACGTGGCAAGGCTGATAGGCTGCAACCATGCCGATGAACGCGGAAACCGTCAACCTCGCCGCCACCTACATGATTCTCGTGATCCTGCTGTTCTTCCTTTGGTTACTGTATTCCACCATCTTTTAGCATTTGTAAGTGACTTTGAAGAAATAACTTTATGGACGGCAAAGTGGTAACAGGGAACGTTTTGTGTCTTTTAGTTAAAGTAACTTCATCTTGGTGCATCCCCGGTTACATCCTGATCTGAGTGCTACCTCAGAGTCAGAAGTGTGCTTACCGTTAAAAATTATTAGCATTCATAGCATTCTAAGCTATATGGATGACATGGTTGGGGAACATTGATCTTTTTATAACTTTGTGAGACAAGTTTGCTGCATCGCGTCAGTGCAAACAGCTGAAGTGAAAAGTGATAGTGTTGAAATTGTCGCTGTAAGGCTGGAGATGACAGAGCAATTCTCGTGTAAATGACAGATGAATTTTCGTGTAGATGACATATGAGTTTTTGTTTAGAAACACGGCGTTATTTTACCTACTATTTTTACTTGTTATGGAACAGGATATGTCTGATAGGTAGGAATATATTAAAAAATAATATTTTCTTGATGTTGACTGCTGACCAGATTTGGTAAAAACACATAAAAAATAATAATTCAGTTAATTTTGATGATTGAGTCAACTCTTTAAGTAGGTAAAGATTTGTTTTTGTCCTTTTCTTCTTACGGCCTGTCACCTGTTTGCACATAATAAAGGGACGCAGTGTGTAGATGCGTTACACAAGATTGTCATTTTTGAAAATTCAAAATGAAACTTTTTTGACGCGGATTTCAATAGTATAAAACCTAAATATTGCTTTAAGCTGAGCCTAAATCTATTTTTGTAATAACTGCGTAAAAATCTGTTTTGGAGATTAGCACGAACATACAGAAATACAGACAAAAAAATTTAAGAAATTTTGTGTTCTGGTACTCTCTTCTTGTCGCCTGCACTCTTCGATTGGTTTTATTAAATGTACCTACTTCCAGACACGTGGTTTTTTCTGCTTCATAAAGTGTAATATTAGAAAATTTGTATACATACATACATACATACTATCACGTCTTTATGCCTAACGGGGCGGACGGAGCATTTTGGGTCTTCCAGCTCTAAGCAGACAAAGCCAAAAAGATTGTTTTTTGATTTGATGATCTAAGTGTGAAAATGAAAAGCAATTTGCTTCCCGGCACCTGTCATCGTTGTCTATTATCGTGCATTTATAAATATGAGGAGTCGGGAGGCGTGGCAGGCGTAGGCGCAGTGACAGGTCCCGGATTCAGTCCTCTGGAGCCACTTGTCCAGTGAGAACGCAGCCGCCGCCATGCCCAACCACGAGACCACCAACCTCATAGCCACCTACCTGATCCTGCTGCTGCTACTAGCTAGCCTCTGGCTGCTGTACTCGGGGCTTTACTGAGGTGCATTTCAAGTGTTTTTGTGGTTTCAAGTGTTCGAAGTGTTGTTGTGCTGTTCTATCAGAATTTCAACCTTTCACGCGCACTTACATCCCAAATAATAGGAATTGTTTGTCCTAATTTGGCTACAAACTTATCTACTTCATAAAAAAGTAAAAAGTACAGGAAATTTGTGCTGTTGGGTCTACCGGTGCCAACACAGGGGTCTTTCTAAATAGGCGAAGAGCTAGCGATTTATGACTCTTAATCATGTTTACGTCATCATGTGTCATGTATCATAAAGGGTCTGGAAGGATAGGGTCATAAAGCTCCACGCGATGTTTAAAAGGTGCATATGTATACGCCAACCAACTTGCTCTTAGCATTTCGACTGTTAGCTCGAACCCTCCCATATAATTATAATAGTATGCGTTGATATTGTAAAAGGAGTCAAAGTTTGATATTGTAAAAAGTCTAGTGTAAACCCAGTACTGGTATACAAGTGGAACTATCTGGCACTGGTGAGTCCTAGACCTAGACCTTTTATGGGTGTAGTACAATGCATTTCTTTCTACCATTTATTTTTATTGCTATTAGCGCGTTTTCAGTTGCGTCCTTAGCTAGTAATGCCTTGGAGCCCAAACTTCGCTTTTCGGCAACGTAACCCAGTTTTGGTTTAGATTATTTCAATTGAAACCATAATTGAAAGCTGGACTAACTACTATAATGCCTTGGAGCCCGAAGTTCGCTTTTCGGCAACGTAACCCAGTTTTGGTTTAGATTGTTTCAATAGAAACCATAATTGAAAGCTGGACTAACTACTGATTCAGATAACGTAAGCGCGGAAGTTTTTAAGTAAAATTTTGACCGCGCGGGCCCCAAAACAATTGTAAATTGTTTTGACCGACATTTGTCTCGACAGTTAGTACTCTATAAAATATTTGTGAACAAGCTTCCTAAATTGATGCCGCGACCTAACACAACACGAAGCTATCAACGATCATTGTGCCCTGTGCCACGACGCCAAAATGCCAATCACGGTGCCAAGCCGCCACTTTCTACTATCCATCTTAATCTCGTTAACACTACACTAACAATGTACAATATTTATTACACGGAGCGTACACTTCTTTTTTTAACAGCCCATACTGTCCCACTGCTGGGCAAAGCCCTCCCTTCTAGAACGCCACTGACCTCGATCTTGCGCGATGGTCTTCCAAATTTTGTCAAAAAGCGTCAGATCATCACTCCAACTTGCCCTTGGGCGACCTCTCTTGCGATTCCAGACTGCGTTTGACTTGGTTTTAAAAATTTTGGGCTATGCAAGAGATTATTAGAATCTTAGGAGAAAAATTGTTTTCCAGCCTTCATTATCGTACTTGGGGTCATCGTATATTCGTACATAATCACAATTTAAATTATAATAGGTAGTTTAGGTATTGAATAGTTTTAAAAATATTTCCGATATTACTCAACACGGTAAAGATCAAAGATGTACTGTTCTTATACACTCGTATGAATCAAATGTCATCCTCATTCATTAACAGACTTTCGTTTCGATTTATTAAATCGTATAACCAAATCAAACATACAAATAGTAGTTCAAGACTCATAATTATATAAATTGGAGCCAAAGCTAATCAAATACTAAAATAAATCACAAAACACAACATCCCAAAAATATTAAAAAGTAGATTAACCAAAGCATTTGAACAGATATGATTGACGGCCGGATGCTCGTGTCTCAATCCGATTGAAATCTGTTATGAAAATAATTTTGATGTAAGCAGCCCAGATGTTGCGATAGCAAAGCTAACTACTTGAAAGCTAAAATTGTACACGTGCCAGAGACGCCGCAAGATATCATAACATTCCATCCTCTAAAATAACCCGTATAATTGTGCAGACTCCTGAACGTCCCATCGTAAAATACAGAGCGGCGAAATCTCTGAAATATTGTTGTTTTCAACCGAAAATTGTACATCTGCCAAGTGTTTTTTGTAAAGGATTAAAGCGGGTTTGTGCATAAACATGTCTTAGGTCACCTGTCTTTGTGTAACTGTTGATGTGCATCAAACGGCGGAACTATTTCGAGAACTAACAGTGAAGCTGGGTCGATCAGTCCGTTAAAAGAATTGTAAATTTTACTCACGTTGTGATTATTTACGCAAGTTTGTTTTATTGAATTCAATGGCTTTATGTTTGTTTGATATTTTTTCAATAGTTTTATTTATTAAAAAGAACTTATTATGTTCCTATTATTATCATTTCTATGAATAATAAGTCTATTCTGACAGAAGTACTATACAGTAAAAGGTCAATGTAGTAGTAATCAATTTTTGCATAGTACTTAATCATTAATAATAATAACCTATCTGAAATTGTGTAGGTCTACAGGATGTGTCTTTGTAGTTTTTTGTTTATTGTTTATTATGGCATACACAACAGGTCACAATCTTTTTGATTAAATCTAAGAATTTACAGACACTTTTCTCTAGATTGAGATCCAAAAAACGTGTACGCACAGCATGACAGGCAATGTAAACATTGTTAAGCTCGAGATACTGACTTAAATTGACAGCTTATTAAAAAGTTACATTATATACGTTACAGCAAGTATTTAACAATTGGTGTTACTTAAATAAACTAATTTTTCTGATTTTAATGTCTCTGAATAAACATTAAAGTTTTACGTTAACATTATCATTTCTTGTTATGGTTATAAATTACATGAGCTTCCAATTTCAAGTTTCTTCAAGTAAATTAGAACAAAACACATATTTATGGATAACAAGGTATTCAGGATACAGAAATACAGATGTGTCACATGTAATAAATATTGTCTGTTTCACATACCTACCATTACTTTTAAATGCAAAGGAATGCAAACACTTCATCTAAGCTGGTTCATTAAACCAGAATAGAATTCAATAACCGCGAATCTAAATGGAGTGACAAAAAGAAAATAAACAAGGCAACGAGAATAACTTTTTTATTTTGGATAGTTCCCAACTAAACCCAAAATACTGTCGTGAAAATATAAAATTCAAGAGTTTCTGTCGTCGTGTTCCAAACGCATCAATTACTATGACGCTAATTCTGCCGGGCGGAAAATCGGGCATCTCGTTGACAGACAAGCGGAACGGTATCGTAAATCATCGAATACCAATGACACGATGAAATGTTATGAATTCGGGTTACAGAAGTTTATTGAGGCCATCTGAATTCTCTATGTGAGAACTGTGGGCCAAACTTTACAGTGCAGAACTCGCTTTTTTGACTTTCACAAAATCTGATTCCGCCTTTCACAATTACTTTCCTGGGTCAAAAATAAATTATTTGGCACTGTTCAGAACTTAAATAATGTCACTTGTCATGATCACATCCACTTTCAATGTGATTTAGATATAATATTGCAGAACAACTGATATTATGAGTGCAACGAGACTCCAAGAAATTATGACATCATTGGTCTATATTTCATACAAATCCCATAGAAAGTGTTTGTTTTGACGTTACGAATAAAACCGGCCAAGTGCGAGTCGGACTGGCCCACGAAGGGTTCCGTACCATTATCTATAAAAAGTCAAGTTTATTGTATGGGAGCCCCATTAAATATTTATTTTATTTTGGTTAAAGTATTTATTGTTATAGCGGCAACAGAAATACATCATCTGTGAAAACTTCAATTGTCTAGCTATCACGGTTCATGAGACACAGCCCGTGTCTTTATAGGCTATTAGACTTAGTTTGTTTTTGGACAATATTTTATACGAATAACAAATAACACTAACAAGAAGCCGTTTTCCAAAAATAGAAAGTAAATTTGGTTAATAAACGAGGCAGCAATTCTCATTTTAAATATAAGAGTGGGAGCGTGGTGGGGACATCTCGCTATCTCTTTCATAAACGTGAAACCTAATGACAGTGACGTCACGTGAGTGTATGTGCATCCTTTTTCTGTTATTTGACAGTTTTCCCTACCACCCGATTTGAAAGGCTTATAACTTGCTTACTTTTGAGAGGAGTAAAAATATTTTCGTATCTTGTTACTTTTTGATATGCCTAAGAAAAAAAATTGAGTCAAATACCGAATTATAGGGTCTAGTTTTTACCCTTTTGGCTAAGGAACCTTAAAAAAGTATGTGATTTGAGTTGTTACAAAGTAGCGACTTATTTGGGAATGCTCACTATATCCTGACAAATTTTCAAAGAGTTTGAACAATTAGGTACCTCCTACCACACGTAAATTCCAAACGATGTTCCAATTATTATCTGAATGTTTTCATGTAACAGTTCAGTTTTCTGTCTTCCACAATGTTCCCTTGAGGCTTGGCAACAAAACTTAGATCCTTGCTATGAGAGCGTCGGCTATGTCACATCATCAGCATAGCTATTTTTGTCACTAATACCGATATTTAAGATGAGAGACCTGGGAAAACCCGAGTACTACTAAACACACATTTGAATGTACTGTAAGTACTTATCGTCCACTTACTTTACCTTACGAATAATATTCTGGAATTGCATTTCATGGTGTTTTACTCCTTGAACCGACCGCGGGAGCTTTTCTTTTTTTTTGGTACAAAATAATAATATTTCTAATGGTACCTATACATATAGAGAAGGAAGCTCCAAAGCCCCATTTTCTTAAATGCAATGTGTAATATTGACGACCTCCGTGGCGTAGTGGTCACCATGCTAGTCCGCCACTCAGAGGTCCCGGGTTCGATTTCCGATCAGGGCAAGTTGGAAAATGGCCTTTTTCAAATTGTCCTGGGTCTTGGATGTTTATCTATATATGTATTTGTTATAAAATGTAGTATCGTTGAGTTAGTATCCCACAACACAAGTCTCGAACTAACTTTGGGGCTCGCTCAATCAGTGTCATTTGTCCCTATATATTTATTTTATTTAATAAATCTGTACTCGTTACAAGGTAAACAGAGTCAAAAGCGTCAAGACTTAAGGGGCTACCTGAATTTTCCGGGGTCCAGTGCTGCCCCCATTTAAAATAAATCATTTGAAAGAAAACGGAGATTTTATTCAAAATTTTGTCTTGATCAGACCCTAGATAACCTTTCAAACTATTTTATGAAGTACTGTTTACTGTTTATAGTAAGAAAATGAAGCTTTTTTACGCACATACGCCAAAAGTGGCCGTTTTTCGCAATTGTGCGTAGAAAAGCTTTACGTTCTCGTTTAAAACTGTAAACAATCATTCATAAAATAGTTTAAAGGATTATCTAGGGTCTGATCAACACAAAATTTTAAATGAAATCTCCTTTCAATAGATTCATTTCAAATGGGAGCAGCACTGGACCCCGGAAAATTCAGGTAGCAAACAATATCAAATTTGTTTATTGCGAAAGATTTGCTCATTACTATACTTAATGTGTCATCATCGTTATAATATATATATAAGTATTTTTATAAAAATTATTTGACCAGTAGTAAAAACGTTTAACTAAATGATTTGAACAAAGTTATGATTCATACTAAGATTTTATGAAAAAAAATCATTTCTTGCAGAAGCTTTTATCGTGAGGTCAAAGTACGTCATTTTGTTACTGAGTTCCATTGACCATCTTCCATCTCCATGATCAAACCCTAAATATAGTCTAATATAAAGCGCTCGTCAAGACAAATCATTCGAGTTCTTCTAGATGAGGTTATGTTGTTTTATAACCCAGTTCTGTCGAATATCTCCCGGTTCCATCATCAGAATAACTCATTGACTTCATAATATTATATTGTCATCAAACTTACAGAAGTTAACTCCGAGTTTAATTATTTACTCCGAGATTAATAACATATTTCCACGTATTATATATATGTACTTATATCGAATATCTGGATTTCAATTCTTAAATAAAATTTTAGTCAATATACAATATGTAACAAAAACCCTGTTAAGTTCCTTGTAATAGCAACGCAGACCGTCAATATGAACAACTTTTCCCATGGGACCAATGTTTGAAACTCGAAAAAATCTACATTTTCATACAAATTGCCGGGCCGGCCGAACACTTATGAAAATGTCGGTTTTTTTTAAGAAACTTACGTCAAGAATCTTGGTGGCTCTATTCTTAATTGAACCATTGGCCCTAAGGACCAATAATGTGACGTACACACCCCACTATTGTAACAAAACTAAGACAGTCTTATTATAAACCCCAGACTAACTTTGTTACTAAGTTTAAACCATTATCCGACCAAATCAAGTTGACATCTTATCACACACTCACTTGTCAATGTCAACTTCATTTTGGGCAGATAATGGTTTAAACCTAGTAACAAAGTTATTCTGGGTTTTATAATAAAACGGAGAGTGATTTGTGTCAATGTCAAACAGCAAGCCGCGTGAGAAATATAAATGAGTGTGGTGTCATATATTGAAATGCTCGAGATTTTTCAACAATTTGTCGCCGGCAGTTAAACTGGGCAGATTGACGTCAAAATGTTGATATTTCCGCATTATGTCGCTGGAAATAGTCGATCATGTGATGTTTTGCGCGAAACTTCTTGAAAAACTTATAGTCATTTCTATAACAGTTCTGAAACCAATGGGTAAAAACGGAACCCTATTACTAAAACTCCGCTGTTCGTCTGTCCGTCTGTCTGTCTGTCACCAGGCTGTATCTTATGAACCGTGGAAGCTAGACAGTTAAAATTTTCACAGATGATGTATTTATGTTGCCGCTTTAATAACAGAATAAATAAATATTCAAGAGGGGCTCCCATACAACAAACGTGGTTTTTTATAGATAATGGTACGGAACCCTTCATGCGGGAGTCCAATTCGCACTTGGCCGGTGACTGTTATTTTATGATTGCTCTCGCTTCGTCGTCGGATCTATTGAAGGCATATTTTTTTCTTTTTATGTCATAGGGCGGCAAACGAACAAGCGGGTCACCTGATGGAAAGTGATCACCGCTGCCCATGTACTGCAACACCAGGGATGTAACAGAAGCATTGCCGGCCTTTCAGGAAGATATAGGGCGAGGGGGGAGGGAGGGAGGGGGGAGGGGGGGTATTTTATTAGTAGTAGTGATAGGTACTTTATTTATAGTAGATATAACATTCCAATTTCTAAAATGTATGTTTGTTTGTTCCAGATCATATCAACAATCACTTCAACATGTGATGCCAATGGGTGAAGCAGACAGCTGAGATGCAAAAAAAAAAACTATTTATGAAACCGTAATTTTAGTATTAAGTTAATATTAAGTTAAACCATGTCGTTTTAAACCCAAGCATTTACGTAAAGTAAGATCGCAATGAAACTAGAGGTCTGCTGGTCGACATCAGGGCCCTTACTCCATTGAGTAACACGACAGTCGTCCGATAGTGTCGTTCTATTTCTATGTCAAACGTTACTTGACACTTAATCGCCGACAGCTACGTACTGTTAATCCGAAACACTTTAAATTTATATAAAGAAAAAAAATGGCAAGAACAATTATTTATTAAATTTTCACTTTATCACAAATGTGACATCATTACGACACTTATGGCTATTTTTCAAAGAACTTTACGCACACGATAGACCTTTGGATATATGGCTCTTCCGTACTAGTTATCGAAATCCCGATGCGTGGCAGGGAGGTGCACAAATATTTTTTACAGGTGTTGGAATATCTGTTCGCTTTGAGCTAAATTAAAATACTATTTAACTGGTGAAGTATGAAATTATATTGTTTTAACTTTGACTTGGAAGAAATATACGATCTGATTCCTATCACAATGCAAGAGAGAAGAGAGATGACATAAGTGGGTGTTGCCAGTCCTAAAAGTATTACCAGCTACATACAGTACAAAAATAAAGATTGATTTTTGCAAGTCAAATAATATAAATCAACAACAGGGTAGGCACTTCTCTCACCTAAGTTACGAGAATGGCTGCATATCATGCAAAATACATTTATCGCTTGTATCCAATATTATACGAGTATCAAGGTGGCACAGGGACGACAAATTCTTTTTATCTGTATGAAGGCACGTTCCTGATGCGAGTTAGATGGCTGGGTTCTAAGTTGTCCAGAATGACGGTTGATTTTGGGATTTGAAGTCTGTTTTATAGCAGTTTATTGCTGACTTTCCTTACAATTTTGGCTTTACTGCAGATCAGCAATATTCTGTCGTAGATCGAGTATGTAACGGTTACCTCTGTCGTGCTTAGGGAATGCAATCTCGACTAGAGATCGCAAATTCGAGATCTCGCGACTACAAATTACAATCTCGCGAGATCTCGATATTTTTGAGATCTCAGATTTTCGTAATGATATTGTTAAAATTCGGATGACTAAAAAGCTTGCTGCTCTTGGAGTAAAGGTCCAGGGAGAAGGTGGAAAACGGTGCTGGGCATTCCAATTAATTAAACTCTAAAAATGTAAGAGGAAAGACATCTAAAACACCGATTTTGTAAAGTCGTGTTGCGAGACGAGCCATGTCATGACTAAAGAAATTATCATTGTTAAGTAATTAAGAGTTTTAATAAAAGTTTTTTTTAGTATTGGCGCTGTTTTATTTTGAAGCATAATCTAAAGCGAAAAACATAATTATTAAAATATTATATAGCTTTTGATAACCAATTTCTTGCTTGCTTTTCGTGTGTGTAACTGGCCAACACTAGTGTTCGAAGAAGTGTTTTTCAAGCTGCCTAAAGTCATGTGACATAGCTTGACAACTGCCATACAACGAAGACAGCCGGGACCAACGGCTTCTATACCTTCCGAAGCACGGAGGAGCTCGAGAAATTTTCATGCCACTTGTGATCACCAATCCAAGTGCGGACCACGCCCGATGTCGCTTTACTTGCGAAAGCGTTAGTAATGCGCACTCCCACCGGGCCACCGAGCTCCTCAGAGCTAGAATTAGTATACTGAAAGACTAGATCAGTATGAACATAAATAATGTGGTGGCCAGTTGGTGCACGGGTGGCGACCGGATTGATTTAATAGGTATTGATAGTTTCCCGCTATAATTCAGTGGGTGCACGGGTAAACAGAAATTCCCCGTAGACCCGCTGGTTGGTGAATGGGTCTTGGCTCAACCGACTACTGGAAGATACTGAAACGCACGTTTAACCAGTTATCGCAAGCACAGCATGAAGAAACAGCTAACAATGTTTATATTTTTCAAAATGTGCTAACTGAGCCCTTCCATTTGATATCCTACACGGTATGATTAATTTTTTTGTTACTTACTTTTTGACCTATAGAGGGCACCATATTGAATTTAATATGACTTCACATAGCCTATAACCAGCGTACAGCCAAAACGATTCCAACGATACATCATTTGTTAAAATGCCTTGGAAATCATAGTAAATTTGAGGAAACATATGAACATACATACATAGAAGCGAAACATAGCATAACAATTACTTCTCTTAAGGCTAAGTACTATATTTCTATACTACAAATTCTGACTCGTACGAATTCGTCGTACTAAATGATTATGTAAGTGGGACATAATGATCGACTACTTTCGTTGATACTCCCGAAGTAGCAACTTAAAAAGTATTTATTTTCTTGAATACCATATAACTATTGAACTAAGACGGTTTTAATGCATCTTTCCTATTATGTTATATTTTGTATTTAGGGATTACAACTTTAGAGCACGTGTTATTATGTGACATTAATTTAAGGGAAATCATCGTTCTGACACATGATTATGGAAAATAAAATTATGAGACCTTAGATTACGGATAAAATATTTATGAGACAAAATAGTGAACATAACTTTACCTTATTAATATTGATTTTCGCTGACCGCAACATTCATCGTTTTATCTACACACCTGCCATAAATCCTCTATAAAAAGTTTCTGAAACAGTTAACTTCTTGCCAACATTAAAACACCCAGTGTTATAGTAACCATTATATCACCTAAACGCAAAGATTTAGAGCATACAAGTAGTGCCGAAACGAGTGTTATAATGTTGTACTAAATTTCATTATGCAACGCAAACTCGATTCCTTCCTTACTCATCAAACAGCCCATTCTTTATGAATTAAAAAAAAAGAACGTTGTCATGTACGCGCGGTTCACTACCACAGCTCCGTATTTTTAAAAAAGGAACTTATTGGTTATTTGAAAACACGTCTTATGCCGCCATTTTTGTTCGTTATTTACTAATATCGAACAAAAATAATTTGCATTCCAATAATAGTACGATCCAAAATTTTAATAAGTATAACAATAAATAATTTCATTATTACCTATACATACATAGTTATTTTGTATTAGATACTCAGCAATTAAACTTACCAGGAATTTATATAGAGTTCTTAACACTGTACAACACCCTACGGATTTAGAACCTTTTATAGAGGATTCATATCATGGGTGTAGATAAAGTTTTGTATGCAACTTTAATAATTCGGTATTAAAACACTCATCTGATACTATTATCATAAACCCACATTCGTATTTTAATACCCCTTATTTATACTACAGTTGCATATATGTACATATAACTATTAAAATATCGACTACACACGTTGGTCCCAAGGGCGGATCCAGCTTTGGTGCCAGGGGGGGTCACAGAGTCGTGATCAAGTCACAAGAAGTTATAATTTAATTTTTATAATCATAGATACAAGTAAAAAACAGGTATTTTATTAATGTAGGTATGTAAGTACTTACTGTACTTAAAAATACATACAGGGTGGCCAAAAAGTCGTGGATCAAACGAAACAGGGAGATAAAGGAGGTAATTTCCAACAAAAAATCTTTCCCCAGCATGGCCATAACTTCATTGCAAATAAGTGCTCTTAAAGTGAGAAGTAATTTTTTGTAACGCTTTAAAATTTACGGAAAAAAAATCATTGCTCGTTAAGTTTGATACCAAGAGCTGCAATACAATTTTTGTAGTATTGATACATTATCGACTCATAATAAGTACAACACCTTTTGTTTTATTGTTTTTAATCAATTTAATTTTTTACTGATTAAATTGTAAAAAAACTCGGTAGTTTCATTGAAAAAACTAAAATAATTCATATCTTTTCGTGCAATGAAGTTATGGCCATGCTGGGGAAAGATATTTTGTTGGAAGTTACCTCCTTTATCTCCCTGTTTCGTTTGATCCACGACTTTTTGGCCACCCTGTATATTTAAATGACAAATGTGGTGGCGGTGGCGCGGTAAAATTCAAATTTTCGATGCGTTCGTTTTCGAATAATGCGTTTGCCATTACTATACAAAATATTATATTAAATTAATTAAATTTTGAAGGTACCTACATAAAATCTATATTGTGACAAAAAAATATTAAAAAACATTATGTTTAACAATTTTAATTAGTGGTTTAGTGGTCCCTTTAGATGTCCTGCTCCCAGCCCAGGGGGAGTCATGACCCCCATGACCCCCCCCTGGATCCGCCCTTGGTTGGTCCCTCCAAATTGACATAATTATTAAGTGCGACAAGTACATAGGCAACTTTTTCTCGATTTTCGAAGGATACATATTTAATACCTAATTACTACTTCAAATATTGTAATATTTGTAACAGTAGTGTTCTCTGTTTTGTCTCATAAACATTTAATCCATAATCTAAGGTCTTATTATTTTATTTCAGTTTGATGTTTCGTCAGTCAAAATCAATATCATTAAGGTAGAGTCAAGGTATTAAAACACTAACTAGGTAAAACATTCCAGGGAGCAGACTATCGGTTTGGTCCCACCATCTTGACATCATAATGGAGGGACCAAGTATTTTGTTAAAGCATATGCGTAATGATAAGGTACCTTAAGTTTTAGTAAAGGTAGCAAATAGTAAATAAATAAATATATACGGACAAATCACACAGATTGAGCTAAAGCTTAAGCTTGTGTTATGGGATACTAACCCAACGATACTATATTTTATGATAAATACATATATAGATAAACAGCCAAGACCCAGGACAATTTGAAAAGGCCATTTTCCAACTTGTCCTGGCTGGGGATCGAACCCAAACCTCCGGATTGGCGGACTAGCGTGTTGACCATTACGCCACGGAGGTCGTATTAATATCCTTTATATACGTATGACAAACATCTGAGACTTGGGTCCAAAGATTTAGAATATACAATGCTTGGGTCCCTTCGTTTGACACTTCCAGCTTTATCAAAAATATTTAATAGCTATGGCTCACTTGCTTTTTTTTAAATTATATAAAAAATCGGTGTCTTTGTCGTATCTCTAGTAGTAGGGGTCTCAAAGTTGTGACCAACTGTGACAAGGAGGGGGAGTTGAAAAGTCACGAAATTTTTGTGACGTAATTTATGGATGGTCCCCAATTCGATGTTCTTTATTTATCAAAACTTTATAGCCAATCTGTATCCCCGCGATTATAAACCGGGTCTTTCATCCGAACCACGAAGTCAACGATACTCCGAAATAGTTGTGAGCTGGCAGCGTTCCAGATCACGCTTGAGTAATTCATAAATGTACTGTTTCAAGACAACCAACCTCGCTCTGTGAATGAATCCCTTCACACACAAAGGTTACGCATGGCGATTGCTCTGAAGATTATGGGCAAACTAGGTGATTTTACAATGGTTAAATAGAAACAAAAAAAAAAATTTACCAGCTAATTTGCTTACCCCGCAATTCGTAAACGCTGATCTAGAGAAAAATACATTTAAGAGTAAGAAAAATAAATTTATTTTAATACTAGATATCATTGCATAACTAAAGAACAAAAACTGACATTTGTAGAATTGGTACTAATAATAAATGAACTCAAGTTCTGAGAACTTATAATTAAGACTTTTTCTTTTTGTCTTTAGACAAAAATGCTGTCTCGTCGAGGTCATCGCCGTCTGTTTCAGTCTGCGTAATAGGCCTCAAGGGCCCCTGAGGAGCATCTGATGACTTAGCCTTGTCTTCTTCGTAACGCACACGAATGAGGCGCCGATTCTGCCGCGAAGTCTGAGCCTCTTTGTCACTCGGGTCTATTGGACTCATGTCGTCATCATCTTCCATGTTACTAAAATCAAAAGCTGTTGGTGCTGCTTTTGTTGCTTCTTTTTGTTTCTTCTCTTTGACTATAGAGGTTGGCGTGGTGCTTTTAGGATTAAACAATTCTTCAAGTTCTTCATCCATTATAGTTTCAGAATCAGTACTCTTGTGTTTTATTGTTTTTGTTGTATCTTCACGCTTGGGTTTAGAGCTAGTCTCTGCTTGTTGATCAGAATAATCAAACTGACCGGTATAAACAGAATCTTTTTCAGAAAATCCCACTGACGGACTTTCTACTTTCTCAGTTTTTACTTTCTCAGTTTCTACTTTCTCAGTTTCTACTTTCTCAGGTTCTAATATAAATGTTTTTGTTTTGCCAATCAATGACGAACTAGATTCTTCCCTTCTCCGAGGTCGTGGATATAACTCAGATGTGAAAGACTCTTCTTTCTCTGCTGGTTTTAATATATCTTGCATTTGAGGCTTGCGTTCTTCATTTTCTTGCAAAGTTTTTACCTCGGGAATCGATGGTGTTGTAGCGGCCGAAACATCTTTGTTATCTGGTTGTGATATTTCTGTGGATATATTGTGCATCTTAGGTGTAGATACTATGTTTTCCTGCAAATTTACAGCCCCAGGAATTGATTGTGTAGTAGCGGCTGAAACTTCTTTGTTTTCTGGTTTTTTTTCTGTGGATATGTCGTGCATTATAGTTGGAGGTTGTATATAATCGCTCAAACTTTCGGCGCTGGCAATTGGTATTATCTTTGTATCTAAAGTTCCTTTATCATCGGGTTTCGTTTCTCCTGTGGCTATATCGTGTATCTTAGTTTTAGGTTCTACATCACCCTGAAAATTTTCAGCCCGGTCAACGGATGGTTTAACGGCTGAATCATCTTGTTTTGATTTTTCTGTGACTATTTTGTCCGTCTTAGGCACGTGTTTTGTTTCCGGCAAATTTTCAGCGCTAGGAACTGATAGAATTGTAGGTTCCATAATACCATTATCATCAAATCGTATATCTTCTGTGGCTATATCGAGCATCTTAGTGTTAGGTTTTACATTTTCCTGCACATTTTCAGACTTGGGAATTGATGGTTTGGCGGCAGAAACTTCTTCATTGTCTGGTTTTGCTATCTCTGTGCTTTTCTTGCCAGTCTTATTTTCAGCGCCAGCGCCTGGTAATAAAGGTAAATCGTCTTCTGTTTTTTCTGAGAATAAGCTATACTTAGTATGTGTTGGTTTTATTGCCTGCAAACTTGCAGCGCTAGCCTCTTTTTCGTCAGATTTTATGTCACCTGTAGCTATGTCGTGCGATTTTTGCATAAGTTCTACAGTTCCCTGCAAACTTTCGGAGCTGGGAACCGATGGCGTCGTAACATTGGAACTGTCTTTTTTACCAGTTTTTGTTTTGACTGCATCTTTATCGTATGACTTAGGTGTGAGTTCTATACTTCCCTGTAAACTTTCGGAACTCGGAACTGATGGTGTGGTACCGCGTGAACCTTTATCATGATGTTTTGTTTCATCCAAACTGTCTTCGGATTTTATGTCATCTGAAGTTCCTTTATCATCGGGTTTCCTTACTGGTAAACTTATAAGTGTTGGATCAATTAGCCTAGAAGCCCTTCTGGAATATTTAGCCCTCGTGTCTACTTCTCCATCGCCTTTATCTGGCATCCATTCGTCTTTAGTTGGAATTTCATCATCTATCTCTTCTGGCTTTTTATGAACTACAGTATCATCACCCAGAGCAATGTTTCCCAATTCAATTTCTGATCCAAACTCAGAATTGCGTCTTTCAACTAATTTTTGATCGTCATCTGCATGTAAATTCGTCAACGCTTTTTGTGAAAAGTTAGCTCGTTTATATTTGTTTTGATCTAATAAGAGATCTGGCTTGTCTGCTGATAGACGTGTCGGTGGGTCTCCTGGTGCACCACCTTGAAAAAAATGTGGTACTGGAGGTGGTAACCCCCCAGGTCCACCTTGTGGGGGACCATTTTGCGGTAAGTTTGGGCTACCTCCTTTTGGAGCTGGCGTAAATACTGGTGCTGGATTATCCCACGGACTCATGGACTGTCTTCGTTTATAATCAAAAGCTGTATAATCAGGTCCTCCGGGATAGTCGTCGGAATCCAGCCGTTCATAAATAGCCTTAGCGCTTTCAGGGAAGTGATCGAGGAGGTATTCCCAGTCGGAATACGCGAGCATGAGGATCTGAGATCTCAAAAGCGTTTTGTAGGTATTACTGAAAGGCGTATCCGGGATCAGCCCTTCCACCTGTAACCAATAATTAAATTAATTTTGTTTTTCCTAAAGGTTGACTGGTTGAGAATGAATGACTGGTTGAGAAATCACGTAAAATTAATGTAATTTTACGGGGTCCAGTGCTGCCCTCATTTCAAATAAATCATTTGAAAAGATATGAAGATATAATTTAAAATTTTGTTTTGACCAGGCACTAGATAACCCTTCAAACTACTTTATTAACTACGTTTACAGTTTAAAGTGAGAACGTGAAGCTTTTTTACGCACAATTGCGAAAAACGGCCACTTTTGGCGTATGTGCGTAGAAAAGCTTCACGTTCTCACTTTAAACTTTAGACAGTAGTTCATAAAATAGTTTGAAGGATTATCTAGTGCCTGGTCAAGTCAACATTTTAAATGATGTCTTCGTTTCGTATCAAATGCTTCATTTCAAATGGGGGCAGCACTGGACCCCGGAAAACTCAGGTATCCCCTTTAACTGTAAACAGTAGTTTATAAGATAGTTTGAAGGGTTATCTAGTGCCTGGTCAAGACAAAATTTTAAAGGATATCTCCGTTTCCTATTAAATGATTTATTTCAATTTGGGGCAGCACTGGGCCCCGAAAAATTCAAGTAGCCCCTTGAAAGTGGTCGTTGGGTATTGCGACCTTGTGGTCGCTTTCTGCTTAGACCAAAATGCTCTATCTGCCCCATTAGGGATAATGACGTGACAGTATACAAATACTTCCCATTTACTTTTTTCATAATCTATCCCTCGTATTCATAAAAAATAACAGCCTTTTGCTAAACCTTTTTAGGGTTCCGTAGTACCTCCAAGGAACCCTTATAGTCGCCATGTCTGTCTGTCTGTCCGTCCGCGGTTTTACTCAGAGCCTATAAGTACTAGAAAACCGTAATTTTGTATCATGCCAAAAAAGTGGTAAAATAAAATATAGAAAAAAAAAAATTGTTTAGTGTAGCTCCCATACAAGTAGGAGTCAATTTTGTTTTCTTGACTAACCCATCGTGTTTAATATCGTTAAATAGGTCTTTCAAAAATATACTGAGCTTGTGAACATCATTTTTCGATTAAGGGATCCGTTTCTGAAATATTTGGTTTAATATAGCAAATTTTTGTTAGAGTCAAGTGTCTCTCCGTCTATTTTTTAAACGGTTATACATGGATATGTGAAAAATTCACAGCAGTAGTACGTATAAGTAAGTTTAAAGGTTTACAAATTAAAGAGTTATAAGCGACTGACTTATAAAATATACTCAGAAAAGGAAAAGTTCATACAAATTCAAAAGAAAATTAGTTTGAAATAAATGTATTGTATTCAAAATTTTCATTACATTTGCAAGGTTTGTATCGAAATATTTTCGTTACTTTTACAATTTATGAGTACTCTATGAACGGTCGAAGTTCAGCTAAAATTTGTGCAAAAAAGCAGATTTTTGGAGGCTTATACGACTTTGTTTTTCTAAATTTCAATTTTCCATTTTGATAGAAACCTAGAAATAGTGCCTAAGATACCTGTGAGTTCAAAAGTTTTCAAGAAAGATAAGATACAACGCCATAATGACGTACGAGCGTTTGTATGAAAAGTAAGACGGGACGGCCGCTCTTAAGAGCTATGTTGTTGTCTGCCCTGTATGAATTTTCCTTCGTTTAGTACTAGTAATATCAAGGCAAAAAAAAAGGTTGTAAAAAATTACCTGACCTGAAATGACGCATGACAAAGTAATGTAATAGTTACATCAAATTGATGTTTAAAAAGTGCACCAATCAATGTTATATTAGGTAAAAATTATTTCTTGCTATTTGACTATGTATTATAAGAGCTATGGTCATGTTCTGGTCGGTGGAGTATGTATAAAAATAATAAATAATGTATAGGGACTAATAACAATGATTAGCTAGCCCCAAAGTAAGTTCGAGACTTGTGTTATGGGATAGTTACTCAACGATACTATATTTTATAACAAATACATATATGATAACATCATAGACCCAGGACAATTGAAAAAGGCCAATTTTGCAATTTTGAGCTAGCCTCAAAGTAAGTTCGAGACTTGTGTTATGGGATAGTTACTCAACGATACTATATTTTATAACAAATACATATATGATAACATCATAGACCCAGGACAATTGAAAAAGGCCAATTTTGCAATTTTGAGCTAGCCTCAAAGTAAGTTCGAGACTTGTGTTATGGGATAGTTACTCAACGATACTATATTTTATAACAAATACATATATGATAACATCATAGACCCAGGACAATTGAAAAAGGCCAATTTTGCAATTTTGAGCTAGCCTCAAAGTAAGTTCGAGACTTGTGTTATGGGATAGTTACTCAACGATACTATATTTTATAACAAATACATATATGATAACATCATAGACCCAGAACAATTGAAAAAGGCCAATTTTGCAATTTTGAGCTAGCCCCAAAGTAAGTTCGAAACTTGTGTTATGGGATAGTAACTCAACGATACTTTATGTTATAACAAATACATATATGATAACATCATAGACCCAGGACAATTGAAAAAGGCCAATTTTCAACTTGCCCTGACTGGGGATTGAACCCGGGACCTCTGGGTGGTGGACTAGCATGGTGGCCACTACGCCACGGAAATGTATACAACGTAGAAAGGACATACCCGTGATAAATCGAACCAAGGGCTATACTATATCATATAAAATTAAAATAACAGCCAAAACACAACAAAATTTTCGGCCTTCCCATACAAAAGTGTGCAGCCGCCCGGGCAATTTGTATGGGAATGTAATTTTTTTTTGTAATTTGATTGTTATTTTAATTTCATTAATTTTTTGTTATTTGATTGTTATTTTTATTTCATTATATAAGTGCCGCAACAGACGGGGCGCAAGTTGCGTCGCGTAACAGCTAGAGATGGGCAGTGGATAGTACTCAATCTACCCATTTGAGTATTAACTCACTAGATTTAATAAATAGAGTAAATAGAGCGTGCTCATGTATTGACATCGCATTTGATGTCTGTTTACTTATGTTTACGTAAAATTACTTCTATGCACACCTCCTACCAAAAAACGATAATTAGTCAAAGAAATCTACTTTCAGTGTATGATTAGTATGGTATTTTGAATTTTCATATAATTTAGCATCGCATATAACGTTTACCTACATTTTAAGCATATTATGGCGTACGCACACACTTTCCGACAAGAATTGCAAGTGTATACTAGATTTAAGTTTCAAAATTGTCATGAAAATATGAAATAATGAATATGAATCTAAATATGAGTCGCAATTCATATAAATCAATCTACTCACCAAATGGATAAATAAGGATATTTATCGGGTATTTACTCAATCTACTGAGTAAATAATCAAATGTGTTGATTGATTATTTATGCATAGCCCATAACTAGCTGTTACGCGGCGGAAGTTGCGCATTTCTTGTCGGAAAGTGTGTGCGTACGCCATAATATGCTTAAAATGTAAGTAAACGTTATATGCGACGCTAAATTATTTGAAAATACCATACTAATCATACACTGAAAGTAGACTTCTTTGACTAATTAACATTTCTTGGTGGGAGGTGTCCATAGACGTAATTTTACGTAAAAATAAGTAAACAGACATCAAATGCGATGTCAATACATGAGCACGCTTTATTTACTCTATTTATTAAATCTAGTGAGTTAATACTCAAATGGGTAGATTGAGTACTATCCACTGCCCATCTCTAGCTGTTACGCGACACAACTTGCGCCGCGTCTGTTACGGCCCTTAAAGTGATGAATGCAGTACAGCCCGTGGTTCGATTTATTACGCGTATGTATGTCCCTTTCAGGTTGTATATTCCAGGTATATTCTAAATCTTTTCTAAAGAAATAAATACAATACACTTATCACATCAGAAAATATTATATTACCATAGTATTGTTTTTCGTGTGTGTAAGTAATAACTGGTGTCAGGTTTTCCAAGCTGCCTAAATCCATCTGATATAGTTTGAAGACTGCCATACAACGATTACAGCCGGGACCAACGGCTTATACGTGCCTTTCGAAGCACGGAGGAGATCGATAACTTTTTATACTACTTCTGATCACAAAAAGTGTGGAGTCCGCACCAGGGTGACGCAAGTAAAGCGCTAGTGATGGCCATTTCCCGCCAGTCCACCAAGAATCTAAACTTTTTCCAGGCAAATTGAAAAATCCCCCGACGACACCATCTAGTGGTGAATGGCGGAACTACATATTACAACCGATGTCCATAGCGCCATCTATTATTAGCCAAGAAAATTAAAAAAAAAACCGACTTTCAATCGTTAACCAAAAAAACCGGTAGCTTTTCTTTAAAAATAAATTAAATTTTAATACACTTTACACGTAACATAGATTATACTTATTGACGTGTAAAAGTGCCTGTAAAGGTCTAATTACTGAATAAACATTTGAATCTACGAATCTTTGAAAAGGGCTGAACCAATTTTCAGATCAAACATAGCACTGTATCGAATTCAGTCCATCCGTCCGAGAGCTACGATGCCATAGACAGACAGGCAGGTAAACAGACAGACGACAGACAAGTGGTAAATTTATACCACCCCTCTTAAGTCAGTCTTCTTATTGTGCAGATCAACATGTACCCAGTTTGGGTGTAGCAAAAACAAATATGAAAACAATATTATTATTTAGAAATTTAGAAAAAATATATATAACTCAAAGGTGACTGACTGACTGACATAGTGATCTATCAACGCACAGCCCAAACCACTGGATGGATCGGGCTGAAAGGCATGCAGGTAGATGTTATGACGTAGGCATCCGCTAAGAAAGGATTTTGATCAATTCTACACCAAGGGGATAAAATAGGGGATGAAAGTTTGTATGAAACTTTGTCAATTTTAAACCGATCGGGCTGAGACTTTGCATGCATAAAGCTACTATTACGTAGGCATCCCCTAAGAAAGGATTTTGATAAATTACACCCCTACGCGAGCGAAGCCGCGGGCAAAAGCTAGTTTAGATATAAACACGTTATTTAATTAATTTATTTTATACCTACTTAATAAAAATTTTCCGTGGACGTGAGATTGAGAGAACACACGCTACAAGCTATTTTTTTTACTAAACTTGTCGTTTAAGAATTCATCTACAGAATAATAGGCCTTAGAGATCAGTTTACGTTGGGAGTTTATAAAACAGTTCTACTTATAAACTTCTAGTGAGGCCACTTACGAGTCCAAAACTTCGTCCAGCCATGATAACCTTGGTGTAGCTGCTCTTCACCGAGGATTCTACGACTCGACCGGTGTGAACGATGTACATGCAATCGGTGATTTCACCCTCTCTTACAATGAACATGTCTGCCAAAAGAAAGTTATTTATTTTTTTGAGGAGAAAGGATTTATCAAAACGAAAAAAAATATGAGAAAAATGTTATTGCTTTTACCCGACTGCGCCAGAAGGAGGGTTTTGATTTTCGAGAGTATGTATGTATGGTGTATAATTGTTAGGCACGCTCTGCAGCCTAAACGGCTCGATGGATTTTGGCTTGAGAGGTGTCGTTAGATTAGTATTTACTTTGAGAATGACATGGGTATATCAAAATAAAAAAATACAAAAAGAAAACAAAATAAAGGCAGTCGGGTTTTTGTAATAATTACTTGTCTAATAATAAATAGATAAGGTCATTTCAGTTGTCGTGTGGTTTCCGGCAGAGTAGAATAGGACCACCCCAAATCTTAACGTGGATATCACAGTTTGACATCTAGCACTCTAAAATTATTGTGAAGCCATTTAAGACTAGAAATTTTCACATATTATTTACACACACACACACACACACAAACACACACACACACACACACACACACACACACACACGTACACCCTCACTCAACTCAATCCATACATCTCACCACACTGTCTCGCTTATAGGTTTAAGCATAAGAAATCTTCTGTAGTCTATAATTTTGTTTTTGTTTCTATTTTTATTTTCAATTAATCTTAACGCCTAATGTGTATAACTACAGTCTTACATTAAACCTAGGGTGGAAGGAGCCTGGTGACTTGTAATACAGGTGGGCATCTACCTAGCTCAGGCACCAGTTCTCTCATCTTTAAAGGTCATGAACCAAAGTGTAATATATTATAGATAATATTAACTTTACATGTACCTTTTCTGGAGAGGAAAATAAACGAATTTTATTATTATTATTAAAAAAATCTTCACGTGGATGTTGTAGCAGGCGACTAAGGAAATATAAGCTAAACAAAGCTTATAAACATCAACGAGACCTCTCCAACCCGTCTGGCCAGCGTGGAGAGTGTAGGCCAAGTCCTCTGACTGCTCTCGTTAAGTATGTCTCTGGTAGTACAGAGAGGGTCCTGATGATGATGGTGAAGGTACTTAATAGCAAGTTAGTTCAATCTTGTGATAACCATACCAAGTGTCACTTGTGATCATTATGAATCACTCGCTACGGTCGTGATTCAGTCGTTAGAATCCTTTACTTGCTCGTGATTCATCTATGGCCTTATTAAATCCGTCCTTTATTCACTAATTGTGATTCAATCATAATGAATCACGACCATCAGGCGTTGGAATCCTTCACTTCAATTGGAACGTGTATATGTATGGTTTTTTATGTTCTCCTATTACTTTAAGAGGCATTTCACATTTGGTTGGCTGTCTCGCTCACACAATCAAACATTTTTAAAGATTATTACAAAATGTGTCTCGTTTGTAGAAAAGTGTTTCATTAACATTCAATATATGTTAGATATTTTAGACATGTCTTTTTATTGTTTATGTATCGAAAATTAGGTCATCAAAACGTTTGAAGTTTTAATGACCTCATTCTCGATACATAAAGTAGATTGTATTTGCTTAGGTACCTCGATTGTAATAGTACATCTTCAGCTTCCCGACCAGCTGCCGCAGGAAAGCAGGCTCGCAGTTGTCAAAGACCAGATGCTGCAATAAAGAATTATCTTATTGCAACTTCTTTGCCTGATGCATCCAATTTTATTGGAGCAATAAATGATATTATATGCAAATTTAAACATGTGATGAAAAATTTCGCCATGATAGGATTCGAACCCACGACCCTCACGTTAACGCCGTGAGAGTACTGCTAATAGAGAATATGCACGTTTTTTTTTTTAATTTGCTTTATAAAATCTTTATGAACCACAGTAAACAAATATGAAAGAGTTCTTTAAATATCTTATTCAGCGGCGATGTGATACCTTAAAGTTCCAATTAGAAAGAGAAGTCCGATATGGACTGGTGACGTCAAAGTCCATATCATCTATACATTTGCCATAGAAAATAGCGTTTTTGCGAGTGAGATAGAAATTTATTCGTAAAATCGTTTTATCTTGTTCGTTTTTCAACAAATTTTTATTCTGTTTTCTCTGTTAGTACCTTACTTTTGAATACACTTATGGATAAACTAGTTAGATAACACATATATTTTCATGTTATACCCTATTGTGCTACAGTGACTTGAATCACCCTAACGAATCTTCTCATCGCATACCTAGTACACTCGCATTTGAAGCATGCGTTCAGATCAGCTCCATGACATTATAATACTGCATTGTCACGCGATATACGTATGCGTGAAAAATTTCAGCTCAATCAGAATCCGGGAAGTGGGTCAAATGTAACTTACAAGATTTGATTACAGACAGACTACGGGACAAGTAATACTAAATAAAATCTCTATATGGTTTTTTTTTTGTTGTTTGCGATTAAACTTCGTTGAAGCTTATTTTGCCAGTGTCTAGTTAACCGATGGCGCAGGCGCCAATCCTAACCCTAACTATACAATCAAAGGTTGGTGTAGGTCCTTTGATTGCTTCAAGTGAGCTTCTGGCGACAAATCTATACGAATCCACTGGTTTTCATAGCCGAATGAGTGGCGGACGGCGTCTAAAGACGCCCACCACAGTCCGCAAATAAATATCACTACAGCCGCACTATGAGTGTCCACTTTAACCATTTTACATATTGTCTATGAGCATGAGCATTTATAACACTAAACTACACCGATTTTATATTATAAAGTCCACTAGAATCAATTTGCAAAATAATTTAAAGCAAACTCCAACTGAACCCCTTGACTTCCCGCCAAAAACTCCCCTTTATGGAGTTCCAGCAAGAGTTTCAAAAAAAAAATACAACAATTCAAGCACGTGAAATTTTCCTGGGTCCAAAATAAATTATTTTGTACTGATTAGTAAATAAAATGTCGCAAAATAATGTCACGTGTTTATGAACATGTCGATTTTAACATGATTTTAGATTTATTAACGCAGAAAAACTGATAATAAAAACGCTATATGACTCCAAAAAACTATGACATCACCTGCCTGTTTTTCAGACAAATCCCATAAAAAATAATTGTTTTGACATTTAGAAAAAAGTATGTGATTTGACTTGTTGGAAAATAGCGGATTCATAAGGAATAACGAAGTAATAAAACAATAGTTACGTTCCGAATATGCTCCATGTAGGCAGCGGACATGATCTTCAGCTTGATGGCGGGCGGCGCGGAGGCGAGGAAGTACGGGGTCTGCATGCCGCGGGCTTCCCGCCACAAGTGCAGCGCGTACTTGTTCACCACGTTCCTGAGGTTGCGGGACACGCGGTTGTTTTCCAAGAAGTGCTGGAAGATCAAAATACAGGTGCAGAATAGACCCAACACACCCTAGCGGACTGCCCAGCCTGGGCGGAAGACCGCGCAGAGTTGCGCGCGGTTGTGGGGGACGACCTTTCACTGCCGACTGTGGTACGTTGCATGGTCGACAGTGAGACGTCGTGGACAGCAGTGCAGGCCTTTGCGGAGAGCGTCATGCTCCGCCAAGAGGCGGCAGAGAGAGAACGGGAGGCGACGACCAACCTGGCCATCCGCCGCCGGCGCACAGGGCGCAGGAGGCGGGCCTATGGCCTGCAACTGCTGCCCTCATAACGAGGGCCAGTCGGGCGATGGAAACGGGATTCCATCGCTCGACAAATATGGTCCTCCGGGTTGAAAGGCGCGTTTGTGTCAACACACGCCTTTACCCTAGCGGGTAGAACTGAAGGCCGACGGGCCACCCCGCAGGCCACTCCGACCCCTCTACCTAATTGAGAGGGTACCGTGAGTGAGCCAAGCCGAGGCCGCTGAAAAGCGGCCGCCGTGCCATATCTGTGGAGCGAGAGTAGCACACGGACTGGCAATAGCGGTACCGGCGTTGACACCGCGGAGTTTTTAGTGGTAACACCACATAACCTTACCGATCTCCTGTGACTGGTAAGGTATCCGAAGGGATTTTCTCCGCGTCAAAAAAAAAAGGTGCAGAATAAACACACGGATGTACATTATTTATTTAACCTTTATTGTTCATCAAATCCATATTGTACAGAACCATAGGCGAACTTGGGTACCAATATCCCATTAGTCCCCAGTGGGGGGAAAATGGGAATTGTAATGTCTGTCCCATTCGTCTCCAGTGCGGATGAATAGAACTGTGAAATAATAGAAATTTCTATCTGGGACGCGGTGGTGACAATCGAAACACACAATTAAAAGTTCACCCATTTGTCCCTAGTGATTTAATTCCTTTTTCCCTGCTCGTCCACCATCACTCTAAAAGTGGCTTTTGCTCTGTCTGCTTTGAACCGCAAGAACCAAAATGCTCCGTTCTGTCTCTTTAGGGATAATGACGTGATATATTGATGAAAAGTTAGATTTTTCCCATTTTCTGGATTTGGCGATTAGTCCCGCAGAAGGAGCAACACATTTTAGGTTATTTCCCATCTCCAATCTCACAAGGACTTTTACTAACCGCGCGGGAGAAGGTGCAGGCTGGCAAATCCCACCAAAATAAAACTTTGATTAACAGAGTAGTCACTGACAAAGCCCAACGTATTAGCTCGTTGAATTGGCCGTGGGCAACGAACCGATGGCCGATGTGACAAAAAAGGTTCTCGAATGGCGACCGCGTACTTGTAAGCGAAGCGTAGGACACCCACCCAGAAGGTCGTCAGACAACCTGACTAAGGTCGCTGGAAAGCGCTGGATGCAGGCTGCTCTAGATTGGTCATTTTGGAAGTCCTTGGGAGAGGCCTATGTCCAGCAGTAGATGTTAAGCGGCTGAAATGATGATGATGAACAAAGTAGGTATGGTTCCCTAATAGCTGATGGATTTTATGAAAGGCCATTTTACGCGGAGGCTACCTGTAGTTCGAGACACTTGCAGTAGTAGCCGAAGTTCCTGAACGACTGGTACTGGATGATGTTGGAGAACTCGCCCACGTAAACCATGTACACCATGGTCGATATTATTTGGAAGATGCACACGAACAGCACCTGTACATGAAGAAAAAAACAGTCGCTCTCCAGGAGTGCCGACAAAAGTGAAAACTTGCTGGTGTCGGTTACGGTACAGAATAAGTACTCACGTGATGTCTCACTCAGCAAAGAAATGCAAAGAAATATCTACTCAATGTGATTAGTAATATGGTTTAATTTAGCTCGCGTTATAAGTCAGTACCTTTTCGTTTAGATACCTAGAAATCCATTGCAAGCCAATTTCATTCTTATTACTCTGGACAAACGATCGTTTGTCCTCGTTTGTCCAGAGTGATAAGAATAAAATAATGAATGAATATGAATCCATATAACTGAATTTACCACTCCGGAGTGGTCATCACGCGCAGAGTAATAATGTAGGTATATTTTCGATACCTAAACGGGGAGTGACACAGGCCTGGTGACGGTAACAACAGTGTTGCGAATTTAATGGTGTTTTCCCATCCTAAAAAAAATTTACTTGTCCGGTCTGATCCCCTACCTTTTTTTCATGGGAAAGTACAGTCAAGAAAACAGTTGTTGATTAAAAAATAATTCGTTTTTATTAGTTATTATCAATCACAGATACCTAATAATATATTTGCACCTTTGATTTAAATAGTTTATTATACAAAGGAATAATATACAAATGTCCTGTGGACTTGGTCGATATGATAACGATTTTGCTATTGTATATCACGCCCTCTGGTTTTCTCAGTTAGCCGATAATTTATAAATCCGATAAAAAAGTATTTTCCATAAGATCAACAAAAATTTTGTTGCTGACTTTACCAAAAATAGTCTTGGGTATCAAAATAATAATTAAATATTGTATTCCGGACGGATGTCCGGAATATAATATTTATTTATTATTTCTGATAACCTGGACGGGCAATCAGACCTGATTAAAAAATATTTAAAATAAAACTGATCCACTAGGGTATCAGATTTTGGGGATCCGACCGGAATAACTCTTACAATTTATGAAGATAACAGGAGCTTGTTTTGTCCTATCCATTACAATGGAATGAGCTTGGAATATTCAAAGTGTGTAGTAAAATATGCTTAATAAATGCGAACCATGGGCTATTATAGATCACTAGAGTATAATGAAATTAAAATAATAGCAAAAACGACGGGTTGCACTCCGGGAGTGCCGGCAGAAGTAAAAAATTTGAATTTTAACGTTGTGCATTTTTGATATTTTTGAATGGTTACGGAATAATTTTGAACGAATTGCTTAATTATCAGTATAAAAGTACTATCATTTATGTGGTAGAATACAATATTTATTTATTGCGCTATCGTACACAAACATGACAATTTACATTACATTAATTAAACACTTTATATACACGAATTTTACGAATACACAGCAGTGTGACCTCTACACAGACGGTCGAGCCATCAGCTGTCACTGTCACTATCCATGGACGCGCGTGGCACGCTGTGACATAAATACACACGAACATTCGCGCAAGCGCCCTGCGCCGCCTAAACGAAACAGCAGGCGCAGGCATACATTTTCGCCGCGCCGTAGAAAGGGGGATACTTCCTCTCCTACGCCGCGCCGGGTGTCTTCTCTCCATCCGTCTTACGAATTTTCGATCAGGGTCACGTGTCCTGACGCCCTGACGCGAGTTCAACATTTTTTACCCATTACAAAAAAAGTGTACAACGCCGCTAAAGAAGTTTTCACTTCAAAATCAGGCCAATCCCTACTTTAACATTTATTTTATTTTATTGTTTGTTTAATTGTGAAAAATGACAACTCTCTAGCTATCTCGGTTCATGAGATACAGCCTGGTGACAGACAGACAGACAGACAGATGGACAAATAGCGGAGTCTTAGTAATAGGGTCCCGATTTTACTATTATTTACCATTAGATAGATAGTTACACCAAAAGAAAAATGTAACACAAAGAAATAATTGTAAATTAAATGAGAACAATGGGCGGTCTTATCGCTTATGCAATCACTTCCAGACAACCGTTTGGCTTGGATCATTTAATACAGGATGAGTTACGCAGACATATCTTCATACAAAACTTTCTGCCGCTTATGGTGCGGGGGTAAGCTACTACTACATCTAAACAAAATCACACATTCACAGAAATAATTTGTATCGCTATAAATGCACACTACAAAAAACTCAAACACTAGCTTATTTTCTGCACACCAATAAACTTACACTGAAAAAAATGTGTAAATACACATAATAATACACTCTTGGCTAGAAAGAGAGAGAAGAGAAAATATATATTCAACTCGAAATCGGAAATCAGTGGTGCGATTTTTCAAACGCAGAGTCACTAAACGTGTGATTTTTTGTATGGAAAAACTATTCGTTTAGGTGACTCCGCGTTTGAAAAATGGCACTTCAGTTGCAAACGTGATTCGATTATTTTATTCGTAATCGATACTAATAGATATTCCTTCGATTTTTTAGAAATAACATTTAAATAGAACACAACGTTAATAAAATAAAAAAATACTTACTAATGAAAGGTTATGCCATCTTTTAGAAGATTAAATGTGTTTGACCTCTTTCTACACGAGAAAATTACATAACATGGCATTTTTAACGGAGCACTTTTAGACATCTTTTCGATGCCTTACCGATTCACATAATGATCATAATCGATTACGCAACTAGTTTTTATGAACGTATTAGATTTTTGTTCTTATACTTTGGCAGAGGGGAACGCGCAGGTAAGGCTTATCCTGTATTAAATGATCTAAGCCATTTGGGTATGGAACCCTAAAAAATGTTCTAAGGCGTGAGTCGTGACGTAGCGCGGACTTAAAATGCGCTGTATCTTCATGAGCTATCATTTTTTTTTGTTAGTTAGAGAAAAGACATAGAATGTACAATTTTTTTTTTTTATAATCCGTCTGATGCCTGTTCAGTGTCTCATTTTTGGGCAAAAGCCTCCCCTTTCTGCTTCTACAGATTTTGAACTAGGGTTTGCTGTAGGGCCGGATTTAGGGGAGGGCAACCGAGGCTCCACAATAGTAGGGCCCCCACAGTAGACTTCGAAAAAATCTTTCAGATTCCGACTATTTAGCACTAGTAAACAACTTTTCCTTCGATTTTTTTCGATGTTTTACCTCTACCTATAGTACTTTTTATAAACATGATTATGTTGTTCTTAACTATTAACAACAATCATTGATCTATATTGTTCACTCCAATCAGACAATCAGTAAAATATTACAGGCCCTGGCCCTAAACCAGGGGCCTCCACTCCTTGTCGCCCGAGGCCTCCAGACCTCTAAATCCGACCCTGGTTTGCTGCCATCCACTCAGCGTTCGATGTCATTAAATAGTTTAAGAAAAATCCATCTGATAGGCCGATAAAAACATTTTCAGTCATCATTTACTTTATTGATACAATTAACAATATACAATTGATAATTAAAGCGTTCTCTCTCACTCAACCATAAGGATAAACAGAGATTTTGTTGCGTCGCAAAATATTTACAATGAGTTGAACAAAAATAGCGGACTTCAAAGCATTTTTGTACATATTCCCGGCACGTAGGTTGAACCGAAATAGCGGTTATTGGCGCAGGTATAAATAATGCGCCGACGACAGCCATTTTGGTTCAGTTTACGTGTCGAGAATTTGTACAAAAATGCTTTGAATTCCGGCAACTTTTTTCAAGTTATTTGTGTCGCATTGTACCTAAATAAATCCAACACATAACCTAATAAATACACTTACATATATTATACATACATACAAACTATAATTATACAAACAATGAATCATGATGATAGTGAACATGAAAGGGGATACCTTGGTACAATATTTTGTACAAGATTAAAGTGTACTATGGGCCAACGAGATACCTGGACCATCTCTCTACCTATATCGTGAATTTTCTCTTAGTGCCGCCACAGACGGGACGCAAGTTGCGTCGCGTAACAGCTAGAGATGGGCAGTGGATAGTACTCAATCTTCCCATTTGAGTATTTACTCACTAGATTTAATAGATAGAGTAAATAGAGCGTGGTCATATATTGACATCGCATTTGATGTCTGCTTACTTATTTTAACATAAAATAACGTCTTTGCACACCTCCTAGCAAAAAATGATAATTAGTCAAAGAAGCTTACTTTCAGTGTATGACTAGTATGGTATTTTCATATATTTTAGCGTCGCATTTAACGTTTACCGACATTTTAAGCATATTATGGCGTATGCACACACTTTTCGACAAGAATTGCAAGTGTATACTAGATTTAAGTTTTTAAATTGTCATGAAAACATGAAATAATGAATATGAATATAAATATAAGTCGCAACTCATATAAATCAATCTACTCACCAAATGGATAAATTAAGATATTTATCAGGAATTTACTCAATCTACTGAGTAAATATTCAAATGGGTTGATTGAGTATTTATGCATCGCCCATCATTAGCTGTTACGCGGCGCAACTTGCGCCCCGTCTGTTACGGCCCTTAAACTCAAAATAATATTCAGATGAAAATGTATAATCAGAAAGGTTTTAATGAAGCCTATCAAAATTTACATTTTAATGTTAATATTATTTTGAGTTTGATAGAAAATTCAAGATATAGGGCCAGCCCAGGTATCTCGTTAGCCCACGGTACTTTACTTTTAAAAGAAAATTTAGCGCAAATGCGTATTCCCACGGTAAGTACCTCTGAATGTTGCTTGGGGACGATGTCGCCCACTCCATTCTGCGTGAAGGTGGTGAGCACGAAGTACACGGAGCATAGGTAGTAGTTGTTGCACATGGTGCCGTTGAAAGGTGTGTCAATAAGCGGCGAGTTTACTAGCAAGTAGCGTATATTTCCCGCAGCTAAAAAAAAAACAGTGGCACTCCGGGAGTGCCAACAGAAGTGTAAACTTGGTGTCGTTAAGGAAGCAGTGTCGCGAGTGCAATGGTTTTTTCCCATCTCAACAAATTTATTTGAAATATCATATTAAGAAACCCCCGTTCGAATATGTCACGAATGCCATCTAGTGATGAATAGCAGAACTACCTCGTATCAATAGTTCCTATAGCGCCATCTTTATTTTTTTAGGGACAGCACTGACTATCAAACTGTAACCCCCAATAAATTTTAAGCGGCGGAACCGATTTTCCTCAAACATAGCTAGGAATCACCGCAAGGGATCTTGCTTTCACGTAAAAAAACCGCATCGAAATATGTCCATTCGTTCGAGCGCTACGATGCCACACACAGACATTATCGTTAAACTAATAACACTCCTCTTTTTATTGGGGGTTAAAAAATGATTTTTAAAAATGAAATGGTTTTTTGACCTACCTAGAAAGTTTTATACATACTATTCAATAATTGTTTATCCAATCGAATGAATGAGGTATAGGGGTGCACTAAGAAAAGATTCTTCAAAACTCACCACCTAAGAGGGTAAAAAGTTTGTATGGAGAAACAAGATAAGTTAGACCATTTTATTCGAAACTTCGCAAGAGTACTCCTGGCAGAGTAAGTAGGTACGTATATCAGGATTTTTAAAAATTTAACCCTCAAAGGGGTGAAACGGCGGTCCAAAGTTTGTATGGAGAAAAAAGATTAGTTTGACCATTTTGAAGCGTTTCGTCGCTCTCTCTTGGTCTCTCTCGAGGGAGAGTACCATTTTCGACTTCTACGCGGACGAAGTCGCGGGTTAAAGCTAGTTATATTGTAAGTTTTACATACAGAATGTAATCTCCTCTATGGTCCCGCGCAATATGTTTAAGAGCGTATTCGCTTTTTTCATACGTAAATTGAGATTTCGGGAGTTCAGTCGTAAGGCTGATTCAATCACATCTTTTTAGTTTCAATCATTGTAATTATCATATATTTTTATTTAATTTCGCCTAAAAATGTGTTCCAAATGTATAATTGAGTATGATATAAGCGGATAGTATGATATAATATAAGAATTTCCAGATGGCGTGCGAAGACCTACTTTTGAAATAATCCTACATCAATAATTATTACTAGCTGGTAAGAAGCAAAAAAAAAAAAAAAATGTTTTCCAAAAAGCATATCCTCAACTATCTTCTTTAAAAAAAATCATTTTAAATTTGATTCATTTAACTGTATTAATATTACCAAGAAAATAAAAAATCGAGAATTTGACTACAGAAAACAAATTATATCTCATGATCTGTAAAACTTTTGCCAAAATCAATAATTATAAAAAAAAAACCTTGTTCTATAAATGTGTAAAAAAGGAAAAAAATCCGACTTGAAAATCGGGGTGTTTTTTTTTTTAATTTACCTATCAAATAATAGATGGCGCTACGGATATCAATTCCACCTAACCTCGGTAGGGGTTCTTTTTAATTTTTCTGGCAAATGAACTTGTTAAGGGGCTACCTGAATTTTCCAGGGTCCAGTGCTGCCCCCATTTGAAATAAATCATTTTATAAGAAACGGAGACATCATTTAAAATTTTGTCTTAACCAGGTCCCATTCAACTATTTTATGAACTACTGTTTACAGTTTAAAGTGAGAACGTAAAGCTTTTCTACGCACATACGCCAAAAGTGGCCGTTTTTCGCAATTAATAATTAAAATGACAACCTCCGTGGCGTAGTGGTCACCATGCTAGTCTGCCACCCAGAGGTTCCGGGTTCGATCCCCGGTCAGGGCAAGTTGGAAAATGGCCTTTTTCGAATTGTCCTGGGTTTTGGATGTTTCTCTATATATCTATATGTCGGCGCGGTTTATATTAGACGCTGATTTGACTACGCCGAGACACTTTACGCGAGTTTGCCGCATCGGCGGATGGCGCTAGTGTCGCAGTGACGTGCTAACGAAGCGTCAGGGGAAACGCTTTGACGGTGGACAGTCTTGTTCGAGCGGCCGTACTGTGCACAGCTCGTGCGTGTAGTTTGCTGTGGCCATAACTCATTTAACTGTGGTTATTGTAATAAGATGTGGATTGGTAAACAGATCTATTACAATGACAGTTTGTTTCAGCAAGACGATTAGCCCAGGTGTATACACAGTATTCAATTCTGTGGGGCCAGAGGATTAAACATGTGTGGTTGTAATCCATGGATCAGCGCGAGGTGGGGCGCGGTCTTTCGTCACATTTTTATAAGGCCTACGTAAGGTCTCTCATGTGGCGGCATCGGTAAGGTGACGTGACTGTATGTAAGTTTTCATCCTGACATTATAGTCTGTTATCGTACTGTAAGTAACTTAGTGGGTAGTTCACGTCACTCGGGATGACAGATGCCGATCCCGCCCTGCTCTTCTGCCACCCTTTTACTCGGCCGTCCGCGACATATATATGTATTTGTTATAAAATATAGTATCCCATAACACAAGTTTCAAACTTACTTTGGGGCTAGCTCAAACAGTGTAATTTGTTCCTATATATTTAATTTAATTAACTTAAAACTGTAAACAGTAGTTCATAAAATAGTTTAAAGGGTTATCTAGGACCTGGTTGAGACAAAATTTTAATTGATGTCTCCGTTTCCTATCAAATGTTTTATTTCAAAGGGGGGCAGCACTGGACCCCGAAAAATTCAGGTGTTCCCTTAACTCTTCATCTGTTGCAAATAATAAAACAATAGATAAACAATTGACCTGGGAAGAATTCCTCCCAGTGACAGGTAAGGGGTTAAGAAAAATATATTGACAATATTTCCTCTCCTGAGGGTGTCGTAAGGCGTGACTAGTGGAGAAAGGCAGAGGTAACTGAGAAGGTACTGGTAGCAGAGAGAAGTAGTTTATTATAGGAAAATCCTCCATTGATTATTGTTTAGCCCAGCCTTGCTTTAATAAAGACTGGTAAAGGGCTCATTCGGTGAAATATGCCTAGCAAAATAAATATTTCCATTCGACATGACAACGAACACCCACCCGTCGCCCTATCAGCATAATTAATTCTGTTCCTTGTCACTAGATAGCGCTATAGGTATTTATTAAAATATTAAAATCTTTTATTGCTATTATTTAAATAAAGTACTCTGTAGTATAATACGCCAATTAATTAAATATGACTTGTAAAACGTGGAAGGGTCATACCCGTAATAAATCGAAACACGGGCTTTACTAGATCACTATAATATAATTAAATTAAAATAACAACAAAAAAATTTACATTTCCACACAAATTCCCCAGGCTGCTGCACACTTTTGTATGGAAATGCCTTATAAGCTAAACTTCTTTAGCGAAATTGTACACTTTTTTTGTAATGTGTAAAATATGTTAAACTCGCGTCAGGGCGTTAGGACACGTAACCTGATCGAAAATTCGTAAGACGGATGGAGAGTAGATAGCCGGCTGGCGCGGCGTAGGAGAGAGGAGACGAAGTAGTCTCTTTCTACAGTGCGGCGAAAATATACGCCTGCGCCCCTGCTGTTTCGTTTAGGCGGCGCAGGGCGCTTGCGCGAATGTTCGTGTGTGCTTATGTTACAGCGTGCCACGCGCATCCATGGAAATGTACAACGTTAATATTCAAGTTTTCCCTTCTGCCGGCACTCCCGGAGTGCAACCCGTCGTTTTTTCTCACGTTTTGTCTGTTTTTTATTTTATAATATATGTAGTGATCTAGAACCTGTAGTTCGATTTATTACGGGTTTCACGTTGTATAAAATGCAATAAATATTTTTAAAGCATATTCAACACTCTGTCACTTATTTGCTAGTCTTGTGTGCTGCCATCTCTATGTGCCTAACTGCAACTCCAGTTTTGCCTACTTACGGGCCCTGAAATAGTTTCTATGGCGTTGGGTATCTTTAACGTTCGTTATTATATTTTATCTTTGACCAAACCAAACTAACATGGCTTCTGCTTGAAAATGTTATGAAGCCACGAGGACTTGGGCTTCCGCTTGTCTTCCATGGTGCCGATGAAGTACCAGATGCAGGCGCTGGAGTGGATGAACAGGGAGAACCAGATGAGCACGGAGAACACCGTGGACAGCGTCAGGTTGATGTTGAGACGCTCGTGGTGACGCTTCAGGCATTTGTACACCGTCATCTAACAAAAAGAGTTTAAACGTATAGAAACTGCAATCGGATTTTGGATCCAAGATGGCCGCCCACACATTTTTTCATGTTTTCTCAACTGACTGCTGTTTTTACCCATTTTCTGATCTGGAAACGTTTTTAGTTTTCCTCAACAGCTGCACGAAAAGCCGGGGGCTGCTTGCAGCCCGCGCAACGCCTGAAAAGCTAGTTTATCGTTGTAAATTTATATTGTAGCGGGAGCGAGGTGATATGCTCGACCTCCACAAAGGAAGATTTTCCCGCCAGGCATGTTGTTGCACCTGGGGAACCGCGGCTCCGACGGAAGTATCGTCGGAAGTTGTATAAGTATATGCAGCGAAACGGGCGAACTCTGAGATCGAGATGTAAGATACTGCTGGCGCCATCTCATATGCTTCTTGTGAACTATATTGTCGGTTGTCTCTTGATTGGTTAGTGGTTGTAGTTCCTCGTAGAGGTATCTTGGATTATTGCCAGATAGTTCGTGAAAAATAACGAAGCCGCTAGTGTGACCAGCGCTTTATCGCTATAACTGTTTAGCGTACAAAACGTACGAACGCGCGAATTGCTTCGGGACGATAGGCACAGGTGCAGCCGAAACATAAGTAAAATGCAAATATTGGGTGCGTCAGAAGAGTAAACTCTCTTATTACTCCATATTAGTTGTAAAGTACTCACAATTCTAAGGAGCCTGTTGAGGCGTAGCCACGAGAAGATCATCCATCGATGCTTGTTACTGATGAGACAGAAGAGCTCTATCGGCAGGCACGAGATCACGTCATATTTGAAGTCCGTTTTGAAATAACTGCAACATAATAATAATAATAATAATAAAATCTTTATTCAAATAATTAGGGGCTAGACATTTTAAAAGGAACACATTATTGATACATTAAGGATATATATTATAATCTAACGGTACCTGAGCTAGGATGAAAATCATCAATCAACATACAAACCGTATGAACATTTGGATTGAAAGTGATGATGATTCATTACCATCATTCCATTCATCATCAGGTCTTTTTTCGTCTCTATTGACCCTCTCTGTACTCTAGAACCATAATTGGTCAGAGCAGCCAGAGGATTTGGCGATTATTTCATTATTAATGTATATATAAACAGAGCTTATAGCCCGACCGAACCTCTTTGTTACGTCTAATATTTCGAATAGGAGTTATATCCTTCGTGGTCGCAGATAGCGTTGCCAGGCGTCCGGATAAAGCCGGGCATAGTTAGGCTTTTTGATTGCGTGTCCGGTCAAAATAAACGGTGTCCGTTTTGTCCGGCTTTTGTTAGGCTTTTCAAATTTTGGAAACGAGCGAGCGCAGAGTGCGAACGCGGGCGAGTCGACTGTCGGTCGCTCCCGCCGAATTTAAGAATACATTAATTAATTTCATTAGAATTTAAGAAGAATTTAAAAATGTTGACAAATGTTTAAGTATCTAGAATTTAATTCTGATTGATAATTTTTATTTGATTGATTAATAAAAAAGCAATTGGACTGATTTGCCATTCGATTTTATTTACATTTCATTAATCAAAAAACTTGACTTATTTCATCAAAAAAATGTCGTACCTATTAATACTGACACACAAAATCCTCAATAATATAGGGTGTCCGGCCAATTTACCCAAATGTCGGACCAAATTGGCTGGTCTGTCCGGCTATTAAGTTTGGTGACCTGGCAACCCTAGTTGCAGACAGACTGGCTGGAGTTCAGCGGTGTTTTCTTGTTGATGGTTAACGCAGATTTTAGATATTTTTGATAATGACACTACCCGCATTTTATAATGCTACATAGTCTCACTAACCCCGGTGCACACTAGATACATTAACTGTATCTATTTTGTTAGACACAGATTTAGCCGTTTTAACATGTTAGCGAACAATTAGTTCCATGCAGATTCTGTGTTGAATATCTTGTGCTTCTTAATTTCAACAGCTTCACGTACTAACTATCCTCTTATAATAGTGACGATCAGCCAGTCTGTCTGCGACCACGGAGGATGTAACTTCTATTCGAAACGTTAGACGTAACAAAAAAGGTTCGTGCTAAGCCACGTATATAGGATATATATTTTATTATAAGTTGGTCGCTTATAACTTTTTTATTTGTAAACCCTACTTAGCTCTGATAGTTTTCCTTTAAACTTCGATATATACTGCTGTGAATTTTTTCACATGTCTATATATATAAACGTTTAATAGATATGGGGGGGGACCCTTGACTCTAATAAAAAATTGCAATATAAAACCAAAAATTTCAGAAACGGATCCCTAAATCGTAAAATGATGATAACAAGCTCACAATATTTTTAAAAGACCTATTCAACGATACCCCACACGATTGGTTAGTCGAGAAAAAAAAGACTCCCACTTTATTTGTATGGGAGCTAACCTAATAACGATTTTTTTAAAATATTTTTTTTACAACATTTTTGGTATGAGTAATATACATAACTTAACCAAATTACAACTTTCTAGGACTTATAGTTTCTGAAAAACCGCGGACGGACAGACAGACATGGCAAAACTATAAGGGTTACTTGTTTACTACGGAACCCTAAAAACCAAAACCAATATCATCATTTCAGTCCTGAAAGGACTTGAGGACTTGAGGCATTCTCGACCACACAGGCCCTGCGATATCGCAGCATTGCTACAATGTGGTCGCAATGAGTACCCTCCTCCCACTTCGTCTCAGGAGCTGCTGCCAGTCGCAGTAGCAACGCGAAACCACCATCTACCACTAGGAGGCAAAAAAACCTACCTTTTCCGCATCGGTAAAAGCATTTTTCTGAGATTTTCCGAGTTCACAATATACGGCAACGTATACTGTATCAAGATCTTCAGGTAAAACCCGAAATCCAACAGGTACAGAATAACGATCAGCAGAATTGTATTATTCTGGAAGCCAACGTTGTACACATCAGCGTATACGCAGCTAAGGGAAACCAGGATGAGGTAGATCTGGATGTATTTGTCTTTGAAGTACAGGGTTTTGACGAGCCCCTTCCGTCCGCGCATGATCACGGCGGTGCTCGTCCTGTCTTTTGAGCCTCTGTGCCCGCTGAATGCGCCGGGAATGAAGTTCTGAAAAGTACAAATACAGAACCTATAATAATCGGAGTAGGTACATTGTTTTGGGGTAAATGAACTAAAACATTTATATATAGACTTCCCTTAGATTCCAGGATTTATAAATTATAAAGTGTTTTTCAAAGTTGTCACATGTAAGGATGAATGATGTGGCAATATGAGCAAAATTTTATTCACACTTTCAACATCATTTCAACGGTATAAGTGACTGGTCTTCTAAAGCGAAAAAAAAAACTATGGCATGAATGTAGTAAGAGAGACAGAAAAGAATGTAAGAGATGGACACACCTAAACGAAATCTCAAAAAAGGCTCCATATTGTGATTTCTATGACAGTTCATGATACAAGTTACATAAAATCAATCTACCTACTCCGATCACTGTGTATAACACACTGCTTATACCTAGGAATAAAGTTACTCTGCGTCAGAGAATTAATATGAGTATTACATACAGAGCGGAAACTCCTAGGGTCCTGCGCAATATGCGTCCCCATTCCCCGTACCCGCACCTCTCCCTCTCACACACACACATTGACGTGCACACGGATGTATATAAATTTTTAAACGTTTCTCTTTAACGATATTGCCTGTTGCAGGCAGGCGAATCACGTAATGACAGCACATCATCATCTCATCTCATCTCAGCCCTTCTTCCGCCCACTACTAAGCATAGGCCTTCCTTCGTCGACGCAACTAGAATCCAGGTGGGACCCATGACTTTTACTATGTCGTCAACCCATCTCATTGCTGGACGTCCTACGCTTCTTTCACCCGCTCTGGGTCACCATTCGGTTAAAGCCCTGCTCTACCTGCCATCACTGCGTTGAGCTATGTGCCCTGTCCAGTTCCACTTTAAGTGCATGACCGCTATTCCAACATCTCGTCCTTAAGTACGTTGTCGGATTATGGTGTTGGAAATATGATCCTGCAACCTGATGCCAAGCTTGGCGCGCTCCATGGCTCTCTGTGCGACTCAGGGTCGGATTTAGAGGTCTGGAGGTCTCGGGGCAACAAGGAGTGGAGGCCCCCTGGTTTAGGGCCAGGGCCTGTAATATTTTACTGATTGTCTGGAGTGAACAATATAGATCAATGATTGTTGTTAACAGTTAAGAACAACATAATCATGTTTTTAAAAAGTACCATAGGTAAATAAATAATAAATAAATAAATATATAGGGACAAATAACACTGATTGAGCTAGCCCCAAAGTAAGTTCGAGACTTGTGTTATGGGATACTAACTCAACGATACTATATTTTATAACAAATAAATATATAGATAAATATCCAAGACCCAGGACAATTTGAAAAAGACCTCTGGGTGGCGGACTAGCACGGTGACCACTACGCCACGGAGGTCGTCAAATATATAAATATATAAATAGGTAGAGGTAAAACAGCGAAAAAAATCAAAGGAAAAGTTGTTTTAAGATAGTTAATAGATTCAGGTGTTACTTTGCGGAAGTCAAAGTTACATACTACATGATTTGAATTACTTTGTGCAATTCCGCCACCAGTTAGTTCATGCAAACTATTGCCGGTCGGCGCCCACCCACTACTGTTAGTCCCAGCATAACTGCCACCAACAGCCCGTGTGCACCCGCCACCAACAGCTGATGCATGCTCCCTCCGATATTGCTGCATCCGCTGCGGCTGCAGCAATATCGGACACCGCATACGCGACACGTGTTTCGCCTCTCCACGAGGCATTTTCAGGCACCAAACAAGTTGTTGATCGTTCGGCAGTCAAGCGTCGAATGATAAAACTACACCGTATTGCCATCCTTTTATACTGTTAGAGAAGAGGGTAGGGGAGCGGAGTTGCCCGAACTTTCTATAGTAAAAATATTTAATAAAGGGGAATTATTTACCTCAAGCTGTTTATTTATTAAATATTTTTACTATAGAAAGTTCGGGCAACTCCGCTCCCCTACCCTCTTCTCTAACAGTATAAAAGGATGGCAATACGGTGTAGTTTTATCATTCGGCGCTTGACTGCCGAACGATCAACAACTTGTTTGGTGCCTGAAGATGCCTCGTGGAGAGGCGAAACACGTGTCGCGTATGCGGTGTCCGATATTGCTGCAGCCGCAGCGGATGCAGCAGTATCGGAGGGAGCATGCATCAGCTGTTGGTGGCGGGTGCACACGGGCTGTTGGTGGCAGGTATGCTGGGACTAACAGTAGTGGGTGGGCGCCGGCCGGCAATAGTTTGCATGAACTAACTGGTGGCGGAATTGCACAAAGTAATTCAAATCATGTAGTATGAAAAGTTGTTTACCAGTGTTATTAACTAGTCGGATTATGAAAAATTTTTTCGAAGTCTATTGTGGGGGTCTTACCATTGTGGAGGCTCCGGGCTGTAGCCCCGGTTGTCCCCCTAAATCTGGCCCTGGTGCGACTCTGAGTTTGTGCACAGCCTCCTTAGTCAGCATCCATGTCTCGGTACCATAGGTCATAGTGGGCAGGATAATCATAATCTACTCAAGCAGATCGGCCCCCGACATATGAAGGAAACAGTGGCATCTAAGCACCGGTGCCGCTGCTGCCAAAACACGCATGTGTAATGACATTGTTGGAAACATAGTTTTATGTATTTTTTAATGTGGCAACAATCGCTCCTTCCTTTTTAGTACATTGTACAAGTGCAAGGTCTCTGCCGGAATTCCAAAATAAATATTTAATTAGTTTAATTTAACGTGAAGTCCCTAAATAGCGACATTTACAGACATTAACCTCATTATCTCCTCGATGCCTCTTCATCAGTCGCTGAACCTTCGAGAAGTCGGCGAGGATGCGGTGGAAGTTGTACGACAAGATCTGCAGGATGTGGATGCGGCTCAACGCCACAATGGTGGACTTGCTGCGCACGGTCGGGGTCGAGTCCAGGTTGCCGAACACGCTGCAAACGGAATTTATCGTGTTCTTTGTTACTTTCTTCTGGGAATGGTATAAGGAGAAGAATAGGAACAGGAATTTGAAAAAGCCTGACTGGGATGCGAACCCAAAATAAAACCTTCGAGTGATGGACTGACGTTAGGGTTGGATTTCACTTGTCAGCACGGATCATAACTTTTCTATGCTGCTATCATTTTCTGTCGCTCAGAAGAGTCATTTGCTTGACCGAGAGAGAGCGACATGGTCGGTGCTGAAGCATTTTGTCACTCACTCTCACTCTGGCAAATGACGCTTCTAAGCGACAGAAAAACTTTTCTTATTTTTTTAACAATTTTTTGGTATGAGTACATACCAAAAAATTGTTAAAAACTAACTAATACATAACTAAACCAAATTACAACTTTCTAGAACTTATAGTTTCTGAGTAAAACTGCGGACGGACAGACAGACAGACATGGCGAAACTATAAGGGTTCATTGTTTACTAAAAAACCCTAAAAACCTAACAATGTCATCATTTCAGTCCTAAAAGGACTTGAATTGAGGACTTGAGGCATTATCGACCACACAGGCCCTGCGATATCGCAGCATTGCTACAATGTGGTTGCAATGAGTACCCTCCTCCCGCTTCGTCTCAGGAGCTGCTGCTGCCGAACCCTTAAACAATTACGCCACGGTAGACGTCAATTAAGAAAAAAGATGAGTATATATTTTTGAAATATTCAGTTTTTAGACCAACCTGCCTCTGTGTAGCTTATGGATCATGCTTCTGTCTTCGTAGAAGACCCTGACTTGCACCTGGCCGTACACCACGAAGAACATGTCGGAGATGACGTCATCTATCTCGATGACGTGCATTCCTCTTAAGAGGTACACGCTGCGGACCTCGCGGCCCATTATCCGCAGTAGTGATATGTCACATTGCATCAGGAATGGGCACTGGATCACATACATATTGTTCAATATTAGTATCGCTTTCGAACGAAAGTTTTCATAGCATATGGTACATTTTGACGATTAAGCGAATTAAGCCAAGTACAATTAGATTTCTACTGACATCTAAGTAGCTTATGTTTTTGAATTTATAAAGTGTTGGTTGTCGTAGTTAAATAAAATTAAATATCAAGCACATATAGTCAAATTCGTACTTCTCGGCATCCTTGGCAGCGAGACTTAACAATGAAAGTAAACAAAGCCGAACCGAATCCTTGTTTCCTATGAACACCTAAGGATGGAACCGAGCATGCATATAGAAAAGGAGGGCAGGTTCTTGCAGTGGTAAAACCAGACTACGAGAAAATTTTTGCTAAAGGAGCATAATAGTGCATAAATATTTTTGAAATGTGATCTTACATTTGGTACCAAACTGTTTGGTCTATAGAGGGCGCTATATTGAATTTATTGCAACGTCACAATGACTATAAACAGAAGACAGCGCCAAGACGCTTCCAACGATACCTCATTTGTACTACCAATGGATATCATGGAAAATAGGAGGGGACAGATGAATATACATACAAACTTACATAGCAGCGAAACTTATAACCCTCCTCTGGCTTCGTAGTTGGGTAAAAATATTTGCGAATATAGCTTGCGTTTGCAGACGCTTAGGTAGATATTCCTAAAATCACCTTAGCGAATGTTGGTCCATAGATGTGCAAGATGGCGTCGGTCCGAAGAGTGAGCTGGTCGCACAGCTTGAGCATCCTGTTATAGTCGACGCCCCCCATCTTATCCCAGTTGTATTCGTAGTATTTCAGCACCTCCCTAAAGAATAGGCATGAAGAATGAAAAAATATTTCTAGCCTATCGGTTAGATTTTTAAAAACACGTATTTTTTGTTTTCTCTGAGAAACAAAAAATGACAAACATACAGCGCTTTGAAATTTCGCATGACGTCACGGCTAAGAACGATTTTTACATAGAGGTGACGTCGCAAGCCCCCACTCCGGAACTTGATGCTTCGTATCTTTGTGAATTTTAATTTTTTTGGCGAATTGAAAAATATAAGTCCATTATTTTTGGATAATCTAAAAGACGGACTTATTACAATTATATTTTTCGTCACCCCCATTAACAACATTAAAACAACAAGCTCCTATTATTCTAGTCTGAAATCAAACTTATAAATCCTTTGTGCTGTCCATCAGCTTGCTTATTAAGTTAGAGATATGACGTTGATGATATACGACCGGTGCGATCCTGATGTCAAATTCATTATAACATTGCACTCTCGAATTGGTCGCATACTACTCACTAGATGACTAATTTAAGAAGGGAGATTGTTATGTATGTTGTGGACCGATCGTTTAATTGGGCCGATCGCGGTAAGTAAAAGAGCTCAACAGCGCCAAAGCGTCGGAAAGTGCAAGTAAAACACGATGCGCCTAGGCATATCACTCGATCTGCCCAACTTTATATTGGGCACATCATGAAATAATTGGCCAAATCAAAATACGGCGGTACATCTCGATCTGGCCAGGCTTATCGCGATTGGCCCAATTAACGATCGGTTTACGACATGTAAATGACAGAAAGTTATAATATGTACCTATTTATTACTTAAGAATGGCAATATCATAAAGTCCAAACCTTCCTGTGGATGTCGTATAAGGTGATTTAGGAAACACAAGCTGAACATAGCACTTGTGAGACTTTCTCGACCCGTCCGGCAAGCGCTGAGAGTGGAGGCCTTTGACTGCTCTGGTCACTTAAAGCTCAGAAAGTACCGAGGGTTGTGCTTCTGCAGTGAAGACTTAAGGGAGATGCATGATCTTTTTGTATAAAACTGTTTGAATTAAATTATTGGAAAGAAAACGGAGATGTCATTTAAAATTTTGTCTTGATCAAACCCTAGATAACCCGTCAAACTATTTTATGAACAATTGTTTACAGTTTAAAGGTCGAATATGAAGGTTCTCGTCGCAGATTTGCTAAAAACGTCGACTTTTGGCTAGTGTGCGTAGAAAAGCTTCACGTTCTCCCAGAAAAATTCATGTATCTCCTTAAAAAAGACCTGACGGTGAATTAAAGAAGTAATTACTTCTTCAGCTCTGGATCCAGTTCCTCTTTCTGCATGAACGTCATGATGTCCTTCAGGTCCGCTTGGAAGCCGGCTAGCTCCTTGTTCACGTTGGCGCGGATACTGATAATGCACACCGAGTAGAACGTGGTGATCATTGCACCTGTCAATGATAAAGAATTTTGGAGTCTATGACGTGGCAAACCAGTGAGAAATTATTATCATACAGTCATTCACTTAAACTGGAACTGGGTACCATTTAAATGGAACCTAGTTCGAAAGAGTGACAGCAGATGACTTTGACTTTGACGGAATGGTGGCCTAGAGCAGTTTTAAAAGCGTCGTAATTCTTGCAATGCTAAAGTTTCAAGACAAAGTCAAAGTGACGGGTCGCATTTGGATGAGAGCAGCACAGGATCGAGATGGATGGCGTCAAAGATGAGAGGCCTGCTCAGTAGAGGGTTGAAGAAGAGTTTGAGATGGTGATTAGCAAACAGTCCCAAATCACAGTCCCCATTTTCTGCGTTTCTGGTTGAGTTTTTCGATCGGCTGTCTGCATGACGTCAACCCTTTGGGACCCTTACTCTACAGTTTTTCGACTAAAATAATAATAACTTAAAATCAAGCAAACCTTTTTAACCCCCGATAGAAAAAGAGGGGTGTTTTAATTTGACGCTAACGTCTGTCTGTGGCATCCTAACGCTCGAACGGATGCACCGATTTTGACGCGGGTTTTTTTTTACGTAAAAGCAAGTTTCCTTGCGGTGGTTCATGTTTGGTAAGAATCGATCCAGCTGTTTAAAGAATATCAGCTCTTTATCCATCTAAACCATGGTTATAACTAGATGGCGCTATCTAGGGCATTAAAGTGAAAGGTAATTTCAAATTTTGTCTAACTCGTTTTTAGCTCATTAAGCGTATTGCTTAAATAGTCGATGTTACCGGTTCAAGACTATTGTTTAATTTATTATGATTTATTTCCTATATTTAAAAATAAAAAAGTGTAAGATTTTTCCGTCACACTTTTCCGTCACGAACTAATACTTTACTACGTAAGTAACTTCCTTCCAACCGAGTTTTTACAAGGAACCCTTATAGTTTCGCCATGTTTGTCTGTCTGTCTGTCCGTCCGCGGTTTTACTCAGAGACTATAAGTACTAGAAAACTGTAATTGTGTATGGGTATGTATATTAATCATGTCAAAAAAGTGGTAAAATAAAATATTAAAAAAAAAATTGTTAAGGGTAGCTCCCAAACAAGTAAAGTAGGAGTCAATGTTTTTTTCTTGACTATCCGATCATGTGGGGTATTGTTGGATAGGTCTTTTAAAAATATAGTTAGCTTGTGAACGTCATTTTTCGATTTAGAGATCCGTTTCTGAAAGATTTGGTTTTATATTGCAGTACGTATAACGAAGTTTAAAGGAAAACTACCAGAGCTATGTAGGGTTAATAAATTAAAAAGTTATAAGCGACCGACTTATAAAATGTACTCGGAAAACGAAAAGTTCATACAAATTCAACAGAAAATTAGTTTTTAGACGTTTTTAGTGGCGTGAACTGAAAGTGGGCATTCGCAACTACGGAGCCCTACACTGCGCGTGGCCCGACACGCACTTGGCCGGTTATTTTTTTAATGTAATTATTTATCTTTGGTAAAAATTGATCCAGCAGTAAAAATCAGCTTTTTATCACTATCTAAAATCTACAGCATGTCTTACCAGAGGTAGATAGCTATTTTAAACACTTTATGTACACGAATTTTACGAATACACGGTCAAGCCATCAGCTGTCACCATCCATGGATGCGCGTGGCACGCTGTAACATAAACACACACGAACATTCGCGCAAGCACCCTGCGCCGCCTAAACGAAACAGCAGGCGCAGGCATACATATTCGCCGCGGCGTAGAAAGAGAGGGGGATACTTCCTCTCCTACGCCGCGTCGATTGTCTACTTTCCATCCGTCTTACGAATTTTCAATCAGGTCACGTGTCCTGACGCAAGTTTCCTGACGCGAGTTTAACATTTTTTACCCATTACAAAAAAAGTTTACAACGCCGCTAAAGAAGTTTTCACTTCAAAATCCGTAACAAAAAAGTGTCGACGCAGTCGTAGCTGTATTCAGGGGCAATAGTCTGTACATGGAAGATAATGAAAAAAACTAATTGCTGTGGGCTTTATCAACACAACAACACAACAACGCACAAAACATTGATTTTTAGAATTTTTGTATGTTTGTCTGTGCAACTTGTGCGCTATAAAATTAAGAATTTCGATGGTCTTGAAGTATCCTTAAAAAATTATTTTTTTTGGACAACGATGGATGGTGCTGTTCAAAATTGGAACTATAATAAAAAAGAGAGGTGTTATTATAGAACTAGCTTTTGCCCGCGGCTTCGCTCGCGTAGGGGTGTAATTTATCAAAATCCTTTCTTAGGGGATGCCTACGTCATAGTAGCTTTATGCATGCAAAGTCACAGCCCTATCGGTTTAAAATTGACAAAGTTGCATACAAACTTTCATCCCCTATTTTATTCCCTTGGGGGTAGAATTGATCAAAATCCTTTTTAGCGGATGCCTACGTCATAACATCTACCTGCATGCGAAATTTCAGCCCGATCCGTCCAGTGGTTTGGGCTGTGCGTTGATAGATCACTGTATCAGTCAGTCAGTCACCTTTGAGTTATATATATTTAGATAGAAGAAGAAGATTGATGCTAAAATGTCAGTTAGTCTGTTCGGTTAGAATATTATGTATAGTTCCGCCCCTTATCGTTATCTCTTGATGTCGCCGGATTTTTTTTATTTGCCTAGAAAAGAAACTTGTTTGGATAAACAGCCAACGGTGAAAAGTGGTTATTATAATAACTCATATTATAGTCTTGTTGTTATTATCCACTTAATCCTTGATGATTGGTACGAGATTATACTAATGTCCTTTCACCTGGCATTTTATATGTTTCTACTTACTTAATTTTTATTTTATCACAAACATTTAATGTGCCTTCCGAAGCAAAGAGCCAGTACAGTGCTCGACAGGAACCTTAAATTAGAGTGGGATCATACAACACTATACTGTATATGTAATCTGCATTTTGGAGCAATAAAGTATTAAGTATTTTACCAGCTAAATGCGTTGGAAGGTTAGAAGGTATTGGTAAAAAAACAGAAGCAAGATTCAATTCACAATCTTTTTTTACCAGCCATTCAGGTCCCATAGTTAGGCAAAGGCCTCCCTAGTTGTTTCCAGCTGTTTCGACCTTTAGCTATTTCTTTCCAATCCTCGTCGAAAGCAGACACGGTCGTTACTCCATCTCATTTTAGCCCTTCCCCTTGATAGTTTCCCGCAAACATTGAACTAACATTTGATCCACTTACCGATGATCATGCCGATGAAGAGGACCTTCATCAATCCGATGTTAGTGGGATTGAAGTAGTTGTATCCTGTGGCGGTAGTCTCATACACCACCCACGAGTAGGCCGTCAGGTGCAGATTCCACGGAGTTTGTGTCATGTTGAAACCATCTGAACAGAGTTTATATGTCATCATCATCATCTCAGCTGAATAACGTCCACTGCTGGACATAGGCCTCTCCCAAGGATTTCAGAACGACCAATCAAGAGCGGCCTGCATCCAGCGCTTTCCAGTGACCTTGTTGATTGTCACCTTGTGGGTGGGTGTCCTACGCTTCGCTTGCCAGTACGTGGTCGCCATTCGAGAACCTTTCTGCCACATGGGCTATCGGTTCGTCGCGCTATGTGTCCCGCCTATTGCCACGTCAACGAATGAATCAGCTGGGCTATGTCAGTGACTCATGTTCTCCTACGAATTTCCTCATTTCTGATTCGATCACGGAAACACCGAGCATAGCCCTCTCCATAGCGCGTTGAGTGACCTTGAGCTTTCTTATGAAACCCATAGTAAGGGACCACGTTTCAGACCCGTAAGTCATCACTGATAACACACACTGATTAAACACTTTCGTCTTAAGGCACTGATGTATTTTGGACGAGAAGACATTGCGTAACTTCACTACGTCTAATACTACATCGCCTGGTCTAAATGACTCTAGAAGAACACTGATGGCGACCAAGGGGCCACAAGCGCGCACTATATAAACTATACTATATGACCTGGCCTGGGTGATCTACATGACTCCGCAAGAACGAGTCTGCTATTGGCAGCAATTCTACCCTATAGGTGATGAGCATTATAATAATACTCAGACGGTTTGATTATTTTAATAGTTTTTATCACACTGCCCTCTCATTTTGCACATTTTCATGCTTATCCATCGACTTCCAACTAGATTTCGCTATAGGTTTAATTAAAACATTAAAATCATTTATTACTATTGTTTAAATAAAGTAGTACTGATTAAACACTTACGTCTTGAGTCTTGAGGCACTGAGGTTTTGGACGAGAAGACACTGCGCAGTTTCCCTAACGCTGCCCAGCCGAGTCTGATTCGTCGAATAATATATATGTACCTTTATTATATTCTTGTAGACTGCATCCGTGGTTCATTGGTCATTACGTTCGGCTTGTGATCCGGTGGTCGTGGGTTTAAATCCCACTGGGAAGCATACTTTGTGAAAATTTGTTTTCAGTCTGGTTAGGATATTGCAGGCTTGAATCACCTGATTGACCGAAAAGAAAGATGATTCCGTGTTCCAAACGCAATCTAGCGTTTGCTCAAACCTATTCAAGGATTGATTCTGGTCTACCCTTTGGGTTGCGGACGTCAGACGGCAGTCACTCTGTGTAACATCTACCTAAATTCACCTCGTTAAATTACCTATGTTAGGTAGCAGACTCCATGAATCTGAAGTGTTACCGCTGAGGATGCACCGGGTAATACGCTCGGATGATGATGCTTCTTCTATATAGCTTAGTGTCGAATTATTTGCGTCCGTGCGTCTGAGCGGATTGACCGCAAATTCTATTTTTGATTTGTATCAAGCGGTCCAATCACTTGCGCTTGAAAATAGTGGCGGGTTGCTAGCCACATTGCTCCGCCTACTCCATCGACGGCTATTATAATCTAAGTGGAAACAGAAGCAGCTAAAAACTATAAATTATATGAAACTGTAAAGACCCCGAAGCCTTAGAATAAAGTTTTAAAGTGCTTACAGATATCCGAGAAAAGGTACAACCAGGAGCCGCCTTTGTCCGGGTACGGCAGTATGTACCACCCTTGCCCTATGTCCCCATACACAATCACGGAGTAGTCGAGCACAAAGAAGGTCAGCACGTTGAGTAGGGTCATGAAGAAGGGTATTGCTTGAATGCTGCAATAGAAAACTCCATTGTAACACTTTTCTGTTTGTATAAGTACTACGATATATTTGACTATAGTTTATAGAACAGAATTAATTATAAGTATTACATAAAGAACCGTATCTCCTAAGGTCCCGCGCAATATGCGTCCCCTTTCCCCGTCCACACACCTTTCCCCAGGTCTTGCAGGGTGTTGAGCGGACCGCTGCAAGTTAGTAAAATCATAATATTATTGGCATATTTAAAACTCCACAGTTTGCGGCATTTATAATAATGGCTTATTAATAAGATAGATAAATCTTTTATTTGTGAACACTGCACACACACAGACAAGGTAATACACGAATGACTTTTGTGTAGGTATATTTAATATAGGTTATTAGCGATGAGATGTGTGTATGCACGCTGCAGCAGCACAAAAAGGTCGTAGGCTCCGCGAAAATATTGATCAAAGAGCAATGCGATCAGTTGTGAAGATTGTTAATTTACGTGTTAAAGACTAAATAAAAAACAAAATAACTACAGGACATATAGATTCACAATAAATAAATATATACTACTACATAATAAAAAAATATGAATGTGGGTAGTACTCGTGTTACTCCTGTTAGGAAATTTAAAAGTGTGCCGCAAAAACAAGAATAACTACAGGACATATAGATACACAATAAATAAATTTATACTACTACATAATAAAAAAATTATAAATGTGGGTAGTACTCGTGATACTGGGAAATTTAAAAGTGTACCGCTGATATTACGCGTAAAATTCGTGTCCCGGAATACAATATTGTTTATAATGTTATCAGCGACTTGATGGATTGTTGAGTTTTTGCTTGTCTAGCAGGTGAATGCGCATTTGTTTTTTAAACGAATATTTAGTAATAACTTGGTCTATAACATGTCCATCTTACACGAGATGTATGTCCCGGCGCTCGATGATGCCGGTGAGGCTGTTGATGGCGCTCGGCAGACGGTACAGCTGGAGGAGTCGGTTCATCCTCAGCCGGCATCGGGCTGAGCTCACACGGTACAGGTACTGATTTCCTGATGATGCAAGGATATCGTATTGAGGATAATGTTTCGGAGATACTCTTGAATAGGCATCACGAATGGATAATTATTTTGAGCACATTGGTAAGATTATTAAGGGGATACCTGAATTTCCGGGGTCCAGTGCTGCCCCCATTTGAAATAAATCATTTGATAGGAAACGGAGACATCATTTAAAATATTGTCTTGACCAGGCACTAGATAACCCTTCAAACTATTTTATGAACTACAGTTTAAAGTGAAAACGTGAAGCTTTTCTACGCACATATGCTAAAAGTGGCCGTTTCTCGCAATTGTGCGTAGAAATTTTTATTGGAGCTCTATGAAATTTAGTAGGCGTGTAGTCAATAGAATTTTTAAATTCGAACGTGAACCAAATCACACAAGGGCTTCCGAGATAATGTAGCCGCGAGTTCACGGTTGAAATATATAACACCTAATCATTATTTTAGCCCCGTAATTTCCAATGGATTAGTAATAACTTGGTAGGGCGAAATATACTAGTAGTATATATAACACCTAATCATAATTTTAGCCCCGTAATTTCCAATGGACCTATGTCTTTCCAGTAGGTCATTATGTTCTCTCCCATGGATATCCAAAGTGACCTGCATCCAGCTTTTTCCAGCGACTTTCGCTTGCTCGTTCAATAATGACCTGTATCTATTGTAACTGTAATATAGCCCATCAGGCTGGGTAGGGACCAATACTGAACTGGATTTCTTTCGGCGTAATCTTCCCAGCAGTGGTCGTTCCGAAACGCTAGTAGCTTTTTAGCTTAAGAACTAAAATAATATTTAAAAACATGACTTTCAATGAGAGATAAATTTATCCTACATTGAATAAAAATTTTTGACTTTGACTTTGACAATAACCTATCAGCTCCCGCTCCCTTTTCACGACCGATCCAAAGCGGCCTAAATCCAGTCTTTTCCAGCGACCTTAGTCAGGTCGTCTGACTACTTTGTAGTTAATAATGACAATAACCAATCAGTTCCCGCTCCCTTTTATCAGACTCCAAGAACTCGAGCGGAGCGCAGGCCAGGAAGTCAACAATGAAGGCGCCCTTGATGTAGTAGGCAGCCGTCGCTGCCGGGTGGTACACCAGGATGCCCAAGTCGTTGAAGTGGCCCACCAGCAACCGCTGGACCCTAAAGAATTAATGTTAATACTAAATGGCAGAAAAAAAAAACTTAGATCTTTATTCCTAAAAGGATAAACAGAGCCCTAGTGTAGTGTTATAACACACGCCCTCATTATCCTACGTAAAAGATCCTTGAAATCATTGTATTTAGATCAATAATTTTAACGTTTTACAATTAATTAAATAAATTCAGTATTTATGGTAACGAAGTACTGTGAGTCGTGTTAAATCTTATGGAAAATCTAGTTTGACGGTGCTGGCCGTAAGATGCAAAGGCCACGTTTAGAGTGATGGTAGGCTTTAACATAGAAAAAGGGAATCAAAACAGTGATCGGTTTCAAATCGCAACGCCTTAATTTTTCTTGCTTTATTTCGATCTGCGCGAAAAGAGGGCAACTTGTACACGCTAAGTTTTTTTAATTTCTTCCAGACCAGCATAGATATAATATAATGATAAGAATAAATGTTGAAGGGTTGAAGGGTAATAAGGAAGACATACATGTCAAAATAAGCGCTCACGTCGAGGAACATTCTGAACCAATAGAGGCCAGACCACTGCAGCACGAGAAGGTCGTAGCAGGGAAACACCATGGCGCCCAGCAGAGCGCAGATGCCGCGGAACCACTCGTAGCGTTGCAGGTACTTGCCGTCGGGACGGATCGTGAAGCGAGGGAACACGTATCTATTATAAACATTAACAAAGTCAAGGATGATGAAGAAGCGTGTCTACAAGGCAATATGGCGTTTTGTGATAAAGAGATTTCCTTCGGCTGAGTTGATCCTTATGACTCAAATATGGATTTAAGACGGGTACATGCGACACAAATAAGTTAAACCAAAATAGCGGACTTCAAAGCATTTTTGAACAAATTCCTGAAACGTAAATTAAACCAAAATGGCGGTCGACGGCATATTATTTGTTACTGCGTCGATAACCGCCATTTTAGTTTAACCTGAGTGCCGGGAATTTGTACAAATCTGCTTTGAAGTTCGCCAACTACAACACTATACAAAAAGTCAAGATGGCCCCCTTCTTAAAATGTCACGCTGCCAAAAGAAATTTCTTGATCACCCAATTGTTGTATTGTGTATCGAAGATCGCCGACTAAATGTTATTTGGCAGTCGTCGTTGCAAAAAAATATATATTTTACAAAAACAAACACGCAAGTGTAGACTCACAGAGCCACTATTAGTATTATTAGGTATATGACGGTGTGCCAATGGTGGCCACACTTACTCCTCTCTCAGAGACCACAAACAATTTAGACCGTTTAAAGAACAAGGGTTGGGCAGTTGGGCCATAACATGCACTACACTAAGATGAGAAAAGAAAGACTGGTACCACAGAATTATTATAAGTATTATTACCGAACGGAATCTTCTAAGATCCCGCGCAATATGCGTCTCGGTTCCCCGTCTCCGCACCTCTCTCCCCTTTCCTGCAGCTGCCCTCGCAGTACTCTCCACACGGCGCGAACGGGGAAGAGGTGTGAAAACGGGGAACGAGGACGTATATTTCGCGGGACCATAGGAGATTCCGTTCTATATGATACATCTTCTTCTTGTTGAGTCAAAATGGTTCCAGTATAGTTTCTAATTCTAATGACATTTGACCAGTATGTCGCCACGGCGATCCCTCTGTTATATCGATCAAATATTACAAGTATTATTTGATCCATGGTTATACTTATATTAATTCTATGCCGGTACCTACCTCAGCACAGACAGAAAGCCGAGCCTGTTGAAGGGCTGCAGGAATGCGGTATCCAGCTCGTACTTCTTGGGCAGGCGGAACTTCTGCCGGTTGGGGGAGGGGGGCGGCGGCTCGAAGTACAGGAACGAGTCGCGACGGAATTGCAGGTTATGGTATTCCTTCATAGGAGAATAAGTTTGTTATTATTTAGTATTCTTCCGTACTGGTTTGAGAGCAAAAGATTCCATACTGGTTTGGGAGCAAAAGAAACAACATAGAATGTACTTGAACTATGACGATGACGACCTCCGTGGCGTAATGGTCGCCATGCTAGTCCGCCACCCAGAGGTCCCGGGTTCGATCCCCGGTCAGGGCAAGTTGGAAAATGGCCTTTTTCAAATTGTCCTGGGTCTTGGATGTTTATCTATATATGTATTTGTTATAAAATATAGTATCGTTGAGTTAGTATCTCATAACACAGGTCTCGAACTTGCTTTGGGGCTGGCTCAATCAGTGTTATTTGTCCCTATATATTTATTTATTTATTTATTTGAACTATCTGCTGTCCTATATATTGTATCAAGTGCTTCCCTTTCTGTGTGGATCATTACAGCTGATCGAGGTAATAGACGAGTATTGTATCTACAAACTTCTCTCTCAACAATCAGTTCTTTGCTGTTGATTACCAACTTTATTGAATTTATCTAAGTACACTTGGCTTGAAGGATTAATGTACTCCAGAAACTGGCAGCTAGGCAGGTTGATGATATTAAGCAAGTTGCAGAAAGGAACTGGATTGCGATAGCCAGAGGCAGAACTAGGTGGTGCAGACAGACGCAGGGTTATGCTGATAATGATGATTGAACTTATTCCATAAATTCTCGCCTGCCGAGTCTATCAGCTCAGCAGCAATTTATTTTGTTTCTGGTATCCTGACCAACATTTCTATTATGGAGTAAATTATATATCATCATCCCATCCCTTCTTCCGCCCACTGCTGAGCGAGCATAGGATTCTCTTCGTTGACGCCACCCATCTCAGTCCTGTGCTGCTCTCATCCAGGTGTGACCCGCGACTTTAATTATGTCCTCATGGCACCCAAATAATATACTGTGACCAAACTATTTTGTCAATTTTTGTCGTTTAGTTCTTAACATTTTATATACTTGAGCGTTATGGTCGGTTTTTACTCAAGCGGCATACAGTATCTTGCCAATGAAATAGTAACTTCAGGGCATTAGTTTCAGCTCCCTCGTTTCTGCAGCGGCTCAGGCATGTTCGCTGATGCAGCAGTAGACGTTTTTTGCTATTATGCGCAAAAAATATCATCATTTGTGCGCAGATTGCGGGGGAGCAGAAACAAAGACCTAAACATGATAGTGGACAGGATGGATGCAGCCTTCTTCAGGAGGTTCACTGAATTGTATGTTTTACATGACAATCAGTGAATCTTCTGTCAAAGGAATGTAACTTTCATTTATTTATGTATGGACCCTGATTGTTTGAAAATAAATAATTTTTATTTATTAATTCGTTGCGTCTGTGCTGAAAATAAGTGAACTATATGTATTAATTGTGTGTGTAATCAGTGCATAGTTGTAAGTAAGAAATTGTTTACGAAACGCGGTGAGTCATATTTTATAATGCAACGTTGTAAAATGTCTGTTTCGTGTGCTCAATAAAATAAAATAAGTAAGATTATCTTACCGGCAGGTTTCTAGCAAACCTGACGGCGTACTTGATCGGCGGGATATCAATCATCTTCCCAAGCTGCTGCTTGGAGATGGAGAACACCTGGACGTGAGTCACTGCTCGCACCGTGTAGTACGCCGGGAGACCTTGCAACACCATTTACCGCTGCTATTATCTTAGCTAGAAATTTACCTTACTTAGAATCTTGCTTGTTTGTTTATAAAGCTTTATTGTGTATAAGAAAAACAAATCAGAAAAGTAAACATACAATGGCCGACTTTTCCCGTATAGGGATCTCTCCCAGTCAATCGGCCAGTAAATGAGAGGAATGTTTATTTATTTTATGCGTTTGGGGCAGGAGTTGGGTAAGAAGGATCTTGATCTTATGAACGGAAAACACATGTTTGCTTGTATTTGTATGATTAAATCTGTCTTGCCTCTTACTAGTATTGAGGACTTTGTGTATATGACTTGAAATTTATTTAAATTAAAACAATATTGTATCATTTAATACTGATTTGCAAATTTAAATATGATTCGAAAATAGCCAATTCAAACCTCTAAAAAACAGCTATTTACTATACAAAAAAAGGTTCACACAAGAGAAACCACCCAAAAATGCCCTAACCAGGAAACAGTCACATCAAAATTTTATTTTATTGCAATAATTTGAAATGTAAAAAATGTCACACACGTCCATACCATTAATTATCTATGAAATCAATTTGTTGTATGGAAGCCCCACTATTATTTTATTCTGTTTTTAGTTTTTGTTGTAATACCTAACGCTATCAGAAATACATCATCTGTGAAAATTTCAACAGTTTAACTATCACGGCGCCTGAGATACGGCCTGATGACAGACAGACGGACAGACGGACAGTAGAGTCTTAGTAATTCCTTTTTACCCTTTTGGTACGGAACCCTGAAAAAAGATTTTGAATAAGAAAGTATATTTAGTCACTGTAATTTAACTTACGTAGTAAGCATTCTAATACACCAAAGTGACCTTTTGCTGTAAGTGTCGAAACTACTTCTCTGGTATCTGGATTTATGACCTGGAAATGTGACGTAATGGTCATTATTTTAGTATATGGCTTGTTGTTGTTTGGAAGAAGTTGATTGTACAATGTACAAAACAATACTTCAAAGCATTTTACACACACGCACGTAAATTGAACCAAAATGGCGGTCGTCGGCGCAATATTTGTACCTGCGCCGATTGCGCCTACGGTTTGTACAAAAATGCTTTGAAGTCCGCCATTTTTGTTCAATTTATGTGTGTCGCATTGTATATTCTTGGGTATGCGATGTTTAATTAGGATGTCAAATATTCCCATCTTGTTAATTCTTGTTTAAGGTCACAGCAGAACTATCAACTCGTAAACTGAACGTATACGTATCAACTCTAGCAGTTCGGTATTCTTTGTATGAAACTCCCTACTGGAATGCACACTATTCGGATTCTTAATGAAATCGCCTCGCATCGGGATCAGCTCACGAACCGCTTTGTGGGTCGGTCAACTTGCGGGCCCCACGTTTACGGCTCGTCGTCCACGAGCCTACGTCTCTCCGTACCCGAGCTTACATCTCTTCGTCTACCCGCAGTCGTTGCATGTCGCAGTCACTATTGCGAATTCAGACATTTTTCTTGAGATGACCAACTTCTGGCGTAAGTACTTAAGTAGTGTTGAAAGTTAATTTGTTTTATTTGTAAATATATGTTTATTACTATTTTAATTGTAAATAAGTTTAGGTAGGTTTTAAAAAAAATATTTTTTTTTGTTAAGTTTAAGTTAAGTTTTAAGTAAACATGTTTAACATTGTAATTAGTTTATATTTACATTATATTCAATTACCTAAGAATGTGTACTACGTTACACATGTCAGATTTTTTTCTGACAGTTGTCATTTTTTGACACGTCAGAGTGGTCGGCGAGCGGTAAGCGGGTCTTCACCTAGCGAGTCGACGTACCGAAACTGATCCGGTTTGGTTACGTGCCTACGTCAGGAGATGCCTGGTGGATGGCGGGCGAAAGGCGATACGTTGTCGATCTATTTCCGAGTTTATAAGTCTGCGGTGACCTTTACTCACCTCGCAAATACCCTGCTTGATGACGAACATCTCGTTGGTGATGTCCCCAGTGTTCATCAGTATTTCGTTGGGTGACGTGTAGAACAGCCGTGCAGTTGAGGATATTGTTTTCAGGTCGGATTTGGGGAGAAGCTGAGGAAAAAAAAATAGAATTATGCGCCTACTAGCTTTAACCCGCGACTTCGTCCGCGTAGAAGTCGAAAATTAATCCTATTTTTAATATAAACACATGAATTATGTTAAAATGTTTGATAATTATAAATTTTAGCAATCTCTATGAGTAGGGATTTACAGGCCAGAAAGACCCGCTCCCGCTGCCGCTCCCGCTGCCGCTCCCGCTGCCGCTCCCGCTGCCGTTCCCGCTGCCGCTCCCGCTCCCGCTTCCGCTCCCAATATATTTATTTATTATTTATTTATGTGTATTGCCAATTTAGATGCACTTACCCTTGTGAATGGTATATTGAGTATATATTTGCTTCGTTTTCTGGAGACTATCTCTTGGTACACGTGTGGTGGAAGGTCGTGAAATATCGACTTCTTTCTATTGGTCATTGAGTATGCCTGTAAAAACAGAAACATGGATCATGATTAATGGTGTCACCTCACCATGTCACAGAACGGAATCTTCTATGGTCCCACGCAATGCCAGATAGAAAATTTAAAGCTTATGTAAAGAAAGTACTTTGTGAGAAGGCTTATTACGGAACCGATGATTATCTTAAAGACAAAAACGTCTGGCTTGAGCTTGGCGCGGGTCCCTTTTAAAGGTTTATATTTGTACACTCACAAATGACATAATTTGAGTACAATCAGTACATGTATTTTATACAAACTGACACTAATTTCAAATTTGACATTTTTAATTAATAATTATGACATAGCAATGTATTCTCAGTCCACACATCTAATTTTAATATCAGTATAATTGTAAGGTTGACGTTTTTGGAGAAAATGCTGCAGTACAGTTTGTTACCGCTTCTTCTGTACTTGCGCTTTGGAGGCGGCAGTAAACTTAGTTGTAAGTAAATGATCTGACGTCAACAACTAATTATTAAGAAATCGAAAGAAAAAAGAAATGACAATTATCAAGTGATATAAATATCCAAAGATAAATAAATGATTTGACTTTGACTTTGACTTTGACTTTGCAATATGCGTCCCTGTTCCTCATCCTTGCATTTCTCCTCCGTTCTCGCCTTGAATAGGGGGATGCAGACGCCCACAGACTCCCGCTCAACACCTTCCACACGGCGCGAACGGGGGAGAGGTGCGAGGACGGGGAACGGGGACGCATATTGCGCAGGACCTTAGAAGATTCCGTTCTGTCTGTGGGATTTACTTATATAAATGCTGTGACCATGTCTACAGTCATACGAACATCGCAAATTAGTAATCAATACAAGTTTATTTGCTAGGCAAATTAAACAACCTCGACTGTCAAAAACGCCATCTAGTGATGACTAGCGGAACTACTTATTACAATTGATATCCGTAGCGCCAGCCATTATTTGCCAAAGAAAACCCTGGCTTTTAAGCATTAACCTCCCAATAACTTTAAATGGCAAACATAGCTAAGAACTACCGCAAGGGAACTTGCTTTCACGTAAAAAACCGCATCGAAATCATCCGTTCGAGAGCCATGGACAGTACAGAAAGACATACTGACCGACAGACATTATGGGCTACGCTATGGGCGAATCTTTCACGAAAAACGTCATAAACCGTGTTGCTGAAGAACTTCGAAAGTTAATTTTTAAAATAACTATTGTATAATTAAAGTAATTATATAATAATTACCTATTTGAATTGTTTTCTATTTGACAAGGTGCTTAAAAAATCTGATTTCATATGGACTGGTGACGTCAAAGTCCATATCGGCTATACATTTGCCATAGAAAGTAGCGTTTTTGCGAGTAAGATAGACATATTTTCTTAAAATCGTTATGTCTCGTTCGTTTTTCAACCAATTTTTATTCTGTTTTCACTGTTAGTACTTTACTTTTAAATATTTATGGATAAACTGGTTAAATAACACAATATTTTTTCATGCATAATCCCTATTGCAAAATGAAGTCATTAACCTTGTCAGTGTACCAGCATAATTCTAAATAGGTGATGAACCGCTTCCTCATCAGCGGATCGACGTCGTTTCTGATCATAAAGTTCTTCACATTGGCAATGGTGGAATCGTAGTCATCTCTGAAACAACAAGTTTATTTCCTGGGCTAATAAAAAAAAACTCAACTGTCAAAAACGCAATCTCGTGGTGAGTGTTTAGTATTCTACTAAATTTAAAAAATATACTGTATTATTTAATCGTTTAAAAATGTAATAACTGTGAACATATATAGTGTGTTTGAGTCAAGTAGTCACCTCTACACGTTCAATACATAACAATGAGTAGCAGAAATATTGATACAACTTGATATCGGTAGCGCCATCTATTATTCGCTAGAGAAAGCCCTGGAACGCTTCATTTACCGCAAATACCAGACACAATAGTAAAACAATGGACGGTGCATTTATTAACACCATGCGGTAAATGAAGGGTTAACCGTTAACCCCCAATAACTTTTATAGGGCCGAAATGTTTTTCATCAAACATAGAGAACCACCGCATGTAACCTTGCTTTCACGTAAAAAACCCGCATCGAAATCGAAGCGCTACGATGCCATAGACAGATAGACAGACAGACAGACCGACAGACAGCGTCAAACTTATACCTAACACCTCTTTTGTCGAGGGCAATTATTTGCGTCCGCGCAACTGAGAACTCGCCTATAGCTGGCTGCTCTTCTTGAAGAAACTCGATATTTGACTAGGCACTTTTTCGAATACTAGGCGTGTTATATTCAGGCGCGGTCCGAAGGGGGGGGTCATAGGGGACATGACCCCCCCCCCCAAAATCTAAGGTCAGAATGAGAAATCCCAAAAATTTGCCAAATAATAAAAGGAAATTTCTAGCTATCCCCTAACAGCGATAAATTTATAGTTTGCTGACATCTAGTGGTGTTTTTATGAACTACGTACGATGACCAAAATAACTTGGAAATGACATCTAGTAAACCTATTTTTTATTAGTGTTGTGAGTGACCCCCTCCAAGTTTTCAAGCTGCGACCGCGCCTGGTTATATTTGGATTTTCATCTATACTTATGTAAGTTACTGTTTTCACATTATAAGATTCTGTTCTTATAAATATGTATCAAATTTGCTGTTAAAAAACGCCAGGTCGAATGTTGAGATTCCTAGAAATAAATTATAGGATTATCTACAGAAATTCGCATCTCAATCCATAATAATTCACATTATAACATACCTAATAATGAAAATGGGTAAGTATATAAGTTATATAAAGCCTAATTAGTACCATATTAGTTATATAACTAATATGGTACTAATTAGACTTTATATGGCGAATATTTTTCGTTGAAGCCAACTTACCTTAGGAAGGTAGTGACCATGATGGTGGCCGAGTAGACGGCCTCAATGAAGAGCGTAATCAATATGCAGATCTCCAGCAGCAAGATACTGTACACCAAGTTGTCATACACTTCCATGTTGAATACCTCTTTGTGCGCTGTAAGATATGCAGGAAATTCGATTATGGTCACAGCAGACTTATCAACTCATAAACGGAACGTAAACGTATCATTCGAGCATTTTTACAGTTCGATACCTCTGCGTCTCCGAGCAGCCAGAGAAACCTCGCGGTCCGACCCCCCCGCATTCGTCGTAATCGAATACGTAGGCGTAGGAGCATTAGCTCGTTCACTAGGTACCGCCCGGCGGTACCTGGACGATTTGCGTCCTAAGTAGGCCCTTCTGGCACCGTAGCTTCGGCCCTTCCGGCAAAACATGGGTGTTGCAGCACCCCAAAATTTGCCATAATCCCTAGCGCGCCCAAAGCCGAGGTTTCCCCCTTGGGAGCCCTTTGCGCTGCTGCTAGTAGTATATAAATATAGGATGCCGGGCCTCTGGCCCGCTCCTCAAACCTGGTCCAGGTGAAGTAGGAAATGCCGTCCGAGGCAACCTATGTCTATCATTTAAAAAAAAAACATTCGTGCAGTTCGGTATTCTTCGTATAAAACTCCCTACTGCAACCATTCGTAACGTAATCGCCTTGCCTCGTGATCAGCTCACGAAACGTTTTACTGGGCGGTCAAATTGCGGTACCCACGCTTAGGTACGGTTTGTCATCGGCGGGCTTACGTTTCTTCGTACCCGAGCTTACGTCTCTTCCTGCACCTCGCATTTGCCTAATTTTTTTATTCGTAGAATTCTGACTCGTGTAATTTTTTGGCATTTCAAAGCGGTCGGCGAGCGGTTAGCGCGGCGTCGCCTAGCCGTAGCCGAGTCGACGTACCGATCTGATCCGGTTTGGTTACGTGCCTACCTCAGGTTGAAGGCGCGGCAAAAAGCGATAGGGTGTCGATCCGGTTCAGCTTCGGAAAAAACATCTGATAAATTTGCATCTCCAATGCGTTCTCTCCACCGGCGATAAAATCGCGACTAGGACGCTCTTCTATCACCAGGTAATCTCTACGAGATTAGAGAATTGGTGATTCATTGCGAGAGGCATACGCACAGAAAATAATGAGGCGGGGTGTTCTTTTTGGATGTTTACAAGAAAATTTAATATGAAAACCGTGAAAAACGGAATGCATTTTCCTTGACAAACAACATGAAGGCTTAGCACGAAGTTAACCTTGACATTTTTAGCAAAAAAAAAAACACTAATTAACAGTTACAGAAACATCGCGTACGAACGATTAAAAAGCGCCACTTTGGAAACATTTGCGTAAATCATTCGTAGGCGATTCAAAAAGCGGTCCCAGCGAAATAATTTATCCTTCATGTCACCGCTATGACATCGCCTCATGGATTAGTTCATAGGTTAAATAAAGAAGAAGAATAAAAAAGAAAGTGGTGGCACGACGGAACTAACGCCGCGATAAACGCTCCCGTGGGGGCAAGGCTCATGGAGGTAGATGTCAGGTTGCGACCGCAGGTAAATTTTTAGCAAATTGGGTAATCAGAGCATTTAAGACGAAGTGGTAGCTAAAGTGGCGCCCTCATTTGAAATAATTTCTTCAAAATTTAATATGGTGATAATTAAAAATTTGATTTGTATGAATGTCTAGGAAGACCTTTAAACTATTTTATGAATAACCTTTGAAAGTAATATTGGTAGTCCGTCTGGTTTTAAAACTGTTTTAAAACTAGACGGACTATTGGTAATAATTTCAAAGGTTTTTCATAAAATAATTTAAAGGTCTTGGTAATTGATTTTAAATGAGTGCGCCACTTTAGCTACCACTTCGTCTTAAGATCTTGCAGCTCTAAGCAGACAGACACAGGGTCGCAAGACGCGTTGCTAATATTGCTATAGAAATAAACTCTAAGCGTCATGGCCAGCGTGAAGAAATAAAGAAGGAATATTGATGGGTTGCTACCCTCCTATTCACATGATTAATTCGATTGAATACAATCTGACTGAAGAGAGAAGTATCTGGTACATTCTACTTTTTCTTTTCCAGCTATATATAACAAGTTCATTTACAGGCAAATTAAAACCCTCGACGACACCATCTGGTGATAAGTGGCGAAACTACATAATATTGTAATACGTAGCGCCATCTATTATTTTCCAGCTAATATACAAATCCCAACAAGAGGACTGACAGATGATATGATGATTCAAGGAATCAAAACAGACTTACAGGTGAACGTCATTAATGAAACCGCCCAGTACAATCCGTAAGTAATTCTCCCGTTAAAAGGTTTGTCGTCAAGCGGGGCAGAAAACCAGTGAGGAGCGTGTGTGAAGTTCCTCACTAGACAGTGACCGAACCTGCAACCAGATAATATTTATAGGCGGACTTAAGAGTCCCCTTACCCTAGACAAAATCAGACTTTTCCATACAAATGTAGTCTACGTTATATTTTGAGACGACATGTCAAGTATGGGCGAAATTATGTAATTTCAAAGAAATTGCATATATTTAGGCATATAACTAGTTTTCACATTTCAAATATGAACTTAAAAGAGAATATAGTGTATCATATTTAACCATCAGCATTGAAAACTTCTGCACCCTTATATTTTTTTTTTTCAGATCATAATTATATTGTAGGATACCAATTATAACCCTAGGTAATAGCAATTTCTTTAACATTAAAATTTTTTACCGAAATCTGACATGTCATTTCAAAATAAAACGTAGACTACATATGTGTGGAAGAATCTAGCTAGGGTAAAGGGTAAAGGCTATTATAATCTACCATTTAAGCCACTGGTGATACCGAGAATAAGAAGTCTTTAGAAGGAGATGCAAAATATGTAATTTTAAAAGATATATTGCTAATAAAAACATATTTTAATTGAAAATAATAATATATATCAATAAACTTACATCCAAAATAAACATAGATGAAGTAACCAATACGTATACTTATGCCGAAGATAATGTGCACGCACTGCACTTTTGAACGGTACACGAATACACGCCTTCTGTATATTGATTGGTAGGGCGTTCCAAAGCTTTGCCGCTGGAACAGCAAACGAACGTTTGAACAATCCACTCGTGAAATAAATAATAATATTACACGCATGAATCCCTGCTGCAAGGCCGTGATCAGGTAGCAGGAGATCAGCTTCAACAGTGTGAAGGAGATCAGCCTCAGCTGGTAGCTGTTGTACAGCCACATCTTCTCCCTAAGGTTGCGACAGTATGAACCACTTACTACAACAAAAAAAGTCAACAACACTCACTGGAAGCACATGAATCCCTGCTGCAAGGTCACGATTAGGTAGCAAAAGGTCAGCTTCAGCAGCATAAAGGAGATCAGTCTCAGCTGGTAGCTGTTGTTCAGCTACATCTTTTCCCTAAGGTTGCGACAGTATTGGCCATTTACTACAACAAATAATCATCAACAACACTCACTGGAAGCACATGAATCCCTGCTGCAAGGTCGGGATCAGGTAGCAGAAGGTCAGCTTCAGCAGGATAAAGGAGATCAATCTCAGCTGGTAGCTGTTGTTCAGCTACATCTTATTTCTAAGGTTGCGACAGTATTAGCCATTTACTACAACAAATAATCATCAACAACACTCACTGGAAGCACATGAATCCCTGCTGCAAGGTCGGGATCAGGTAGCAGAAGGTCAGCTTCAGCAGGATAAAGGAGATCAATCTCAGCTGGTAGCTGTTGTTCAGCTACATCTTTTTTCTAAGCTTGCGACAGTATTAGCCATTTACTACAACAAATAATCATCAACAACACTCACTGGAAGCACATGAATCCCTGCTGCAAGGTCGGGATCAGGTAGCAGAAGGTCAGCTTCAGCAGGATAAAAGAGGTCAACTTCAGCTGGTAGCTATTGTACAGCCACATCTTCTCCCTAAGGTTGCGACAGTATGGGCCACTTAATACAACAAACAAAAAATCAACAACATACTCACTGAAAGCACATGGATCCCTGTTGCAAGGTCACGGTCAGGTAGCAAAAAATCAGCTTCGTCAGGATAAAGAAGATCAGCTTCAGCTGGTAGCTGTTGTACAGCCACATCTTCTCCTAAGGTTGCGACAGTATTGGCCATGTACTACAAGAAATAATCATCAACAACACTCACTGGAACCACATGAATCCCTGCTGCAAGGTCGGGATCGGGTAGCAGAAGATCAGCTTCAGCAGGATAAAGGAGGTCAACTTCAGCTGGTAGTTATTGTACAGCCACATCTCCCTAAAGTTGCGACAGTATTGGCCATTTACTACAACAAGTAATCGTCAACAACACTCACTGGAAGCACATAAATCCCTGCTGCAAGGTCGCGATCAGGTAGCAGAAGATCAGCTTTAGCAGCGTGAAGGAGATCAACCTCAGCTGGTTGCTGTTGTACACCCAATACTCCTCCACAGATTTGAGGTTGCGGAACACCTGTGACCAAGAAATGATGGTAAAATAAATTTGTAGGATGTACTATTTGATACTACATATTTGTTCTTTTCAGGAAGAGATGGTCGTATCCTTTGCCGTATATGGCGTTTACACTTTGTTTTAAAAAATATAGAAACTCTGATGCCCTCTGTGAAAAGAGGAAGTGTGCTGCATCTACTCCCACTATTATTGTAAAATCGATCCACGAAGCAAATAAAATGTAAATATATTTTTAAATATATATGGACAAATTACACGGATTGCGCTAGCCCCAAAGTAAGTTCCGAGACTTGTGTTATGGGATAATAACTCAACGATTCTATATTTTATAACAAATACATATATAGATAAACACCCAAGACCCAGGACAATTTGAAAAAGGCCACTTCCAACTTGCCCTGACCGGGGATCGAACCCGGATTTTCTGGGTGACGGACTAGCATGGTAGTTACTATGCTATTCCGCCACCCAGAAAATCCGGGTTCGAACTACGCCACGGAGGTCGTCATATTATAAGTGTATGTAAACTCTTGAATTTTACCTAGCCACTCCACAACACGATTCCCTCTTTTCCAAATACATCTATAATATTTAAGTAAAATTTGGCAAAGATGTTTTGATTTCTAGGCAGCGTGATCATAAAGGAAAGAAATATGAAAAGCAATCCTCCGACAACAGCCCAGCTTTTAAATATAAGATGAAGACGTATATATAAACACCTGCCAGTACCTTGGGTAGCTTCAATAGCCTTTGGATTCCGTCAAACGTCCCGTCCCCGATGAAGTACAAGAGCGGCAAGATGGCGGCCACATCCAGCACGAACCAGATGCTGCGCAGCTGCTGCGAGGACGTCTGCGAGAAGTTTATGGGTACACCTGCCCACATTTGAATCAGCTTAGGCGATTCGCACACTACTCCGCACCCCACTGCGTAGCGCGCGCGTGACTGTTTGCAAATTCCTAAATTTGTTAAGAAAACACGCATAGAACAACACACTCACATCACGTCTACGCGCGTCGATTTTGTACGGCGGCCCCGCGCTAGGCAGCGGGATGCGGAGCAGTGTGAGAATCGCCTCAATTGTATACTTATATTCTTCCACACTTAGCATGGCACCGGGGAGAGTTTTTTGACATCTATCACTATCTCGCTCTTTGCAATGATGACGAGTGCGATGGCACTAGGCTATAGTGTGGTACTCGTATAAAGTTTATTTGGTTTTATCAACGGCCCCGCGTCGTAGAGGCGGCTGCAGGCGCCTGCAACCGCAAGCTCAACACCTCCACAAGGCGCGCACGGGGGAGAGGTGCGGGGACGAGGAACGGTAACGCATATTACGCGGGACCTAAGAAGATTCCGTTCTGTATGTAATACGTACAATAATTCTGTGCCGTTTTTTTAATTATCCAGAAATAATAGAGCCACATTTTTCGGTTATACCCTTTCAAACAAAAAAGAATTCTACAGATCGATCCAGGCGTCTGGCGATCCGATTCAAAAATCGGTAAAAGTCCAAATTCACAAAGATACGGAGCATGTAAGTTCCAGAGTGGGGGTTCGTGACGTCACAGATGTAAATATCGTACAAAGCCGTGACATCATACGAAATTGTGTCATGCGTAAATGCGCAGAACTTCGTAATTTTATGTTACTCAAAGAAAAGAAAAAAAATCTAACCGATGCGCGTTGGACCAACAATTTTTTTAAGTCATCATGCCTACGAGTAAAATGGGCAAACCATTCCATTCTGTTGGTCCCAGGCTTTCATTCAAAGAAAGGAAAGAAAACAACCAGTCCTCATCTGTTCACCCCCAGGCTATAGCCAATAGAGGCGGATGGCGGCGCGGCGTGAGGCGCGGAAGCGGCGAGCGACGAAAACAAATTGTAGATAAGACAACATTAAGAAGTACAACGTACCTTCTTCAACATGAGCTCCCGTGGACAGGTGGACGATGACGTCAATGATGTTGATGACATTCACCACGTTGTCAAAGAAGGAGAACTCCGGAGGACGGCTAACCACGAACACCAGGAAGTAGGGGTACATCTGACACGGGAAAAACATACGCGAATCAGGAAAACTTGAATTTTTCAGGGTTCAGGACTGCCCTCATTTGAAATAAATTATTTGAAAGGAATCGGAGATATCATTTAAAATTTTGTTTTGACCAAGCCCAAGATAACCCTTCAATAGTATATTATGCAATTAGTGCATAAAGAACGGATTTACTTCGAGGGCCATAGATGAATCACGAGCAGGTGAAGGATTCTAACGACTGAATCACGGCCGTAGGGAGTGATTTGCGAGTGATTCAAGTGTTAGAATCCTGAGCAATGCGAGTGATTCATGGCCCTCGATGTAAATCCGCTTTATTCAACAATTGCATACGATACTTTATACCATGACTACGAGAATAATTTTTCAAAACTAAAAACCGACTTCACCACCAAACTACACAACCATTTTAATAAAAAAAAAAATGGGACCACTTGACAGGTATTCCCTTAAAAAAAAGAATATTCTAAATCGGTACAAACGTCTTCGAATAAATCGATCAACATATATACTCGTAAAACATAAGATTTCGACGAAATGATAAGCTCCTCTTTTGGAAGTCGGTTAAAAAGAAAAATTTAAGCGAAAATAGACATTTAATGAAAAAAAAGAAGGTTAAATTAATTAAAATGGACATTAAAATTGGAACAATTACTAAAATTAAGAGTAAATTGTTCTAAATTCAAACATCAAAGCAGTAAGTAAAAGTGGTTTAAGTTTATTTTATTCACTGCTTTCAGTGAATAAAATAAACTTTTTAGAGGGGGAATGGTATAAAATATTTTATGAACTACCGTTTACAATTTAAAGTGAGAATGTGAAGATTTTTACGCACATTTGCGAAAATTGCCGGAATTGTTTATGCAAGAGAGGCCTCTTGCATAAACATTTCTTCTCACAGGCCTACTGGAAGAGATCTCTTTATAGATAAGTAGTGCCTTTGTACAACATTTGATGTAAGTATTCTCTGTATAAATTTTCCGTGTACATAAATTGGTAAATAAATAAATAAAAAAACGGCAACTTTTGCCTAATGTGCGTAGAAAAGCTTTACGTTCTCACTTTAAACTCACGGTTGTATCCGCAGCGGTAACGTTTCAGAGCCCGGGTACCTAACCCAGGTAAATTTACGAGGTAACTGGTTTTTTACACAGAGCGACTGCCGTATGACCTCTGCAACGTAAAGAGCAGACCAGATCCTTGGATAGGTGAGCAAATGCTAGATGGCGTCAGGGACGCACAGTTTATACGTGCCTTCCGAAACACGGAATCATCTTTATTTCCGGATGTGATTCAAGCCTGCAATATCCTAACCAGATTGGAAACAAATTTAAGTATGTTTTCCAGTGGGATTCGAACTCACGACCTCCAGATCACGAGGCGAACGCCTTGACGACTGAACCACGGAGGCAGTCCTATTGTGATAAATGGACAAAAAACATACCACGGCCGCACAAAGAGCGAAAAACGAGACCACGATCTGCCACGCCACCTGGAGCGAGGAGTCAGGCTGCAGGATGCAGGGAAAGGTCGACTTCAGACATATCGCGTCCGTCTCGTCCGCTGCGGCATCCGCGCGCTGCGAGCACAAAATTTTAATCAACAAATTATTATAAGTATTCATGTGAATACTGTATAAGACAAAATGTATAATACAGCGTGGAAGAGACATACAGGTAGTGGCACGAAACACTAGCGCTGACCTTGCTGGCGCAGAAGTAACAGAATTGTACTGTACCCGTGCGCAGTATCCCCTACAAGTCGCTCAGCGCTAAACTTACGTGCTGCTACGTGTAATGTAAGAAATCAAACCACGGGCTGTAATAGATCACTATAGTTTAATAAAATTAAAATTACAGTCAAAAATAATTGGCATTCCCGTACAAAAGTGTGTAGCCACCCGGGAAATTTGTATGGGATTTTTTTTTGCTTTTTTTTAACTGTTATTTTAATTTCATTATGCTATTGTGACCTAGTATAGCCCGTGGTTTGATTTAATATATTACAGGTATATCCTTTCCACATTGCATAGTTACTGGCAACATCTTGGCATTATTATGTAAATTAAAAAAAAAAATCTATAATTATCTATGCATAACGAAAGTGTGTCAAAAATATTAAAACAGTGTTGCCCGCCTCGTCTGCCAATTAATTAATAATAACAAGTGATTGTTTGCATTTAAATCTAAAATAAAACGAGGACATCTCCCGATCCTCACCAAATACTAATTAGTAACAAAGGCTATTAAAATAACATGAAATTACAATGCTGCATCTACTAGCAGACATAGCATCACGTGTGTATCCCTAATGAGAGCAATTTGGGACTTGTGTCTATGAGCAGAGAGCCCAAGGCCGTAAAACTCAAAGGCCACTTTTAGCGGGCGATAGTGATGGTGGGCGAGAAGGTTGAAAAAGGAATCACAAGTTTATTTGCTAGGCAGATTGAAAAGAACGCCATCTAGTGATGAGAAGCGGAACTACATATATAATTTGCTAGGTAAAAACCCTGACTTTCAAGCGTTAATTCCCCATAACTTTTAAACGACTGAACCGATTTACACCAAACATAGCTAAGAACCACCGCAAGGGAACTTATTTTCACGTAAACACATGCCCTTTTTTATTGAACCCCTTTTTTTGTCGGGGGTTAAAAATATGAATTACCATTTTTGCCAATTTCTTTAATCAGCTTCTACGATCTACGTGAGAAGAAGGGCAGCTAGTCATTCTAAGTTTATCTTTCCCCCTGGACCAGCACGGAAGGAAGCAGACATATACCGCCATCCAATATCCGCAAAGTCCTAGCAACTATTAAGCAATAAAAAATGCCATTCAATTCAAGAATCTTACGTATGATGACGTCACTGAACCACCTAGATAGTCTAAAAAGCAAACAAAATTTCTTTAATAACGCTTCTCCAATCACATTCCAATATGACACGTGGCAGCACACCAAGAAACTAACAGCGGGATACCTGGTTTGGCCAAGGCCTTGTTGCCTTGCCTGTCTAGAAAAAATTAGGTAAATAGTTCAATGAAACATTAGAAAAATCCATTAACGCACATTTCTCATGATGTAGCTACACGCTATCTCCAGGAAGATTTCAGGATGTGCCAGAATGAGCTTGCCATCTGCGTCCTTGGCTTCCGTCAGGAGCTTCAAATTGCTCCTGAAGCTCAGGATGCTGCTCTTATATCTAAAACATAACAAAAATTGAAAATTCCAGTACTTCAGTGAGATAAATAATAGCCATTACTGTCTTTCTCCCTTTCCTGACTAAATCTAATCTTTCTGTCATTCATTAGAATTATCTTTTCAACTTTAACTTACTTGGCTTGTACGGGAAATTTGGTATAATGGTATCTTTTCACTTTTTCAAAGTGTTCCTGTAACAAACATTATAAGGTTGAATTGTTTATCATTATTAATGGCTTTATCCTCTCTGAAATTAAAAATAATATCACAACTTGCGGTTATTTCAATGGTCTAAACGACACAAAGTAAGAAGTTTCGTTTGCATTAATTTTGTCATGCTCACTAAAATGTCCAATCCGGTGGTGGCGTCGCTGGTCGGGTCGTTGATTGGTGCTGCCGGGAGGGACTGGTCAGCTCGGCTTCGCTTTTTTTGACTACTTAATATTTTTTATTACGCAATTTATGTTTGTTTACTTGTTCGCAAGCATTACATGTTATAATGTGTCAACATTGTATTATATTATAAGTATTTATTAATTAAAAGACAATTATAATAATATGACCAAGCCCTTCTGGCGAGTAGGCGACCAATACTGTGAAAATGAGTTTCTTTCGGCGTTTCTTCTCAGCAGTGATCGTTACGAAGCGCTGGTATCGGTAGCTTTTCTTTAAAAATAAATTAAATTTTAATATACTTTACACGTAACATAAATTATACCTATTGACGTGTAAAAGTGCCTGTAAAGGTCTAATTACTGAATAAACATTTGAATCTTTGAATCTTTGAATCTTTAATGGTTCTGGCCCGTGGTGGAAATGAGACATCGGGCACAGATGTGGTACCATCAATAACCTCATCTTAATTTAAGTCTTTTCACGTGCTGAACGAAGACCATTTCTTTCATTATTCAATGTGATTGACCGAGCGAATGAAGCGAGCGAAGCGTCTCTGTTTCGAGATTGTCCAAAAATGCTTTCGTTAAGCTGCTCAGCAGTTCTCGCTTGCAGGTCGCATTTCTCAACAGATTCTCATTAAATTTTGTGAAAAGCTTCGACAATTATATAGAATATTTTTGTCGATTCAGTTTTTAGAAATTTTAATGAAGTATGAAGTATGGTATGAAGTATATATTGAAAAAAAAAAAAATCATGTCAGCTATTTCGATAATTTTTCAAAAATCTCATAAACCTTTTTGTTACCCTTATGAAGACGCAACTTATTTGTCTGAACAACATTTTTATCGGATAAACTTTAACGGGTCGAGGTGACTAGCGAGGTCTGCAGCTCACAGATCCTACTACAAGTAGCATCTCGGTTATTTGCTGGTTTAATGCGTTTAGTACTCACATAAAAGCAATCCATTATAGTTTCTGTCTGTTCATTGGTCTTGCCGTATCTTCGGGCCACTCGCCACAGGTCGGCGACGTCCAACACGTGAGCGGTGCAGAATGTAGCGGCCCTAAGGGGAATTAAGGGTTTATGACTTTATCTACATTTCACAGACCTTTTTTTTCATCATTATCATCATACATGACGACATCCGTGGCGTAGTGGTCACCATGCTAGTCTGCCACCCAGAGGTTCTGGGTTCGATCCCCGGTCAGGGTTAGTTGGAAAATGGGCTTTTTCAAATTGTCCTGGGCCTTGGGTGTTTATTTATAATGTATTTGTTATAAAATATAGTATCGTTGAGCTAGGATCCTATAACACAAGTCTCGAACTTACTTTGGGGCTAGCTCAATCAGTGTAATTTGTCCATATTTATTTATACTATCATGTCTTTACGTTCCTAACGAGGCAGACAGAGGACTTTGGATCTTGCGGCTCTAAGCAGACAGAACCCAAGCCGTAAGACTCAAAAGCCACATTTAGCGTGATGGTTGACGTGAAGGTGGAAAAAGGAATCACAATAGTGAAGGGTTTTAGCCGCATCGCCTATTAAAATGATTACCAGTTTCGCTCAGTCCCTCGATCGACTTTAACGATCTGCGCGGGGAGGGAGGCAGCTGGTACATTCTAAGTTTTCTCTTTTCTCCCAGATCAGCATGGAAGATATTATTTGTATTATCATAGTTATGCTTATGATAAACTTTGGTTTGTATTGTAAAGCGTTATTCCTCTATGATATCTATGTCTGCTACATATAATTTTTAGTTATTTACAGAGCGTCTGCCAAATGTCAAACCTCACTGGAAATGCAGTTGTTGCTTAAGATGTCTTTAGTCCTTTAGTTTTATCTTAGTACAGTCAGGTACCAGGATCAGGCCCTCAACTTATATTTTGAAAAAAATTTTATTCAGAGAGATTTTTTTTTTCTGAATAAAAAATTTCATGTTAATATCATTTTTAGTATAACAGAAGATTCAAGATATAAGTAGAGGGCCTGGTCAGATATCTTAGTACTCGACTGTACATTCACAGGTAAAGATGGAGTGATCCTATGAAGGTCGTAAACCATAAGGTTTGCACTAACCTGATCGTGACGTGAGACTGTCCACAACCCGCCGGCACGCCACCAGCACAGGCAGACAGCATTGTGCCTCGAGTCATGCGAAGGATCGCGGTGCTGTCATCTTCTGCTGTCACCATCTGGAAGTTTAAATTTTATGAGGAGACGTACAATTTTTTTTAAGTGAATAACTTCCTGAATAAAGACTTCATTATATACACGCTGATATTTCATTGGTTTTACTTACTTTTACTATCCAGGCTCAGCGACCTAAAGTGAGTCTTGGCCTCCAGCACAAGAGCACGCCAGCGCTCTCGGTCCTGTGCTGGCTCTTGCCAGCTGTCGCCAACTTGAAACTCGCTGTTTCATTGGTTTTGGAAAAAAACTCGAATTCAAGCCGCCGCCGGGCGCCGCTCGGTTCGTTCAAGGAAAGAAACTACTGCTGCTGTTGTGGCGAAAGTTACAGTTCGCACCACGCGCGTTTATTGACCTTAATAACGCAACGCCTACGCGCTACTAATTGATCTAACGATTTACTTTCCAGTTTGGGTCAGATTTTTTTGTTTAAGAATTTTTATTTTGACTAGCTAATTACGTCTTACTAACGATCCTTAGCCTTCGGCTCCAAAACCAATGAAATATCACAGTGTGTTTAGAGATAATGAGAAAAGCCAGAGTAAAGGCAGAAGCATGAAATATGTAATTCATTAAAATCAAAAAGCACAGGAAAAGCAAGGCAATTCAGTAATTTATCAATAAGTCCAGAATAAGCGTCAAGTTACTGATGCAGACTGGATACAAAACAAACATCATACTTAATACCAGAATTTTCCAGGGTCCAGTGCTGCCCCTATTTGAAATAAATCATTTGATAGGAAAAGGAGACATCATTTAAAATTTTGTCTTGACCAGGCACTAGATAACCCTTCAAACTATTTCATATGAACTACTGTTTACAGTTTAAAGTGAGAACGTCAAGCTTTTCTACGCACAATTGCAAAAAGCGTATGTGCGTAGGTATCCCCTTAAGAGGATTTCTAATGTCGAGAGAATTGCAAAATAGATATTTGTAATAGAAGCTTGTGCTACAAGGGACAAAGGTAATATTTTGAAGGCGTGGGCGCTACTTTGAATCCAGTGTAAAGCGAATGAATTCACAGTGATTCTACGATGAAATTTTGAATGAAGCGAGGGATTCATGTATCCTTCGCCAGAGATAAAAAATATTACTGTACCTGAGTAGCACACTTTTCATCTCCATCTATGAGAAAAACTAGCAAATACAAAACAAAATATAAAGAAAAGTAGAAAACCTACAATACGTAATCAGAGTTCAACCGACATGTACCCACTAACCTTTATTTAGTGTAGTTTTCATTCAATAAATACTTATAGATAATTTTTCGAAGAGCACCAACTTCTGATAAAATGTTCACTCATAATCATAACTCTGTTTTAGTGATTCTTCATATCTTTTTATAAGTAAACTTAATATTCACAATCGTCTTAAACTTACGAAAAAGTATTCAGATTTAAATAATTATATGTCAATACAATATTGTAATCTAAAACTTCTGTAATTACTTTAAACTAACGACAAAAATTGCGCTTTTTAAAAGTATACTTATTTCTTTTTTCGAAGCGAAGAACATAATAGTATTTTATGCAACAGTTTTATAAGGAGGGTTAAAAAATGTGGCGCAGGTTACGATGCGAGCCTTGGCGAGCATCGTAAATTGACGACATCGAGCATTTTTTGACTACTTATACAACGTTGCATACAATACTTTTTCTACGACTACATTTACTAAAATAAATACAAAAATAAACAAAGAAAAGTACGAAATACTACCATATGTTTGGTAGATACTAGGTATCTATTACTTAATTTTTTTTTATTGAAGTCTTCCTAATGACTAAAAGTGATTTTTGAAACATGGAGTCACATAAACGAATGTTTTTCATACAAAAACGTTTGAAAAATGGCATCATATGTTAAAATAACGATTTTATTATATTGGCGGTATGGTAGATCTAAAGAAAAAAAATTTGTTACGAGTTAGGCTAGGAGTATCGTTTTGGCGAAATAACGACACATGTGCTATTATATTAGGAATAAGCTATAGAATTTTCTGGAATCATATAATCTATGTTCTTATATTAGTGTTCGGGACCATTTAAAAGACAGATAACCGTACAGGAGCAGAAAAAAATGTTTACCTATATTCATCCGTGTTGACGACGATATTGATGTATTCCAAATATAAAAAATTACGTCGTCCTTGCTAATAACTTAATCTTTTAATAATATTTTTTTTTGCTGGACTGCCAACATTATTTTTGATTTGACATAGATTACATTCGTGTTTAGTTTTCAAATTGCTTTTAATCCCTAGGGACTTTATTTTTCACTTTTTAGTCATCTAATCCACTCGAAAACATCGTTTTTCGAGCGGATGAGATGATCGATGTCGCGCTATGACCGAACCACCTGTCGCGATGTGCGATAGAAACAAATGCAATCCGGACCAAAAATACCTATGAAAAATACACAAAATCAACGTTCCGTATATAGTTCTGTGGTAGCACCCTAATTTCTCCTCCAGAACTTAAGTAATATAATTTTTTTTTTCTTTGAAATTTGAAGAAAAGCTTTGGCTTTTTTTTTTTGTTAAATATAATCTTATCAATCAATGTTTGCTAGATGTTGGAACACAGTGAAAAAATTTATAATTTTTCCGGTTTATGGAGGTTCGTATATCTTTTTGTAATAAAATTATGGAAATTATGTTTTTTTTTTGGACAAAATCATTGCTCTACTGGCGAAATATGTATGGACTACGTATGTATGGAAATAACGCCGAATGATTTCCTCTTAAGTCCAGGCTTAGATAAAAGACAAGGCCATCATCATTTAAAAACAGGAAACAATAGTAAACAATGTTTTTAAAAATAACATTGTACAGTGTTATAACCTTTGAAAATTAGCCTTACCTCGACGTCTCCGTATGTGATGAATATCATGGCGGACTTGGTGGTGTTTCTCTTGATGATGGCATCACCTGGGATGTAGTGGATGGTGGTCATCTTCTTTGCCACCTCGGACAAGAACTCGAAGGTCAAGTCGCACAGGATTCGGGTCTGAGCAAGAATTATTAACATAAAGATTCTTTAGACTTCGATTGAAATCTTATTGTTAGATACAAGGAAGATTCAATTCAAAATGTCAAAATCAAATGATAGCATAATCGGGGTGCGTTTGTGCTCCATGTCCATCACATAGTAGACAAAGGAGTCGCCTAAGATGGAATGTCAAGTATCACGAAAAGAAAGAAAAGAAGAAATAAATATAAGAAGGAATCACACGTTTTGTGAAATTGAGACCTAAGAAATACTTGACGTCACCGAGAATTAGGAATTTACCGATGGTATTAAAATGCATTGGGTAAAAAACCAGGAAGCAGACACCGGTTTGCGAAGCAGCATAATAAAGATGCTACCAAGCCGCTACATTCGCAGGAAGCTCTCTACACACAAAAGGAAAATAGAAACAAAAGAAATAATAGAGGCCTAACGTATAATATTATAAAGGCTGACCACCAAAATGAAACTACTCATATCCAACCCCCATCATATGGCTATAAAAATATACAACCATGTCCTTAACTATTGAAAGAATATAGAAAAATTTTGCATTATTTGCTTTAAGTCTGAAAAATTCCTCATTAATAAATGCTATTACAAAATATCTGAATTTTTCGATGGCAACTTTGCTGCAAATTCACTTTGATTTCTCTACTAATAGATGAAAAACAGCGAATTGTAAAATGTTATTTGTAACTAAAGTGGCAATTAGCTCCCTCATGTTTGCTGTGCCCTTTGCTGGGCGTTACTTGTACCTACCTTCTAATCTTTTTGTAACAACTTCGAACTTGTGATTTGCAAAAAAATCTGAATCTGAATCTGAAATGCTGACATATTGTACTCATTGTGTTGTCAAACGAGCGAGAGTGAGTAAAAACAAAGGAGTCTCCCAAAAAGATAAAAATAAATACTAACCCGTTGAGTAGCCTCGAAGTAAATGTCCGTGTAAATGAGGGTCGTCAGAATCGGTGGAAACGTCTTGAGGAGTTGCGTCTCAGACACAGCCCGCTGCTTGTGCCAATACATCTTGTAGAAGGATTGCACTTTGTCGCGCAGGCTTGTTGGCACGTTGGTCTCATTCTGTTGATTTTTGAAGATGAGTTAAGAAGCCTCCGTTAATAATAATAATAAATTACCTTCTTAACGTACCTACCTACTAAAAATAATTAAATAAGTACGCTAATATTATTATGATCTAGGTTATTTACTTAGACTGACACTAATATCTGTCGGTCTGTATGTCTGTGCCATTGTAGCCCTCGAACGGATAGACCGATTTGGATGCGGGTTTTTTACGAAAAAGCAAGTTGTCTAAAGGTGGCTGTTAGCTATGTTTGATTAAAATCGGTTCAAAGTTATTGGGGGTTAACGCTTGAAAGTCCGGGCTTTCTCTAGCAAATAATAGATGGCGCTACGGATATCAAGTCGTATCGGTATTCGGTAGTTCCGCAACTCATCACGAGATGGCGTTTATGACATTCGAGTTTTTTGTTTTCAATTTGCGTAGCAAATGAATTTGTTTCTTTTACTGACAAGCCCAGAAGTATTTCTCACGTTCACTTTTTACCGACATCCAAAAAGGAGTAGATTGTAGACGAATTGATAATTCGTCGAAAATTCTTTTTTTGTTTGAGGAATATAATTGTCAAGTGTATTTCTTCCTAAGTGTGGTGTGTGAAGTTTGGGGATAAAGTCAGTTTTGAGTTTTCAAAAATTATTCCTCTCTACCATTGCTTAGAATATCTTACCATCTCTTTCATGATGAGTCTGTATCTCGCTCGGAAGGCCTCCTCGGGCCGCATGTAGATGCTGATGACCAGGGAGAGCGAGGCGACCGCCGCGCCGGTCACCACCAGGCATCCACTGATCATGATCATCAGGTAAACGACACGTTGTAAGTCGTTGATCGGCGGTTTTGACGGCCTGATGGCAAAAACTAGAACTGTACCGGTTACGTTACAGAATACGTAAAACTAAGGTATAGAAGCATAACTCTTGAATAGGAAATTTGCTAAATTAAACCAAGTTACGGTATACTAAAGTGCCATTTAGTTTGCAAGCGGCGTATATGGCTCGAGTTATTAGCCCAGCATGCGCAGAACCTGCCCAAATGTAGGTAACTTCACAGAATAAGTAAAGTAATCACGTACAGAAGTCTTACTCAGAAAAGAAATTCAATGAAATATCTACTTAATGTGGTTAGCGCCATAAGCGAAGCCAGCCATGGGCTCAAGGTGGGGCAGCAATCTGAAATAATATGTAACTAGCAAACTAGACGGTCCGCCGCTTACCCCAGTTAATTTTAACATATAAAATGTCGAGTGTGAACTTTCTTACGAATATTAAGTATTGTAGTAAGTACCTAGATAATTTAATTTTTAGGTTTGGTTCGGTAACTTAAAGGTCTGAGCCAGGGTGGGGCAAGCGCCCCACCGTGGCTACGCCCATGGTTAGCGCAATGATTTAATTCAGCTAGCGTCAGAACTCCTCACCTCTTCGTTTAGATACCTAGACATACATTGCAAGCCAATTTCATTCTTATTACTCTGGACAAACGATTTATGTAACCGAGTTTTCCCCTTCGAAGTGGTCGCCGCGCAGATAGTGATAATGTAGGTATATTTTCGATACGTAAAGGGGGAGTGATACAGGCCTGACCAAATATATCTAGGTAACGTCAGCGAAGCGATACCACGGCACTGTTTGTGAGGCGGCTTAACTGAAGAGAGTCATCTACAGGTGGGTGGATCGAACAAAGAGCTGTTTGCCTGTCTCTGCGTGAATTCATAAGACAGCTTTGTATGCAATGCCGTACAATAATTGATTGCTTCTCTATCGCATTGGTTCACATTGTAATTATAGATTTAAGCATAAAATAAGTACTTAGTCCTTTTTTGTAGCCACAGAATAATAAAACAAAATAGCTTCATTAATAACACTCTTCCACTTAAAGAAATGACTTCATCTAGATTACAAATCACACGAACAGACTACGCAGCACCTCCTCTTATTTCCTTTGACTTCAACTATCCAAGGATTGGTTCCGGTTTACCCTTTGGTTTGCGGAAATCAGACGGCAGTCGCTCTGTGTAAAAACCAGTAACCTCGTCAAATCTCCGTGGTTAGGTAGTGGACCCCGCGGTTCTGAAGCGTTTCTGCTGAGAATGCAATCGAGAAAATGCAGTCGAATGTTTTTTTTGGGCGGCAAACAAACAAGCGGGTCACCTGATGGTAAGTGATCACCGCTGCCCATGGACAACTGCAACCAGGGGTGTAACAGAAGCGTTGCCGGCCTTTCAGGAAGATATAGACTCGTTTTTTTAAGGGTTTCAATGTCGTATCGGTCCGGGAACACTGCTGCAGGAAGTTGATTTCACAGTGCGGTCGTACGTGGTAAAAAGTTCCTTTTAAAACTATCTAAGTGGTGTGGATGAAATTTTAATTTCAGGCGATTGGTGTGTTGGTGAAATTTTGCAGCAGGTGATATTTTTGATGATGACACGATAAGAAAATTTGAAGCCACGATAATATTTATAACTACCTACAACCTTTCACCATGCCCTGTTTTTAAATAATTTATTCGAAAACTCACCCTATAGGAACAAACATCTTGTCAACGAAGTAGAGGGACGAAAGGAACTTAGCCTGTTCTTGAGGGTTGACATCGATAATAACCCATTCCGAAATGTTATGTCCATGGAAAGCGTCAGCCTGAAGAATGGAGTAGTCAATTATTATTTTTGAAATGTGTGTTCTTGACCCATTTCCAGAGTTCGGAATCACGGGTGCTATTTGCTATCAAAAGTATGGATATGACTAAAAGTTCCGGGATTTCTCGAGAATCTAATTGGGTACTAAGTAAATAAAGCAATAATCATTATGTGATTTCAGGATAAGTATATTTTTTTGGTTAAAATATATCCTAAAATCACATAATTATGATTGTTATATTTAAACATATATCCTACATTGAGTAGGTGACCGTTTTGTCCCATTATATTTCGTCCCATTGGAACGAAAAGCTACTTTCAAAAATTTCGAGGTATGTGTTGTGCGATTCGTCCCAATAATTTTATTATTATATTTTTGTAAATTATTTTGTACAGACAGCAACACAAGCTTAAATAATAATAAAAAATCAACAACAAAATGTACCTAAAAAGACCTGGTATACCTTGTATATTAATAATATAATATATTCGGTTGACATTTTTTTGCTGATAACTTAAAAAACATCAATGGGAAGAATCGATACGAATTTTTTGCGTGTGTTTCGTCCCATTGCGATTGGGGCGAAAGTTTAATGGGACGAAACGCTCACCTACTTGACTACATTGTGAGACAGGGTAGTTCAGAGTAAAAGTCTATCCAGTCCGCCAAGAAGAGGCGATTCAGAATGGCCGGTACTGAAGCGTGCCGTCGCTCTTTCTCGCTCTAGCAAATGACGGTTCTGAGCGACAGTCAAGAATAGCAGCATAGGAAAGTGTTGTTCCATGCTAATCAATGAGTCCCAACCCTTAAACCTTTAAGCTATAAATGGACTTTTGCTCGTAACATACAGTAACGTATCTACTCTCACTTTATCGGTAGTTATAAACTAAAAAAATAAAATTAAAAATTCTTTATTTCTGTACCATGTTATGAGTGTAAGTAATCTTAATGTATGTACTTAATTACTTTTTGTAGAAATAGTTGTTTAAACTGTCTAATATTTATTTGGTACTTAGTTGTAGTAGTTATTTTAATAATGAATAGGGCAACTGATTTCTGTAAACTAGCTTCCATCAGAAAAGAGTAGTTCTACTGATATTGGCTATAAATGTAACATGAGCAATAGTCTGAGGCCTCTCCTCATTTGTTCGTTGAGAATAGCGATATCTGAAGTGAATTGTTGTTTCTAATTTTATTACCCCTACATGAGAGTGACTTATTTGTGATTGGGATCTCCATTTAAGTAAATAGTAACCTATGTTAGGAGATCCTACTCTTCAATAACAACAAACATATTTAGGTACTTCTATAACTATTATTACATATCTACATTTTATTTTCTATACTATTTACAATGCGACACAAATAAATTATAAATAAATAAATAAATATATAGGGACAAATAACACTGATTGAGTTAGCCCCAAAGTTAGTTTGAGACTTGTGTTATGGGATACTAACTCAACGATACTATATTTTATAGTAAATACATATATAGATAAACATCCAAGACCCAAAACAATTTGAAAAAGTCCACTTTCCAACTTGCCCTGACCGGGGATCGAACCCGGGACCTCTGGGTGGCGGACTAGCATGGTGACCACTACGCCACGGAGGTCGTCCGAATTTAAATTTGAATTTAAAGAGGAATTGAAAAAAAATGGCTAATTTCAAAGCTTTTTTGTACAAATTCCCGACACGTAAATTGAACCAAAATGGCGGTCGTCGGCGCATTTGTAACTGCGCCAATAACCGCCATTTTGGTTCAACCTACGTGCCGGGAATTTGTAAAAAAATGCTTTAAAGTCCGCATTTTTTGTTCAACTTATTTGTGACGCATTGTAACTGTTTTGAAAAACAATTATACATATTGTAGTGTAGTAAGATAATTATGTCTAGTATAATCATAATATACATATTATATAATAACAGCGACTTATAAAATAAAGAGTACTCGTCCAACCATGGTTCAATATAGTCGCCTCCGACTTTGACAGAAAGGGTCGCCATTTAGAATATAATAAGAAGGATTGGATTTTACTAGGTCGCCAGTTTACCATACCTTGTCGAAATACCTCCAAATCATAGACCAAATAACGCGCAGCACCGCGAAAATGTACATGTACTTCAGAGAGGTGCCCAGAACGCTGCCGTTCAGGTTGTAGCCGTTCATTTCCCCTAAAATATTTGAAATAATGTTTTTTTCTCATAAAGTTTCTGTAGTCATAATTTTTATTAATCTAAAGTTTTTGACATAATTTTGAGTGTCAGTACCTATGTTGAAACACTTTCTTACTAATATATAAATTTGGAAGTAACTCTGTCTGGCTGTAACCTCTTCACGCTTCAACCACTGAAGTAATTTAGATGGAATTAGTGTAGGTATTACGGTAATGAAAAATGGAGTGGAGTTTTGTATTATGGACTCCTATTTGCCATAAAAAGGTAGACTTTATAAGAAAGTAGTAAATTCACGCAGCCAAAGATGCGGACAGGATGGGTTTTTGCCCGGGCATATTGTCGCATGCCGAATAAAAGTCAGTATGTTCCAAAACCAGTATGTTAAACAAATTTTAAATGTGAAAAGCTTTAGGTATTATAACAAATAGTTTTATGAGAATAAATAGAAAACCTTCTGAATACAATAAAACAGCATTTGTAAAAAAATATATTTAGGTCTTCATTTTATTTGCCTTCTCAGTTATATACAAATAAATAATTATTATAAAAACAAAAAACCCGACTGCCTTTTCTTTTTGTTTTTTTTTTTACTTTGATATACCCAGAACCACTCTCACAGTAAATACGAATCTAACGACACCTCTCAAGCACAAATCCATCGATCCTTTCAGGCTGCAGGGCGTGCCAAACAATTATACATACATACATACATACATACATACATACATACATACATACAAACATACATACTCTCGAAAAACATAACCCTCCTTCTGGCGCAGACAGGTAAAAAGTGAATTATTGCTAGTCTTTCGCATATCTAAAATAGATCCCTTTCTATACTTTCACTTAGTGTAAATCTCATATTTACACTAAGTGAAAGTATAGAAAGGGAAGGAAAGAAGAGGTGAAAAGACTTTCAAAATCGGTCACTTGCAGGGTTCCATAAAACACATATATGAACCACCACTACAACAGCTGCTATTCCCAAGCTAAAGGAACCTTAATACTGAATCTATCTGCAGCTCTTACAGCCTTACAGTAGATTCTGTATGTATAGTATCCCATTGAGACTGCCTCCGTGGTCCAGTGGTCAAGGCGTTCGCCTTGTGACCCGGAGGTCATGGGTTCGATTCCCAGTGGGAAGCATACTTTGTTAAAAGTTGTTTCCAGTCTGGATAGGATATTGCAGGCTTGAATCACCTGATTATCCGAAAAGAAAGATGATTCCGTGTTTTGGAAGGCACGTAAAACTGTGGGTCCCGAACGCCACCTAGCGTTTGATCATCAAACTATCCAAGGATTGGTTCCTGGTTTGCCCTTTGGGTTGTGGAGGTCAGACGGCAGTCGCTCTGTGTAAAAAGCAGCAACCTCGTCAAATCTCCTTGGTAAGATAGCGGACCCCGGGCTCTGAAGCGTTACTGCTGAGGAAGCAACCGGGAATACGCTTGGATGATGATGAAAGTATAGAAAGGGAATAATAAACAGAAGACTTACACAAATAGTTGAATGGCCGATGCAGTCTTATAAAATAGCATACTGACATGATTATCTGATTGTACCCCTTTATCTTCAATACGAAGTGTAGAAAAGAAATGAAGTCCAGGACAAACTGTACTGTAAACAGAGAAAAGTTTATTTGTTAGCAAATTAAAAAATAACCCCGATTGTCAAGAACACCATCTCGTGATGACTAGCGGTACCACCAAAGTCGTAGTTTAGTTACTCATCACTAGATGGATATTTGTAGCACCATCAATAACTTATAAATGGCTCGACCAATTTTCATCAAACATAGATAAGAACCACTGTAAATGGTTATTTTCTAACTTTATTCTTTTTGCTACTATGGACAATTTCACACTATGGTCATTAGACACTTTGGTCAATTTCACACTATGGTCATTAGACACTTTGGTCAATTTCACACTATGGTCATTAGACACTTTGGTCAATTTCACACTATGGTCATTAGACTCCGGAAGGTAAGGGAATTTGCTATCACGTGAAAATACCGCATCGAAGTCGGTCTATCTGTTTGAGCGCTACGATACCACAGACAGACACATATACAAACAGTCAGACAGATAGACAGACCGACAGACCGACAGACATTGGCGCCAAACTTATAATATCCCTCTTTTTTGTCGGGAGTTAAAAAGAACTACTGGGAACTTCAATTCAAATTCAATTCAAATATATCTTTATTATCATAGGATATTTATAATATCTCTTAATAATCGTCACTTTGTTTTATTGCACAATAATTGTTGACGTCAAAAAGTTACTTAGAACTAAGTTTACTGCCGCCTCCAAAGCGCTAGTGCAGAAGAAGCGGTAACAAACTGCACTGCAGCATTTTCTCCAAGAACGTCAACTCACAATGAAATTAATATTTATAGTTAATATGTGGACAGAGTATACATTGTTTGTTGTCATAATTTAAATTAATTTTTTTAATGTCGAAATTTTGAAATAATGTCAAATCAAGTTGTAAATTCAGTATGTACTTAATGTACCAGATTATGACCATTTCTGAGTATACAAACCTTTAAGAGGGACCCGCGCCAAGCTCAAGCCAGACTTTGTTGTCTTTAAGATAGTCATCGGTCCTATAATAAGCCTTCTCACAGAGTACCTTCTTTACATAAGCTTTAAACTTTTTGTCAGGCATATCAAGGACCGATTGTGGCAGTTTATTATAAAAAAGTATACCGTTCCCCATAAACGTTTTACTAACTGTTTTGAGCCTATAATACGGGGCAACTAAGTCACTTTTATTGCGTAAGTTTCTGACGGTAAAATCGCTTACTTTATTGTATGAGGAAATATTTTTCCTTACATACAGTATGTTTTCAAATATATACTGTGATGGTAAGGTTAGTATACCTATTTCTTTGAAGAATTCTCTGAGTGAGTCTCTAGATCTAAGCCGTAGATAGCTCGAATTGCCCTTTTTTGTAAAATGAAAATAGTCTGAATATCGGCTGCACTCCCCCATAGCAGTATGCCGTATGACATTAAACTATGAAAGTAACTAAAGTACACTAGTCTAGCAGTTGCTACATCTGTCAAATGTCTTATTCTCCTAACAGCATAAGCCGCAGAGCTAAGCTTATTTGAAAGTTTTGATATATGAGCGCCCCACTGAAGTTTCGAGTCGATCGTAATTCCTAAGAAGGTAGTACTTTCAACAAGATCGAGTTTTTCGCCATCTATCAGTATGTCGACGCAAGCTTGCCTCACATTGGGAAGAGAAAATCGAATGCATTGGGTCTTTTTCGCATTTAACATGAGGTTATTGGCAGTAAACCAATCAGAAATGGAAGACAAGGTGCTGTTCACCGCGCTAGCATCTGTGCTATGACGGTCAATTTTGAATATTAGCGAGGTGTCATCAGCAAACAGCACTATGCCTGCCTGTTTCTCAACCATGTAAGGCAAGTCATTAACATAAACTAAGAAAAGAAAAGGTCCTAGAATAGAACCTTGTGGTACGCCGATTTTAACATTAGATCCGTGCGATTTTATGCCGTTTAAATCAACAGTCTGAAGCCTATCTGTTAAATAAGATTCTATTAATTTAATTGAATTTTCATCAAAACCATATTGACTAAATTTAAGCAAAAGTGTCGGATGATCTACGCAATCAAATGCTTTAGAGAGATCGCAAAAGGATCCAATCCCATCATTTTTGCTCTCCCATGCGTCATAAATATGAGTGATGAGTGCCACTCCCGCATCGGTGGTTGATTTTCCGCCAGTAAAGCCGAACTGTTGGCTATGGAAAAGGTTGTAGGTCTTGAAGTGAAGTAGCATTTGATTGAGCATTATCTTTTCGAACACCTTACTCAAAACTGGCAAGATAGATATAGGTCTGTAGTTGCCAGGGTCTGTTTTTTCTCCTTTTTTGAATAAGGGGATTAGTTTACTACATTTCATTAGGTTAGGAAATATGCCTTCATCAATACATTCGTTAAATATAAAAGCTAAGTCACCAGCTATGACCTTTATAATATGGCTTACTACAGCAACCGACATGCCCCAATGATCTTCCGATTTTTTTAAATTTAACTGTTTAAATGCTTCTACTATATCACTAGGGCCAACATGCTTAAATTTAAATTTAGAATCACAAAGCCTAACATTATTCTTAAGCAACGCTTCAGCACGTTGGGGGTTAGAATCCACATTGGAAGTAAGTTCCAAAGGTATGTTAGTAAAAAAATTATCAAAAATATTAACAATTTCTTCAGGTTTAGTAATAATCTTACCGCTAGCTTTAATTTGACAGATATTTTCTTTTGCTTTATTTCTACCAGATTATTTATTAATAACATTCCAAGTTTCTTTTATTTTGTTAGGGGCATTATTTATTTTTTTACTAATACGATTGGCCTTGGCTTGTCTACAAACTTTTTTAAATATTTTAGAATAATTTTTAACATATTCTACAAAGGAAGGATTAAAATTAAATTGTTTTTGGGCATATAAGTCATAAAGCTTGTTCCTACTTATGTAGATACCGGTAGTAGCCCACTCATTAAATTGTGATTTACTATAACGAAGGGTTCTTAAAAAAGGAGAGGTCAGAAGTACCCGTAACCGGCGGGCATGCATGAAGAGAGTGATGAGTGTAGATGAAGCGAAAGAGGTCTGTCAGGATCGTAGCAAGTGGAGGTCCTTAGTCTCTGCCTACCCCTGTGGGAAACAGGCGAGAACAGGGGTCGCATTTTCGAAATCACTTGTCACAACACGAATGGTTTACGCGAGCGTTTCAAAACGGGCGCATTTTTGAAATGATAGTGTTTGCGAAGGATTTGCAACGAGTGGTCTCGACCACTCGTAATTTTGACATTTGTGGCGCAGATATGTCAAAGAAACATAAAGGATCCGTTCTGTTTCGTGCTGCTTTTTTAAGTGGTGAAATTCTTAGAAAACCATAGACATATTTTCGATGTTTTGGAAAAGTACACGTTTTGTGTTTCGGTGAGTCCTTAAATGAAAAATAGCACTCCAGGAATATGTATGTATGGGAACAAAGGCATAATCCAACCTCTAAGACCAAGAGGCGACTGAGAAAGTAAATAAAGAAGTACTTACACAATGTTAACATTGTAACGTCGACGTTGTCAATGGTAATGAAGGTGTTATAAGCGATGCCGAGCACGTGGAGCGCGTACACAACATTGTAGAAGACATCCATGGCGAGCACGTATGGATGCTCTCGCAGCTCCATGACCGTCCAGATAATCCCAGCCAGGACCATCAGGCAGAACAGGGCGTTCCATCTGGTATCCTCGGAGGCATTATGCATGCATTGGAAGATACGATCTTTAGTCCACCAGGGCGAGTATTCTACCTGTTGCGAATAAATCGATTAGTACCGGTGCGGTCACCGCACTAGCGAGCCGTCATCGGCCCAGAAGTGCGATTTCAGAAACGCGGAGTCACCTAAACGAATGGTTTTTGTATGGGAAAACCATTCGTTTACGTGACTCCGCGTTTCAGAAATCGCACTTCAGGCGCCGTCAACGCGCCAGTGGAATAAAATTGGGATAGTCATCATTGCAGCCGCATAACGCCCACATAGGCTTCACGCAAGAATTTTCGAAATGACCGTCCTAAAGCGGCCTGCTTGCAGCTAAGTACCTAATTAGGTACTGCAATTTTTTATGGTTCGAGAAAGACACCGGTGTCGAGAAAGGCCAAGGAAAACGTTGGGATGACATTGAAAACTATATGAGTGTGGCACTAAGCTGCCGCGGATCGTGGAAGCAAAAAGGGAATGCCCCTTCTTGCTTCTTTGTCAAACAATGGGATACTATACATCATCATGATCCGAGCGTACTCCCGGTTGCATCTTTAGCGGTAACGCTTCAGAGCGCGGGGTCCGCTACCTTAACCAAGTTGATTTGACGAGGTTACTTGTTTTTACACAGAGCGACTGCCGTCTGACCTCTGCAACCCAAAGGGTAATGAGTAAACGCTAGATGGCGTTCAGAACCCACAGTTAATACGTGCCTTCTTAAACAGGAATCGTCTTTCTTTTTGGATAATCATGTAATTCAAGCCTGCAATATCCTAACTAGACTGAACACAACTTTTTCTCAAAGTATGCTTCCCAGTGGGATTCGAACCCACGACCTTATCACAAGGCGAACGCCTTGATCCCTGGACCATGGAGGCAGTCTCAATGGGATACTATACATACAGAATCTACTGTGAGGCTGAAAGAGCTGCAGATAGATTCAGTATTAAGGTTCTTTTAGCTTGGGAATGGCTGTTGTATTTATTGGTGTTTCATCAGGAATACCGATATTTTCTATCGATATATCGATAACCAATATCAGTATTTTATCTAAATTTTTATCAATATATCGATACAAATATCGATATAATACCAGTAGTTACTATCGATATATCAATATTTTGTATGTTTGTTTGTTTGTAAAATCTTTATTATACATAAACACAGGACAAAAATACAGGTTGGAACTAGAGAACAGTACAAAGGCGGACTTATCCCAGATAGGGATCTCTTCCAGTCAACCTTGAAATATGAGGACAATTTACAACACAGGGTAGAGAGCGGGTACAATATACAGAATACACACAATAGAAACCAGAATTCAATTACACTTAACTATTTACTACACTACAAACTATTTAAAATTAATACTTGTAAATCACAGAGTACTATTGTAAATAAATACTTTACTATAACACAGTAAATATAAATACATATATGAATACACACATAAAATATATATACATATGCAATAAATATATACCTAAGCAATATATTACTTATATACATATATAACTCAACTCAAGTCTTCAGAAGTTTCCACAAGCTTCCTCAATCTAAACTTAAAAGAATGTAAAGTTGACGACATTTTGATTTCTAAAGGCAGTTTGTTCCAAAGCCTTGCTGCAAAAACTGCGAAGGACTTATTATATCCCTGCGAAGAGTGAGCGGGTATGTGCAACGTCGGGTTGTTACTCGAACGAAGAGGGGGGCCAATGTCGCGAAATGGTGGATATATCGGTAAATCAATATATCGATACATATTCTCGATCAAATACTGGTATAGGGTATCGATATATCGATACAAAATATCAGTATTCCTGTCCCTGTTCAAATATGTTGTTATAAGGAACTCTGCAAGTGACCAACTTCGAAAGTCTTCTCACCTCTTCTTGTACCATCATGTACTGGAGTTCCACATCTTTGCCGAAAGAGCTCCGACTTTGTCTTCTACTATTATTCATGATTGTTATAATAATTACCAGTATTATACACTAGAGAGAAACTAACAAAAAATAACTAAATTAAAGCTTAGCAAGAAATATATTAGAAGAAACCATTTTTGACGATTGGCAAATTTTTTGAAGCCAATCAAATTTGAAGCTTCGGAAAATTGAAGTTCTAGTGGAATCAAATATGTGAATTGGCCCAAAGAGTATATAATCACTGAATTGGCCAAAGTGCAAAAAAAATTTTTAGTTTCAGAATTGGCCGGAAATGACAAGAAGCCGTTGATGAGATACATTAAACAAAGAGGTTGATCAATTCTAAATTTTCTTTTCTTAGATCTATGCGATTTTCTATAAACGTGCACACAGGTATACTTGCATCATAGAATTATAACCCGTAGACTTGAATAATGTCCAATGAACAAAAAAAATTATGTCCCATCCTTTGACATAATGAATGATAATGATGTTGACTTGAAAAGTAGTGATCAAAGAGAATTCAAATACTACGTGTAGTGATTTTGTTGATTTGTTGACACGATTCGTAGGTAAAATATGGAAGAAAAACTTAGAAAAGTCCACAATATTTTGATTCATTAGAAATAAAGATCAATGTTAGGTTACCTATAATTTAATATTAATTAATCGTTGTAAGAGATACACCAGACAAAATGAGAAGACTAACTCGCCAAAGCTCTACCGGTAAAGATGTGGAATTCCAGACATCAGTGGCAAAAGACGAGGTGAGATCATTGATAGGCCGGTCAATAAAGTAGTTGTAGGGTGCGTGAGCGGGAACCTAAGCGATTCCTACCGAAACTTGTTCAGGGCGCTTAGGGAGTAAACATAGTAAAAGTCCTGACGTCTAGGAGGTGAACGGAGCGAGGGGAGGGCTAAAAGTTCTCAAACTTTGATTCTGTACTCTTTTTTCAAATTGCCAACTATTTTCGAGCTATGCGCTTCGGAAATGTAACAAGATATACGTTTGAAAAACTATTAACCCAACTGCGGAAGCTATTTACGGCTAATGTATATATTTTTGAAATGTTCTAACCAAACCTTTCATATGATACCCCACAAGATATCGAAACAAAAAAAAATTGACTCTGTGACACATAGTTTTTGGGATTTAGGACAAAAACCAAAAGCTTGAGAACTCCCCCCCCCCCCGCGCTCCAGCTTACCTCCTAGACGTCAAGACTTTTAGTATGTTTACTCAATACTCAATCCTTTATTGCTTCCTTAATGTTGTACATACATGTGGTGTTTAATATAAAATGAGAACCAATTAAGGACCCTGACGAGCGCTGCAATAGGAGAGGGGCTATTTTATCTTAAAATTGTTATATATTAAATCATGCAAATAAATTATTCTATTATATTTTGGATGCTAATGGATATGATTGTTTATATGTAAGGATGTTTATATATATATGTATTTGTTATAAAATATAGTATCGTTGAGTTAGTATCCCATAACACAAGTCTCGAACTTACTTTGGGGCTAGCTCAATCTGTGTTATTTGTCCCTATATATTTATTTATGATTAATTTTATTATAATATTTTAATTATATTGTCAGGTGTATTTTAATAGTCAAGTTCAAGATAGGTGTTTATATTTTATTTGATTATTGATTTATTCATTGATTATGTATATATTTTATTTGGTAAAATGTTTATCATCTATTTATTCTGTAAGAATATGATAACATTTATTAATAAGTACTTCCTTAATGAGCTGCAGTTTTTTTTTGTCATTTTCTATATTTTTAATGTCTTCAGGGAGTTTATTGAAAATTTTTACGGACATGGCAAGTGGACTGGATGCGTGGAGTTGAAGACGTGAGAATGGTATCTGTAGCCTGTTTTTATGACTGATTGGATATTTTGATATTTTATCTTTTTGTTTGGGGAAGAAATTTGGATAGTTAAGGACGAATTTGCATATTTGGAAGATATAAATGCTGGGTAAAGTTAGAATTTTATATTTTTTGAAGTAGGGTTGACAGCTTTCAGATGGTTTAATATTAAATATTATTCTTACTAATCGTTTTTGTAATGTAAAAACATTTTTCCAGTCAGTCCCATTTCCCCATAAAATTATGCCGTAATTTAGCCATGAGTAGGCATAAGCATATTAGGTAACTAGGGCAGTTTCTATGTCAGTGTTTTTTTTTTTACTTCTTTGAGTGCAAACGCAAACTTAGATAATTTTTTACAAAGGTTTTCAATATAGGATTTCTAATTTATATTGCTGTCTATATTTATGCCTAACAAGGTGAATTCGTTAACCACCTCTAAATCTATCCCATTAAAGTTCGAATTTATTTTCAAAGGTGGTTTTTGATAGGGGTGAAAGATCATTAGTTTGGTTTTCGAATAGTTTATCTCTAGATTATGATCATTTAGCCAATCTGTGGTCTTTTTTATAATTTCGGTAAGTTTTTGATCCAAATTAGTATTATTATTGGCAGATGTGAGAATAGAAATATCATCAGCAAAAAGAGTGCAATGTTCATTCATTTTTTGGAAAGTCATTAATATAGAACAGGAACAACAAGCAACCGAGGAGGCTTCCTTGAGTAAGCGTCCTTAAGCGCTTTACTCCTTAAGCGCCCTGAACAAGTTTCTTCTGTAAGAATCGCTTAGGTTCCCGCTAACGCACTCTGCAAGTCATTCGTTGACTGGACTAAAGATTTTGGGGCACTGTCGAATTAAAATCGATAAGGAGATAGATACCTCTAAACCAACTGTGGGCTAACAGCATACATAACCCTCTTTTATGTTTAGCATTTAAAAACCCACTCCCTTTATCTACGCCTTTCCGTTCTATCCCTAGCAGTTATTAGCAGGATATTGTAGTTAAAATTTTCGTAGCTTACAGCACAATTCCTTATGAAATCAACATCCAATTTTGTAGGTAAAATTAAAGCAAATTTTATATTTACCTATTTGACGACCCCCGTCGCCGGTCATCATGCCACGCCGTCACACTGAAGGTCCCGGGTTCGATCCCTGGTCAGGTCAAGATGGAAAATTATTTTTATCAGATTGACCTGGGTCTTGGATGTTTGTCCATAACACAAGTCTTGAACTGACTTTGTGACTAGCTCATTATGTGTGATTTATCAGTACATATTTATATATTTATATTCACAGTTTTTTTTACCTACACCCCCGCCGGTCTCTTCTTTATAAGCGTGTTCCCAATAGTTTTATCGGCTAAGTTTCTTGCCATGAGAGTTCACCTTACGGCTTATCATGAAACGCCAAGCATTCATGAATCTCATCATCATCATCTGAGCGTATTCCTGGTTGCATCCTCAGCAGTAACGCTTCAGAGCCTTGGGTCCGCTACCTAACCAAGGAGATTTGACGAGGTTACTGGTTTTTACACAGAGCGACTGCCGTCTGACCTCCGCAACCCAAAGGGCAAACCAGGAACCAATCCTTGGATAGTTTGATGACCAAACGCTAGGTGGCGTTCGGGACCCACAGTTTTACGTGCCTTCCGAAACACGGAATCATCTTTCTTTTCGCATAATCAGGTGATTCAAGCCTACAATATCCTATCCAGACTGGAAACAACTTTTAACAAAGTATGCTTCCCAGTGGGAATCGAACCCATGACCTCCGGGTCACAAGGCGAACGCCTTGACCACTGGACCACGGAGGCAGTCGTAACCAAGCATTCATGAATCTATTATAACTTTATAACAATTACCCTAGATAATAATCTAATCGCAGGCGGAATACTCGTCCTGGTATAGCCAACACCGCCTCCTCCAATTCCTCCACGCGGCGCCCGAAGACACCTGGTGGAACGGCTTCATCTGCATCTTCGTGCTGGCGGCCTTTATCTGGGTGGTCATCGGGCTGACCCCCCACCCCTACGTGTACATTATGGATATTTTTTACAACGTCATCTACGCTGTACACGTCCTCGGGATTGCCTACAATACTTTTATTACAATCGAAAACGTCGATATCGATATAGGATCAATGTGTAGGTATTACTTTATTGAAAGAGCTAGGCAAGTACTCGAATTGTACTTCAAAGATCCTGCGTTTGTATGTATGTTTGTTCATGTTTGTTGGACAATAATAAGAGTATCTTTAAAGCTTTATAAAATTTGGTAAACAGGAATTTTTAAGTTAAAAGGTGAGCCAAATCTATTGATTAAAACTGGCGTGAGACACAAACGTTATAACCATGGTAATGTGTGTCGCGAGACGTCTTCGCGTCTTCTAGTCACATTCTCCGCGGCAGCCTTCATGTCCGTGACATAGCGGACAAACTGCAGGAAAGTCGCCTACGCTGGTACGGTCACGTCCTACGAAAGCCGGCAAGTTACTTGGGAAACAAATGTAAAGCCATGCCGCCTCCGCCGGGGCCCGGAAGGCAGGGTAGACCCAGGAAGTGTTGGCTTGACGTCGTCAAAGATGGTATGCGTGCTAATCGTCTTACAACCAAGGATGCTCAAGACCGTGCAAAGTGGAGAAGAAAAAGTCGGAAAGCGGACCCCGGGCTTCTCAGCATTGCAGCTGAGGACGCAACTGGGAAAACGCTGAGATGAGAGACAGAGAGAGAGAGAGAGACGTCTTCGCGTCTTCTAGTCACATTCTCCCTGATAAAGACCTCCGGATGAGGTCGGCAAAGTAGCTGACTCTCTACTAGAGAAGGCTTTTTATAGGACCGATGACTACCTTAAAGACAACAAAGCCTGGCTTGAGCTTGGCGCAGGTCCCACTTTGGTTTGTATACTCACAAATGTCATAATTCGGTACATTTGGTACATAGTGAATCTACAACTTGACATTATATTAAAATTTCTGGCATTCAAAAAAAAAATTTAATAATAATAATAATGTATTTTTATTTCAGATTATTTAAAAATCCATATAGTGTTAGTAACCTTAACCTTTAATTTATGACCTTACAATTATAACTTCACTTTTTGCGTTTAAAACACACGCGTGTTTTATGAGCTGCTTTACACATCTAAAACCGGTAAAATTAGATCCGCTTTACGAGTAAATGACAAAAAGACATATTTGAATTTAATTGAATTACTTCAATATACCTGGTTTAGAACTAGAAATAGGTGTGATTAAAGTTGAACTGTGTACTTGTATTATTCACAGTTCGCTTTGCCATAGACTTCGGCTCTTACTTCCACTACGTCCTGATAATACAGAAGCGCAGGCTGCTCAAATCGATTTGCTACTATTTGAGACTGCACCGGCCTTTCCAATATTTATGTAAGTCTACATGTTTCTTGATATATTTACTTCTAATATATAAACCTACAAAACCACTCACTCACTGACTCATTGACAGAGTTGTTTAGTCTGTCCCGGGTGGCAGGGGTTATGAATGATATACCATCGTATAAAGGGTGTTAAATGGAGTACCAGAAAAATCTGACATGTTGAAGATCACCAGATCCTGATGTGGAAGGGGTACGGCCTGTGAAAACAGTTTGGGGTAGGGGCGTGATTTTTTTTCCAAAATGTAGGGGGTTGTAAGCAATTTGACGATAGACATATGTTTTTTGATTTTTTTCAAAATCCAAGATGGCCGCCATACATGGACAATTCCACTCCATACAAATTTCATACAAAAGTGCCCTGAGTAACTAGGCGCAGCCCTCCGCGAGGCCGAAGGCCGAGCCCCTCCCCCCCTCCCCCCTTTGAAACCCCTCCAACAAAATATCAGGTCCTACGTAGGGACCTGAAATTTTGTAGGTAGGGATACCCTATAGCACCCCGCGAAACTCAAAACTGCAATCAGATTTTGGATCCAAGATGGCCGCCCACACATTTTTTTAATGTTTCCTCAACAGACTGCAATATTTATCCATTTTCTGAACTGAAAACATATTTAGCCTTCCTCAACAGCTGCACGAAACACCGCGGGCTGCTTGCAGCCCGCGCAACGCCCGAAAAGCTAGTTTACTTCTAATTTTTAATTTTGAACAACATTACAATGCTCTAATTATTATTAGCATTAGGTACAATAGGGCTACGGACTGGGTAAACAAAATGTCATTTTATTTAGTCCGTTAACTAGATTGACCAAAACTTAAGGACCCATATTTTTTTGTTTAGCAAACTAGTAAAAATTCACACTAAAGGTGAACGCACACTTATCCGAGCCGAACGCGTCGAACGAGCCGAAAGAAACGAATTTTCGAATTCTTTATATGAAATCCTATGAAACCTCGCACACCTGACCACGTCGAATCGTCCGAATCTGGAAGAAACACAGAAATCCTAGACGAATTCGGATGACGTCATCAGATTCGGCGCGGGAGATGCGTTCGATTCGATCGAATTGCCTACATTTCGACAATGACAAGTGTGTGAGTAAGAGCAACGAGAGTTATGCGATCAAATAACTACTTCGATTTATTTTAAATGTTACAAAAATGAGCGATTCTAACATAATTGATTAATAAAGCACTGACAATAAAAATCTCGTCAAGATTCATAAAAATTCACATGTAATTACAGTGCGACAGGTGTAAAGGAAATGGAAATAATTCATTCGGCGCGGTCGTTTTATTTTTTCGTTGCGGATAGATATGCGAGGCCTTAAAACTTCGATCGATTTGACGCGTTCAGCTCCGATTCCGATAAATGTGCGTTTACCATAATACAGCGCTTCAAAGTTTTGGAGTAGGGAAGATTTACGTAACGCGAAATTGAAATTGCGCTGTATCTTCAGAGAAAAGAAAAAAACGTATACCATAATTTTTAATAATATATCTAATTAACAAAAATAAATATTGGTAGTGTACTCACAGCGTTACCGTGCGGGACGTGGTTTCGAATCCTACTCGTGACAAAATTATCTAAATATATATAACTCAAAGGTGACTGACTGACTGACATAGTGATCTATCAACGCACAGCCCAAACCACTGGACGGATTGGCATGCAGGTAGATGTTATGAAGTAGGCATCCGCTAAGAAAGGATTTTGATCAATTCTACCCCCAAGGGAATAAAATAGGGGATGAAAGTTTGTATGAAACTTTGCCAATTTTAAACCGATCAGTCTGAGACTTTGCATGCATAAAGCTACTATGACGTAGGCGTCCCCTAAGAAACGATTTTGATAAATTACACCCATACGTGAGCGAAGCCGCGGACAAAAGCTAGTTTATCATATGTTTTAATTTGGATATTTACTTCTGCCTTTAAACATGTTTCAATAAACTGAATTATTTATTTAAACAGTTTTATATTTACAGGCTATACTAGATCACTATGTAATATAATAAAACACGAAAAATATCGGCATTTCCTTACAAAAGTGTGCAGCCACCCGGGCAATACAAATACAAATTGCCCGAGTCAAATATACAAAAGTGATCTAGTATAGCCCATGGTATGATTATTAAGGGTATGTCCCTTCCATGTCGTATATGTTTGACGTGGGGAAAAAAGCAGCCAAACTCCAATGGAATTGGGCTGGTCATGACTGCAGGATGCAGACCAGTGGGCAAAATAGTCCTGGAATTGTGTCCTGAAGCTGGCGAAGAACATACGATGGGCAGGCGATCTTTCAGGGTACAATAAGGGTTAGATCTCACTTGCCAGTACGGAACAGCACTTTTCTTCAAGTCTTGGAACCAGTACCAAAAGTAAAGGTTTTGTTTTCGGTAGTTAGAGATTCTTTTAATTTCGGTTCGTGGGTACCTGTTCTAGATGGGTACCGGTACTCCTCCTTTAAAGTGCAAACCTGCACTTTAAAACTTAAACTTTACCAAGTACCTAAATTAGGTACCTGTACCTAAATTACGTACCTGTACCTAAATTACGTACCTGTAATCTAATTTAGGTACCTGTTGCAATCTGCTTATACTTGTATCTGCTTTCTTACTCTGACTTCATTTATACCGGTACTGGTACCGGTATAGTTCCGAATGACGGAAAAATAGTACCGGTACAGATAGTACATGTCTGGCACCGATACCGCGCCAAGGTCATTGTTACCGGTTCCTATAAATACCGGTATTTCAAGCCTTGCTTTTCCACGCTGCTATCCTTTTCTGTCGCTCAGTACCGTCATTGGCCAGAGCGAGAGAGAGCAACCGAACGCTATAGCATGGCCGGTAGGGTTTTGGGCGACTGAAAAGAATAGCAGCATAGAAAAGTGCTGTTCCGTGCTGATAAGTGAGATCCAACCCTTACTTGCGAACTACAGCCAAATATAGCGAGGCTTATGGAAGTCTAAAATCCTTCGTCCAACAATGAGATACCATGGGCTCTGAAAGAAACATTCCATAATTGGTTATAGATTGAGTTGGTGATAATTTACACCTTCCAGGGGAGCTGAACGGCTACAACCTGAACGGCAGCGTGCTTGGAACCACTCTGAAGTACATGTACATATTCGCGGTGTTGCGGGTCAGCTGGGCCGTCTTATGGGTGGAGGCTGACACGGTAGGCATGATCGCGCTACATTTAAGAACTCAGGTGGGCCGCTGTAAGGACAATTTGACCGAGTGGAAAATTCCACCGTACGCAGAATAGTCAGTGTGTTGGAGGTGCCTGAACTATGGTGAGTTGTTAAGGAACTATGGTGAGTTGTTAAGGTGCCAGTTTGACCTTGGACGTTTGGGCTCCTGGCCCCGCGCGCACAACCTCACACCCCGCCCGGAAACGCTGAGCATAGAATACACGTGGGTTGGTACAGAAGCGCTCTTCATACATTACTCTTTCTTCATACATTAGTCTTTTTATTGTTACTTTAATAGTTTGATTGCCTAAATAGCGACTTATGGTATTAGTCAATCAGTAAAAAATACAATTTTTAATATAGGTAGATACTTACGTTTGTGTCTCAATATGCTCCACCATACTAATAGGTGATGTGGCTAATAAGCACTGTATATCAGAGATGCAAATTTTACACGATATATATGTAAATGAAAATGTTATAAGCGCATCGCACTGCAGCAATTTTTGCACTGAATGGTTTTTGGGTCAAGCGCACCGGTGTGCGATGCGTTTGACGTCACTGATAGTGTTGCTACACCGAGCAGTATGGCTTCTCTCCACAAACGAAGGGACAATTACTATCATGTCCTGTGAGTACCGTTTTTCGCAAATGTGCGTATAATGATTCACGTTTTCACTTTAAACTATATGAAATAGTTTGAAAGGTTATCTAGGGCTTGGTCAAGACAAAATTTCACTGATATCTCTGTTTTCTTTCAAATGATTTATTACAAACGGGGGCAGCACTGGACCCCGAAAACTCATGTATCTCCATGTGACGAAGATTCAGCCGTATTTTTTAATTCGCCGCATTTCGTGACTTGAAATGCGAATGTCATGTCACATCTAAAAAATTTAATACTACTGTTGAGTGTCAGCTTTCGCCAATATTCCCTAATATATGTAAGTATTTTTCAGTTTGTGGTACTCGGTGGCCCGGCGGGAGTGCGCATTGCTAGTGCTTTCGCAAGTTAAGTGACACCGGTCGTGGTCCGCACTTGGATGGGTGACCACAAGTTGCACAAAAAATTTTTCGATCTCCTCTTTGCTAGAAGGGACAATTCCGTAATAAATAGTACGGGCTATACTATACCACTATAGTATAATAAAATTAAAATTACAGCCAAAACACAAAAAAAATCGGCATTTCCCTACAAAAGTGCGCAGCCGCCAGAGCAATTTGTATGAGAATGCCGAAATGCTTATGTTTTGAAGCATGGCCCTATACAGTTGTTAATGAGAAAGAAGAATAGAGGTTTTCAATATGTTGTTCTCAGAATCCACCTAAGTACTCCCATTTCAACTTCTCGCAATGGGCCATAATTCACGAAAACCTGGACGGGCAGGCGGACTACCTCGCCGCGATATACCTCGTCGACAAGATGTTCATACCTATAGGGTAAGTTTTTGCATATAAGTCTATCTAATATTTTAATATGGTTTTTAGGCATTCAACTACTTACCTTACTTACTTTTTTATGACCTTATTTGTAATAGTAGTTAGTAGTGTTAGGTGCCGCAAGCTTAATGCGTGTTAAAGGAATGGGACATGGTGAAGAAATTCGGCGTGCGGATTTGAACACGTGATAGCTCAGTTGGTAAGTCTGGTTCAATCCCCGCTCACGTGGTATTGTTTCACCATTGCTTATTTAATTATTTAGTTTAAGTCTATCTAAATAGATGGGGTGATTAATGTATGTCGTTTATTCTTCTTTATTTATTTATTTCAAAACGTTATTAAGCCAAAAGCTACATTAGGTGAACTCAATGCTAAAGCATTCTCTCCCTGTCAACCTTTAGGAAAAGATGAACAGAAAAGAAAGTTGGCGTCTAAATAGCAGATACTTAAAATATATAAAGCCAGATATCTTAATAAGTTTAAATTATCATAATTACAATAAATCATCTTCTTTTTCATCATCTTCATCTTGTTACGATTTCCTGATCGCCTGGGTGTCACTAACTTCTTCATTAGGATACTTCTAAATAAAAGTTGGAAACTCTTTAAATCTTTTATATTCTGCATTGGTATCATTAATTATTACACATCAACACTTTTTCCAAATCATTTCGCTTCATGTTAAAAATGCGGTCTTTCTCTTAATGTCAAACTGACACCCTTGACAGCGTGGCCGGTGTTACCATTCATCTCACATTATAAGGTTGCATCGTCAGCTGCGTTTCTTCGGGGCCTTTGTTTTTCCAAATATAATATGCATGTCATGGTCATCCAAGGATGCTGAAGACCATGCTAAATCGATAATAGCAGGAACAGTTTATAATAAACACATCACCGCCCCGCATGAAGAGAACCTCGTAAAGGCCGAGAAGCAAAAGCTTAGCAAGTACCTTGTCTTGAATCACGAGGTGACTGCTATTTGGGAAGTGGATTTAACGATCATCCCGATAGTCTTATCGGCGAACGGTCTTATAGCGAAAAGTCTTGATGAACACCTTAAGACACTCTCGCTAGATGGTTGGTTCAAGAGTCAGATACAGAAGGCAGTTCTTCTGGACACGGCACGCGTTGTCAGGGAGGTTTCTCTTTCTGCGGCCCTAACCGCATGAAGCTTGGGCCTTGTAACGGCCTCCTGTGTAGCGGACAGGCATGTTAACCATTACCCCACGGAGGTCGTCAAAGTTAAGAGTGAAAGGACCCTCTTTCGATGTCGCGCTTTTGTCCAAAGCGACGCTGACGAGGGGACGTAAAAATTAAGGAAAAAAAGAATAATAACTTCTGAATAATTTCATCAGGCCGTCAAGACCGCCATCAAACGACAGGGAGCGCGTGCTGTACCTGCTAATAATGATCAGCGGCTGCCTGGTGGTGACCGGCGCAGCGGTTGCGTCTCTCTCCCTGGTCATCAGCATCTACATGCGGCCCGAGGAGGCCTTCCGAGCGAGATACAAACTCATCATGAAAGAGATGGTAAGAAAATATAAATACTACCTGTAACCTATATGGAAAAATCACGGGATTTTAAAATTTTATTCAAATCAAAGTTAATATTAATCTCTAACGTACATACATACTATCACGACTTTGTCCCTGATGGGGCAGGTGGAGGATTTTGTATCTTGCACCTCTAAGCAGACAGAGCCTAATAAGGCCTCTAGACTTAAAAGACACTTCAAATATTGATGGGTTACTGTTCCTATTGCTAGCCATATCGCATTTTAACATGATTCGTATTTTAGCCCATTACCTCGATCGGCTTTTACGTCAAATTCTACTGGCGGGCCGGCTAGGGCGACGTGCGACCGAGGTGCCAGTGGAGCGGGGTGTTGGAATGTGACGTCACAGGCCTCTATTCTTATGAGAATTTCAAATGTCTTTAAAATCATAATTACTTGGTCTTTTTGAATGAAACAAAAAATTAAATATTTGTTTACATACAAGCTATATTCTTATAAACTTTTTTTAGCAATTTTTCATACCTATAGTGATAAGTTTAAAGTGACATTCTACACTATACAATGTCCTTTTTAATTAAGTACAAATATTTTAAGGGGTTATTCAGTCCATCATTTTGAACAACTTTGTCCAATAAATATATATCGAAATACGAAAAAAAATATTTAGGTTCTCATACAGATTGAAGTAGTCACGTGATATCGTTACTATGAAAAACGCAAAAAAAAAAATTTCGTATTTCGATATATATTTATTGGGAAAAGTTGTTCAAAATGATGGACTGAATCACCTCTTAAAATATTTGTGCTTAATTAAAAAGGACATTGTATATTAAAACCGATAAAATATTCTTCATGCCTTAGCCATGTATATTTGGGATCAACTGATCTGTGTCGGCATTCTATCCAACCCGGTCCTGTAACGCAGGTGTGTCCAGCTAATCTAGCTTTACTTAGTGATTTTAGTAATCATTTTTCGGTGATATTAAATTGGGACACATAGTGCGAAGAACCGATGCCGATGGGGCAAAACGCTTCTCGAATGGCGACCGCGTACTGGCAAGCGTAGGACCCACCCACAAGGTGGCAAGACGATATGACCAAGGTCGCTGGGAAGCGCTGGATGCAGGTCGCTCTTGATCGGTCGTGAAAAGGGAGCGGGAGTTGATTGGTTATTGTCATTATTAACTACAATGTGGTCAAAATACATGACCACGGTCGCTGGAAAAGACAAATCCCTAGGCTAATGCTGCTAAAATAATGATGATATTAAATTGTTCTTCAACAGAACGAAACCAACGTGCCAACAAGCCTGCGCGACAAAGTGCAGTCCTTCTACAGGATGTACTGGCACAAGCAGCAGGCTGTATCTGAGACGCAGCTCCTGAAGACGTTCCCGCCGATTTTGCCGTCCCTCATTTACACGGACATCTACTTTGAGGCAACACAGAGAGTTAGAATTTATTGCCGTCATTATTTCTGTAGCATTAAGTTGCCCACCAACCCGTTTGTCCAACGAGGTGATTAAATTCACCTTTTAATCACCAACTGATTGGCCCAGCGAGGTGATTAAATCCTCCTTTTAAGGTGAAAGCACACTTATCTAAGCCGAACGCGTCGAACGAAACGAATTTTAGAATTCTTAATATGAAATCCTCTGAAAAGTTACAAAAATGAGTGATTTTAACATAATTGATTAATAAAGCACTGATAATTAGGATCTCGTTAAGAGTCATCATAATTCACATGTAATTACAGTGCAAAAGGTGTAAAGGAAGTGGAAACGATTCTTTCGGTGCGGTCGTTTCTTTCGGTGCGTACTGCGGTTAGATATGCGAGGCCTTAAAAACTTCGATCGATTCTACGCGTTCGGTTCGGATAAGTGTGCGTTCGCCTTAAAATCACCAATCCGTTCGCCCAGCGAGGTGATTAAATCCTCCTTTTATAGGAAGGCCTTTACTCCAGCAGTGGGTTGCTGTGTGGGTTGATTAAAAAGTTCGCCTTCAACTTCTTCTAAGTAAACGCTCTGTCTGCGTCATGGCTTACACAATGTTTATTACGGTCGTATGCACGGGGTGTTCCTGCGACACCCTCACTATATAGATGTCGAAATCTCCCCCATGAACTTACTAATCCGAAATGGCACTCTTGAACAGATTGTCGCAAAATATAAAACTTTGCTTTCGTACTTTTTCATACATCTCAAAATCCTCTAACACACTCTATGCCTCCGACATAGGCCCACTGGCTCACGTGTGTGTATCATATTTATGTTATGGAACCATTAAAAACATACACATACTGCTGTAGCATTGCCATTGGTTCTGTGCCCAAGGATTGTCCGGAAAGAGACAATATTTAAGAGCGAGATCAAAATTTTTTTTTTCTTGTTGTTGGCGATTAAACTTAGTTGAAGCTTATTTTGCCAGTGTCTAGTTAACCAATGGCGCGGGCGCCAATTTCTTTATTCCTAACCCTAACCTAACTATACAATCAAAGGTTGGTGTAGGTCCTTTGATTGCTTCCCCCCCAATGGGTTCCCGGTTTGTCGTACCGGGGGGGCTCAGTACCCGTGGTAGCCTCGAGCCACGGGGAAGCTAAGAGGAACCCGCGAGGGGGCGCTCCTGCTGTCGTCAACCAGCAGTGAGCGCCCACATTGGGGCGGCGGGGGAGTGGGAAGATCTCCCCCCACCCGGGGAGGGGCGCTCCCGCGGGCTCGGCTTCGGCCTTGAGCCTGTAGGGATGCGCCCAATGGGGCGGCGGGGGAGTGGGAAGTTCTCCCCCCACCCGGGGTGGGGCCGCCGGGAGGGGAATGTTTCATTGCCCTCCCGGCGCTTCAGGCGGGGCCACACCGCCGTGGCTGTGGTTGGAGATCGGTCGCGGAGGAGGAGGAGTGTCGGTGTTACGTTGCCGCTCTCCCTATCCTCCGCGACCGAGCGGTGCCGCACCGCGTTTGCGGCGGTGTGGCCCCGCCTGAAGCGCCGGGAGGGCAATGAAACATTCCCCTCCCGGCGACAGCCTCCCCCGCAGGCTGACGGGTATCCGTAACAGGGATCTTTCCTCCTTAAAAAAAAAAAAAGGTCCTTTGATTGCTTCAAGGGAGCTTCTGGCAACAAATCTATACGAGTCCACTGGTTTTCATAGCCGAATGAGTGGCGGACGGCGTCTAAAGACGCCCACCACAGTCCGCAAATAAATATCACTACAGCCGCACTATGAGTGTCCACTTTAACCATTTTACATATTGTCCATGAGCATGAGCATTTATAACACTAAACTACACCGATTTTATATTATAAAGTCCACTAGAATCAATTTGCAAAATAATTTAAAGCAAACTACAACTGAACCCCTTGACTTCCCGCCAAAAACTCCGATCAAAATTTTTGTAGGTATGCTAGTAGATGTCGACTTTAAAGGGCTATATGACGCGAGGCGAGTTTTCTTTTTAAAAAAGTGAGAGTTGAACTTGCGTGGAGAGGGTTCCGTACAACACCAAAGACTTGATTTTCAATTGATAGAATTCTTTCATTATTTTTCCTGTAATCTAAAAGCAAATAAATTTCGTATATTTTTAAAAAATTATAGCTCAGTAGTTTCAGAGATCAGGGGCGGGGGGAATGGTAAATTTTCGTCTTCTTTCATGAATAAAATCAAAGCTTTTTATTTCACAATAATGACAAATAAAATACATTTGAGTTCCTCATAGCGAGCCCTCATTTGATATATGGGACAGTAATATTTGTAAAACTTTTTTTTTAATTTCAATTTAAAAAAAAAAAACACTTTGCACATCTGTGTTTGGGTCATAGGATGAATACGAATGCTGAATTACGATTGCAGTGTACGCGACTTAAAACGTCTTAAAACTAATTTTCTATTGAACTTTATCAAATTTTCCTTTTCTGTACATTTCATAAGTTGGTCGCCTATAACTTTTTAATTTATAAATCGAATAATGGTATTCAAAAGCTCACAATATTTTTAAAGACCAATTCAATGATACCGCACACCAAGGGTTAGTGGAAAAAAAAAATTACTCCCACTTTACATGTGTGGGAGTGAACCAAAAACAATTTTTTTTAAAGTTTTATGAACCACTTTTCGCATGATTAATATACATGGTCTCTGAGTATGACCGCGGACAGACAGACAGACATGGCGAAGACTATAAGGGTTCCTTGTTTACAACGGAACCCTAAAAAGCTTACTGATTATTTTGGAAGACCTTAAAGACCGCGAGACAGAGACCGGTGGACCACATCGCCCACGAATAACGCTGCATCCGTTTTAAGTGGATACATTACTTTTCGGTGTCCAGTGCTACCCCTATTTGAAATAAATTGTTTGAAAAGAAACGGAGATATTATTTAAAATTTTGTCTTGATTAAGTGAACTACTTTTTACAGTTTGAAGTGAAAACATTAAGTTTCTTTTCGGACATTAACCAAAAGTGGTCGTTATTCGCAAATGTGCTTAGAAAAACTTCACGTTCTTACTTTAAACTATAAAAAGTTGTAGTTCATAAAATAGTTTAAAGGGTTATCTATTGCTTGATCAAGACACAATTTTGAATGATATCTCCGTTTCATTTTAAATGATTTATTTCAAATGGGGGCAGCACCGGCCCCTAAAAATTTACGTATAGACACAATAGGATGATCTAAAAGTTATTGTTCAGAGTCGAATATTGAGTGATCTGAGCTTCGAGTTCCTGTCTGAGTTAGCGAGGCAGATGACCACCATCCACTACATCCCAGGAGACACCATCATCAAGCGGAACTCTACCAAGTCCTCCATCATCTTTATCACTTATGGAGATGTCGAGGTAAGGACAAACATCCATCATGGAATAGATAGATTTTTTAAAAGTATGGTAAACATATTTTTTATTTTCTCTGGTTAGTAATTAATGATTAATAACGAAGATACAGAGCAATAAAATTTTGCGTGACGTCACGGTCAAATATGATTTTTAACTAAAGGTGACGTAAGTCATTTGATAGGAAACGGAGACATCATTTAAAAATTTGTCTTGACCAGGCACTAGATATCCCTTGAAACTATGTCATGAACTACTGTTTACAGTTTAAAGTGGGAACGTGAAGCTTTTCTACGCACAATTGCGAAAAACGGCCACTTTTGGCGGATGTGCGTAGAAAAGCTTCATGTTCTTACTGTGTGTGGTGAAAAATCAACCGATCCTAAATGACTTTACGTGCCTTCTGAAGCAGGGAGAATCTCAAGATCGTCTTTTACCAGGCATACGCACTAACGCAAAAAATCCAGATATCTTCTGAACTATCGATAAGAGCGTTACTGGTAAGTTTGACGCTATAACGTCTGTCTCTCTGTCTGTCTGTGTATCTGTCTCTGGCATCGTAGCACTCGAACGGATGGACTGATTTCAATGCGTTTTTTTAGGCGAAAGCAACTTCTATTGCGATGGTTCAAAGCCATGTTTGATAAAATCGGTTCAGTTAAAAAGTTATTAGGTGTTAACCCTTAAAAGCTGGGGTTTGTTATTTACCTGGAAAATAATAGATGGCGCTACGTATTAGAATATTATGTAGTTTCACCACTTAGCACAGATGGTGTCGTGGGTTTTTCTTTTTTAATTTGCCTACAAATCTTGTTTTTTTGCGTTTAAAATACATTCTTGTCGGTAGAGTGCTTTCCAGAGGCCGAAAATCTTGGTATTATTTTTAATCCAAAATATACTTGTATTTTACCAGATGGTGACAGCAGAAGACGACTCGACCGCCATTCTGCGCATGACACGGGGCACAGTGCTGTCATCTTGTGCTGGAGGGGCGCCGGCGGGATGTGGCAGGTCACACGTTATGATCAGGTCCGTCATAAAGCGATACAGGCTTTTGCCTAATGCGGAAGTCATTAAGGGGATACATAAAATTTTCGGGGTCCAGTGCTACCCCCATTTGAAATAAATTATTTGAAACGAAACTGAGATACATATCATCATCGATGAAATATATTTCATCGATGCTATCATTTAAAACTTTGTTTCGATCAAGCCCTAGATAACCCTTCAAACTATTTTATGAACACTTTTTATGGTTTAAAGTAAGAACGTGAAGCTTTTCTACGCACAATTGCGAAAAACTGACACTTTTGGCGTATGTGCGTAGAAAAGCTTCACGTTCCCACTTTCAACTGTAAACAGTACCTAGTTCATAAAATTGTTTTCTATGGCATTATTAAGATAATATTTTAATCTCATATATGTTTGTTTTCTCGTTAAATAAATGATTTTGCATATTTTTTTATGTAAAATTGACAGGTTCGTATTTAGTTTCGAAAAATGGTGATGCGATTTCCACTACACGTAATACGGTGTAACGCTATTAGTACGATATTTTACTCCGTCGTGTGAGCAAAATAAATATTAGACACAGTTATACATAATACATATTTATTTTGCTATAAAAGTTGATGAGTATATTTTACTTCATAAAATATCTATTATTACTTCAAAAAACAATACATGGATTGACACAGCCTTAGTGCCACAACAAACGGGACGCAAGTTGCGTCGCGTAACAGCTAGAGATGGGCAGTGGATAGTACTCAATCTACCCATTTGAGTATTTACTCACTAGATTTAATAAATAGAGTAAATAGAGCGTGCTCATATATTGACATCGCACTTGATGTCTGTTTACTTATTTTAAAATAAAATTACGTCTTTGCACACCTCCCAGCAAAAAATAATAATTAGTCAAAGAAGCCTACTTTCAGTGTATGATTGGTATGGTATTTTCGTATATTTTAGTGTCGCATTTAACGTTTACCGACATTTTAAGCATATTATGGCGTATGCACACACTTTCCAACAAGAATTGCAAGTGTATACTAGATTTAAGTTTCAAAATTGTCATGAAAACATGAAATAATGAATATGAATATAAATATAAGTTGCAACTCATATAAATCAATCTACTCACCAAATGGATAAATAAGGATATTTATCGGGTATTTACTGAATCTACTGAGTAAATATTAAAATGGGTTGATTGAGTATTTATGCAACTCCCATCACTAGCTGTTACGCGGCGCAACTTGCGCTCCGTTTGTTACGGCCGTTACGCGGCGTACGTTGAACCAAGAACACCGGCGGCCGCACATGCGCAACATCGCCCCGCTACTTATCTGATAGGGTTGCCCCTGCGTTGCGATGTTGCCAGCCGCGGCACGGTGTTGCAAGTGCCAGCGCCAGTAAGGCGCTATAACCCAGCTACTTCGTGCGCGACCTTCCTGCGGGGTACAGACGTTGGCGGGGAGGAGACACTCAAGGTGTCAGCGGGTTACAGATGGTGTAGCGAAGAAAAGTATAGGTAGCGGCACGAAACTCTAGCGCTGACCTTGCCTGCGCAGAAGTCAAAAATTAGTACCGTACCCGTGCGCAGTATAACCTCTACATGTCGCTCAGCCCTAAACTTACGTGCCGCTACGTGTAACGCGGGCAATCCTTCCCCGCTACACCATCCGCTACCCGCTGACGCCTTGAGTCTCCTCCCTGCCAACGTCTGTACCCCGCAGGAAGGTCGCGCACGAAGTAGCCGGGCTATAACAGTCGATACTTTACTGGTGCTATGTAACGTTGACTTCGACTTCTACTAACTTACCTGAAAACAGGTTTGTCGTTTCGTTAGGTAATTTATATTCAATCTACCCAGGGCAGCCACCTTCTGCACGGCTCACGTTTTGGACGTCGGCGACCTGTGGCGGGTAGCACGCAAATACGGCAAGACCAACGAACAGACAGAAACTATCCTGGAATGCTTCTATGTGAGTACTCAAAAGACAGACAGACAGACAGACATAAACTATAAGGGTTCCTTGTTTACTACGGAACCCTAAAAACTGAGCCTGGTGTGGTTTCAGAACCTGACATCAACCCTCTTTGAAAATGCACTTATTGCGCGAGATGATTGTGCTAACTCCTGACGATCTCTGTGGCCTATTAGATAGTCATTATCCCAGGCTGTCACACTGGAGATGGAGGTTCCGGGTTCGATCCCAGTTCGAGTCGTGATAGAAAAGGATCCTTTTTGGTTGACCTGAGTGTTGGATGTTTATCTATATATGTATTTGTTATAAAAATATATATTATAGTATCTTGAGTTAGTATTCCATAACACAGGCCTCGAACTTACTTTGGGGCTAGCTCAATCTGAATGATTTGTCCGTATATATTTATTTATTTACTCCTGTCACCTCTTACGGCTTGTACGGAAAAAGATGATCATATTCTGGGTAGGAAACCACACCGGTTGCACATGTCTCGAATAAGACAAATTTGTGTTGCAGCTATTCATATTTCAGTATGGTAATTTTAAAAATATCTTCACTTTCCGTTTCAGGAACACTTTGAAAAAGTCAAAAGATACCATTATATTAAATACCCAGACTATGCGAAGTAAGTCAGATACATATCTATTGGATTTTTTTTCTAACCTTTATTGAGGACGAAGTGGCGATCTCCACAAATTTATATTAAACGAATATGGACGGATATATTACTAAGTAGAGAGACCTGGAAGAAAATGCAAAAGACATTTGGTCAGCAGTGCAGTGGGAAACATTCATCAACATCTTAGTAAAAATATGAAACTTCAAGATTCAAAGATTCAAAGATTCAAATGTTTATTCAGTAATTAGACCTTTACAGGCACTTTCACACGTCAATAAGTATAATTTATGTTACGTGTAAAGTATATTAAAATTTAATTTATTTTTAAAGAAAAGCTACCGATACCAGCGCTTCGTAACGACCACTGCTGAGAAGAAACGCCGAAAGAAACTCATTTTCACAGTATTGGTCGCCTACTCGCCAGAAGGGCTTTGTCATATTATTATTATTGTCTTTTAATTAATAAATACTTATAATATAATACAATGTTGACACATTATAACATGCAATGCTTGCGAACAAGTAAACAAACATAAATTGCGTAATAAAAAATATTAAGTAGTCAAAAAAGCGAAGCCGAACTGACCAGTCCCTCCCGGCAGCACCCGTTCACGAGTTGACGCACGGATCAGCCATCGTGAAACATAGTATCGAGGAAAATCTATATATAGTTATATTTAGAACCAGCTTTACAGTCAAGACTAACTGATGCCCGCGACTTCGTTAGCGTGGACTTTGTGTTCCAGATCTTCAATTTTTACACCTCAAAGTGCTCATCAGGTTGAACACCTTTTGCTAAAGCGTCATTTTTATGTTTCTTATAGTTTAGCTGGACTATTTTGTCATCAGGTGTTCCAAGCGTCATTTTTATATTTCTTATAGTTTAGCTGGACTATTGTGTCATCAGGTGTTCCATTTTAAAAAATCTATTGTACCCTATATGTTTCCCAGACTTAACAGCTATATAACAAAAAAGTTTCGTTCGTGAAGATTAGCGTGTACAAACAGACAACAACAGACAGCCTTTTTTTATTCTTACTCTATAGATAGATAGATAAATAGATATTTACCGTAAATTTATTTTTAGCAAAAAAATTCAATGTACAGACACATTTTTTCTACTGGTTCATTATATGTTTTGATTTTTATAACTTACTGGGATCTCATTGGGCTCCTTGATCTGCAGATACAAAAGCAGCATTCTGAACTTCAGAAGCAATTTGACAGCACTGAAGGAAACCAAGGACGCAGAAGGCAACCTGTACCTGGAACACCCTGATATATTCCTGGAAATAGCTGGTTGCTACATTATGAGAAATGTACGAAAGTTTTATAAGTTTTTTTTTGTTCCTGAGTGTCTACTAGATATTTTGTAGAATTTCACTTGCCCATTTTATTTAAATTAAGTAATTCAAAGTAATGAACGCCGGAATAGATCCGGGCCAAAATGCTTTGGTCAGATTGTAAGACGGAGACACCGACAGATAAAGACGAGTGAAAAATTAATGAATTAGTGGCTGAAACCTCTACTAGTTGTGTACCAAATTTCATTAAGATCATATAAAAGATACTCACATTATCGTCCGACACACAAATATACATACAAACGCCGGATTGTTCAAGCAGACCCAGAGGATTTCGCTTGCTCATTCAATTAATGATATAAAATTTTGCATACACAGCGATCTGGTTCTGCGGTGGATGAAACTGATGCCATCTGTCTGAAGTCGACCTTCCCCTGCATTCTGCAGCCTGACTCCTCGCTGCAGGTGGCGTGGCAGATCGTGGTCTCGTGTTTCGCTCTTTGTGCGGCCGTGGTAAGCAAGCATTGTTCTACTGCTGGGTGCAATGTTAATAAATCTTTAGACATGCACAGACTATGGACTGACCGGAGGGATACCCTTTTGGTCCCTAAAGATAAATCCCTTATTAACAATATTGAAAAAACACAGAAAATACTAAAAGTACCCCGGAGAATGATTCTCCGAATAACAGTGGAAACCGTGGAGGGTTCGGGAAATTTACCTGGTGCATCGCTCTGCCTAGTCACTTAGTTCTTAAGTATACGCCTCCATAATCTGCTTTTTTTGCACAATTTTACCTGAATTTCGACCGTTCATAAAGTACTCATAAATTGTAAAAATAAAAAAATATTTCGATTGAAACCTTGAAATGTAATGAAAATTTTAAATAAAAAATATAACACAAACTTGTAAGGCCCACTAACAAAAACGTATGTCCTGGGACAAGTTTTATGAAATTTCCGCAAACTATGAATAGTTAATATTCGTTCAATGGATAACTTTAATAATAATACTAATTACATTAAATATGCCCTGAGGCGGTATCTCTTGCTTTTTGGTTTGCCTTTTTTTCTAGAATTGCCCTGGATGAAAATACAAGCTTTTCGAACTATGCTCGCGTTGACGACAGAACCGCCGGCAATTTTTGTCTGTAGTTTTTGACAATGTCCGCGCGTCTTGACCGTTTTCTCCGGAAAAGTTTATAATATTCACATGTACTCGTATAATATTAACAATATTTTTGTGTATTCTGACAGTTGTACCCCTACTACCTCGTTTTCGTAATGACTCGACCCCCGCAGTTCGCATTCTTCGACAGCGTGATTGGCATCATCTACCTGATCGATGTCATCGTGCACCTGTCCACGGGATCTCACGTCGAAGAGGGTACGTTGAGGTCACTTAATCTATTCATTTTCATCGTCGTCTCTGTCACTAAACTACAAGTCAAATCTTGTTCCTTTTTGACAAGTGAAGTTAGAGTAGAGGCAGAATACAATTTGTTAACACCATCTCTCCCACCGAATGTAGTGAAAGTTGGTTAAGGGAAGTGTACCGGGCGATCCCGGTAAAGATTAATGAGATGAATAAAAGTCATTGATAACAGAAACTGAGGTATATTTTAGGAAACTTAATTTATCTTTTATATTAAAACGTGTAAGTTCTCAATGTCTCCCTATCTGATACTAAGATTTATTAACGAATTACCTTTTTTTACCTACCGTTAATGAATTAACGGACGAAATCAAACCTAACAATATTAATACTAATTAAATAAATATTTCTTTGACTACATCTAACATTTATCTGTTTTTAAGTATCTATTATAAGTTAATTTTTCTTACACTATGTACCGATGTGAAAGATTAATAACATAACAACAAACTTGTGCTGATGTAGCTTTATATTGTACGGCTTGCTCGTACGGGAGGTATGGGTTATAGCTTGCGCAGACGAGGAATTTTTGTCCGCGGACTTTTTGTTCGTTAAAGTAGATCGCTTACAACTGTTCGAGTAACGCAAATGAGGGATTAAAAGTACTGCGTACAAAAAGTCCCCCGAATAACCGAGGACATGCAGAGAGCGGACCGGACAAAAGTATGGGGGAGTCCCCGAAAAAAATAAAACTCGTTTGATTAGGCGAAGCAACGCACATGGCGTTTGTTTTCTACATTTCCGGGCAACAAATAATCGCACACCGTGTGCGTTGAGTTCGCGGTAAATCCGCGGCGGACTTTTTATTCGCGGAGCGTACTTTAATCTCCGCCGCGGACAATACTCCGTCGTCTGCGCAGGCCTTTACAGGGAACGGGCAGCATTCTTTCTCCCAGACCAGGAAGCATGGACGAAAGAGAGAGAGTCTCACATGTGTAGTTTTCTTGCAGGTATACCAATCAACTTCATGCAGGTTTCCTCGCAGCAGCTGCGCAGCATCTGGTTCATCCTGGACGTGGTCGCCATCCTGCCTCTATTGAGTTTCGTCGGGAACGGCCAGTTTCACGGACTCCAAAGGCTTTTGAAATTGCCCAAGGTATTTGATCGATGCGTTCTTAATCTGTTCAGCAACTTTCAAACTTTTAAGATCAGAACATTGCCAGGAGAAAGTTCCTACTAAAGCATAGAATTAATATGAGTATTAAATACAGATCAAACAGTATCTTCATAAAATAGTTTGAAGGATTATCTAGGGCTTGATCAAGACAGATTTTAAATGATATCTCCGTCCTCTCAAATAATTTATTTCAAATATGGTCAGCATCCAAAAATACATGTAAAAAGTGCGCAACATGCGTCCCCGTTCCCCGTCCTCACACCTCTCCCCGCCCTCAGCCGTCCGCTCAACACCTCGACAAAGTGAGAATTTCAAATATGAAATAAATTATTTGAGAGGACGGAGATATCATTTAAAATCTGTCTTGATCAAGCCCTAGAAAATCCTTCAAACTATTTTATGAAGACACTGTTTACAGTTCAAAGTGAGAACGTGACGCATTTCTACGCTTATTAGCCTAATGTGGCCGTTTTTCGCAGATGTGCCTAGAACGTTCTCACATTAAACTGTAAACAGAAATCTATAAAATAGTTTTAAGGGTTATCTAGGGCTAGAGCAAGACAAAATATTAAATAATATCTCCGTTTGGGCTGACATGTCTATTAAGATAAAAGCCGAGAGAAAAAAATATATCTGTGTATCTTTTTTAAATAATTTATTTCAAATGGGGGCAGCACTGGACCCCGAAAAATTAATGTATCCCTCAAAACCTGTACAGCTATAAATTGTTAAACCTACCGCTGGAGCAAAAAAATAACGCTTTATTAACTTAAGCTTTAGGACACATGATACTTTATTAATGGTATCACGGTAACACCATCATCCATGTACGCAGGTGTTCCGCAACCTGAAGGCTCTGGAAGAATTGTGGGTGTACAATAGCACGCAGATGAGGCTGTTCTCCTTCACGCTTCTGATGCTGATCCTGTGCTACCTAGTCGCGACCTTGCAGCAGGCAGTCATGTGCTTCCAGTCAGTATACATTTTATTTTAAGTATTATAAGAAATGTGAAAGTTTCGATATTTTGGATATTGGATTTTATTACTCATGCGCGCAAAATCGTCTGAACTATCTGGAGTGTTATTTAAATTGTAGATAGTAAGTATATTATCATTATCATTTCAGCCGCATAACGTCCACTGCAGGACATAGGCCTCTCTCAAAGATTTCCAAAATGACCGATCTAGAGCGGCCTGCATCCAGCGCTTTCCAGCGACATTAGTCAGGTCATCACGCCACCTTGTGGATGGGCGTCCTACGCTTCGCTTGTCAGTACATTGTCGCTATTCGATAACCTTTTTGCCCCATCGGCCATCGGTTCGTCGCGCTATGTGAACTACTTCAACAAACTAATCCGCTGAGCAATGTCAGTGACTTTTGTTCTCTTACGAATTTCTCCATTTCTGATTCAATCACGTAGGGAAACACCGAGCATAGCCCTCTCCATAGCGCGTTGAGTGACCTTGAGCCTTCTTATGAGACCCATAGTAAGGGACCACGTTACAGAGCCATACGTCATCACTAGTAACACACACTGATTAAACACTTTCGTCTTGAGGCACTGAGGTATTTTGGACGAGAAGACACTGCGTAGGTTCCCGAACGCTGCCCAGCCAAGTTGGATTAGTCGAAAGACCTCTAAGTATATGACGTAGGATAGTATTAGGATTCATTGAAATTTTGGACTTAAAATAAGCTAGAGAACTAAAATGTACCTATGTGCTAAATTTCATATTTTTAGGTTTTTAGTTGTAAGCGGGTCAAAAATAGCTCGAAATGGTTCGTGTAAGGGTTGGATTTCTTTTGTCAGCACGTAGCAGCACTTTTCTATGATGCTATCCTTTTCTGACGCTCAGAACGTCATTTGCCAGAGCGTGAGAGAACGACGAAACGCTATTGCACGACTGGTGCGATAGCGTTTCGTCGTTCTCTCACGCTCTGGCAAATGACGCTTCTGAGCGACAGAAAACGATAGCATCATAGAAAAGCGCATGCAATAGCTTTCTGCACTCTCTCTCGCTCTCGCAAATGACGGTTCTGAGCGACAGAAAAGGATAGCAATATAGAAAAGTGCTGCTCCGTGCCGAGTGCCGACAAATGAGATAAAAAGCGAGCGAGTAATAAAGAGAGATCCAACCCTAAATATACACACGGCTGCTGCTTCTTTTCAATTTCTTTCTTTAAACTTGGCTAATAAATGGAATGATCACAAAGGAAGAATAAGAAGATACGATACAACGTGGAAGGGACACATCCGTAATTAATCAAACAACGGGCTGTACTAGATCACTATAGTTTAAGGAAACTAAAATAACAGTGAAAAGGTTAAAAAATCCGACGTTTTCTATACAAATTGCCCGAGCGGCTGCACGCTTTTGTATGGAAATGCCAAATTTTTTTTTATTGCTTTTTGTCTGTTATTTCCATTTCATTGTACTAAAGTGATAGTCTAGTCTAGCCTGTAGTTCGATTTATTACGGGTATGCCCTTTCACTTTGTATAACATGGAATTAAAAACATATTTTTCATGGGATCGTACTTTTCCATACAGATTTGGCCACTGCTTGGTGACAAACTTCACCCACGCCCCCCACTGGAACAAGCTGCCGCTAGACAACACGACAATGGACCTGAGACTATCATTCGGATTGTACTGGGCTATTTCAGTAATGACCTTCACGTGTGAGTTCTTCCAACCTTTATCAGCCAGTTGCTGCTTTTGGATTCTAAAAGACTCGCCAAACGAGGATTCAAAGATTTAAAGATTAAAGATTCAAAAATTTAAATATTCAAAGACTCAAAGATACAAAGATTTAGAGATTCAAAAATTCAAAGATTCAAAAATTCAAAGATTCAAAGATTCAAAGATTCAAAGATTCAAATGTTTATTCAGTAATAAGACCTTTACAGGCACTTTTACACGTCAATAGGTATAATTTACGTTACGTGTAAAGTACATTAAAAAAAATATTTTTAAAGAAAAGCTGCCGTTACCCAGCGCTTCGTAACGACCACTGCTGAGAAAAAACACCTAAAGAAACTAATTTTCACAGTATTGGTCGCCTACTCGCCAGAAGGGCTTTGTCATATTATTATTATTGCAAAACGAGGATTTGCCTATAATTACTGATAATTTATTTATTTAAATTATTTATTGAGCCGAAAATATGATGAGTGTAGATGAAGCGAGCCAAGTTTGTCGGGATCGTAGCAAGTAGAGGTCCATAGTATCTGCGGGAAATAGGAGTGATATTATGTATGCATGTATTGAGTCAAAAGCTGCAGTAAGTAGACTTAAGGGTCTACCTAAATTTTTCGGGGTCCAGTGCTGCCCCCATTTGAAATAAATCATTTAAAAGGAAAAGGAGGCATCATTTAAAATTTGGTTTTGATCAGACCCTAGATAACCCTTCAAACTATTTTATGAACTACTGTTTACAGTTTAAAGTGAGAACGTGACGCTTTTCTACGCACATACGCCAAAAGTGGCCGTTTTTCGCAATTGTGCGTAGAAAAGCTTCATGTTCTCACTTTAAACTGTAAACAGTTATTCATAAAATAGTTTGAAGCGTTATCTAGGGTCTAATCAAGACAAAATTTTAAATGACATCTCCGTTTCCTTTCAATAGATTTATTTCAAATGGCAGCACTGGAGCCCCGAAAATTCAGGTAGCCCCTTAATGCTTTAGCATTCACTCCCTACCAAACTTTAGGAAAAGAAAAACAGATAGGAAAGTTAGATAATATAAGCAAAAAATTACCACTAGTAATCTCAGTAGACGTTGTAAAGTCGCCTACTACGAAACTCGTACGTGAGAGAGGAAAGGAGTGGCGAAAATATTTACGCTTTTCTTTAAAAAAGAAGTGAAGAAACTTAAGATTAACTGTATATTATTAACTGCCTCCGTGGTCCAGTGGTCAAGGCGTTCGCCTTGTGACCCTAAGGTCATGGGTTCAAATTCCACTGGAAAGCATACTTTGTGAAAAGTTGTTTTCAGTCTGGTAAGGATATTATAGGCTTGAATCACTTGATAAAACGAAATGAAAGATGATTCCGTGTTTTGGAAGGCAAGTAAACTGTGGGTCCCGAACGCCATCTAGCGTTTTATCATCAAACTATCCAAGGAATGGTTCTGGTTTACCCTTTAGTTGCGGAGGTCAGACGGCAATCGCTTTCTTTTGTATACAGGGCCGGTCTGTTTCTAGAGCAAGAGCTTTGACTGCCTCTGTGGTCCAGTGGTCAAGGTTTTCGCCTTGTGATCCAGAGGTCGTGGGTTCGAATCCCATTGGAAAGCATACTTTCTTTTTTTCAATTGTTGTTAAGAGTTTGCAGGCTTGAATCACCTGATTATCTGAAAAGAAAGATTCCGTGTATCAGAAGACACGTATAAACTGGGTCCCGAACACCAAAGTTTGCTTATTAAACCTATCCAAGGTTTGCTTCTGGTCTACCCAATGGGTTGTGGAGGTCAGACGGCAGTCACTCTGTGTAAAAACCAGTCAAATCTCCTAGGTTAGGTAGCGGACCCCGGGCTCTGAAGCGTTACTGCTGAGGATGCAACCGGGAAAATACGCTCGGATGATGATGATATACTACAGGATCTATACTTTTCTCCCTTAACCGTAAAGCTCACATGGAGGTGTTCGGCTTCGAGGACGGCATGTGGGACAATGTGGTGTACACTATCGTGCTGCTGGAGATCTGCATCGTGATACACATCTTCATCGAGGCCGTGTATTCGGCCACCATCATGGTCACGACCTTCCTCAGGTAACTTTTCGAAGACACCTTCATTATAAGCACGAATTAACGGGTTACCTACGTTAAGTGTCAGCTACAGGCCAACGTAGCTGACACTTTACACGTCCACCTTCATCTTTGATTCTGTTTCTCGATTTTTTACAACTCGATTTCATATGGTCATGCCTACTCATCGCCTTATTAACATAATTATTTCTCTTCCTTGTCACTAGATGGCGCTATATGTTTTTATTAAAATCTTTTATTACTTTTATTAAAATAAAGTAGTTCTCTAATTGATTAAATATGACTTATACGAAATGTAATAATATTTAAAAAAAATATTCAACACTTTCTTTGTCACTTTTTGCTAGTCGTGTCTGCTGCCATCTCTGTGTGCCCACCCGCAAGTCCAGTTTTGCCAACTTACGGGCTCTCTAATAGTTTATCTCATTTATCTGGCGTTGGGTATCTGTAACGTTAGTAATAACTGCTAACTTTACATATAGATATTAAATCTTATCTATTGCTATTATTTAAATAAAGTAATACTCGTATTAATTAAATATGACTTATATGAAATGCAATAATATTTTAAAAAAATATTCAACACTTTTTTGACACTTTTTTGCTAGTCGTGTGTGGTGCCATCTCTGTGTGCCTACCCGCAAGTTCAGTTTTGCCAACTTAAGGGCTAATAGTTTATATGGCGATGGGTATCTTCAACGTTAGTAATAATTAATTACTAATGTTACAAATAATATTATTATTATATTATCTTTGTCATGGTTAACATGTTCGTCGATTATTGTTCGGGGAAAATACTTCTAAATTCACAGTTCCATGGTTCAAGATGTGTTGTGCAAGTTGATTTGTTGGTGTGTCCATCGAACTTTTGATGCAAGCTTGGTACTTATCAACTGCATACTTATAAATTGTCAATTTTGGGTCTTTTCGATCCATATTTTAGGCCTTATTATCTTATTGATAAAAAACGCCTATTTTTTTTCTGGCGAAAGCGGTATTTGACCAAAGTCCGTTTTCGTCAAAAAAAAAACGACTACCTACATTTTTTCTTACAAAAGGTATTTGTCTAAAAATCCGTTTTTATCAGAAAAATACAGCCTTTATTTTTCTGACTAAATCATTTATATAACTTACGATTAGAACAATGCAATACAAATAAGTTGAACAAAAATGGCAGACTTCAAAGCAATTTTGTACAAATTCCCGGCACGTAGGTTGAACCAAATGGCGGTTATCGGCGCAGGTACAAATGATGCTCCGACGACCGCCATTTTCGTGTGTCGCATTGTGTCGCATTGTAGACGCAGTGTGTCGCATTGTACACTTACCGATGATTATTTGTCAATTTTGACAATTTTGGATCTTTTCTGCTAACTGGATATTGTGATCCATATTTAAGGGCTCATTATCGTATTGATAAAAAAGCCTATATTTTTTTTTGGCGAAAACGGTATCTGAACCGTTTTTCTGTCCGTTTTCGTCAAAAAAAGACGTTTATTTCTTTTTCCTGACGATAGTGGCCTAAATCATTTATTTAACTTACGACTAGTACAATGGGACACAAATAAGTTGAACAAAAATGGCGGACTTCAAAGCATTTTTGTACAAATTCCCGACACGTAGGTTGAACCAAGATGGCGGTTATCGGCGCAGGTACAAATAATGCGCCGACGACCGCCATTTTGGTTCAATCGGTATCGGGAATTTGTACGAAAATGCTTTGGAGTCCGCCATTTTTGTTGAACTTATTTGTGTCCCATTGTAAATATTCTTTTGTTTTAGAGATGATTACGACTCAACTATCTCCAATGTGAAGAACTTTATGATCAGGAATGACGTCGACCCAGAAATGAGAAAGCGGTTTATCACCTACTTAGAACTATGCTGGTACACTGACAAGGTAACTATCGTGGTTTTTCTTGCCTGAACACCACCCAGACTTTCTAGCTGTAATAAAGCTTCTTTGCAGATAGTAACGCAAACTAATTCCTCAGATCTACTTAAGCATTACGTTTTGCAGGCCTACTCCATGACTAATAGGAAGAAGTCAATATTCCACGACCTTCCCCCGCACGTATATCAAGAGATAGTGTCCAGGAAACGCAGCAAATATATACTCAATATACCATTTATGAAGGTAAGTACTTAATTTTTTAATACTTGGTTTTTGGAGAAGACATATTTAGATAATTACAAACGTCCTAAACTAGATACGTTTGGTCTTGATATTTTGATTGATGATTGAGATGACAAAGCGTAAGATATGTTCAAGAATAAGCTTCCCGATGCTGTTGATTCCCAGGGATCTGACCTATAATCCATATATTCCCAATAAAGAATATGCATGAAAAAAATATGTGTTATCTAGCTATTTTTTTCCATAAATATTTAAAAGTAAGGTACTAACAGTGAAAACAGAATATAAATTGGTTGAAAAACGAAGGAGATATAACGATTTTACGAAAATATGTCTATCTCACTCGCGAAAACGCTATTTTCTATTGCAACTGTATGGATGATATGTACTTTGACGTCACCAGTCCATATCGGACTTCTCTTTCTATTTGAAACTTTAAAGTATCTCATGTTCGTCGCTGATTAAGATATTTTATAAATTCTTTCGTATTTGTTTACTGTGGATAATGAGGGTTTTATTAAGCAAATAAAAGAAATACGTGCATATTCAGTATTTTATTTATCGTGACAATTTTGATTATTTTATAGTCTCTTCTTCCACTTTTAGATAGTTTTATACCCAGCTTGAAATAAGTTACTCTATTTGCCACAGCTGCTTTCCAGGGATGATTTGAAGACCATATCCTCAACTGCACGGCTGTTCTACACGTCACCCAACGAAATACTGATGAACACTGGCGACATTGCCAACGAGATGTTCGTCATCAAGCAGGGACAGTGTGAGGTGAGTGGGCCTTCACTGCGTTACGTGGATGCCCGCGGCGGGTTCAGTCTATCTCTATCACAAACTCTGCGTGTGACAGAGACAGGTGACCCGCGACGGGTTCTGCTATCTCTTTCGCACTTAGAGTTTGTGACAGAGATAGACTGAACCCGCCGCGGGCATCCGCGTAACGCAGCGAAGGCCCTAAAGCGGCCGAATATCGGTGGACGATTGCTCTTTTGTGACAAATCAGAGCTATTTTGTTGCGAGGTCAATATAGCAGAGTTAGGCTCAAAATGGATGCTATTGGCCTTTTTCGTTTATTTATTTTAATCTTCTTTATTGACCGCAATGGTACAAAAGATGGACTTAATGCTAATGCATTTTCTACCAGTCAAAAACACAAATTAATTAACCTACTACAAGTGATTGAGCATGTAACCACAGAGTAATTATATACTATTGTAATTAACTAACTACCAGTCGCGGGGCCTCCTTAGAAGCCGATTCCCATCGAGGTCCCTTAGGGTTCCTAATATATACGCATTTATAAGTAACAACAATTATAACCTTTGAATATCACGCATTAAAATGTCCATCAAATTTACTATTTTCATAAGCCGTTAACTAGAAGCATGACTTAATTGCACATACCCACATATTCAAAACACGAAGATTTAAGCGGATTATTTAAATACACTAACAATGATAAATTTTGTACAAAAATGCTCAGAAACATATACTTATTACCCACACAAGTTAAAAATATGCGAATTATAAGCCGGGCATTGAACGGCTTTATTAACCTTTATAGAACCTAAAGGTTCCTACACATTTGATTTGTTTTATAGCTGTACTAGCCTTAATTCTCACCCAAAGCCACTGATGACTACGTAAGTCATTCACTGTAAAGGTGCATGGAAAAATTTAACTCTCAAATAGATTTTCTATCCCGCACATTTCTTGCCTTTCTGCTGTGCCATTTTGAAAGCAAAAAAACAATGTCTATTATACAAAGTGTAACGGGTATCAACCCGAAAGGGAGTAAACATGCTAATCAATGTAAACAACTTTTTTCGTAAAAAAAAGTTTTCCTCAATACAAAAGTAAATACCTACCGAGCCAAAACGTATGGAGGTGCAATTTTTTTTACGATTCCAGGTACGGTCCCAAAGTAAAAGTTGTTCTCATTGTTTAGTATGTTTACTCACTTTCGGGTTGATACCCCCATTCCGCTACACATTGTATACTAAGAATGAAAAATCATTTATTACTCTAAAGTGGTTAAAATCCAATCCATATAGTTAAATTTTAATTCTGTTTCATCACCTTCCTCGCATCTCCCTGTTTGGGTTCGGCTCTGTATATCAACTCCCTACCATATTTGTACTCTAAGGCTGGTTTCAGAGGTTAGCACGCGCGGGCGGCCAGCGCGGCCCGATTTGCCATACTTCACACGCGCGGTTGATTGTGTAACGATCCAAGAGGCTCAAAGAGCGTCGCCCGCATCGCCGGCGCGTGCGAACGCGTGACTCTGAAACCAGCCTGAAGTAACCCTTCTCTCCTCCATGTCCCACTTCACATATTCCCTCGATGTCTTTCTAGGTCATCTTCTATCTCTTTGGCCATTTATCTTCAAGCTTACAATTTTATTTGCCACATGTTGGGCATCTTGCCTCTTGAATATAAATACATAAGGACAAACTACACGGATTGAACTAGCCCTAAATTACTTGTGTCATGGGATACTAACTCAATGATTCTATATTTTTATTTTAAATACACAAATAAACATCCAAGACCCAGGACCATTTGAAAAAGGTAATTTTTCAACTTGCCCTGACCGGGGATCGAACCCGGAACCTTCGAACAGCGGACTAGTGAAATTATCACTACCCCACGGAGGACATCAAGACTTCTTGACATGACCATTGACCGTACCATGTTAAACATTGGCTTTTTAACTTCTCCACAATCGGTGCTACCTTTAAACTCCCTCTTATATATTAATTCCTGATCTTATCCATCTATTTCACCTCACACATCTACCTAAGCATTCAATTCTGTTTAAGTAACTGCTCAATGACTCTAATTAATTTAGGTTATAAATCCAGACACCAAAGAAGTGATGGCGATGCTGACAGCGAAGAGTCACTTTGGCGTCGTGGAGTGTCTACTACGTAAGTATTCGTTGACCACACATTATTTCTTTCAGCCAAATCGATTTCTCGAAAAATCTTTGACCTCATGAATTATACCAAATTTCCAGTGGTCTGCGAAACCTTCGTTCCCAGAAATTAAATTACCCATTTCACCGCGAGACTTTATATCAGTTGCCGTGCCCCCAGCGCGAGGGATATTAAATCTAAAAAAAATACCTTCAAACAAAAAGGGACGTGAATACTTAAGTTATGTGCAATACGGGCGTTTTTTTTTGTCGGAAATATCCGACGCTCGCGGAATGGGCACGAGTGGCACGACAATGTTTGTCGGATAAATCCGACGTTCGCGGTGAAAGGGTTAATATTTAGTAATATCTCGGCTGCTCCTTATAAGTTCTTTATTTCTCGTGTATTTTATATAAATCTGTAATATAAGGTATGGGAGGAAAATAAATATCTACATTTTATTATTATACGTGTACAGAATTAGTGATATTCACAGGATATTCACAGGATTTCCACATCGTTCATAAATGGCTTTCTGCTTAGATGTCCTTGTTTTCTTTTACTCGTAAGATAAGAGCAATTTTTGTTTGAATACTAATTTGGATATTAAAAACGGATCCAACGATTTCGATATAAAATTGTTTTGGGGGTGAAAAATCGATCAAAAGTCTGTAAGCCGAGAGTTGATAAATATAAAGTCTCAAACTAGTGTCGCTTTGTCTCCCGCTTTCGCAGTTTGCGTGGTACGGGGCACGTAGTTGTGTCAACCGCGGCCCATTTTCGTTCTGGAATACGCTTCGAATGAGTCGTTTGGGTGTTAGCCTGTTGTTTTTTGTTTTATAAAGTTAACAATTGTAAAAATAAAATTGTATGGTTTTATATAATTAGCCGCAATTTGTAATGAGTTTAGAAGCTCTGAATTGATCAACTCTCCGCATACAGACTTTACAGGTTTCATTTTTATAGAATCTATTTTATAGAACCTCGAAGCTATGTCACCCAGGTCCTGAGCTTTAAATGACAACCTGCCCAGGTCTCCCGGCGTACTATACGGTGCGAGCAGTGACCCACGTGCAGGTGTTCTCCATCTCCAAGAAGAAGCTGGGGAAACTGATGGACATCCCAAAAGTCAGATACGCCGTGAAGTTTGCCAGGAATCTGCCGGTATTTCAGTATCTGTTGTTTACAGGGCCGGTCTGTTTTTAGAGCAATAATATTGACTACCTCGTGGTGCGGTGGTCAAGGCATTCGCCTTGTGATCCAGAGGTCGTGGGTTCGAATCCCATTCGGAAGCATACTTTGTAAAAAAAATCTATTCTGGTTAGGAGTTTGCAGGCTTGAATCACCTGATGATCCGAAAAGAAAAATAACAATAATAATAAATAAATATATAGGGACAAATAACACTGATTAAGCTAGCCCCAAAATAAGTTTAAGACTTGTGTTATGGGATACTAACTCAACGATACTATATTTTATGACAAATACATATATAGATAAACATCCAAGACCCAGGACAATTCGAAAAAGGCCATTTTCCAACTTGCCCTGACCGGGGATCGAACCCGGGACCTCTGGGTGGCGGACTAGCATGGTGACCAATACGCCACGGAGGTCAGATGATTCTGTGTTTCGGAAGACACGTATAAACTGGGTCCAGAACGCCATCTAGCGTTTGCTCATCAAACCTGTCCAAGGATTGCTTCTGGTTTACCCAATGGATTGTGGAGGTCAGACGGCAGTCGCTCTGTGTATAAAACCAGTAACCCCGTCAAATCACCTAGGTTAGGTAGCGGACCCCGGGCTCTGAAGCGTTACCGCTGATGATGCAACCGGGGATACGCTCGGATGATGATGATGATGTGTATACAAACAGTCTTTATCCCTAACTGGACAGATAGGACATTTTGGGTTCTGTGGCTCTAAACAGACAAAGCCCATGGGCGTAAGACTCCGCTTTTAGCGTGATGGTGGGCGAGAAGGTGGAGAAAAGAATCAAAATAGTGATGGGTTAGCCGTTCGCCTATTATCGTGATTCGCAATTTCTCCCGAAGAGAAGCAGTTGGTACATTCTAAGATTTTTTTTTTATTCAAGGACTAGCGTTTATTTGACACTAATTATGTCACTCACGCAAAAACCGCGCGGCCGAAAAAGATTTGTCTCATTTAACGTTAGTTCATAAAATAGTTTGAAGGGTTATATAGGGCTTGATCAAGACAAAATTTGAAATGATATCTCCGTTTCCGTTCAAATAATTTATTTCAAAAGCACTGGACCCCGAAAAAATTCATGTAACTGCGGCAATCAACAACAAGTTTTGACGAAAGTTACGTTACAATAAAGGAGTACAAGAATCTTCAGATCCGTCGCGAGTCGTTCCTGTGCTTCGAGCCGCCGCCCCCCTCCCCCAACCGGCAGATGTTCCGTCTGCCCAAGAAGTATGAGCAGGATACCGAGTTCCTGCAGCCCTTCAACAGACTCGGCTTCTTGTCTGTGCTGAGGTAACAGTACTCTTAGCACGAATGTTTGCATCAAAGTAGCTTTCGTCCACTTTTTGTATGCAAAAATGAATAGCTCCTCTACGTTCGTAAAAGAAACTTTTCATCATTCAAGCTCTGGAAGGAGGCTGTATTTTCCTTTTTGCAAAACGTCAAAGGCGATATGAATACTTTGACACAAATATTCGCACTAAAATGGTTTTGGGGAGTTTTTTGCTGGAAGTCAAGGGGTTCAGTTGGAGTTTGCTTTAAATTATTTTGCAAATTGATTCTAGTGGACTTTATAATATAAAATCGGTGTAGTTTAGTGTTATAAATGCTCATGCTCATGGACAATATGAAAATTGTTTAAAATGGACACTCATAGTGCAGCTGTAGTAATATTCTGTTTTATGACAACATAAAACAGATTTCAAAAGACGTTCTTACAGTTGTTTCTGTAACAGATACGTGTTCCCTCGCTTCACGATCCGTCCCGACGGCACCTACCTTCAGCGCTACGAGTGGTTTCGCGGCGTCTGCGCCATGTTGGGCGCCATGGTTTTCCCCAGCTACTCCTACCTTGTGCTGCAGTGGCCTGGCCTCTATTGGTTCATTTTGTTCCTTGATCTGAGCGCTTACTTCGATATGTACGTTACTCTTAGATAGTGTTTCGCTTTCTACCTCCGTGGTCAAGGCATTCGCCTTGTGATCTGGAGGTCAGAGGTTCGAATCTCACTGGGAAGCATTCTTTGCAAAAAGTTGTTTCCAGTCTGGTTAGGATATGGCAGGCTTGGATCACCTGATTATCTGAAAAGAAAGATGATTGCGTGTTTCGGAAGACACGTATACACTGTGGGTCCCAAACGAAATCTAGCATTTGCTTAAACTTTTCCCGGGATTGGTCTACCTCTGGTCTACCCACCCTGCGGTGGTCAGGCGGCAGTCGCTCTGCGTAAAAACCAGTAAAATCAACAAATCACCTAGGTTAAGTAGCAAACCCCGCCTAGATTAGGTAGCGAACCCCGGGCTCGGAACTCTGAAGTGTTACCGCTGAGGATGCAACCGGAAATACGCTCGGATGATGATGTTGATGATGAGATAGTGTTTCGCTTTGCTTGAGAAGCTTACGAAATCCCCTGTCTTTTTCATACATACATACTCCAGGATTTATTTTGATACGACATATCATCGACATAACTTTCCAGCGAGAGTTTTCATTAGTTGGAGGCCAAGATCCACAAGTATCTGTGAAATATAGTGTGTAAAAGTTTTCAATATTGATGTTGATGATGGTCAAAAAATTACACATATGTACAACTGTGCTTATGTTGGAGAGATCAGTTTTAAATTGGACGATGTCTGTTTTGTGTGTGTCAGTATTGATAAATAAACAATTTATCGATCTATCTATCTATGTACCTTACTTATAGAATCCAGCGGTTGTTGGTGGGCTATTTCAACGAGAATGGTATCCTGGTGTACCACCCGGCCGCCACCGCCGCCCACTACCTTAAGGGCGCCTTCTACATCGACTTTTTGGCCTGCGCACCGCTCGAGTTCTTAGAATCCACAAAGAAAGAAATGGAGAAAATAGGTTAACCATTTAACATTATTGTTATAAAATAAAGTCTTCTATCCCAGACCAGCATCCTCTCGTTATTCTATGCTGATATGGGAGAAAGGAATGAAAGAAGGGGGGGGGGGGGTAGAAGGGTATGCGAGAAAGAAAAAACATAGAATGTACCTGCTTCTTTTCTCGCGTAAATCGTAAAAACCGGTCGAGATGATGGAATGGAGAAAAATGCGGCTAGCAATCACTATTTTGATTCCTTTTTCCATCAGCTTGCACACCATCACGTGTTTGACGGCCTCTGTGGCCTCCAATGTTCGATCCTCGGTTTTGTCAAGATGAAAAATGATCTTTTTCAGATTCAGAGAGAGCAACTCAGACCGTCAATATGAACAACGTTTCCTATGGGACCAATGATTCAAATTCTTTTCATACAAATTGCCGGGTCGGCCGAACACTTATGTATGAAAAGGAAGATTTTTTTTCGAGTTTCAAGCATTGGTCCCATGGGAAAAGTTGTTCATATTAACGGTTTGAGTTGCTCCTACAAGGATCGGAAAGTGTTTATGTTACATATTTTAGGTATATTTAGATTTACTTCTTCATAAAAAACAGTTGCATTTGGGTTCTGACAGCCAGTACCCAGGGTCATTGTCTGTTTACGAGTAACAAGACTGAAAATGCTCTGCCTGGGCTATTAGACGAAGAAAGACTCGATCAGCCAAGTTATTAAACGTGATACCCTTGAACCGCCAGGAAGCCAGTACATGTTTCGTAGCAGCACGACGAGGCAGCTGCTGACGATGAACCGGCTAATCCAACTGTACCGGCTGCCCAGTGCCATCAACAGTCTCACCGGCATCATCGAGCGCCGTGACATTCACCTCGTGTAAGGAAATCTCCCAATCTTTTTAAAAACAACAAGAAGTTCTGGCCGTAAGGCTTCTGGCCTAGAAGGTAGGACTACTTCAGCTCTATATGGGGATGTCGTAAAAGGCGACTAAACACTATTTGGCATGATTTTCGGCATCCTAGTGTGACTTTTGACATGCATATTATATTTGGAGAAGTTCAAGTTGACGTCCTCCGTGGCGTAGTGGTCACAATGCTAGTCCGCCACCCAGAGGTCGCGAGTTCGATCGCCGGTCAGGTCAAGTTGAAAAATGGCCTTTTTCAAATTGTCTTGGGTCTTGGATGTTTATCTATATATGTATTTGTTCTGGGTTTTGGATGTTTATCTATATATGTATTTGTTATTTTATATAGTATCGTTAAGTTAGTATCCCATAACACAAGTCTCTAACTTACTTTAGGGCTAGCTCAATCAGTGTTATTTGTCCCTATATATTTATTTATTCAGTTCTATCTCGTATTTCTTCCTATTTTCGCAATATGTCTTCATCATTGAATGCTAAAATATCACTATTTCGAATAACTGTTCTATACCTATAGGTACTTATAGATACCATCTCTCGCTAATAGTGACCTTTGGAGTCTAGAGGGAACAAAGGGAAGATATTTCCACCAGGCATGGTAATAGAGCCTGAGGAACCGCGGGTCCGACGATATCAGCGTAGGTCTTTTCACTCTCCCTTGCGGGAGATGAGGCGGACTGTTCAGGGCCCTCTTCAGTGACTTCTTCGCTGCCCACTGCTACAGGCAGGTCGATGGGGTGGCCATGGCAGCCGCGGTGTTCGTTTTCTTCTTTGGGTGTCATATTCCGACGGTATATCGTCCGAGATTGTATTTAAAGCAACCAATCGCACGAACTGTGATATCAAGATGTAGGATGCGTGAGCGCCATCTCGTGTGCCTCACAAAAACTGCGTTGTAGCGGTTGCAGTTGCGTAAAGGTCGCCACACCGTGTTTTGCACTGTAAATCGATTTAAAATTCTCTCTTTTACAGCATTCAAGCCATACCCTTCTTTATGAGTCTGCTTAACGTGCTGACCTCTGGCGTGATCTACAACTCCGTAGACATATACGGCATAAAAGGGGATGGATGGTACATCGTGCCGCTCAAGGACAAGGGTGGTTCCTGGCTAAATCTCTTTAAGGATGTTTGTAAGTTCACTCATGATCATCTCTTTCTTCCTCAAAGTTTTGGAGTTGCCTCAACAGCCGCGGTGTATGCGGCCTTCGTTCGTGGAGAGTTAGAGCCGCTTTCAGTCTTCGAACTACCAAACCACTCCCCGCCGTGAGGAGGTCAGAGGCTTTTGGCAGTGCGCATTTATAGCCCTTTCTATAGGACTTGGTTCGCACTTGGATGGGTGACCACAAACGGCAAAGTGGTAAGTAAGGAAGCGTAGTTCCTGACAAGTGGATAATTCTGAAATGTTTTCTGTACAGATCGTTTTAACTTGACTGCTACTCCGTGGAACCTTCACCTGGCAGCCTATTCGTGGGTGGTGTATGAAGCCACTACCACGGGCTACAACTGTTTCAACCCTACTAATACCGAGCTGATTACGGTGCTTTTCATCGGCATGATTATCGGTAAGTTTCGGAACTCAAAATTGCCATTAGGAATCGATCACCACCAGAAAATGGAATCTCCTAGGGTCCCATGCAATTTGCGTCCCCGTACCCCGTCCCTGCATCTTTCCCCCGTTCTCGCCTTGGCGAGAGTGTTGAGCTTCAGGCTTCGGGAGAACACACACACATTGCCGTGTGCACGGACGTATGGTTTCGTTAGTAGTAGCGAGGCATAAATAAGATACTCCGCTTCTGTAAAGTGCCATACCTGTGCCATTTCTAAACCTCCGCTGTCCGTCTGTCTCTCCGTATCCTATATCAGATGATTAGGCCATAAATAGATGGTTGAAAATTTTCGTGGAGACCTATTTCTATTTCAAACACGTCAAAGCCCTCCAAGAAGATCTACAGACGGCACAGAATAGAAAACAGTGGCATCTTCTGGCGTCGGAAGCCAAGATTTGGGTCGTTGAGTCAGCGCTAAGTTTCTATTTTCTACTTAGATTCCCACACAAGGAACGCATAGAAGTAGGTAGTCAGCTAAATCAACGATCTCCGTGGTGTGTGTCCGCTCCTCAGGAAGTCCCGGGCTCGATCGACGGTCAGGTCAAAATGGGAAATGATATTTTTCTGATTGACCTGGGTCATAAATGTTTATCTGTATAATAATATGTATTGTTATAAAATATTGTATCGTTGAGTTAGTTTCCTAGAACACAAGTCTCGATCTTACTTCGGGGCTAACTCAATCGATGTCATCATCATCATTTCAGCTGCATAACGTCCACTGCTGGACATAGGTCTCTCCCAAAGATTTCCAAAAAAACCGATCAAGAGCATCCAGCGCTTTCCAGCGACCTTGGTCAGGTCGTCTGACCATCTTGTGGGTGGGTGTGTCCTACGCTTCGCTTGCCAGTACGTGGTCGCCATTCGAGAACCTTTTTGCCCCATAGGCCATCGGGTCTTCGCGCTATGTGTCCCGCCCACTGCCACTTCAACGAACTTCAATCTATGTAATTTGTTCCCTTTATATTTATATATTTTATCATTACACTTTTTTTAAACACCAGCAACATTTGTTTGAGCAATTTCGGTCCATGATAGTAAATATTGAAACTTAATAAAAAAATTTCTTCCTCCCATACCAATACATTTGGCTGAGCGCTGATATTATGGGTAGCCGATTTTTTTTTCGTTTTTTTGCTCATTATGTTTATGGAAAGTAGTAAAATGACATGAAATATCGTAGTTGGTCCCATAGGAAAAGCTGTTCATATTGACGGTCTGAGTTGCTCATACGAGAATCGGACAGGGTTTTTGTTACATATTGTATATCATGGACTCTTGCTCCAAAATTGAAGTTGGTGTTTATAAAGTAACCTTGTGTAACATATATTGATATGACAGGTGCGATGATCATCACTTACTACTCGGTGTGCATCATCAGTGTCCGAGCCAACGTGAACAAGAAGCTGGCCGGCTTCCAGGAAGACCTGAGGGACATGCTCAACTACATGCGCAAAGAGGAATTAGACAAAAAACTGCAGCAGTAATTAAAACTTTTACTATCAGACACGATAAACCTCACAAAACTATATATACTCTAATGGGAGCCATATACAGCTAATAATGGTTATATTTTTTTTTTAAATGTACTACTCAAAACTTTTCATTTGATACCCTACTGGATACGGAAACAAAAAATGGTTTTTTGCTCTCCCTTTTTCGTTTGTAACGTTCGTCATATACATTTTTTGCCATACAAATTGTAGCCTATGTCACCCAGACAATAACGACAAATTGATTGACCTATCATTGGTGAAAATTGGACAAGCGACGGTGAAACAGAAATACATACCCTCATACTTACATACATAGACTGCTAAAGTCATTACCCTTCCTCTTGGCTTTGCCGTAGTTGGGTAAAAAAATAAATATTAGACACAGAAGTACATAAAACATATTTATTTTAGCTAGATAAACCGTTAAGCTTAACAATCATCATAGTACTTTATGATTATGACATATCTAATTATTACTTCAATTTCTTTAATTAATAATAATCTATGATGTATAAATTCAGTAATAAATAACAATACGTGGATAGACAGAAACAAGCATATGTGGTGACCGTTGAACCAAGAAGACAGGTGAGCGGGCGTGCGCAACATCGCCCCGTTTCCTCTGATAGCAACATTGGGAGGCCGCTGGTAACCCGCCAGCGGCCTCCCAATGTTGCTATCCGCGGCACGGTGTTGCAAGTGTCAAAATCAACCTTTTTTTTGCTTTTGCCTGCTAGTATAGAAGCAAATGATGTATTATATTTTAGTTATTTATTAAAATTCGATCGGTGGAAATGGTTGTTCGCGTAATTAGGCGATATTCTATCAATTGTATACTTTAGATTCCCGTTCGCAATGAAAGAAGACAAGTCAGCACTGCAGAAAATTTAAATAAGACCTGAGAAAGATCATAAAGATATAACCTGTTTAATTATAATTCTTTAAGGTATAGATCCAATTGATGCAAGACTTAAAAGTTAAAAGCCACACGTAGTTCTTTTTGATGTTGCGACTTTTTGGTAAAAATAAAAACAAGCAACAATAGATAGTGACGGGTTTTTGTACGCATTGCATATTCCGTTAAGTTTCCAGTGTAAAGGTCCATGATATTTCTAGACCGAATGACCTGGATGACATAAAAGCAGTACAATGCGACACAAATAAGTTTGACAAAATGGCGGACTTCAAAGCGTTTTTGTACAAATTCCTGACACGTAAATTGTACCAAAATGGCAGTCGTTGGCGCATTACTGGTGCCTGCGCCGATAACCGCCATTTTTGTTTAACCTAATGCAGGGAGTTTGTACAAAAATGCTTTGAAGTCCGCCATTTTTGTTAACTTATTTGTGTAGCATTGTACTTATATTTTTATTTATTGTTAATATCTGTAGACAGGTGTTGGATTACTACGAGTATAACTGGGACAAAATGGGAGGCGTCGACTACAATGCAGTTCTAAAACTTTGCGACCAGCTCACGCTGAGGACTGACGCTATTCTGCACATCTATGGACCAACTTTTGGCAAGGTGCCGTATATTTTTTCTTCTTCAATATCTCCTTAATCACATATACATTTCGGGCCATAAATGATAAGAGTGCTAATTTAACGACTGAAATCACGAAGTGGTTAAGATCACATCACCTTCATTCCTCTACAGTCTACGGAGTAAGCTAAAATGCTGAACCCAGCCAATCAGTAACTGAAAAATACCTTAAAAACCCGCTTCTTATGGATTGAGCCGGCCATACCATACCGCAGACCAAATGATTTTTAGGCAACGGCAGGCCTGTGCCACTCCCCGTTTAGATATAGAAAATGTAACACAAAATAAGTACAAGTACTCACATACAAAAGCCTTACTTAGAAGAGAAATTCAAAGAAATATCTACTCAATGTGGTTAGCGCTATGGTTTAATTTAGCTCGCATCAGAAGTCCAAACCCATTCGTTTAGATATCTAGACATCCATTGTAAGTCAATTTCATTCTTATTAGGTACTCTGGACAAACGATTCATGTAACTGAATTTTCCCCTTCAAAGTGGTCGCCGCGCGCATAGTATTGATGTAGGTATATTTTCGATACCTAAACGGGGAGTGACACAGGCCTGAATGTCTAATCATTACTATGCGCGCGGCGACCACTCCGGATCGGGAAATTCGGTTATGTGAATCGTTTGTCTAGAGCAATAAGACTTAAATTGGCTTCCAATGGATTTCTAGGTATCTTAACGAAATGGTGCTGAGTTCTGACACGCGAGCTAAATTAAACTGTATCACTAACCACATTGAGTAGATATTTATTTGAATTTCTGTGCTGAGTAAGACCTCACGTGAGTACTAGTGCTTATATTCTGTGGCAAGGGTCACCTCTTGTTGGATTGCTGGAAACCTCTGGTCGATTCTCATACACGCTCAGCCTTACTCAGTTAGGCTTCTGACATAAAATTATTAAAAAAAAAATATAAGTTATTTTTACTGTGTATGTTTTTGATTAATATTTTATATAAGCCAACAAATACGACGGAAAAGATATTTTTTTAAACATCAGTAGATTTTTTTATTTAATGAAGTTAATAAGCATTTCAAATATAAGAATGGTAGCGTGGCGGGGACATCTCACTATATCTTTCGTACGCGCGAGACATAATAGCAGTGACGTCAAGAGCGCTGTACTTGCATCCTTTTTTTGTTACTTGACAGTTTCCCCTTCCATCAGGTTTAAAAAGATTCTTGCTTATTTTTCGGCAGATTTTAAAAAATATCATTTTGTGTTCGATTTTGGATAACGTTACATATTATTGAATTTATATTAAAAATAAAAATAATTGATTAAAAACCGTACTGAATACTCGTTTATTGCACGATCTAGTGTCCGTTCCTGGTGCAAAGCGACATATCCCTACTCCGTACCGTGGGACGAGTTGTGCGAAGCGTGTACCTCCTGCGGGGTATGAACATCATAGAGGAAGATGACGTCATCTCCGACATGTACTTCTTGGTCTATGGCCAGGTGCAGGTCAGAATGACTTACGGAGACAAGTGCGTTGTGCAGAAGCTGCATAGGGGCAGGTTAGTCTAATTCAGTAACATACAAAGGGAAGCAGACCAAACATTCGATACATACTTAGAACTAGTGATGAACAAGACTCGAGTCCTTCGAGTCATTTTACTTAAGACTCGGAGTCGTTACAGGGCTCGACTCTTTTTATAAGATTTTTGACTTGGTTTGTTTTTGGACAATATTATATACGAATAACAAATAACAGTAACAAGATGTCGCTTACCGAAAATAGAAAGTAAATTGTTTATTAAATATGGCAGCAGTTATCATTTTAAATATAAGACCGAGAGCGTGGTGGGGACATCTCGCTATCTCTTTCGTAGCGTGACACCTAATGACAGCGACGACACGCGGGTGCATCCCTTTTTCTGTTATTTGACAGTTTCCCCTTCCACCGGATTTGCAAGGCTTATAACTTGCTTATTTTTGAGCGGAGTAAAATTATTATTTATGTTTTCGGTTTCGTATCATGTAACTTTTTGATATGAATAAAAAAAAATTGAGTCAAATACCGAACTGAAGGCACGATTGCGGGCCTTAGAACCGTGAGATTAGAGCTCGAGTCTCTTTCTGCACCCGAGCCTTATTCTGCACCCGCGTCTTTTTACCCGTTGCAAACATAACCATCCCTGGGTTATGTTTTTGAGTGTGTTTAAAAGATATGATTTTTCAGTCATAAAACTGATCTGTCAATGAGAAATAAAATATTATTGATTACAATATTAGTTAAAAAATGTTTGCTTGCATTCCTTGGATAGTTAAAAGTCTGAAATCATGCCTCGAGTTATTGTAAGCATTCATGAACAGCTCATGTTAATTTTAAGACTCGAGCTCTTTTTTAAGGCTCTTTTCGTGATCTCGCGCCTCGGAACTCCAATTGAAGTCATAGAGCTCTGACAAACCGACTCGAGTCTTCAAAATTAGAACTGGAGGACTCGAGCCCAGTCATCATCAATACTAAGAATGGGTGTAAATTTTTACCAAAACAGTTATTACCATTGTTTGTATGACCAAAGACAAACAGACGGACAGACGCACAGAGGAGTCTTTGTAATAGGGTCCCGCTTTAACCCTTGGGTACGGAACCCTAAAAATTGTTACTCCTTTCTACCTACAGCGTGTTCGGCAACCTTGACCAGATCGAGACGGTCCGCAGCCAATCCACCATAGCGGCGTTGAGTCGCATCCACGTGCTGCAGATCAATTCATACAACTTTTACCGCATCCTGGCCGACTTCCCGAAGGTGCAGCGCCTGATGAATAAATGTCGCGGTGATAATGAGGTAACTTTAATCTATCTAAATATATATAACTCAAAGGTGACTGACTGACTGACATAGTGATCTATCAACGCACAGCCCAAACCACTAGCCGGATCGGGCTGAAATTTGGCATGCAGGTAGATGTTATGACGCAGGCATCCGCTAAGAAAGGATTTTGATCAATTCTCCCCCAAGGGGATAAAATAGGGGATGAAAGTTTGTATGAAACTTTGTCAATTTTAAACCGATCGGGCTGAGACTTTGCATGCATAAAGCTACTATGACGTAGGCATCCCCTAAGAAAGGATTTTGATAAAATACACCCCTACGCGAGCGAAACCGTGGGAAAAAGCTAGTATACCATAATTTACTTTACCTTTTGAATGACTGGAGGAGAGAAGTGGTCCCTTACTATACTATGGATCTCATAAGAAGACTCAAGGGCGCTCAACGCATTATGGAGAGGGTTGAGGGCCATGCTTGGTGTTTTTCTACGTGGTCGAATCAGAAATGAAGGAATTTCTAGGAGAACAAAGGCACTGACATAGCCTAGCGGGTCTTAGCTTCCTATTCTCTTCCTCTTAGCTTCCCTGCGGGTGACGCGAACCGCAGGTACTGAGCCCCCCCATCACGACAAGATGGGAACCCAGGCGGGGGGGTTTCAAAGCCGACTCGACATAATCTAACTTAACCTAACCATTTCACATATTGTCCATGAGCTAAACGTTTATAACACTAAACTACACCGAATTCATATTATAAAGTCCACTAGAATCAGTTTGTAAAACAATTTAAAGCAAATGTACGGCGCAGGCTTCGGTTGTAACCTAGGCCCGCACCATACATGAATATATTATGTAGAGGTTGTGAGATGTTGGTGTGAAGACACAAGACCACGTCACGTAGAAACTGTTTATTATTGTAGTTACATGTTGTAGTTGGGTGTGACGGGTCCTTTCTCGATCGCCGCTCGATAGTGTCTCAATTGTTGCTCAGTCTGAATTGGTAAAACAGCTGACAAGCGACCTACAAAGTATGTGGCCGCGTGTAGCCGAAATGTGCGAGCATTGCTCGAACAGCAAACTTTAAATGATCCCCTTGACTTACCGCCAAAAACTCCATATGTGGACTGAATAAGAATAATTTTATTTGCTCAAATACAGTACATTACGTGTCAATTTTATAATTAGTGTCATGTATTCAACCTAAACTAAGGCATGAAATTATTTATGTAGTCACATGAATTTAACTTATAAAATATCATTTAAATTGGTGAAAGACAAATATTTATTTATCAAATAAGTACAAATTTCATCTAACCTAACATTATTTTTTACGCTCACAAAAGTCAATATATTCGGATAGTAAAAACAACGTACTAGTAACCTTTTTTAAACTGAGAATACTTTGTTATGTCATAATTATGGTCAACTTTCAGAACTTTATTCCCGGGCTTCCAATACGAGTGGCACACAAAGCCGCAAGGGAAGGCCGAGCCGCCAGCACGGGTGCAAGCACGGGCGCGGCCGCGCGCTTCTACGGCCGGCGGGGCCTCATCAAACACCTCTACTTCAAAGATAAATACGTCCAGATCTACCTCATCCTCGTCTCCCTGTGCTGCGTTTACGCTGACGTCTTCAACGCCGGCTTCCAGTACAACACCACCAAGTTGATCATTGCTTTGTACGTTCTGGACGTTGGGTTTTCCCTGAAAATGTGGCTGCAATTCTCCTTGCCATACGTCGTGGGATCGGAGTACGTGAGGAAAGTGCTTTTGCCGTTACGGAAAAGGTATGGTCCAATCTAATTGTATTTATAGTTAAGGGGCTACCTGAATTTTCCGAGGTCCAGTGCTGCCCCCGTTTGGAATAAATCACTTGAAAGGAAACGGAGATATGTTTTGTCTTGACCAGGCAAAATAACCCTTCAAACTATTTTATGAACTACTGTTTAAAGTGAGAACGTGAAACTTTTCTACGCACATACGTCAGGAGTGGCCGTTTTTCGCAATTGTCTCCGTTCCCTATCAAATTATTTATTTCAAATGGTGGCAGCACTGGACCCTGGAAAATTCAGGTATCCTCATAAAAGTTCGAGTTAAAATGTCAATTGTGTGTTTATAACAACAAAGTGTTGTGTTGTGTTTTAAATGAAAAGAACAAGAATGTGTGTGTAGAATGTAGGTATGTAACGATGTTGCAATAAACCCTTTTCTTCATGTCCTTACATATCTCCTTTCCATACCTCATTTCATTATGCAACTGCAAATTTGACACATTCATTCCATCTTCACCATTCTAACTCAATCTTCTAGCACCTCTGATACAAGCAACTTGACTTATGTTATTTTATCAGTGCTGGTTGACAAATAAATGTATTAACCCTTGTCGTGTCTTTCTCTTGCTCTACGACTGTTTTTAATCTACATAATTTATATGGGAGCACATCTACTAGCTGGGACAGGTGGAGTTCCCACATTGGCGATGCCATTTACCACGTTCCTGAACTACTCTCATCCACTTTCAACCCGTGAACTTTCAGATGTCATCCACTCATATTGATAATGGAAGACTTACGCTGTGCTTACATTACAATTCATACTCTGTTAATATTCTGCTCCACCTTGTCTTTCTAGGTGTCCTGCCCAACTCCATATGAGTTCAATCACTCCGATATCTTGAACTTTCGTTCTCTGTCGAATAACTATTTTGGGAACTTGATTTTGAAATTTAATGCCAAACATGGCTCGCTCCATGGCTCTCTGTTCAACATTTATTAGGTACACAGCCTCACTGGTAAGCGGCCATTTTTCGGCACCATATTTCATGGATGGAAGGACTAATTGATCAAAAAGGCGGGTTTTTAAACATTATGGGATTTGGCGTGATTTGAGGACGTCTTGCAGTTTTTAAAAAGTAGCCCTGCCAAGATGTATTCGCCTAAAGACCTCATTTTTCTTTAGATCTTTTTGAGGGATAGTATTTGACCAAGATATACGTACCTATCTAGCCCTAGTCTTTTATTTCCCTCGAGGACTGCAGGTTTCCTTATCCCGGGTATGTTGATCATCACCTTGGATTTGGTCATATTCCTTTTAAGCCCGACGTTAAGATAAACATCATTGATATTTCTTCATAATTTGTTGCAGGTCTTCGATATTATTTTCACCAATTTCAACAGTATCTCCACTGGTCTCTAGTTGCCTTTACCCATTTTTTTTTTTTAATTCTTGCTATGTCTTTTGTACAAAACGCATTTTAAAGATATAATATAATTTTCTTTCAGTTATTTCAAAGGTGACTTCAAGTATGACGTATTATCCTGTATACCGATAGAATTGTTCGGTTTCATCAGCCGCAAGAATAGCTGGATGCTCTTCTCCTGGCTTCGTCTTAATAGACTTCTAAGAATAGTGAGTATATATCACAGTGACGTGCACAAATATTTTTACAGGGTAGACACTAATCTTAACTAAGCCACGAGAACGGCTGCATATCGAGAAAAACTCATTTCTCGCTATTATCCGACATTGTATTAGGGAGGCACAGGGTAGACAAATTCTGTCTATATGAAATGCACGCTACTGATATATCATACATTGAAGGTAGATGAATCACGCAATTTATGTAGGAATAGGTTGGACACTTGGCTAGAAGAGAAAGACAGGTAGACCAAAGCAATACGGGTGTGGTGGACGAGACAGGGGGACGGACCAGTAGGGAAACTACCGTCCACTGGTCAGATGATGATGAGAAAGCACTGGATGCAACAAGTATAGTACCGTAGAAAATAGTGTATAAAAAAGGAGCCTTATTAACAGTGGGCTGAAAATGGGGTACTAAAGAATGAACATACAACTCATGTGACCAACAAATGATGAGCTAACCTAGCAGACTAATTTTTTTGTTTGTTTTTCGTGTGTGTGACGAACACGAATGTCATATTTTCATACAAGCTGTCTAAAGACATCTGACATAGCTTAACGACTTTCAGACAATGATCAGCCGGGACTAACGGCTTATACGTGCCATCCGAAGCACGGAGGAGCTCAAGATTTTTTTATGTCACTTGTAGTCGGCCACCTATCCAAGTGCAGACTACGCCCGGTGTCACTTGCGAAACCGCTACTAATACGCACAGGCCAGGCCAGGCCATCGAGTTCCTCAGCAGTGGTTGTTATGTATCAGACTACATAAGGACACTAAAGTGGCTGTTCGGGTTCTGCCAAAGCTAAGATAATAAATGATAACCCTGATAAGGCGATTTTTATACTGCTCCGCACCCCGCTGCGTAGCGAGGGGCCTGACTGTATGCAAATACCTCAATTTGTATAGAAAACACGCCTAGTACATACACACTGACACCGCGTCTACGCGCGTAATTTTTGTATGGGTGCGGAGCAGTGTGAGAATCGCCTAACTGTTCAACACTACATTGGAAAGCCAAAACGTAATAAGTAGTACTATATTGTTTGATGTAAAATGAGTACAATGCCACACAAAAATGGCGGACTTCAAAGCAGTTTTATACAAATTCTAGACACGTAAATTGAACCTAAATGGCGGTCGTCAGCGCATTAATTGTACCTGCGCCGGTAACCGCCATTTTGGTTTAACCTACGTGCTGGGAATTTGTACAAAAATGCTTTGAAGTGCGCCATTTTTGTTCATCTTATTCGTGTCGTAATGTACGCGTGGCGTTCTTATTGACCCATTGCGAACTGAATGAGTTGAGTAAAAATAATGACACTGTATGATGATATCTCGTACAGTAGCCAGCCCCACCTTTTTATTTCGGGTGTCACCACTCACCAGGCTCGAAAACTGATATTGCTCATGTCGGACACAAAGCTTAACTAAAGTGGGATTGAGCTGCCCATCCAGGTAGGTAAGGATTTTTATCAGTCAAAGAATATTGTCGTCAGATGACGGTGTACAATTGCCTGAAGCGTCACCACGAGCGTCTCAACATCAACCTGACGCTGTCCACGGTGTTCTCCGTGCTCATCTGGTTCTCCCTGTTCATCCACTCCAGTGCCTGCATCTGGTACTTTATCGGCACCATGGAAGACAAGCGGAATCCCAATTCCTCGTGGATTCACGGTGACGGCTACTATAAGTCCTTAGGTGATTAAAACTTTTTAGTAGCTCGAGGAATTTATGTGGCATTTGTAGTCATGTCCAGGTACGGACCATGCCGTGTGTCACTTAACTTGCGGAAGCGCTAATAATGCGTACTCCCATCGGGCAACCGAGCTGCTAACCATTGACCGTTGAAGCGTCTCAGCTTCGAGCTCCGGCTCTCTCACTCACCGAACGAAGCATAGAAGCGGTGACGCTACTACTCAGACGTCGATTTTCTGTGAGAGTGTGGTACTTCCCCGGACGAGTCGGCCCATTCATGCTACTAGCAAAACAGAGTTTTGCCGGTAGCGTGGCTCTACCACAATCTAAATATATATATAACTCAAAGGTGACTGACTGACTGACATAGTAATCTTTCAACGCACAGCCCAAACCACTGGACGGATCGGGCTGAAATTAGGCATGCAGGTAGATGTTATGACGTAGGCATCCGCTAAGAAAGGATTTTTATCAATTCTACCCCCAAGGGGATAAAATAGGGGATGAAAGATTGTATGAAACTTTTTCAATTTTAAACCGATCGGGCTGAGACTTTGCATGCATAAAGCTACTATGAAGTAGGCATCCCCTAAGAAAGGATTTTGATAAATTCCACCCCTACGCGAGCGAAGCCGCGGGCAAAAGCTAGTAAAATAATAAACACTATAGTAAAAAGAAATTAAAAAAACAGGCGACCGTCCCATACAAATTGCCCGGGCGGTTGCACACTTTCATATGGAAGTGCGAAACTTTTTTGTTTGTTTTTTACTATTATTTTAATTTCATTATACTATTGTGGTCTAGTATAGCCTGTGGTTGGATTTTTTACAGGTATGTACCGTCCACGATGTATACAATGTCTTTTTTAATTAAGTACAAATATTTTAAGGGGTTATTCAGTCCATCATTTTGAACAACTTTGCCCAATAAATATATATCGAAATACGAAAAAAAATATTTAGGTTCTCATACAGATCGAAGTAGTCACGTGATATCGTTACTATGAAAAATGCAAAAAAAATTTTCGTATTTTGATATATATTTATTGGGAAAAGTTGTTCAAAATGATGGACTGAATCACCTCTTAAAATATTTGTACTCAATTAAAAAGAACATTGTATTTTATGCGGCGGCGGTAATAATTATGTATTTTATTATGGTGCATTATCTTATCATGGTTGGGCAGTATTTGAATTACTTGTAATTAAAATACGTAATTGAAATACAAATCGTATTTGGTATTTGTATTTTAATTACTTCCTTCAAATGTAATTTGTTATTCGTATTTCAAACACCTTTCGCCGAGGTATTTTGTAATTAGTATTTCAAATACTTGAGGCTTCGAAATACATTTTAACATTAAAATACATTTAACCTTCATTTAGCGAGTGTGTGCCATCTAAAATAGAGTTATGGGTCAGCTTCCTTGATGATAGAAGCAAAGAGCGTTTTATTCTTGAGTGCTACCCAAATATAAAAAAATGTGTTCTTACAATTTAACACAAGTTTGTGCTGATCAGGACCAGTAGAAAGATTGTTTTCTTTATCAGGTTATATTCACTCTCCAACGAAAGGCTGTTTGTCTGGCGGTACATTTAAAAATGTACTGTTCATGAAAGGAAACTCTGGTTTTACTGATTAATAAATCTTGTTTTCCACTACTTTTCAGCCGTGTTGGTCTAGATTACTTATTTTATAATACGTATTTCAATTAAAAATAGCTAAATACTGTATTTTGTATTTTATATTTCAAATACCTTACTTAAAGATCATCCGTCTTATTATAAAAACAGGACTAACTTTGTTACTAGGTTTAAACCATAATCTGCCCAAAATGAAGTTGACATTGACAGGTGAGATAGTGTGAGATTACTAGATGTCAACTTGATTTGGTCGGATAATGGTTTAAACCTAGTAACAAAGATAGTCTGGGTTTTATAATAAGACGGATTTTGTATTTCGTATTTTAATGACTTGCAATACATTATTTTCAATTTTTATTTCAATTAAAAGTTTAATTTGTATTGTATTGTTATCTGTGCTAGGTTCCGGATTCAGTCACCTCGACGAACAGTACTACGTTAGCAGCTATGACATAACCTGGTGCCATAATCTCTACATCTGCTCCGTGTATTTCGTGCTGACCACCTTCACGCAGAATGGAGTTGGCGACATCATGCCCAAGATGCAGTCTGAGGTACTCGTAATCATAAATATAAATTTACAAGTTTTCGGTTGTATGAATTTAATATCCCCAGATTCTAACGTAAACTCGACTCGAGCTTACAGACCTAGTGCCGAATAAACATTGTGCCAATAACCTGACAACCTTAAGTCAATGCAATTTACTATTTATTTTAACTTCTCAATTTATTATATCAAACAAATTATTATATCCCGGACGAGAAATATGTAGGGGAGGTCTAAATGAGAAGACTATTTACTAATTTTCGAATTTATTTTATAAAGAGCACTAATCTACAGCGTTATCACAATGGCGTCGTCGTGTGAGAGAGCGAGATATCTCAGACCAAGACAAAAGACACTTGTTCGTTCAGAAATTGACAACTTCAACTCATCGTTCAAAATCCTACATTTATATAAACGTACACATACTCTTATTTTTGCTATATATTTTCTTCATCTAGTATTGGATCCGCACCACACATCTCCTCAGGTCACAACTGAAAATCAGTGTGTAGCTTCCGGGCAATATTACCACTGAGTTGTAGCCTTTTTGTATTCCTGTTACACATACATTTAAAATAATGCAGGTAGGTATTTGTTTTTTGTGTCTGCATAACATTTTTTTGCTATAGTTTTTGTACTTATGTGTGTTATAGCAGCAAATAAATAAATTTAGCTATCTATCTACAAGATAGCTTAATGAATAACCGGCCAAGTGCGAATCGGGTTCCGTACCATTATCTATAAAAAATCACGTTTGTTGTATAGGAGCCTCCTCTTAAATATTTATTTTATTCTAATTTTACGGGAACAGAAATACATCATCTGTGAAATTTTCAACTGTCTAGCTATTACGGTTCATGAGATACAGCCTGGTGACAGACAGACAGATAGACTGACAGCGCAGTCTTATAGTAATAGGGTCCCACTTTTTTTTGGCTTTGTTCCCCCATTTGGTTACGGAACCCTAAAAGTGTGACTAGAAATGAAGTTTTTATTTGTGACTTTAAAAGAGTTTTATTTGTTCCTACGATGGTGCATCCATACAGTACCGATATTATTTTTTATCATCAAATATGTAATAATTTTCAGCATTATAACTTACATTTAATTATATTTACCGAACTCAATTTTTATGTTGCTATATGGCTTCACAAAGATTATCTAACATCAGTGTGGATAGAACCGATGGCCGCTGGAGCAAAAGGTTCTCGAACGGCGACCAAGTACCGCACGAGCGAAGCGTAAAAAGGAAACTTGTAAGGTCCCGCGCAATTTGCGTCCCCGTTCTCCATCGCCGCACCCCGTTTATCTCAATCTCGCCTTGTCGACTGTGTTGGGGGGTGAACACACACATTGCCGTGTGCACGGATGTTTTAGTTTCATTTGTAGTAGTGTAGGCATAGATGATACGCCGCTTCTGTGAAGTGCTATACCTATGGAGTAAGTGTGAACGACCTGGGCAAAGTTGCAGGAAAACCCTTGATGTAGACTACTTCCAACCACATACATACATACATACATATTATCACGCCTGTTTCCCACAGGGGTAGGCAGAGACTAAGACAAGCGACCCGAGAGCTGTAGACAATACTTTTCGGACCTCAATATATTGACCCTACCCAGCATTTACATATTAGAACTGTGCAAATTCGTAAGAAAAAACTCAAGTTTATACTGTAAGCATAGTGACATTCCTCGCCGATATAAATCGCGCAAGCCAAATGACTTGGTTCAAATACAGTCAAAATTAAAACTTCACAGCTCAGGACCTTATCCAATGTCGATAAAGATATATAATAAACTGCCTAATCGTATAAAAGAAGAAAAAAATTACAAAAAGTTTTTAAAATTAATTAAATAATTTCTAATAAATAAGACCTACTATTCCGTTACAGAATATCTGCATGATTCCTAGCTCCCTCTTGTCCCATTGCAATGCCTGACAAGGTACATATGTATTGAATCAAAATATGTAAAATATTTATGCACAAATCATATGTAATGCAATGTAATGAATAAACAATAAACAATAAACCTCCACTTCCAACCAGTCGTTCTAGAAATCATTGACCATCTGCGGCTAAAATGTTGTTGATTTACTAACTCTTCAACGCTTACGGGCTTGTTGCAATAAACCCTATCCGTGATGTCCTTACATACTTCCCTTCTCCATCATTTCATTCTGTCCACGTTTTCAAACATTTTTAAATTCAATTTCTAAATTATTGACACATTCATTCCATCCTCAATATTTTGACTCATTCCTCCACTACCTCCCATACAAGCAACATATAATTTGCTTGATCAGATTTTAAAATGAGGTCTTACTTATTTAGTTTTTTGCAAAAATCCAAATAACCTTCATTTCAAGCAAAGTCAAACTTATTTGAGGAAGTGAAGTCACGAGAAAGATTTGGAGTAAAGTTGGCAATTTCCGCAACTTCAATTGCTGGTGTCGTCACTTCCGGTGTAAAATTTAAAATTATATAAAAAATACCTGTGTGATGACACTTAGTTTTTTTTATTCAAATTACCTTCTTAAAATTGTCTTTATTTTCGATTAAAACCATCTACAAAACTTTTATACGTATATTATTTAGTTGACAAGCCAATTGTTGAATTATATAATTATATCAGTGCTGGATATATAAGTATGTATTTACCCGTGTCGTATCTCTCTGTTGCTCTACAAATGTTTTGAATCTACATAATTCATGTGGGACCACACCTGCTAGCTGTGACGGGTAGAGTTCTCTCGACCTCCTCAATAGGGAATATGCACGTATTTTTTTTTAATTGTTTAATAAAATCCTTATTAACCACAATAAACAAATATGAAAAAAATATATAAAATATCTTAATCAGCGACGAACATGTGATACTTTAAAGTTTCAATTAGAAAGAGAAGTCCGATATGGACTGGTGACGTCAAAGTCCATCTTATCCATATACATTTGTCATATAAAATAACGTTTTTGCGAGTGAGATAGACATATTTTCGTAAAATTTTTTATCCAATTCTTATTCTGTTTTCACTGTTAGTAATTTACTTTTGAATATCTAAGGAAAAACTGGTTAGATTACAATTTTTTTTTTTCGTGCATACTCCCTATTGAGCTTAGATCATTTAATACAGGATAAGCCTTACCTGCGCGTTCCCCTCTGCCAAAGTATAAGAACAAAAATCTAACACTTTCATAAAAACTAGTTGCGTAATCGATTATGTATGATCATTATGTGAATCGGTAAGGCATCGAAAAGACGTCTAAAAGTGCTCCGTTAAAAATGCCATGTTATGTAATTTTCTCGTGTAAAAAGAGGTCAAACACATTTAATCTTCCAAAAGATGGCATAACCTTTCATTAGTAAGTATTTTTTATTTTATTAACGTTGTTTTCTATTTAAATGTAATTTCTGAAAAATCGAAGGAATATCAATTAGTATCGATTACGAAAAAAATAATCGAATCACGTTTGCAACTGATTTCCTTCTATCCCAGAGACAATAACGCACTCACGTGACTATGTATTTATGATTTACAACCTTCGTCTTTATTCCCTGTGCATTAGAGTTGAATATATTTTTGTCTTCTCTCTCTTTCTTGTCAAGATTGTATTATTATGTGTATTTACACATTTTTTTTCAGTGTGAGTTTTATTGGTGTGCAGAAAATAAGCTAGTGTTTGAGTTTTTTGTAGTGTGCATTTATAGCGACACAAATTATTTGTGTGAATGTGTGATTTTGTTTAGATGTAGTAGTAGCTTACCCCCTTTCCAAAAGCGGCAGAAAGTTTTGTAAGAAGATTTGTCTGCGTAACTCATCCTGTATTAAATGATCTAAGCTATTGAGAGCCATTTTTAAGCATCTTGGCTGTAATACACTTATGTTCTGACCACAGAGTACTATATATTGGTCCCGACTGTACTTCAAGTTTGTGCAATTATTGTACAGGTGCTGTTCGTGTGCGTCTTCCAAATAATATCGACCATGGTGTACATGGTTTACGTGGGCGAGTTCTCCAACATCATCCAATACCAGTCGTTCAGGAACTTCGGCTACTACTGCAAGTGTCTCGAGCTACAGGTGCAGTTGATGCTTCTTCTTTCGTTTAAAAGCCAGGATTCATTAAATTGCTTACATTTTCTATGCCTTTCGGTAAGTTCGTGATTTCAGTATGTGCATGCGGTTGTACAGAGAGGTCAAGAACTTGGAAACTATATGTATGATGTGTAGTTTTTCTATGATATTTGTGTGTAGATAATTATTTTACATTTAGTTTAGAACTCTTTTACCCTCTAGTTGTAAGATTCCGTAGATGCAAAAGTCCAAAGTCAAAAATCATTTATTTATCTTTGGATATTTATATCACTTGATAATTGTCATTTATATATTCTTTCGATTTCTTAATAGTTAGTTGTTGACGTCAGATCATTTACTTACAACTAAGTTTACTGCCGCCTCCAAAGCGCAAATACAGAAGAAGCGGTAACAAACTGTACTGCAGCATTTTCTCCAAAAACGTCAACCTTACAATTATACTGATATTAAAATTAGGTGTGTGGACTGAGAATACATTGCTATGTCATACGGCCTGTCAGATGCGCACCTGCACCTGACAGGCCGTAGCTGAAAATCAGTGAGCTACTCTCTGAGCAGCACCAAGCACTGAGCTACCTTTTTGAATTGCTGTAGCAAACAGATACAAGGACATTGATATATGTTCTCAGTGCAATGTTTTATCATGTGTTTTTTTTTTTGTAATTTTGTATATATTTCTTTTGTATGTGTGTGACTATAAACATCTTACCTATCTATCTATCTAAACTGATTGGGAAAATGCTGCAGTTCAGTTTGTTGCCGCTTTTCCTGTACTTCCTTGCGCTTAGGAAGCGGCAATAACTTAGCTGTTATTAAATGATCTGTTAACACCTACCTATTATTAAATCAATATAAATCTAAAATCACGTTAAAATGCATATGTTCAAAGGCAAGTGGCATTATTTTCCAGTACAAAATAATTTATTTTTAACCCAGGAAAATACCCAATTTTTTTTGATTTATCCATTACAAACAAACAATCAAATCTTTTTCTATAATAAATAAATAAATATATATGGACAAATAACACAGATTGAGCTAGCCCCAAAGTTAGTTGGAGACTTTTGTTATGGGATACTAACTCAACGATACTATATTTTATAAAAAATACATAAATAGATAAACACCCAAGACCCAGGGCAATTGGAAAAAGGCTATTTTCCAACTTGCCCTGACCGGGGATCGAACCCGGGACCTCTGTGTGGCGCACTAGCATGGTGACGACACGGAGGTCGTCAAGGTTTATAATATTAGCACAGCTCGCCTTCATTTACGTTCTCTTCTCATTGACAAGTTCCAGAATTTCTACTTTCTCTTCGTCCAACTTATTATTTTCTATCTACTGTTACATGTTCTAGAATTTTCTGAAAAACAACCGCGTGTCCCGCAATCTGGTAAACGTGGTGAACAAGTACGCGCTGCACTTGTGGCGGGAAGCCCGCGGCATGCAGACCCCGTACTTCCTCGCCTCCGCGCCGCCCGCCATCAAGCTGAAGGTCATGTCTGCTGCTTACATGGAGCATATTGAATATGTAAGTGTCATTGACGAAAACTGGAATTAATCCATTAAAAATCCAGGTTCTTCTTCTTATGGCGTCAATGGCAATAATTGTTAACAAAATTGCATTGACCCAGAATTTCGCCACATCTATAGCCCTTTGGTTGGCCTCTATTAGATCTTCTCTAGAACAAGATGCAGTGGACGTGCGGCATGACAGCGGATGTTCCATGGACTGGATGTTCCCACAGGTACATCTGTCGTCATCAGAGTACTTCCACCTCTGCTTTAGCTCCTGGCATCTTTCGACACCCACCCAGAGTCTATTTAGCGATTTCCAAGTGCGCCAGGGTAGATTGTGGCCTCGTGGAAGCTGTTCACTCATGGAAAAGTTGCTGGGATACTTCCTTTGCCACAACTCTGCCCTGGCGCTCGGGGATTGCTAGCTAGCGGTGCGGTATGTGTGATAAAGCTGCGTCGGCTTTTGAGTCATGCAGGTGGAGGGCTATGATCATAAAGAGGGTGTTTGCTATCGCTCAACTGCCGTACCTTCTCCATAGACCAGGATACTTCGTGCCGCACACACGGGGAAGCAATCCCTGTTAAAGGGTAAAGTAGTATCGCAGGTTGATTGGAAGAGATCCCTATATGGGATATCTCCGCCATTGTATATTTGCTCTTTTGAATTTTTTGTACTTATTATGTTCTTTGGTACACTAAAGTTATGACAAAAAAACAATAATTTTTCAAAACTACAAACCGACCTCACCCCCAAACTACACAAACAACCGATTTTGAAAAAAATTCTATGGGACCACCTGAGAAGTAAGTATAAAACTTTCAAACAAAAAAAGTATATTTTGAAATCGCTCCAGGCGTCTTCGAATAATCGGTGAACAGACATAAAAAAAAGATTCCAACCGATTGATAACCTCATCCTTTTTTGAAGTCGGTTAAAAATAGGTAAGTGTTTGATTTGTTTTTACGGTGCCAGGTTTTTAAAGTGCTAAAAAACTTTCAAAAGAATGCTTTTCTTTTGATTCGAATGTCCTTGTTACAGCATATGGTCTTCCAAGACTGCGAGCCAGCTTTCTTACGCCAGCTGGTTGGGAAACTGCAAATGTTTTATTATAACCGAGGTATGTAACTATTTTCAAATTAATGTCGGAAACGGCTCTAACGTGTTAATAAACGTTTTTCAGGGCCGAAAAATCGACCTAAAGTCTGTTCGCCGAGATTTGATAAATATTATCAGATCAATTTAGCAACATAGGGTTTTATCGGTGTTAGACAATACGCAGTGACACCTTGCAGGTAGAACAGTCGCTTCGCTCTGTCTCGACACTCGGATGTGCGGGGCACGGGGCCCGAAAGTACTTCTACGTCATTCGCGCGGCTACGATAATTGCGGATGAAACGTCACAGGAGAAGTAGTTTAATAAGATACCACAGTTTTGTAGGAGGTGTAGTATACCTGCTTAGTTTTAAGATTTATTATTTTAGATATTTGTTTTAAATAGAAATTAAGTTGTAAATAGTTCATTTAATTAGGTTAAGTTGAGATGTACTATTAGTTTAAGGTAATTTATAAGTATATTTAGGTAAGATTGTAACGAATACCGTTACAGCATGAACTAACTGGTGGCGGAATTGCACAAAGTAATTCAAATCATGTGGTATGTAGTTAAAATATACTCCCTGTTGTGCTTGCATTAACTGGAGAAACGTACTTTTTACCCGACTACGGCAAAGCAAAAGGAGGGTTATGATTTTGACAGGCTATGTATGTATGTATGTATGTATGTATGTATGTATGTATGTATGTATGTATGTATGTATGTATGTATGTATGTATGTATGTATGTATGTTCATCTGTTCCCTTGTAACTTCTAAACTACTTATCAGAATTCGACAAGTGACATATCATTAGAAGCGTCTTAATTGTCCGCTGGTTATAGGCTATATGGAGTTTCACAAAATCTAATGTGGCGCCCTCTAGCGGACAAAACATACAGAGTAAAAAAATAAAGTTAAGATAAATATGCCGTGTTTGGTATCATTTGAAAGCGCTTTACTTGTACATTTTGGATATATATATTACTAGCATTTGCTTGTGACTTTACCTGTATTCATGGGCTGATTGCATATAATTCACATCTTTTCGTTCATAGCTTCTTTACTACTTATCAGAATAAGACCACTGCAGTACCATAAGAAGGGCCTTGATATTCTGTTGGTTATGAGCTATAAAGCTTGTCACCAAATTTAGTATTGCGCCCTCTAGCGGACAAAAAGTTCTGTGTTAATATAAAATTAAAATAAATATACCGTCTTTGGTATCACTTGAAAGAGCTTCACGAGTACTTTATGCTTGTACATAATTACAAGAATGCTTTAATGATGTTAAATATGAGCGATAAGAGTAAAGCGCGGATCACGGGAACTGCGAATCGCTTTATGCAATGTAGAGCAGTTGTTGTGAAATTTTAAACCATAGAGGGATTGTTTATAAGTGCCTTGGATCATAATAAATTACTTAAAAATCCACATGACAGTCGATCGTTAGCAGAATTAGATAGATTAAGAAATCTTCCCAGGTCCTCTTATTAGTTCATCAATTTAACTTTTGTTAATATTATGCGCCACAATTACACTTTAACACCAAAATAGTACAAATAATAAAAAGTAAAAAAACTAAAACCCAACTACAACAAAAAACGACGCTGAAAAAGTATAAAACAAGATTTTCAGAATACTGAACTGAACAAAGTTGCTAATGTAGTTGCAAGTAAATGGACACAGTAGACTCTACCAAGATGCCTTCGTTGTAAATTGACAATAATGTCATACAATACTATTCTGAAGTATGCAATATTCACTATGTAAAGAAAAATTTTCATGTTTGGAAAGGCGTAGTCACACGTTGTCAAAGTGCTACGGTAGGTAGGTATATGTACGTCGTTTTTTGTCGTAGTTGGGTTTTAGTTTTTTTACTTTTTATTATTAGTGATATTTTTTTCCGTAGTCGGATTTTAGTTTAACTATATCTTTTTCTAACAGATATGTACATTGTAAAAGAAGGTGAAATCACAGATTGCATGTACATCGTCCACACTGGAAAGGTTGTGGAGACCTCGTCGAAGGACAGCCATGGCGACATCCATGACAGTCATATCTATTTTGCTGGTGAAAGTTTCGGACTGGTTAGGAGTTCCTATTTATTTATTTATTACATTTTAGCAAGATTCACAGCTATAAGTAAAGATCTATTGAAACAATAAGAAATAGAGAGCTATTTAAAAGTCTATACAAGTAGAAGTAGCAGCCATAAATACACATCTATTGAGACAATAAGGAATAGAAAGCCATTTAAAAGTCTCCACAAGCAGAAGTTAAATAGAAAAAAGAAGATCCAGAAAATATTAAGAAGCAAGAACGCAGTACTAAAGTATTAATTTTATTCTGTTTTAGTATTCGTTGTTATAGCGGTAACAGAAATACATCATCTGTCAAAACTTCAACTGTCTAGCTATCACGGTTCATGAGATACAGCGGAGTTTGACCAATAGGGTCCCGTTCTTTCCCTTTGGGTACGGAAACCTAAATACAAATAAAACATCGACACGCAAATGAGAAGAATGGTTTTAACCAAGTACAAACGTTAGTACGTTTGTAAATGTATATTTGACGAACGCATGTATGTAAATTCCACTCAGGATAGGAAGTACCTACCTAGAACTAAATTGAACTTCTAGATCTTTAAAATTTTACTTTAGGAATCGAGCTGTTTAACTTTTGCCTCTGAGTTTGTAATCATATGTGTGAGATGAGTAATTTTTAACCCGCTACAAAAGAGACGGGTGTCATAAGTGTCTGTCTGTGACAGGCGTCGTAGCGCTGGAATGGATGGACCGATTTCAATGCGGTTTTTTTACGTAAAAGCAAGTTCTCTTGCTGTGGTTCGTTTGGTATGCTGAAAATCCGTTGAAAAAGCTTTCGATGTAACGCTTGAAAGTCAGACCTTTCTCAAGCAAATAATAGATGGCGGTACTATTTAGTGATGAATAGCGAAACTACCGATACGACTTCGGTAGTTCCGCTCCTCAGCCCTAGATGGTGTTCTTGACAATCGAGGTATTTTTTAAGTTGGTAGTTGCTACCAAATAATCTTGTAACTGCCATCACTTGCTTCCATATTGCATCGTGAGGAAACTAGTTCACTAATGCGCAATGTCTTATAGCTGAAACACGTGAAATGAATGTGTAAGAACAGATCTATTAAGGAACGGGAGGCAGTCGAAATATGGTGAACGACAGAACGAAGTGGAAGCATACAGAACCGACCAAATAGGGAAGTGGTCAGGAGAATGATGATGATTATGATGAATGAGTGTTGCCACTAGATGACTGTCCTTCCGCTATATCGAATGTGCATGTCTTCAAGCAGCTCAAAAAATCTGACAACACTATAAGAAAGACTAACTACTGATTGTTTTTTACAGGTGGAAGGTTTGTTCCCTGAAACGCCGTTTAGCTATTCCTACAAGACACTTCTGAAGTCTCAAATCCTCACTCTCTCGTTTTCCGACTGGAACTACCTCCTCAAGCACTTCCCAGACAGTGCCAATGCTATCTACGATCGCCTAGCTTTCGATGATGACTCTGGGTCTGGACACAACCGGCCATCCTTCGATTACAATAGACCGTCTATGCTCTGGGAAACAGATGGCCCAAGGTATCCACGACCTTCACGAAGTTCAAGACTATTTAGGATACCAGGAAGTATGTCAGGGTCACCAGGACCTCCTCCAGGGCCACCGCCAGGGACATCGGCAGATCTTCCGAGGCCACCACCTGAAGGTCCTTCAGGATCGCCACCAAGAGCTACCTTAGGGTCACTCCCAGGATCACCATCAGGAAGTCTCCCAGGGCCATCTTCAGGAGTACCTCCAGACTTACCGCCAGGAGGTCCCTTAGGTTCACCGCCAGGTAGTTCTCCCGGGCCATCGCTAAAAGGTACTCCAGGATCACCCCTAGGTCTGCCAGGATCACCGCCAAGAAGTCCTCTAGGGCCATTGTCAGAAGTTCCTCTAATGTCACCGCCAGGAAGTCTCCCAGGGCCATCGTCAGAAGTTCCTCTAATGTCCCCACAAGGAAGTCCCCCGGGGCCATCATCAGGAGTTACTCTAATGTCAGCACCTGAAAGTCCCCCAGGGCCATCTTCAGGAGGTTCTCCAGGGTCACCGACTGGCGGTCTACTAGGGGCTCTTCCAGGTGGCCCCTCAGAAAGTACTCCCGAGATTCCAACAGGTACCTCTCCAAGGCTACCTTTAGAGAGTTTACCAAACGAGTCCTTACTTCAAAGAAAGTCTGAGCTTGCACTAATGACTATGAGTTCCGTACCTTCAGGTGAGAAAGTCAGCTCTGAATCCGGTCTTGAATTTGCCCAAATTTCTTTTACCGAGAAACCTACCACTGGTACCGATGAAGTTCCGCCAAAAACCGATGATAACCAAAATCTGATAGATAAAATTTTATCCGAAACACAAACGGGGAGTATGAATCTACTCACCAGAAAAACTTCTAGGCTGAGAAGTCGTGCAGATATCAGTTTGGCATCTATAAAATACGAATCCAGTTCAGATACAACACCCAGCTCTACAAGTTTGAAAGGAAGTGTAGAGCTTAAGTCGAGAGAAACATCTAGAAGAGAATCACTTCATCCCGAACTATTTTTACGTTCGAGGGATAAACAAGAATCACAGACCATAAAACCTCGTACGTCAATTATAGATAAAGCAAAGCAAATGCTACAAAAACATAAAGATGACAGCGGTTCAAAGGACTCTAGTAAAGATGATTTATTTTATGAAGAAGAAGAGGCAGCCACCAACGCACTTCTCGGAGCTCACAGCTCTCATTCAGTACCTCTAATGTCTTCAAAAGTAAACCTGACGCAAACTGAAGCTGTAATAGACAAGGAATCAAAAGATATAGCCGCTTCTACAAGTACGGCAGGAGATCTCAACAAGGACATAGAAAAAGATAAAGAAAAGAAAAAGCGATCCACAGTTGATTTTATGGATGTAGAAGACGATGATATTGATCTAAAAGACAAAGCAACTTCGACGGCGCGGCTGAGTCGGCGATTTGTTCGTGTTCGCTACGAGGAAGATCAAAAAAAGGGTAACCAAGATGATGAAAATGTCATTCCACTAGATCAAGACCTGTCCCCGGAGGAAATTGAGACTAGTTTTAGTTCACTAGATCTGGGAAAAGATTATAAGAAGAAAGAAAAAGACAAAGAATCTTAGTTCTTGACGTTCGAGTTTCATTCGTTGTTTTCAGTTATTTATTTTAATTTAAATATGTTTTAGTTATTATAATTGTGGAAGAAGAAAAAGGATTATGTTAAAATAATAAATGTTATTAGTCATAATTTCTTTCTTTTATTTAAACATAAAGTCTATATGATGACCAAAAAGAAAAAGTTAAAAATTTTCAAAATTTTATTAATAGCTTGTAATTTATTATTAAAAAATTGCACTAAATACTCCCAGTAATAATTATAAATACGTTTACTTAATAAGATAATATCACTTCATTCTTGTGGTATCGCAACTGTCCTGTTTTCACCATCGCCCTGGCACGTATTCTCTCACTGCACGCTCTTTTTATTTTACGGGCGCAACATTACCTACCACCAAACTGACTTTTATTATTATGACGTTTTGCAACTGAAAGTACAAAATTTAACCAGTCAAAACAAAAACAAATTAGGCATTTCCATACAAAAGTGTGCAGCCGTCCAGGCAACTTGTATGGGAATGACGATTTTTTTAAATTGTTATTTTAATTTCATTATACTATTGTATCTAGTATAATCTAGGAGACCAGACCCCAAATAACGGGATCAGGGATGAACAAAGAAGATACTATTGTGATCTAGTGTAGCCCGTGGTCTCCCTTCTGCGTTGTATACAAGTAGTTATAGATTTGCCACCGAGCGACCGGATGAAAGAGAAATACATATTTATTACTCTACGTTTATATGGTCATTTTTTCATGGTCGTATTATAGGCACACTTCAAGTATATACAATATGAAATGTGCCTATAACGGTCGGTCGGTAATAGAGACAAAACACGGCATCTTCCTTTTTTTTTCTTTTAGAAATCGTAATAATATTATCTCGCTCCATCAAAGCATGTCTAGCCGTTGGATTTGGATTATACCTACGGATACGTGCCTGCTAACTGTTTTCAACTCGTGACACCGATATCATAAAGAAAGAGTTGTCAGAAGTTTCAGGAGGAAGGAGCTCGCGTGGTTACAGGGCGGTGAGCGGCGACAGTGGGTCAGTTTTCTGTGTTTGGTGTTTTACTAGCTCTTACTCCTTCAGTTTATTTATCGTTAACAGATACATAATAGTATTTTATGCAACAGTTGTATAAGGAGGGTTTAAAAAATGCGAGTGGCGCATGCTCGCCAAGGCTCGCATCGTAAATTGACGCCATCGAGCATTTTTTGACTACTTATACAACGTTGCATACAATACTTTTTCTACGACTACATTTACTAAAATAAATACAAAAATAAACAAAGAAAAGTACGAAATACTACCATATGTTTGGTAGATAGTAGGTATCTATGGAAGACTTAATTTTTTTTATTGACGTCTTCCTAGTGACTAAAAGTGCCATTTTGAAACATGGAGTCACTTAAACGAATGTTTTTCATACAAAAAACCGTTTGTTCAGTGACTCCACGTTTGAAAAATGGCACCATATGTTAAAATAACGATTTTATTATGTTGGCAGTATGGTAGATCTAAAGAAAAAAGGTTATAGGTCTATGGCTAGGAGTATCGTTTTGGCGAAATAACGACACATGTGCTATTATATTAGGAATAGACTATAGACTTTTCTGAAATCATATAATCTATGTTCTTATATTAGTGTTCGGGACCATTTAAAAGACAGATAACAGTACAGGAGTGGAAAAAAGGTATAACGTTCCATTCAGCAGGGCTAAAGGCCCTGCTGAACCACTCCTTAGGCATCACGCCGGCCGATATGTAACCGCACCAAAGATCACGCGAATGTCAGTTTCTTGTCCACATTGCTTTCTTTTATTTTGATTGCCGCTACCGCCCATCGCCGCACCGCCATAGCCGCGTGCCACGGGCCGCACTACGCCATTTTGAATCCAGATTGTTAGTAGTTCCAGTTTTATGGTTGTCGGTGACCGGTTTGCGCTTAGCAGTAGCCTTAGTAATCAGTTGGCCTTTACTTTTTGCATCTGCATGTATTCCTGCTGGAACCTCTTGTTCATCATCATCCCTATCTTTGTCCTCATCCACTCTGGCGCTATCTTCATGAAGAAGTACTGAAAAGAATGGAAAACATGAATATTTCGTTTTTGTTTTTTTTATTTGTTTTTTCTGGAACCTGGGATATCTGCAATCAGTGGGACTAAGAAGAGATATACCTAGATTAGTTAGGTTAAACTACGAAGTTGTGTTAAGACTGAAGATGAGTGTAAAAGATAAAGCCAGATGGGAGAAACTGTCACATCGCACCACTACGCTGACGCGTCAAGGTACATACAGAAGTAGATTGCGGTCAAAAAGAGAAAAATTAAAAATTTACCTGAACACCGTGCAGCCAAAAGCTAGTAGTGTTGTGCACTCTGCCAAGCGTCTCCACCGCGTGCCTAGCTTGATTAGATTTCTGCATCAGGCATCAGAAGGCTGCCATCGAGCAGCTTCTACATAACTAAAGAGGATTCACCTGAACGCCATGTAGCCAAAAGCCAGTAGTGTTGTGCACCCTGCCTAGCGTCTCCACTGCGTCTCTGGAGTACGTCTCCGCGTCGGGCACCAACAGGCTGCCGTGTAGCTTTTGCGAGAACGCGTTGACCTTGGTATGGGTATAACACTGGAGGTAACTATGAGAGGATTCACCTGAACGCCATGTAGCCAAAATCCAGTAGTGTTGTGCACTCTGCCAAGCGTCTCCACCGCATGCCTGGAGTACGTCTCCGCATCAGGCACTAGTAGGCTGCCATCAAGCAGCTTCTGCGAGAACGCGTTTATCTTGGTGGACACGAACATAGGGCTCACGTGCTGCACGTAGATGCCCTTAGATGCATACTCTTCGCGGAGCGCCAGCGTGAAGCTACGGATATACGCCTGAAAATATACAATTTTATTTTAAAGAAAGAATAGAAATCCTTATAGCAAATTTACTGCCAGCATTCCGTCGTGGCTTTTAATCTTAAGAAGTTTTTTAAAAGGAGTAAGACTGTATGTAAATGTTACTGGCATGTACGAAAAAAAACTGTTGTTTCAATCAATCCAACTCTACGAATGGACCCTTCCGGGACATAGCTGTTCACATGACTGAACATCCAAATGATGCGATTGCCTTACTGTATGTAAATGTTAATGGTATGTAAGAAAAATAGTTTTTTTTTCAGTCAGTCCAACCATGAACTAAATAAAAAGAAAAATTCATGGATATACCTTAGTAGCTGCGTATATGGTCATCAGGGGCAATGGCTGCAATTCCGACCCCGACGAGACATTGACCACGGCCCCGCGCCCCCTGGCCACCATTCCTGGCAGGACGGCTCTGGTCATCATGGTCACCGCCCCTATGTTGACGTTGATCAGCTCCCAGACCTTGCTTTGGGGGAGGTCGCACACCGCACAAGGGTACTCATAGTTGATTCCGACGTTGTTTACTAAAATGAAAAACATGATTCTCATACATAATACTACTTAGATCCTATTTATTATTTAAAAAAAAAGTTTATTTTGCCACTGCAGACATCTAAATGACAGCTCAGTTGGAAATTTGGGACCAAATGTTCATTCGAGTCTCAAACGGTTTACTTTTTTTTCCTGTTTTAAAAATAAATCGATGACGCTACGCTCGTACGTAATTATGGCGTTGTAAGTGATCTTTTTTGAAAACTTTTGAACTAACAGATATCTTGTGCACTATTTCTAGGTTTCTATCATAATAAAAAATGAATATTTGGAAAAACAAGTTCAGTATACCCCTCCAAAAATCTGCTTATTTGCACAAATTTTACCTGAACTTCGACCGTTTATAAAGTACTCATAAATTGTAAAAATAAAAAAATATTGCAATAGTAACCTCGCAAATGTAATAAAAAATTTTAAATTAAAAACACATATTTCACAAACTTGTAAGGCTTACTGACAAAAACGTAAATCCTGGAATAAGTTTTATGAAATTTCCGCACCCTATGAATAGTTAATATTCGTTCAAACGATAGTTAATAATAATACTAATTTCATTCAAAACAGTGCAAACCGTATCCTTAGGCGCTATCTCTCTCTTTCTTTTTGGTTTGCTTTTTTTTTTTCTAGCATCGCCCTGGTTGAAAAAACAAGCTTTTCAAACTATGCTCGCGTTGACGACAGAGCCGCCAGGAAGGGCCGCCTTAAGACTTTCTTGGTAGTTTTTATCAAGTGAAGCTCGGTTGCCCAAATACTTATAATTCATATACATAAAGTAAGGAGATACTTATTTATGTACTTTATTTTCCTGCAACCTTGCTCGTCCGAACGCCTAGTAAGACACATTCTTGTCCTACTCTATGCTTGCTGGTAAGTGACCGTCGTTTTTGCAATTTTACATACACAGCGAATAGATGACAGTTGTCACACAAGTAACATTACATGGGCCCAGTAGGGCATAGCATTTTACACTTAACATTTAATAACTATTATATAATAACTAAAATTTCTAAAAATTGGCTCGACAAAAAAAAACTATATAATTACCGAACCTGCTCACAAAATTTCATGAGAATCGGTTAAGAAATGCGACCTGTAGGCGAGAACAGACAGACAGAAGGACAAAATAATTTTCAGCCAGTCGAAACTGAGACGCTTCGCTCGCTTCTCTCACTCGGTCAACTACAATAAAAGACATTTATAAGAAATTTTATCAATTTAAGTTTGAATTTTTTTTAATATTATTTGTTATATCTTTTAGCCCCATCAGCCATTATATATTGGTTCGTTCAGCCTTCAGTTCAAAGCCCTTCTGGCGGCGAGTAGGCGACCAATGTTGTGAAAATGACTTCTTCCGACTTTTCTCCTCAGCAGTAGTCATTACGAAGCGCTGGTATCGGTAGCTTTTCTTAAATTTTAACATACAGTACACGTAATGTAAATAATACTTATTGAAGTGTAAAAGTGCCTGTAAAGGTCTAATTGCTGAATTAACATTTGAATTTTGTATTTCAATAATTTAAAAACAGATGGACAACTACAAAAATAAGGAAAAGAACAAAAGTGAACGATGTAATACAAAAAATAAGAAAACTCAAATGGAATTGGACTGGTCATATCTTAAGATCCAACAGAGAAAAATGGACCAAAGACGTAATTGAATGGTATCCTAGAAATGGGAAAAGGCAAATAGGACGACAAATCAAAAGATGGTCAGACGATTTACCAAAAGGATGGAGAAGGTCTGCTAGAAATAGAGATGAGTGGAAGTCAATGGGGGAGGCCTATGTCAAAGGACAACCTGACCAACAACTGGAACCTGATGAGTATGCTACCTAAAATATATGTGTGTAAGTGTTATTTTATGTAGTAAGTTATAATTGTCAGCGAATAAAGGCTTTTATTATTATTATTATTATTATTAATTTAAAAAAATTACTAATATATTTTTACCTAATATCCCTATCGGTATATCCCTCAGCTCCTCTTCGATCTTGGTGTACACTTCGGCCTCCTTGCTGAAGTCTGCTACGATCACCTTCGTCTTCACTTTGTGTTCTTGCTCTGAAATTAATAAAATAAAATAATTATATGGTGGCCCAGAACGGGTGAGAGAAGCGTCGGGCGCCCTATGCGATGGGTTGACGATGTAATCAAAGTCGCGGGTCACACCTGGATGAGAGCAGCACAGGACCGAGAAGGGTGGCGTCGACGAAGAGAAGCCTATGCTCAGCAGTGGCAGCCTATTATAATTATTTTAAAAAAAATTAACATTCATATTTATAAATTATCTGCATGTCATAAAACTCGCATTCCAGTTTTTCGTTGCGATACGCGACAGGACTCATAGTGTACCTATTATAAGACAGTGATTTTTAGTAGTTAAAACTGATGAACTGTTAGAAAAATCCAAATTTTGTGTGACTATATTCATGCCCGATAACGGCAGATACGATTAAAAGTTTAAAGTGTTCGTCAAGATGAATCAAACAAGCCCAAAATTGAAAAAGTTCTGTCGTTTAATTACAGCGTTCCTAATCCTATGGCCACCTTCCGCCTCCATCATCATAGCAGCCCATTGTCATTATAATATTGCATTGTCTCGTGACATACGTATGCGTACTTTCAGCTCAATCAGAAACCGGTAAATGGGTCAAATTTACTTTGGAAGATTTCATTAACCCGATCGCCAGAGAGCCAGATTCAAAGATTCAAAGATTCAAATGTTTATTCAGTAATTAGACCGTTACAGGCACTTTTACACGTCAATAAGTATAATTTATGTTACGTGTAAAGTATATTAAAATTTAATTTATTTTTAAAGAAAAGCTACCGATACCAGTGCTTCGTAACGACCACTGCTGAGAAGAAACGCCGAAAGAAACTCATTTTCACAGTATTGGTCGCCCACTCGCCAGAAGGGCTTTGTCATATTATTATAATTGTCTTTTAATTAATAAATACTTATAATATAATACAATGTTGACACATTATAACATGTAATGCTTGCGAACAAGTAAACAAACATAAATTGCGTAATAAAAAATATTAAGTAGTCAAAAAAAGCGAAGCCGAGCTGACCAGTCCCTCCCGGCAGCACCCGTTCACGAGTTGACGCACGGATCAGCCATCGTTAAACTCAACCATATTAGAGGGAATCCAACGACCCGACCAGCGACGCCACCACCACGCCACACAAGACAACGGTACAAATGAAACTAAATAAAAGCTTGTACAAAAAATCTATATAATAGGACTTCCTTCAGGGTCCAGTGGTCGAGGTATAACTGTGGTCAAGGCATTCGCCTTGAGATCCAGAGGTTGTGGGTTCGAACCTCCCGGGAAGCATACTTTCTGAAGAGTTGTTTCCAGTCTTATTAGGATATTGCAGACTGAATCTCCTGAATCCTGATTATCCGATAATAAAGATGATTCCGAATTTCGGAAGGCACGTATAAACTGTGGGTCCCGAATGCCTTCAGCGTTCGTTCAAACCTATCCAAGGATTGGATCTGGTCAACCCTTTGGGTTGCGGAGGTCAGACGGCAGTCGCTCTGTGTAAAAACCTCTTCAAATCTCCTGGGTTATTTAGCGGACCCCGGGCTCTGAAGCATTACCAATGATGATGCAACCGGGATACGCTCGGATGGTGAGGCCTTTATTCTTAAACGATGATTATTAGTCGATGATGCTGGTTATCTTTATCCCTACCAACAATCCATTACATTACTTTCAAGTTAAACAAAACTAATCCACCCACCGATCTGCCTGGCCACTGCACTCAGCTTCTCAGGGTTTCTGCTGATGAGGAGCACGCTGCAGCCTCGGCGAGCGAGTTCTAAGGCGTATTGCTTGCCGATGCCGTCTGTGCTGCCCGTAACCACTGGAAATGAACAAATTAATTTTAATAGGACGTTTACTAAAGTCTGTTCGCCGAGAGTTGATCAATATTATAATTAGTCACCGACTGTCGCTTAAATATCGTAAAGTGTATGGCGGCCGTCGCTTGTCTCCCGCTTTCGCCGTTTGCGTGGTACGAGGCACGCAGTTGATGTCAACCGCGGTCCGAACGGGCGAGCGGACGCGGCGCCATATATTACCATTCCGTTCTGGAATGCGCTTCGAATGAGTCGTTTGGGTGTGTGGGTGGGCGTGTTGTTTCCTGTTTATACAATTTATAATTGTTTTAAATTGTAATAAGCTTTAAAATAATTGTGGGGGGGGGGGCGCAATTCGTAATGAGTTTCTCTATCCAATTTATCAACTCCCGATTTATCAACTCTATCTAATATCTACACTTTGTGTTTTTATTTGTTTGAATGTATTTATATGGAGGACTATTTAAATTACTTATTTACGAACAAGGTATCAATTTATGACAAAGTGATTGGATAGCTGCTCCCATTGTTGTAGGTACTGAATTAACCGACTTAGTTTACATTCGATTTCACGCCTTTTTACAGCAAAATAACTGCGTTGCGAGACTTGCGGATCTTTGTGATGTGTTTTTGATGGGATAGATACCTATTTAATTGGGCGCCATTTTGTATTAAACGCAGTGTCACTGTTACCTATCTCTCAAGCGCAGCCGTATAGACTGCACAGCGTGCCAAAGGAATACAAACTCGAAAAACATAACTCTTTTTCTTGAGGACCCTTTTTGACGACCTCTTTGGCGTAATGGTCAACACACTAGTCCGCTAATCCGGAGGTTCTGGGTTCGAACTTCGATCCTCAGCAAGGCATAGAATAAGTACTAGTAGGTACTCACGTACAGAAGTCTTACTCAGAAAAGAAATTCAAAGAAATAGCTACTTAATGTGGATAGCGCTATGGTTTAATTTAGCTCGCGTCAAAACTTCTCACCTCTTCGTTTAGATACCTAAACATCCATTGCAAGCCAATTTCCCTCTTATTACTCTGGACAAACGATTCATGTAACTGATTTTTCCCCTTCGAAGTGTTCGCCGCGCGCAAAATAAAAATATAGGTATATTACAGATAACTAAACGGGGAGTGACACAGGCCTGAGCCAGGGCAAGTTGGAAAATGGCCTTTTTCAAATTTTCCTGGATCTTGGGTGTTTATCTATACTTATAGGTACATGTTATAAAATATAGTATCGTTGGGTTAGTATCCCATAACTCAAGCTTAAGTCTACTTTGGGGCTAGCTCTGTGATTTATTTATTAATTTAAAACGAATTACTACTTATAGATAAATAGTACTATTCTTTTAAAGAATTTTTAATAGACGACAAGCTTAAATTTTGCCATTATTCAATAAATTTGTATACTACCTTTTTATCATATGACATTACTATTATCATACCAATTTTCTTGACATTTAAGTAGTACCTACCTATTTTTATATTTTTTGTTCCTAAATATTTGTATATATATATATCATATTGTAAAATATAATCTATTTGAAATTGTGTTTGACAAATAAATTATTAATTGAGTTTACTCTTTCTGGCGTAGTCGGGTAAAAATTTACCTAACTTATAAGTGGCACATAGTATGTATGTATATGCCACTCCAAATCATGAACCTATGCATACACGCTCACGCCTAAGCAAACAGCCGCTTTCTCCAATGCACACTTGATCTTTGCTCTGTACGATTTCCGCTTCCTGCTTACTTCTGTTATAGCGTCGGTTTTTAACCCCCGACGCAAAAAAGAGGGGTGCTATAAGTTTTACGCCAATGTCTGTCTGTTTGTCTGTGGCGTCGTTACCAAAAAGAGGGTTTTTATAAGTTTGACGCCAATGTCTGTCTGTCTGTGGCGTCGTTACTCTCGAACGGATGGACCAATTTCGATGCAGTTATTATTACGTGAAAGGGAGTTTCCTTGCGGTGGTTCTTAGCTATGTTTAATGAAAATCGGTCCCGCCGTTCAAAAGTTATTGGGGGTGCACGCTTGAAAGTCCCGGTTCTTTTTTTAATTTTCCAAACAAACTTGTGTAATTATACACGCTGACTTTTAACTGGTTTTGGAAAAAAGAATGTCATGGAGTAAATAAATTCCTCTATCCATATAAGTAATCCGAATTCGTGTATGACGTAAGGTAAAAATGTTGTGAAAATGATTTTCGATCGAGACCACGTGGTTATGCCCGTTCATTACTGACGCGTGACTCCGATGAACTCGAAATCTAGCCGACCGGCGGTACTACTAATTGATCGCACGATTTTTACTTTCGAGTTTTAGACAACACATTTTGTTTCTGAATTTTTATTTTGACTAGCTTATCAGGTCTTTCTAACGATCCTTATGAAGTGGCCTTCGTCTCCAAAACTAATGGAAAATCACCGTGTATGGTATTCTTGTTCCTAAATGGAAGATTCCCAGCCTTATTTAATTCATGACAATGTTTGTTTCAGTGATTTTTTTCCACAGAGTGGAAGCGATTTATCTATTTCTCTGGCTTGAGAAACTATGAAACTACTGGCCCGATTTTAATGTGGATTTTAATAATACGTAAAGAGATAGATGCCAGCAATGTTTCCTTGTATGATATTGTAATACTTAAATGGTACAGGATTTTTATAAATATTTTTGTCATTTTAAAGATTACCTACAATGGGCGGTCCTATAGCTTGAAGCGGTCTGTTCCAGACAACCAGTGGATATTTTTATATTTACATACGGACAAATTGAGAAAAAAACACAGATTGAGCTAACCCCAAAGTAAGTTCGAGACTTATGTTGTGAGATACTAACTCAACGATACTGTATTTTATAACAAATACACATACATATAGATAAACATCCAAGACCTAGGTCAATCTGAAAAAGATCATTTTCCATCTTGACCTGACCGGGGATCGAACCTGGGACCTCCGGTGTGACAGCGTAGCATGATAACTACTAGGCGACAGAAATCGTCAATTGTATGTTTAACAATATCATTCGTGTAAACATAATTTATCTATGCCATAAATGCTGTATAAAAGTTTCTTATACAGTTAGCTTATTGCCAACATTAAAACAGCCAGTATCATAGTAACCATTATATCACCCAAACGAGTGTTATAATGTTGTACTAAATTTCACTATGCAACGCAAACTCGATCCCTTCCTTACTCATCAAACAGCCACATTCTTTACGAATTTAAAAAAAACATTGTCTTGTACGCGCGCTTTATCACCACAGCTCCGTAGTTTAAAAAAGGAACTTATTGATTATTCGAATTCACGTTGTATCCCGCCATTTTTGTTCGCTATTTAATATCGAACAAAAATAATTAGCATTCCAATAATTGTTCGATCCAAAATTTTAATAATTATCATAACAAATAATTTCATTATCATCTATACATACATAGTTAGTTTGTATTTGATAAGTACTCAGAAATTAAACTTACCAGGAATTTACATAAAGTTCTTACAACACCCAATGGATTTAGATTTTTTTATAGAGGATTCATATCATGGGTGAAGACAATGGTGAAGGGTTTTGTATGCAATTGTAATAATTTAAGTATTAAAACACTCATGTGATACTATAAACCCACATTCGTGTTTTAATACCCCATTTACTACAGTTGCATAAATAACTAATACATGTGCGAAGCCGGGACAAGTCACTTTCAAACTATAGTTATGTCCTCTTATTACTGAAATGTCTATTCAACAATGTTTTGGCCATAAACGTATTATTTACGTCGGTAATAATATTTTTATGGTCATAGTATAATGTAATGAGTTATGGTTTTGACAGTTTCTAAGGCAGTTTCTAACAACATTATAATAATGCAACTCTTAGCACTGGTTAGGCGATAAACTTAGTTATTTATGTACATGACGTAAAAGTACACATACAAAAAAAATCTTGGTCTATGCATACATCATATATTAACTATACCTTTATGTAGCACTAGCTGTTTTGCGGCAGTAGGAAATAAGTTAATTTTCTAGGCAAATTAAAAACCCCCGACGACACCATCTGGTGATAAGTGGTGGAACTACGTAATATTCTATCTGAAGCGCCATCTATTATTTTCCAGGTAAATTAAAAACCGAAGCTTTGACACCTAATAACTTCTAAATGACAACCGATTTTCATCTAACATGAACCACCGCAAGGGAAGTTGCTTTCACGAAAACTAAAAAAAGCGCATTAAAATTCGTCCACCTGTTCAAGCACTACGACAGACAGACACAGACAGATAGTCAGACGTTAGGGTCAAACTTATTCACTGACACCCCTCTTTTTCGTCGGGGGTTAAAAATACTTTCCTGCGAGAATCTCACAATGGGGGCTATCGTTTTTATGCTCACCAGTTGGCGCCACTGTTGCGTTAGGTCCAAAGTATGGCTGTCAGTCATTGTTATTATGGACGCGAAAAAGTTTTTAATTTTAAACAAAATATATATATTGCGTACCATAACACGATGCATAAAAATATCGAACAGAAACATAAGTTTCCGAAGAAAAAAACAGTCTCAAAGCAGTGGAACAAATTATACCACTTCAAACGTTCGCGTGTTTCTAAACAACAATTCAGCTTAGCCCTGAAGATTATGGGTACCTTAAACAGGCAAATGCAGAAAATATAAAGTAAAAATATTTTTTTCCGTGGTAATATTACACGTCCATGCTTGCATCAGACTTGATTTACCGCGACAAGTAGATTTTAAATTTTTTTGATCAAAGTTCCAACAAAATTATGATTTCTATCATAGTCTAGAAGTCTGTAAAAGAAAAAACATAGATGTCAACTCGGTAAATGAGCATATTTTGTCAATAAATGTGTTTGGAAAGCGATTTACTCACCGCGGCACCGCTCCGCACAAACGCGCGTAGCGCGTTGCCGCCATACAAAAATCACGCGCGTAGACGCGTTGTCAGGGCGTTGTACTTTGCGTATTTTCTATACAAATTGAGGTACTTGCATACAATCCGGCCCCGCCCTACACAGCGGGGTAAGAAGCAGTGTGGGAATCGCCTAAACAGTAAACAAACTAACTTTTTAATAAGCTGCTCCTTTAACCCTTTTAGCTTTGCACCTCTTATTTTGTAACTTCGCTTTGAAAGTCCTGAAAATCATTGTGCCGTAACTCATTTTTTCAATACATAATCCAAAATATTACAAAAAGTTTACAACGTAATTATAAATTGTAATAAACGCGCGTAACCTACCCAGAAACAGTGAAAATTGACATTTCGGAGACCTTACGCTACACTAGCGCCTCTAGTGGCGAAGTCACACGCGTTACCCCCAATTCCAAGGTATTCTCACATTTTTTCATAGAAAACTATCCATTTATTAATCCAAGTTGAGCTTTTTTCTTGACTTTCATACGTATATACTTTCACATTCATATTAACCGAGCGAGCGAAGCGTCTCAGTCGCATTTCTAAACCAATTCACGTGAAATTTTGTGAGAAGGTTCGAAGATTACATAGTTTCTTTTTTTTCGAAGTTGTTTTAAATTAATGAATAATTAAAAACATATAACAATTGTGTTATCATAAATAAAACATCTAACGGGTTCAGTTGAAGGCGTTGAAGGCCACGTAATAATGTCAGATTTTCTGCCACGTAGGTAATTTTCTCGTAATCTTGGCTCAAGGCACAGTCTTGCGTTTCTAACAATCTAGGCTTGAAGCAACGTCCAATTTTATGGTTAGACGGTGGAACACAGGGTCGGACTAGGGCCGGAGGGCTCGGGTGACAGGAATGGTATACCTAATCATCGATATCAACGGCAATCCCATTGGCGTTGGACATTTACCGTTTGACACAGGTACTCGTATATGTACGGTAACGGGCTCATAATTATAAGCTAGGACTCGACTGGACATTATCATTTTACTCAGGTTTGTACGGTAATATAAGTGAAACAACGATGACGTTCGAAGTCTGTTTATTTTCATCTCCTTTGCACATACATAAAATACATGAAACTATCTCATATACATACATACTCTTTCACTCATACCAGTTTGCTATACATTCTGTCCCTTTCTTTCGTAATACGTTCCTTTCCCTTACATGCCCTTTTTTATAGTAAAATTTTTAAATTTCACACAATCCTTACAGTAAGGCTAAGGTAAGACATTTGCCGTTTTACTCTGGCATGTACGGTAAAGTCCTCATATAAGCTTTTTTATGTTATAGGACGCCAAACGAACAAGCGGGTCACCTGATGGTAAGTGATCACCGCTGCCTATGGACAACTGCAACACCAGGGGGGTAACAGAAGCGTTGCCGGCCTTTCAGGAAGATATAGACTCGTTTTTTGAAGGTTTCAATATCGTATCGGTCCGGGAACACTGCTGCAGGAAGTTGATTCCACAGTTCGGTCGCACGTGGTAAAAAGTTCCTTTTAAAACGTACCGTGGTTGATTGCCAACTATCCAAGTGGTGTGTATGAAATTTTAATTTCAGCTTATCTAAAACACGACCGGACATTTACTATTTACTCAGGTATGTACGGTAAAGGGCTCATAAATGCTAGGGCCCGGCTGGAAAACGTCATCTCGACTGGCGGCCAGTCACCGCAGTCCGACACTGGTGAAACACGTACGAGACATTATTATAATTCGCAAGTTTTGAAACCATAGAAAACTTTGCTTATTAAGTTTAGTGATTCTCTTTATTCTATTCACGTTTATACAATATGTAACAAAATCCCTGTCCGATCCTTGTAGGGCCAAGTCAGACCGTCAATATGAACAACATTCCCTCTGAGACCAATGCTTGAAACTCGAAAAAAATCGTCATTTTCATACAAATTGCCCGGCCGGCCGAACACTTTTGTATGAAAATGTTGGTTTTTTTTAGAGTTTCAAGCATTGGTCTCAGAGGGAAAGTTGTTCATGTTGACGGTCTGCTTTGCCCCTACAAGGATCGGACAGGGTTTTCGTTACATATTGTATACGCAACGCACTGATGGAAAAGAAAAATATTTGCGGTGGGCGATGTAATAAAAAATGTTTCAGTCCACGAGAATTAGCCTAAATCTGATATGGAAGTCACTTTAAGTCTCTGGTCCATCATCTGGGACTTTCTTTATACCACTCTAGCACTTATGTTAAATTTACGTCTCTTTCGGCCAGGCAAGCCAGGCTTAAACAATTTGTTTCTTATGTGGTTAAAAATCATGGTCAGAATCTGGGTCTACTAATTGTAACTGTTAATCAATACATATAATAAAACAGTAAAAATCGCGTGTCTGTCCATTTAATAAATTTATGAAAAAAAAGAATGTGGGCATAAAAAAAAATTAGTTGAACACAAAAAAGACAATAGAACATTTTTGCCTGTCTGTATATATGTTCTCGCTAATCTTCGAAACTACCGGACGGATATTGATGCAGTTTTCAATAATAGACTCGGAGCAACATATAGGCTTTGTTTCATTAAGGCGGCCCTTCCCGACCGCTCAATCGTCAACGCGAGCATGATTTGAAAAGCTTGTTATTTCAACCAGGGCAATGCTAGAAAACGAGGCACAGCAAAAAGAGAGGGATAGCGCCTGAGGGTTCGGTTAACATTCTATTGGATGAAATTATTATTATTATTAACTATCCATTGAACGAATATTCACTTCATTGGGTGCGGAAATTTCATAAAACTTGTTCCAGGTGATACGTGTTTTTCAGTAAGCCTTACAAATATGTCAAATAAATGTTTTTTATTTAATATTTTCATTACATTTGCAAGGTTTCTATCGAAATATTTTTTTACCTTTACCATTTATGAGTACTTTATAAACGGTCGAAGTTCAAGTAAAATTTGTGCAAGAAAGCAGATTTTTGGAGGCTTATACTGAATTTGTTACTTCAAATTTTAATTTTTTATTTCGATAGAAACCTAGAAATAGCGCACAAGATACTTGTTAGTTCAAAAAATTTCAAGAAAGATCAGTCACAATGTCATAATCACGTCCGAGCGTTTGTATGAAAAGTAAGACGGGAAGGCCGCTCTTAAAATCTGATGTCAGGAAAAAAGTTGTTGTAATTATTTTAATATCACGTGGCCGAAGTCGTGGGCTCCGCACCCTATTACAGATATTATATTCTTTTATAACAGAAACTTCCTTATTAAAAAAAAATAATATACAGCGGCATTTTCAAAGTTTTTTTTTTATTTAGCTAAGTATAGTTTCTTTAGGCTTAGTCTTTTCCACAGTATTTGTTATTTCATTGCCGCCTAATTTTGTCTTGTTCTTGAAGATAATTGGCTGTACTTAGGTATCATAGCTCTGTGGTTACCTCCGCGGTGATCTAGAACAGCCAGACCCGAGGACGGATAATGAGAAACCTTCGAAAAATGCCGAGATCACCCTTCACTTTTAAGTATAAACAGCTTTATGATTCTGAATAGTTTATGGTGGAAATATACATACAATGTTGTTAATGGCTTGCGAGTAAGTGTGCTTCATATACAGGGTCTTAAAAACAAACTGAAACAATTTTAACGGTTCATTCATGCATGCGTACTACCGATCAAGCGTGTATAAATATCGATTTTTAAGATTTTGTTTATTGTTTATCATAAAACATAGAGTGTTACTTCTTACAACGTCCACAGAAGGAGATGGAATGATTTATTTATTTAACTTTATAACAAATGAGTACATAAGGGGCTCGTCAAAGGTGGCACCCATAACAGAGAAGATGAGAGAGAGTCGTGCGAAGTGGTTTGGACATGTGATGAGACGAGACATTGCGTTCAAAAGCCTTTAGCCATTCCCAGCAAGAAGAAAGGCAAAGGGAGACCACTTTCCACGTGGTGGACAACCGTGAGTAGGAATACCAAGCGGGCACAACTGGATGTCCAGACAACCCGGGACCGAGCGTCCTGGCGCCGCAGTCCAAGGAGGGCCGACCCCAAATAACGGGACAAGACGTGGCAAAAGAAAAGACAATAAATCATTATGAAATTCCTTGGGAGGGGCCTATGTCCTGCAATGGACGTTTAATTTATATCATAGCAAAATCAAGCATGTAAAAATGTAAATACCAGATAAAAAAATCTTCCTGTAAATAGATAAAAAATCTCCTGTATTTAAACAGATACTGATCGTGCCCGTCTTTAAATTTATGGGCTGCTTCGAGAGTTGATTACTAAACTCAAATTATGATAATTTTCCGTTATTCATTTACAATATTACTAAATGCTACATCGCAAGTACACCATGACACATGGTACATGACCCGTACAGCAGCTCTTGGCCAATCCTTGTGAACCTGAGTTGCGGTCACGTAGAAGCTTGAGTGAAAGAGAGGATGTTATCCATATTCCATATTAAACAACGTGGACGGGACTTAGGGTCAGCTCAGATCGAGACGCGACGCGACGCGACGTGGCGCGCACTTTTGTAGTATTATAGAACTTGTTTACGACACTAAGTGCCGCAACAGACGGGGCGCAAGTTGCGTCGCGTAACAGCTAGAGATGGGCTGTGGATAGTACTCAATCTACCCATTTGAGTATTTACTCACTAGATTTAATAAATAGAGTAAATAGAGCGTGCTCATATATTGACATCGCATTTGATGTCTGTTTACTTATTTTAACATAAAATTAGATCTTTGCACACCTCCCAGCAAAAAATGATAATTAGTCAAAGAAGCCTACTTTCAGTGTATGATTAGTATGGTATTTTCATATATTTTAGCGTCGCATGTAACGTTTACCGACATTTTAAGCATATTATGGCGTATGCACACACTTTCCGACAAGAATTGCAAGTGTATTTTTTTTTGTCATTAAAACATGAAATAATGAATATGAATATAAATATAAATAATGAGTCGCAACTCATATTAATCAATCTACTCACCAAATGGATAAATAAGGATATTTATCGGGTATGTACACAATCTAATGAGTAAATACTCAAATGGGTTGATTGAGTATTTATGCATCGCCCATCACTAGCTGTTACGCGGCGCAACTTGCGCCGCGTCTGTTACGGCCCTAAAAGATACAAATTGCAGCGATTGCCCGCTGTGTCGCGCTGCGCAGCGCAGAGTACGTTGCTCTGAAATTTGTACCTTTTTGAGTAGTAAACAAGATCTATGTTTTTTCAAACGTGCGCGCCACGTCGCGTCGCGTCGCGTCGCATCTCCTCCATGAACTCCGTTCTTTTTGAAATCAAGATTTACTTTTCTGGGTAACACCCATGACAGAGAGCTTCGCTCGTCCATTAATCTTCTCCTAGCTGTACCAAATTATCTGAGTGGGTTTTTCCGACATTCTTTTACTGCTACAGCTGTACAGCTTTGGAATGCCCTCCCTGTAGATATCCGCAAATCTAGTAGTCGCCTCGCATTCAAAAAAGCCGTGCGTGGCCATTATCTGCACAAACTGTCAGACGGATACAATATATTTTTATGTAGATTTGTGTAATTTAGATATAATATATGTAGTTATGTATATTTAGTATTTATGTAGGATATGTAGAATGTAGTAACTTTATATTTATATATGTCTATATAATTATATATTTATTTATTTTTATTTCCATTCAGTTTGTATTGTTACGTATTATATTATTTATTATTCTGTGGTAACGTAGATTAGTAAGTATTTTGTTAAAATATAAGTTCTCTCAAGTTCAAATTTTAGAGTTTTTGCACCATATTTCCAAAATTTACGCTTGTCAGCATCACCTGTAGGTTGACTGGCAGCAAAGGCCTACGGCCTTAAGTCCGCCAATTACAATTTCATGTAATAAAGTTAAATAAATAAAAATAAAAATAAAAAATAAAAAATCCTCGGTCTGAACTGACCCTTACCCGTAATAAATCGAACCACACGGGCCGAAAAAACCGATTCTTTTTGTGTTATTTAATCTTTGGCTGTTATTTAATTTCATTATACTATAGTGATCTTGTAAAGCCCATGGTTCGATTTATTACGGGTGTGTCCCTTCTACTTTGTATATGCGTATATACAATATGTAACAAAAACCCTGTCCGATCCTTTTAGAAGCAACTCAGACCGTCAATATGAACAACTTTTCCTATGGGACAAATGCTTGAAACTCGAAAAAATTCGACATTTTCATACAAAAGTATTCGGCTGGCCCGGCAATTTGTATGAAAATGTCGAAGTTTTCAAGTTTCAAGCATTGGTCCCATAGAAAAAGTTGTTCATATTGACGGTCTGAGTTGCTCCTACAAGGATCGGGCAGGGTTTTTGTTACATATTGTATAATATATGTATCTATAGACAAAAAGTAGTCTTCCTTTAACCTTATTTGAAGATACGGAACTCTTACTACTTGTTCTAACAATGTCTAAAGATGTTTACATAGCATTACGTTAATTAAGTAAGTAAGCATGCTTTTATAATACAATGTACTTACGTACATAACGCAATTTACTTACTGTTCCGGGTTAATTTGCGGAACACACAACTTACTTTTTGTTGTCGGACGAGGCTGTCCAAGGTCACGAGATCAGCTATAACTGTTGACTTGTATTTTAGCGATATTAAATAAATGTCAACTGGTGTTGGTACTTGAGAACCTGTATAATATAATGACATAACTGGAATTTAATTTATAGTTTTTTTTTATGTATCTATACTACAGCAATGAGTAAATAGTATTTTATGCAACAGTTGTATAAGAAGGTTCATAAAATGCGAGTGGCGCAAGTTACGATGCGAGCCTTGGCGAGCATCGTAAGGAGACGCCATCGAGCATACATACTTATACAACGTTGCATACAATACTTTTTCTACGACTACATTTACTAAAATAAATCCAAAAATAAACAAATAAAAGTATGAAATACTACCACATGTTTGGTATATACTAGGTATCTATGGAAGACTTAATATTTTTTTTATTGATGTCTTCCTAGTGACCAAAAGTGCCATTTTTGAAACATGGAGTCACTTAAACGAATGTTTTTTCATACAAAAAACCGTTTGTTCAGTGACTCCACGTTTGAAAAATGGCACCATTTGTTAAAATAACGATTTGATTATGTTGGCAGTATGGTAGATCTAAAGAAAAAAAGATAGGTCTATGGCTAGGAGTATCGTTTTGGTGAAATAACGACACATGTGCTATTATATTAGGAATAGACTATAGACTTTTCTGAAATCATATAATCTATGTTCTTATATTAGTGTTCGGGACCATTTAAAAGACAGATAACAATACAGGAGTAGAAAAAATATATTAGGTCACTATATATAGCTAGCTTTATAGTACAGTAGGTACCTGTTATAATGTATCTTATAATTTTTTTTAAACTAAAAAACCGACGTCAAGCCACTAAACTGGTTTTGATAAAATTTATATGGGACCACCTGACAAGTATACTAATTTAAACAAAAAAGATTTTTTTTTAAATTCGGTCTATGCGTCTTCGAATAATCGGTAAACAAACATAAAAAAAAGATTCCGACGAATTGATAACCTCCTCCTGTTTTGGAAGACGGTTAAAAAGATTTTTTATGAAAATTTATCGAAGATTTTACTATGTAGTTAATACTTTATTATATGGCAGAAGTACTTTTTTATTAAAAAATTGTAAGCTAATTGCCTTAACTACTTTACAACAACAACTAAAATTTAAATGAACATGAAAACGAATAATATACCTTTATTTATTCCTATTAAGAGTTTATTATTTAATTGCTGCAGTGAACAATAGTGTTTTAATTTCTATTCATCATCATCACTATCTTATTACTTGATGCTTATTACATAAATAGTACTAATAGGCTTTATTTTAGTAAGCGTATCATTGAATTTTTAATTTTATGAAACCATGTCAAAATTATTTCATTAATAAGAAAAGGAATTATGATGTCATTAAAGTTAATATAAATATAGTCCTTCCAAACAAAATCCGTTTGCCGGAACGTGAAAATGAGGAAGCGAATTTTTATTTTATTAATTTTTATCGCGTCAAAATTCCTATTAAGGGGCTACCTGAATTTTCCGGGATCCAGTGCTGCCCCCATTTGAAATAAATCTATTGAAAGGAAACAGAGACTTCATTTAAAATTTTGTCTTGATCAGACCCTAGATGACCCTTCAAACTATTTTATGAACTATTGTTTACAGTTTAAAGTGAGAACGTGTTGTGGCCACTTTTGGCCATAAAACGGCCACTCTTAATTGACAACATTTCAAAAATTTTATATTCTTATTTTATATTTTTTCCTTAAAGAACTTCAAAAAAAGGACATACGTATTTTTTCTTTTTCATTTCTTTTCATTATTTCTCCTAAAATAAAATTGTTTAAAATCTGTCCATTCTAAAAGAGCGTAAGTACAAGAGTTAGGATGTAACGAGTTTACATCTTTGCCTAACGTTATAATTAAAAAATTAAACTTTTACTGACGTCTATAGAGTTGTGTTTTGTAGCAGTAAGATATCGATATCGATACAAAAACTTACGTATCGTAAAATAGGGTTACTTTGATTAATTCAAAAATTCAAACGCTTCTATCTCAGCTATTTTTGGCATAAAAATATTATCGACTTGGTATGTGGAAAACAAATGGCATAAAAAATTACGCTTGTAATACTCGACAAAAAAAAATTGCCCTATCATCTCTATACTTGACTTGGGGTTTTTTTTCGTAACCCACGTTTTTTAACGGATTCTCATAGTCGCCCCTTACAGGAATTAAGAACACAAAGAAAAAAATGTTTCACTTTTTACTTTTTAAGTTACAGCGTTTTTAAGTTAATTGGGGTGAATTTGACTGAAAATAAAAACAAGGGCTCCGGCGTACACGCGTTGTGAAAAGATGGCGGACATACCAGGATTGCTATTTCAAAAATATAAATAAATATGCGTTCAGAAATTTGGAAGATTTAATTAAAAAACCAAAAAAAAGCTATCATAAATGTCACCTTGTATTTTGAAAGTTGCCCCATTTTAGGGTAGCATTTTTCCTTACTTCATTTTTTTAATAGTTTTTAAGACCTGGATGTCAATATTATTTTTATTTAACCTGAAATATCAATCATATAAACGAAATATTAGAATTTCGTCACCAAACTATGTAAACATTTTAATGCATGTGTATTTTTTCCAATCCTAATTCTACTTTACTGAAAGAACTATCGATATTAGATGGTCTTCCTATCGAACTGATACTTCAATAGACAACACTACTATTATCTCTCTCTCTCACTCGTGATGTCAGTTGTCAGATTGACGCACATGTCAATTGACAGCTGACAGCTTGACATAATATTTTCACTTTTAGATGTTCAAGCAAAGGCGTAACCTGTTAAATGCCTATATCCTTGTACTTTTGAGTTTTTTTCATTTATCTCTAAAAATATAACTCAAAAAAATCTGAAAAAATATTTTACGTGTTCAGAATTGCTAAATCTCGAAATGATTCTCGAATTTTCATACCTTTTAGGAAATGAAATGTTGTCAATTATAAATTTCCGTCAATTAAAGTAGTTGCTAACTGAACTTGCGCTCCATTTTAGATGGTGTTCAAAAAGTCACCGTATAGAGAAGAAAACTACAGCGGTTAGCTTCAAGTATTTCCCAGGACACCAAAGCTAATAGCCGGACAGACCAGCCAATTTGGCCGGACATTTGGGCAAAATGGCGGGCAAAAAGGGTCAGTATCAATAGAGACGTACGACAAAAAAATTGTATGAAAAATCAAGCTTTTTGATTATACCATAAATAAAATCGAATGCCAAATCAGTCTAATAGCTTTATTATTAATCAGTCAAATAAATTCATCAGTCAAAATTAAATTCTAGATAAACATTTATAAATTATCCTTAAATTTAAATGGAATGAATTTATGAAATTTTTATTAATTCTTTTTAAATTCTGCGGGACCGATAGTCGACTCATCGCCTGCACTGGGACTCGGCGCTCGCTTGTTTGCGAAATGTAAAAAGCCTAACAAAACCCGGACAACCGGACACCGTTTATTTTGGCCGGACACGCAATCAAAAGGCCTAACTATGTCCGGCTTTATGCGGACGCCTGGCAACGCTAGCTTCAAGTAATATTTTGATGACATAACATACCAGACTGTAGCATACGTACCCATTCTGGATGTACTCAGCTTGCGTAATCCTGGGATTTATGTACTATCTCACAGCACAATGCACATGCACACAATATAATGTGGGAGATCTCTAGCAGATTGCTGCGGTTAGAACAAAAAAAAAACAAAGATTGTCTTTGTTTTATGTAGGTACTTACCCCTTACTCTATATGAAAATCTTTGGACCGTCACCTATACACGCTGACTTTTCATTGGTTTTGGAAAAAGAAATGTCGTATAGTAAATAAATTTCTCCAACCATATACGTAATCCAAAGTGTATGACATAAGATAAAAAAGTTGCGAAAGTGATTTTCGATCGAGACGACGTAGTTACGCCCGTCCAAAACTCCGCGCCGGTGCTACTAATTGATCTCCCGATTTTATTTTCGAGTTTTAGTCAACATTTTTTTGTTTCTGAATTTTCATTTTGACTAGCTAATCTTACTATCGATCCATATAAAGTGGCCTTCGGCTCCAAAACCGATGAAAAATCGCCGTGTATAAACGGAACTTATCACGAACCTTTTTTTGTTGGGTCTAAAGTTTCGAACAGGACTCCTTCGTGGTCAAAAGACAGATCAAAATCAGTGGCTAGGCCTATATTTCGACTAGGTGTAGCCGTGTAGGGTTTACTAGGATTAACGCAGAACGCTATACGCTATGAAGAAAGTTAGTGCCAGAACAGACGGGGCGCAAAATGTGCCGCGTAACAGCTAGAGATGGTCAGTGGATAAATACCCATTTGAGTATTTACTCACTTGATTGAGTAAATACCCGATAAATATCCGTATCTATCCATTTGGTGAGGTTAGGGATTTATATGAGTAGTGACTTTGCAATTCTTATCAGAAAGTGTGTGCATTGGATATAATATGCTTAAAATGTAGGTAGACGTCAAATGCGACGCTAAAGTACGAGTATATGAAAATACCATACTAATCATACATTGGAAGTAGGCATCTTCTTATTACAATTTTTTGCAGTTATTTTATGTTAAACTAGCTTTTGCCCGCGGCTTCGCTCGCGTAGGGGTATAATTTGTTAAAATCCTTTCTTAGGGGATGCCTACGTCATAGTAGCTTTGCATGCAAAGTCTCAGCCCGATCGGTTTAAAATTGGCAAAGTTTCATCCCCTATTTTATCCCCTTGGGGGTAGAATTGATCAAAATCCTTTCTTAGCGGATGCCTACATAACATAACATCTACCTGCATGCCAAATTTCAACCTGATCCGTCCAGTGGTTTGGGCTGTGCGTTGATAGATCACTATGTCAGTCAGTCAGTCACCTTTGAGTTATATATATTTAGATAAGCAGACATCAAATGCGATATCAATATAAGAGCACGCTATATTTACTCTATTTACTCAATCTACTGAGTAAATACCAGATCAGGTAGATTTAGTATTTATCCACCATCCAGCTCTAGCTGTTGCCCGTGACTTTATCGCAATTAACTTCAACGATTTTCATTTCCCATAAAACTATTCGCAAATCTTTTAATACAATATTTAACAAATCCTAAAATCTGTTGACATCGAAATTTCATTTACTCGATTATTCGTTATTTACAAACTCAGTCGTTAATTCTTTTCATATATTATTTTATGTATTTTATCGAAATAACGTAACATCAAAGTTTTGTTTCCACGTAAGTTTCAGTTTACAAAATAGTTGAAACACTGGAAACGAGTGCTAGGAAACTTCTATCCCTTTTCCTAGGTTAGGGCAAACCTATAGGTTAGGTTTGTTGGAACCGCGACCAACACATGCACGAGCCGATCGAGCGAAGCGAGCGTGCCGCCGCAGCGGCTGGTGAGTGCTAGGAAACTTCTATCCATTTTCCTAGGTTAGGGCAAACCTATAGGTTAGGTTTGTTGGAACCGCGACCAACACATGCACGAGCCGATCGAGCGAAGCGAGCGTGCCGCCGCAGCGGCTGGTGAGTGCTAGGAAACTTCTATCCATTTTCCTAGATTAGGGCAAACCTATTTAGGTTAGGTTATGTTAGAACTGCGACCAACACATTAGGCTATAGTGCAAAAATAATAATAATTGAGAGTTATAAAATAAAACCAGTTTTTTAACAAAATAATGAATTAATTAATACAAATATATTTTCTGTTTCGAAAATACAAGCAATTAATAGTTATTTATCACAAAATAAATCAATTTTTTACATATTTTTTTTTTTGCAATTTCTGTTAGAAGCTTTTTTTTTATTTTTACTTCTTTTCATATATTTTTCCAATTCGCTTTTCTTTTAAATATAATTTTTCTTCTTTTTCGAATGCATCGTTCAATGATACGTTACTGCGATTAAAAGTGATTACACAAAAAGTTATTATGTGTACCGTTACATATTAAAAAAAAAACAATTTTTGCAAAAGTGCTATAAAAAGCTACACGTTCTTACTTTAAAATATAAACAGTAGTTCATAAAATAGTTTGAAGGGTTATCTAGGATTATATCAAAGCCAAATTTTAAATAATATCTCTGTTTCTTTTCAAATAATTAATTCAAATGGGGGCAGCACTGGACCTCAGGTAGCCCCTAAACAAGTTTATTTACTAGGTAAAATAAAAAACGGACCACCCCCAAATGTCAAGAACGCCATCTAGTGACGAGGAAGCACCACCGTAGGGGACTTACTTTCAAGTAATAAAATCGCATCGGGAGTTAATGAAAATTAAATAATGTCCGTCTCTCTGTGGCATCGTAGCTAACGGATAAACCGATTTCGATGCGGTTTCGAAAAATCGGTTCAGCTGTGTAAAAGTTATCGGGGTTAAGGGGCTACCTGAATTTTCCGGGGTCCAGTGCTGTCCTCATTCGACATAAATCATTTAAGAGGAAAAAGAGACATCATTTGAAATTTTGTCTTGACCAGGCTCTAGATAACCCGTCAAACTATTTTAAAAACGACTGTTTACAGTTTAAAGTGAGAACGTGAAGCTTTTCTACGCACAATTGCGAAAAACGGCCACTTTTTACGTATGTGCGTAGAAAAGTTTCACGTTCTCACTTTAAATTGTAAACAATAGTTCATAAAATAGTTCGAAGGGTTATCTAGAGCCTGGTCAAGACAAAATTAAGTAAAGTCCGTCTCTCTGTGGCATCGTAGCTAACGGATGGACCGATTTTGATGCGGTTTCGAAAAATCGGTTCAGCTGTGTAAAAGTTATCGGGGTTAACGGTTTAAAGTAGGGGTTTTTTAAGTTATATGGCAAATAGATAGCGCCACGAATGTCGGTTCCACTTAACATCGATTGGAATATGTAGTTCCGTCACTTACCACTAGATGGTTTCGGTGTTTTTTTTTTAATTTGCCTGGCAAATGAACTTGTATTAAATGCCGGATAGAAATAATGCTAACAAACTTGGATCAATATTTGCCAAGCGCAATCGGCCATCGGGTAAACATTACGTCAGGTCCATTACGATATATATACACACAATTGGCTAAATTAATATATTTTTTTTTAAAGCATTTATTTATATTTTATTATATACTGGTTGTTATCAACGGCGTTGCCCGCGTTTCGAAAGATGAAATATAGCCCTGTCAATCGCTGATAATGTGGCTTTGTATACATGAAAAAAATTTTCATCTCATCTACTCGAAAAACAATGTTTTTATCCCAAAACATTTGGAGCTAAAGGTGGATAAAGTTACTGATTATTCTTTCGGGACTAAAATGTGAAAACGAAAATCTCTAGGGATTAAAACCAATTTGAAACCTGAATACGAGAGAAATCTATGTAAATCATAAATAATATTGGCAGTCCAGGAAAAAAAAACAAGAATTTTGATTTAAAATAAAAAATAATTGGCACAGACGTCGTGTTAACATGGATAAATGAAGTTAACATCTTTAGGTATGTTCTACGCTTCGAAAAAAGAAATAAGTATAATAAAAATAGTGTAATTTATTTCTTTGATTCAAGTAATTACAGAAATTTTAGGTTATTTGTAATGACATGTAATTGTTTTTGTAAATTTAAATACTTTTTCGTAAGTTTAAGCCGATAGTGAACAAGTATCAATTTCACATATAAAAATAAAAAAATATGAAGGAACACGCAGACAAAGTTAAGTCTGATTATGTATTGTAGGTGTTTTACTTTTCTTTATATTCTGTTTTGTATTTGCTAGTTTTTCTCATAGATGGAGATAAAAAGTAGACTTTACTACTCGGTAATCGGTATTTTTATCTCGGACGATATACATGAATCCCTCGCTTCACTCAGGGTTCAAAGTAGCGCCTTCGCCTTCATAATATTACCTTATCCCCTTGTAGCACAATCTACTATTTTAAAACTAGTCTATAGTTTTTACCCACTGTGCCACAAGGAGGATTATGTTTTTGGAGAGTATACAGTTTGTATGTATGTATGTATAATTGTTTGGCACGCTCTGCAGCCTGAACGGCTCGGTGGATTTTAGCTTGAGAGGTGTCGTTAGATTTGTATTTACTGTAAGAGTGACACTGGGTATATCATAATACAAAAAAAAAGCAAAATGGCGGATTTTTGGCGCCAAATTCTTATGTTTGGCACGCTCTGCAGCCTGAACGGCTATATGGATTTAAAAGCCTGAGAGGTGTCATTAAATTCGTCTTCATTCTGAGAGTGCGTATTTTAAATAAAACGGATACTATCGATTAGGAATATGCACGTATTCATTTTATTTGCTTAATTAAATCCTTATTAACCACGGTAAACAAATATGAAAGCATTTATAAAATATTTTAATCAGCGACGAACTTGTGAAACTTTAAAGTTTCAATTAGAAAGAGAAGTCCGATATGGACTGTGACGTCAAAGTCCATATCATTTATACATTTGCCATAGAAAATAGCGTTTTTGCGAGTGTGATAGACATATTTTCGTAAAATCGCTATATCCTGTTCGTTTTTCAACCAATTTTTATTCTATTTTCACTGTTAGTACTTTGGTTTTGAATATTTATGGATAAACTGGTTAGATAACACATATATTTTTTCATGCATATTCCCTATTGTACATAAACTATCGATACTATCGATAGTACTTGAACTATCGATATTTTGTTCATTATCATCGATCGATACTATTGTTGGTTATGGTTATCAATAGTATTTCTCTAAAACAGCTATCGGTACTATATCTACCAGTGGCGTGCACTCCATGCAGACAAATAATAGAAAGTCTATCCTGAGCCACCCTAATAATGACGGCCAAGTGAGAAATCTAACAATTTTCTTCGATATGGAGCCCCATTCTAGTAATTTAGGTAATCCTACCTAATTTACAAGAACGGCTCCACATTTTATAGGGAAAGCACTGATCACAGGGCCTTCCCTATAAAAATAGCAGTGCACGTCACTGATGCATACAACCCATAGGTCTATCGATAGTTTGGCATTCGATTGAAACTCTCTATTGTAAAACTATCTATTTTTCGGCAACACTAGTGTGAGTTACACACATGAGGTTGTGTGACTATCGAACTCGTGCGTCACAGACATGTGTGTCTGTGACGCACGAGTTCGATAGTCACTAGACGCGACTTATACCTCTGAGTTTGTACCTCTACTCATGTACGGTCATTTCATCTGCCATGGTGCCACAACATGCTTGCCACTCTTGCACCCCTATTCCAATCTCTCACCATGTCCCAAAGGCAAACTGGTAGATCTATAATGCATTAGCATTAAGTTTGACCCATTGTAATCAATCCGTCACAAGATTGTGTGCAATAAACTTAAATAAATAAAAATGCTTCCGGTGAAGAAAAGCGATGCAAATTCTACGTTGGATATGCGGAGTGTCATGGAGAGATCGTGTGAGAAACACCCGCATCCGCGGCAGCCTTCATGTCTGTGACATAGCAGACAAACTGCAAGAAAGTCGCCTACGCTGGTACGGTCACGTCCTACGGAAGCCGGCAAGTTACGTGGAAAACAAATGTATATATAACCATGCCGCCTCCGCTGGGGCCCGGCAGGCGGGGTAGACCCAAGAAGTGCTGGCTTGACGTCGTCAAGGATGATATGCGTGCTAATCGTCTTACAACCAAGAATGTTCAAGATCGTGCAAAGTGGAGAGGAAAAAGTCGGAAAGCGGACCCCGGGCTTCTCAGCAATGCAGCTGATGACGCAATTGGGAAAACGCTGAGAAGAGAGAGAGCTTAGGTACAGTAAAGAAAAATACCGTGTGGAAATCGTACACTAGTTTACTATAGATATCATTTTTGAAAAATAAAATCCGACTTTATTCCGACTAAAAAATTCTTGTTTTGTTTGTATGCCTCCCCCCCTTATGAGTACAAACAAAACAAGAATTTTCCTCATCGGTATTGGCGCCTTCGAGTAATCGTTGAACATACATAAAAATTAACATTAAATTTCGCGACGTATTTAGGATTCTCCCAACCAAGATAATTTATGTGCTTAATCGTGCAGCTGTTTTGCAAGACAAGCAAAAATTCACACACTCAACACAACTTATGTTTACTTATATGTAATCTGTGCTCACATAAGTGAGCGCCCATAAATTACGCGAGGTGTCAGGACTTTTTTATACAATTTTAAACTTTACACCGGAAGTGACGGCACACAGCAATCGATGTTTACATTTTCCTATGCTTGCACAAAAAAAAACATGACAACTCTCATCTGTCAATGTCATCTGTGAGTTTTTGGCGGGAAGTTATGGGGTTCAGTTGGAGTTTGTTTTAAATTGTTTTGCAAATTGATTCTAGTGGACTTTATGATATAAAATTGGTGTTATAAATGCTTATACTCATGGACAATATGTGAAATGTTTAAAGTGGACAGTCATAGTGCGACTGTAGTGATATTTAATTGCGGACTGTGATGGGCGTCTTTAGGCGCCGTCCGCCACTCAATCGGCTATTAAAATCAATGGACTCATACAGATTTGTCGCCAGAAGCTCCCTTGAAGCAATTAAAGGACCTACACCAACCTTTGATTGTATAGTTAGGGTTAGGTAGGTAGTAGGAATAAATAAATGAAAAAAACTAAGATGGGCTCTAAAGAACAAGTATCCAGAGCCATATAATCATTTTAAAAAAGTCATCAGTTTAAATTAATTTCGTTATGTTGGTTGTTGTCATTGACATTGTATATTGTTGTAGGGAGATGACAGTGACAGTATCAGTACAAAGTAAGACCTTATTTTAAAATCTGGTTAGGGAAAGCATTTTCTAGCGGCTATTTATTTCTCTAAAAGGCTTACGAAAGTAAAAAAAAAATAAGTGATATTTGTCGAGACTCCCCCTCTCCTCGCGTAATTAATGGAGGCCCCCTAAGTCACAACGACGAATGTTTCTTACGACATGGCGCCGCGGGAAATGGCCATTAGAAGGTACCTTCGCCAAGGCACAGATGTCAAAGGATGAAGAATGATGAAGTAATTATTTATTTATTTACTAGCTGGTGCCCGCAACTTCATTCGCGTGAAATTTGAAAATGACGACCCCTTTTTTCCTGACATCAGATTTTATTGAAATAAAGCCTATATGCTGAGCTTAATAATATTATTGACAACTGTGTAAATATAAATATTCTTCCAGTACTACGAATATAGTTATTATTATTCGTAAGTCCGAAGTATTATTCGAAGATTAGCGTGACATACATACAAACGGAAAATTTTATTTTCTCTTTTTGGAACGAAATTCCTTACGGCAGGCTTGGAGGAGATAGGGACTTTGCTGCGCGACCGAACTGAAAAAAATGTGATAGTAAAACCGTAAGGATGACCTCGTTAAATGAGACGTGCGCAGGCGCGACAGTCGTATACACAAGCGAGTAGTGTATAATACCTTTCTCTTCCTTTGAGCACGATTTTTCTTTTGCAAATTGTGTCGATTCTACATTAGCCGAAGGAACTTCGTTCCTACCTGGTGTCCCACGACACCACATTTCTTTTTTGTGTTCTGTTACTTTTTTTTATTGCCCACGCTAATTTTTTCATTAATTTATTTAATGTACAGACACGCGAGTTTTACTGTTTTATTATACTCGTATGTATTGTTTAGTAACGTACCCTATAGTGCGTTTGTTTAGGTATTTAAAATAATTTAAACAATCTTGACTGGTCTTTGAATATACACTTTATAAATCAACTAGCTTTTGCCCGCGGCTTCGCTCGCGTAGGGGTGTAATTTATCAAAATCTCAGCCCTATCGGTTTAAAATTGAAAAAGTTTCATACAAATTTTCGTCCCCTATTTTATCCCCTTGGGGGTAGAATTGATCAAAATCCTTTCTTAGCGGATGCCTACGTCATAACATCTACCTGCATGCCAAATTTCAGCCCGATCCGTCCAGTGATTTGGGTTGTGCGTTGATAGATCACTATGTCAGTCACTCAGTCACCTTTGAGTTTTATATATTTAGATACCTTCGCAAATTACAATTTATTCATTTGTCTCAATATATTTATTAACAGACAAAAAAACAAACAAACACTGATCGAGCTAGTCCTTAGATCATTTGATACAGGATGAGTTACGCAGACAAATCTTCATACAAAACTTTCTGCCGCTTTTGGTGCAGGGGTAATCTACTACTACATCTAAACAAAATCACACATTCACACAAATAATTTGTGTCGCTATAAATGCACTCTACAAAAAAACTCAAACACTAGCTTATTTTCTGCACACCAATAAAACGCACACTGAAAAAATGTGTAAATACACATAATAATAGGCTCTTGGCAAGAAAGACAGAGAAGACAAAAATATAATCAACTCTTATGCACAGGGAATAAAGACGAAGGTTGTAAATCATAAATACATAGTCTCGTGAGTGCTCTATAGTCTCTGGGATGGAAGGAAATCAGTTGCAAACGTTATTCGATTATTATTTTCGTAATCGATACTAATAGATATTCCTTCGATTTCTCAGAAATTACATTTAAATAGAATACAACGTTAATAAAATAAAAAAAATACTTACTAATGAAAGGTTATGCCATCTTTTGGAAGACTAAATGTGTTTGACCTCTTTCTACACGAGAAAATTACATAACATGCAATTTTTACGGAGCACTTTTAGACGTCTTTTCGTTCTTTCTACCGATTCACATAATGAACATGAATGAACGTATTAGATTTTTGTTCTTATACTTTGGCAGAGGGGAACGCGCAGGTAAGGCTTATCCTGTATTAAATGATCTAAGAGCCAGCTCCAAAGTAAGTTCGAGACTTGTGTTATGGGATACTAACTCAACGATACCATATTGTATAATAAATATACACATATAGATGATAAACACCCAAGACCCAGGACAATTTGAAAAGGCCATTTTCCGACTTGGCCTGGCTGGGGATCGAACCCAGAACCTCCAGATTAGCGGACTAGCGTGTTGACCATTGCGTAAAGGAGGTCGTCAAAAAGTAGGAGGAAGAGGAAATCAGTTAATGAATGAATAAATCAGTATTTTCTGTATCCTACCAATACCTACTCACTAAGAGAAGGTCATTCCTTTTCTTATTTATAAAAGACTTGCTTTTGCCCACGGCTTCGCTCGCATAGGGGTGGAATTTATCAAAATCCTTTCTTTGGGGATGCCTACGTCATAGTAGCTTTATGCATGCAAAGTCTCAGCCCGATCCGTTTAAAATTGACAAAGTTTCATACAAACTTTCATCCTCTATTTTATCCCCTTGGGGGTAGAATTGATCAAAACCCTTTCTTAGCGGATGCCTACGTCATAACATCTACCTGCATGCCAAATTTCAGCCCGATCCGTCCTGTGGTTTGGGCTGTGCGTTGATAGATCACTATGTCAGTCAGTCAGTCACCTTTGAGTTATATATATTTAGATAAATAAATGCAAACAAATGTTGTTGAAGCTGCTATTATGGGCCAGCCCATATGATGTACCTATTTATTTGATTTCATTCTTTCATTCATAAATAACACGCCTTGGCCTATGTTAATAGAAACTCAAAGGCCACGTTTAGCGCATTGGTGGGCGTAAAGATGGAAAAAGGATTGAGAATCTCGCCATTCCTTCAATCGACTTTTACGATCTGCGCGGGCAAAAAAGCAGCTAGTACAATCTATGTATTTTTTTCTCCCAGTCCAGCATGGAAAAACAATGTATAACGTGAGAATTACGCCGCACAATTTCTCTGCTTAGCCCGGTCACATCATATTCTAATTGTCCTGGTTGTAAGCATTAAGTTTAAAATAATAGTCCAAGTGCGTGTCGAGCCACACGCAACGGGTTCCGTAGTTACGAATGCCAACTTTGAGTTCATGCCCCTGAAAACGTCTAAAAAATAATTCTTTATTGAATTTGTACGAAATTTTACTTTTCCGAGTACATGTTATAAGTTGATCGCCTGTAATCTTTTTAATTTATAAATTCTACTTGCTCTGATAGTTTTCCTTTAAAGTTCGTTATATATACTTTAGCTGTGAATTTTTTCACGTGTCCATATATAACCGTATAGCAGATAGAGGGGGAGGCTTGACTCTTTCTCGCTTAGCACTTGACTCTAACAAAAATGTTCACTTTAAAACCAAATATTTCAAAAACGGATCCCTAAATCGAAAAACGGTGTTCACAAACTCATAATATTTTTGAGAGATTTATTCAACGATATCCCACATGATTGGTTAATCGAGAAAAAGAATGACTTTTTACTTTACTTGTATGAGAGCTACCTAGAAAAAAAATCTTTTTAGTATTTTATTTTACCACTTTTTGCGCATATTTAATATACATATCCATGCCAAATCACAACTTTCTAGTACTTATAGTCGCTGAGTAAAACCGCGGACGGACACAGACAGACAGACATGGCGAAACTATAAGGGTTCCTTGTTTACTACGGAACCCCAAAAAGGGCAAAGTACCTAAAAAATCTTTTCTTCTTTTTTTTCATTTTTATTTTATTTTATTCTTTAATTTTTCACTTTTTTTTCTTTTTATTAAATTAAGTTTAATTTTTACTTTAGAACAGAGGTTCCCAAACTTATTTTGTCAGAAGCCCATTTTAAAAATCAGTTATTTTGTAGCGCCCCCGATTTTTTTCACCATAAAAACCTGAATCACATATTTGTCTTGCCTGTAGTTTAGTTCAACCTATATTCTAAACGAAAGAGCAATAATAATACATACACCAGAACATTAGAGTATCTTTTATAAAAAAACAATAATCAACATTGTTAATTTTAAATAAAAAAATAGCAATAATAATACAATTTTACAATAATAAAGAGTATTGGAAGTGGGGACCTCGAAACTTAAAAACACTCATTGCTTAAATCACATCAGCGCCCCCAACTTTATTCTGGGCCCGTTACCGCCCCCCTTAAAGCCTCCAGCGCCCACAAGGGGGCGTTATCGCCCACTTTGGGAAAGACTGCTTTAGAACAATGGAGTTTGATAAATAATTAAGAGAGACCTGTGCAATAAAATGTGTCAACAATGCAGCACTAATCATTAGACAGTATTGAGGTTGGGAGGTCGGGACATTAGCGCTGTATGTAACAGACAGACAGACATAGCAATGTTTTGTAACGTGAGGAGTGCCTTCATTGTGTCAGCAAAGAGGTCGAGAGCCGACTACTTACCATGCATATAAAATGTGGGCATTGGGCAATTTCGAAGAGATTCTGTTTGGTACCCTTTGAGGTGATTGATAATTCAAATCAGATCCAGGTTTCCTGTACACAATGAATTTTTAGGACCCAGGTTACTATTACTATCCTATTAGGCAGAGGGAAAATTCAGATATATACTTACATTTTGGAACTACACAAAAATGTGCGGTTTATTTCACGTAACTTTGGACCCCGCGTGGGCCGTAAGTACTTTTTAATACACAATAACATAATGTGTCAACATTGTATTATATTATAAGTATTCATTAATTAAAAATAATAAATTTATAGGGACAAATAACACTGATTGAGCTAGCCCCAAAGTAAGTTCGAGACTTGTGTTATGGGATACTAACTCAACGATACTATATTTTATAACAAATACATACATAGATAAACATCCAAGACCCAGGACAGTTTGAAAAAGGCCATTTTCCAAACTTGCCCTGACCGGGGATCGAACCCGGGACCTCTGGGTGGCGGACTAGCATGGTGACCACTACGCCACGGAGGTCGTCAAGAGACGAAGTCCTTCTGGCGTATGTAGGCGACTAATGCTGTGAAAACGAGTTTCTTTCGGTGTTTATTCTCAGCATTAGTGGCAAAAAGCTGGCATTGATAGCTTTCTTAATAATTCAATTTTTAACAAAAAAAAACCGATTTCGTTTTTTTCAGGAGTTTCTTCTATATCTCCAAAATTCTTCATCATATCTTCATTAAAGTAATAAAGGCTTTCAAATAAAAAAAAGTCATCATAACGAAGATATCGCGTAACATACATACAAAAAAAAATCATACAGTCGAATTGAACCTCCTCCTTTCTCGATGTCGGTTAAAAAATAAATTAAATTTTAATATAAACAAGAAAAGAAAGTGCCTTTAAAGGTCTAATTACTGATAAAACTTTTGAATTTTCTAGTAAACACATTTTATACATATTATTTATTTATATTTTCAACAATTTAACACATAACTGGACTTCTACGGATAGTTTGAGTCAACCCGCCTCAACGGATATAGCCAACTTTTTTACGTTTAAATTTTTCCCCATCACTTTTTCATCGTTTGTATAAAAATGTCGATATTTTTTTTTTAAATTCACGCATTGGTCCCATAGAAAAAGTTGTTCATATTGACGGTCTGAGTTGCTCCTACAAGGATCGGACCGGGTTTTTGTTACATACTGTATAGCGAGGTTGGAAGAAATTGCTTAGCGATAAGGCCGCCTTTGGCGCATCCTAGTTTTGAAGATTTATGTCCTGTATTTATTTATTTTTTGCAATAAAGGTAAAAAAAATTTATATTAAAAATTTGCAAATTTTTAATATAAAATTTTTGCAATACCTATACATATACGCTTCTAGTTACATGAGGCCATGACGTGTTCCTCGGATAGCAACAAAGGACAGACTTCCGTGCTCGACGTCTACCGGTTCTTGGCTGAGGCATAACTTATATGTAATCTGTGGCCGAGGCAAGCTAGGATTTACATGCGTGCTTGGAAAATTACTTTATGGTACATTTGTATTATTGCTTATATATTATTACACGATATACGAGGATGTACGTTTAAAAAAACTAATTCCCGATTACGGGAGCCATTTATGAGAAACAATTTGTAATTAAGACCTTTCATTTGATACCCAACTCGATATTAAAACATTTTTTTTGTATTTTATATTCATTATAATCAAGGGCCTGACACGCTTTGATAGAGCGAAATAGTGTTATTGCGATTTCTAAAAGAAGGAAAAGAAAAGAGTGCCATGTTTAGTCTCTATCACCGACCGATAATTTATTCATGGTCGGGTTATAGGCACACTTCAAATTGCATATAATTGTAAGCAAAGAGCAAAAAAACAATTTAGGTTTGATTGTAAGTGTGCCTATAACCCTACCATGAAAAAAATATACGTAGTATCATTAATATGTCTTTCTCTTACCTCTTCCAGTAGCAAATCTACACTACTTGTATATCCTACATCTTTGATTGATTATACTTAATGCCAAAAATCATGAACCATACATGCGTTTTATTTGCTGACGATGTTTCAATACTGACCCCATATTCCAAACCTGACGACTTGAATCGGATACTAACCCAAATAATTGACTCAACTGCATCGTGGCTATCCGATCATAACCTGGAAATTAACTATAAAAAAAACTAAAATTATTGAATTTCGACCATATCAAAAATCTCCTATAAATTTAGACTATAGTTATGACGGTAAAAAACTTGAAAGTGTCAGCACATTTCAATTGCTTGGAATAGTGTTGGACACAAGCATAAACTGGAAAGCCCACATTGAAAAAATTGCAATTAAATTACAAACATTCACTTACGCGCTCAAGGAGCTTAAAAAAACCACGGACATTAAAACTGCGATAACCGCTTATTATGCGTAAGCGTACTCATGGCTTACGTACGGAGTATTACTCTGGGGAAATAGCACCGATGCGGAAAGACTATTAATGCTACAGAAGAAATGCATACGGATAATTACGAATATAAAAGGGAAAGAAACTTGCCAACCACCTTTTAAATACCTTGAAATATTAACTTTGCCCTGTATTTACATTTTAGAAGCATGTAAATTAGTACGCAAATATCCCCAGTTTTACACAAAAATTGAACACTTACCAAGACGATATCTCACACGACAAAAAAATAAACTAGTGACACCCGCTTCCAAGCTAGAACTTTTTAAGTCTGGCCCGCTAGCTATGACGATAAAAAATTATAATGCCCTACCCGACAGCCTAAGAAATGAAGAAAAAAGTTCCTTATTTATAAAAAAAAATTAAATTAATTCTAGTAAATAAATCTTATTACAAACTAGACGAGTATTTTAACGATAAATTTTTTAATTAAAATTGACAATACAAAAATACCTACTTAACAAATAAACTTTGACATCACATTTTAACTTGACTTGACAATTTACAAATAATAAATATCACACAATCTTGCTAATAAATACTAAAAATAATAATAATATACATATATAGATATACTATTAAATAATATTTTGTAAACATTAATATTTATAAGTTAACTGCATGTCATAAATGTCGCTTGCCGTTCCACTTTTTGTTTTGCGATACCCGACAGGGTATCATATTATGTGTCATAGTGTACCTTTTATAAAAGACAGTGACAATTAATAGTTAGAACTGTTGTACTTTATGAAATGCAATAAATGATTTGAATTGAATTGAATTGACATCTCATTTGTCGAAATTGGATAAGCGGACTTCTTGATACGACACTGCTGTCACCTTTTCCTTGACTAGCTTCATATAGCTCGGCCTGGCTGGGCTTTCCTTTACCCCATCTTCCTTCTATTTTGCCTTCTACCAGTATAATAATTTGCATAAAATACCTAGGGGTGAAGACAGAGTCACAAAAGTATCATTCTAATTTGTTCCTATATTTTTCAGTTCATCAAAAAAGTAAAAATTCACAAAGATACGAAGGACCTAAGTTCCAGAGTGGGGCTTGCGACGTCACCGCTTAGTAAAATTCGTACGAAGCCGTGGCGTCATACGGAATTTAAATTCGCTGTATCTTTGTCATTTTTGGTTTCTCAGAGAAAAGGAAAAATATGTGTAGAATGTTGTAACTGATGGTCCAAAAGTATTTTTCCAGTCAGCCTGCCTCGCCTATTTCCGATGACCAGTATGTGTCTTTATTCAGTGTGTGTAGAGTAGGTATTCTATTTAGGACCTCTATGATAATCGAGTGATATCATTGAATCTACGCGTTTATTTTAGTAGGCACGTGATGTCCGACATTTACAAATATGAATAGCTAATTACCTAATGAAATGACATTATAGTGCTAAGTTCTAGTGCGTTTCACGAACGATACGACTGTAAAAGGTGCTGGCTGTCATGTATTTTTTCCATATGTTACCGTTTCTACTTAATTATAAATAAATACGCTAATAATATGACGATTTAGCCTAAACTCAGACAAATGAGTAATTTTACATTGACCTTGTTTTATAAAGTACTTATTTTATAAGAATATGTCCATTAATACTTTTCTTACTGCCTCTATTAAGGAAAGGCACTTGTTTGTGTGTCTTTTAATTTCATTGTTATATTTTTCACTACTACATCGACATAGTTAGTAATGATACTGCTACACTAGCTCAAAGTGGCTCGAAGGGTTTAGTTCTTTCTTATTAAGTCTCACCAGAGATGCCATGCCGCATTTATGGTTTCACACTGGAAGGAAGCTGGGAGTGGCAGCGTACGCACTTCTATATCTTTATTTATATCTAAAAAATATATACAATAGTTATGTAACAAAAACCCTGTCCGACCCTTATAGGAGCAGGAGCAACTCAGACCATCAATATAAACGACTTTTCCTAGAGGACTAATTCGACATTTTCATACAAATTGCCGGGCCGGCCAAACACGTTTGTATGAAAATGTCGATTTTTTTTCGAGTTTCAAGCATTGGTCCTTTAGGAAAAGCTGTTCGGTCTGAGTTGCTCCTACAAGGATCGGATAGGGTTTTTGTTACATATTGTGGAATAGCTTGACAAAGACTTGGCTGCTTCCAGAGTTCCAGGCACGCGGCCCCGCTGGCAGCTTACAATACAACTAACATCAAAACCCTAAATAGGTACCTTTTGATGAGGATCTCGGTAGTCTGTGGTGGGATGGGAGTATGCATTGCTTTCGTGAGTTAAGCAAATAAACAATTTGTGTGTATATATACTCCATTTGGTTACGTATTTAAATAAATCTTGACATCTTGACATGTCTTTTTAAAGAAATACCTACACTTTACAAATTAATATCTTTAGGTACACATTACAAATAAAGTATGTGTATTTATAAATTAATTAATTTTTAATTTGCAAGGGTTTTAATTTATTATGAGACATGTCACGATTGTTTACCTTAATTTAAGTAGGTACCTAAACAAATGGAGTACCTATGGGTAGGTAATGTTTTATCAGCAAAAATAAATGTCCTTCACATTTGAATGCGAACTAAGGGCCGTAACAGACGGGGCGCAAGTTGCGCCGCGTAACAACTAGTGATGGGAGTTGCATAAATACTCAATCAACCCCATTTGAATATTTAGTCAGAAGGTTGAGTAAATACCCTATAAATATCTTAATTTATGCATTTGGTGAGTAGATTGATTTATCTGAGTTGCGACTCATATTCATATTCATTATTTCATGTTTTCATGACAATTTTGAAACTTAAATCTAGTATACACTTGCAATTCTCGTCGGAAAGTGTGTGCATACGCCATGATATGCTTAAAATGTCGGTAAACGTTAAATGCGACGCTAAAATATATGAAAATACCATACTAATCATACACTGAAAGTAGGCTTCTTTAACTAATTATCATTTTTGGTGGCAGGTGCGCAAAGAAGTAATTTAATGTTAAAATAAGTAAACAGACATCAAATGCAATGTCAATATGTGAGCACGTTCTATTTACTAAATCTAGTGAGTAAATACTCAAATGGATAGATTGAGTACTATCCACTGCCCATCTCTAGCTGTTACGCGACGCAACTTGCGTCCCGTCTGTTGCGGCACTAACTTGAATCCGCTGCCTGAACAAGTTAGGTTTGATTTGAACTTTTGTTTTTTGCAGTTTCTGATCAAACCAGTGACAAAGTCAAGGATCAGTCAAAGAATAGGTAATCTGCAAGATAGGTGAGTATTAAACGCACGTAATAGATATTTTTAATAAGTAAGTATCAATCAAGGTATGTTACAATAGAGATGTAGACTCGGTTAGAAAATTAGGTATCTAAGTGCATGTGTATTATTCTATTTAATCCATCAGATGGATTTTTCGATTTTTCGAATTAGTAAAAATTTTCAATCAAAGTTCCTGCAACGTCAACGCTCTTGGAAAAATCTTACGAGATTGTGACATCATGCCAACTTTCTTCGGTACCTTCGTGTACCTTTTAATCTTTTTTAATAAAAAATATTTTTGCACATGCATATTTACAAAACAAGGCTATCAATAAAAGCAAAATCTAGATTTGATCCGGAGCGTGAAACGGAATGTAAATAAATCCTTTCGATTCGTTATCTGTAGGGCCGTAGGGCGATAACATTAACATTGATTCAGAGCAACTATAACCTATAATAAAGTATAAACAAAGTCGTAATACGTTTGAACTCACCAGCCCAGACTCCAAACTTCTTGGTCAAAGGTTCCACCTCAGACGGAAGAAAATAAGGTGTTAAATAAGACGTGATCTGCTCTAGGGGACTCCAAAGGGAATCAATCAAAAAAGCGAAAACCACAACAGCTCCCACAGATGAAAAAACTAACAAAATCATGGCTGGATTATAAACTAAACACAATTAAAAAGAAATTATACTTTTAAATATAGAACGTTTGATTGTTATCGCGTTATTTTGTTTTAAAATTGTAAAGAGAACGCACGACACGGCAGCATGACGGAGCGACATACACTGCGGCGTAAGTTAACGGTTAGTTACTCGTCCATTGAAAACCTGCTTGATGATGATTTATGCAAATGCTTATTATATGCTGCATCGCTGTGTGTGCATCAAAACAAGATCAAAACAAATATATGACAATTTATAAATGTTTACTGTCGCACTTCATTCGCGCGTATCCCTCGGGAACCTGAGCACAGAATAGTACTTACCAGTACTCACGTACAGAAATCTTACTCAGAAAAGAAATTTATAGAAATACCTACGAATGTGGTTAGCGCTATGGTTTGATAATTTAGCTCGCATCAGAACTCCTCGCATCTTGGTTTAGATACTTAGACATTCAGTGCAAGCCAATTTCATTTTTATTGGGTACTCTGGAAACGATTCATGTAACTGTATTTTCCCCTTTGAAGTGATTGCCGCGCACATAATAATAGTATATTTTCTATACCTAAACGGGAAGATGCTTTTGAAATGTGGTGTTAGAGACGCTTGTTGCGAATTCCCTGGACGGCACGCGGGATAAACGTTTCCATCCTCAAGGAACTCAACATTGACCAGAGGCTTCTCAGTACCTGTCTCCATTACTTCCATACTTTGGTCATATAGCCAGAAAACCATTAGATAACCTTGAGAAACTAATAGTAACCGGTAGAATGGAAGGAAAAAGATCAAGGGTTCGTAGCCCGATACGATGGTCTGACCAAATAAAGGAATACCTACACACCAAGATCTCCAAGGCACTAGCGCAGGATCGTAACAAGTGGAGGGAGATCGTAAAAAAGTTAGGTCGGGCACATCACGACGCTCAGCAGTGAGCAGACGACTGTAGGAGGTGGAAACGGGAAGTTAAACAGGCCTGACCTAAGTCGGTAATAATACTTGTTTTGAGCTGATAATATTTTCCAGTGTCCTAAGTAGGTGCCATCTCCATGACAAAAAAAATGGAAACGTACCTACTTACTTAGATCCATTTGATCGTAAACAAAAGCATAGGGCTTCTGAAAGAGCAAGGTAGGGTAGGTACTTGAACAATCCAGCGTTTTTATGTAGGTATGTATGTTTTTTCGAAGATAACTCGAGTAGTTTTAATCGAAGGATCATGAAATTTAGCAGACGTGTAGATATAGCCAATAGATTTTTTAAGTTCGCGGCGCGGTTGCAGCCTGAAATTTTGGAGGGGGTCACTCACTATACTAATAAAAAATAGATATCTGGAATAAAATAAACAATATTGCGTAAAAACATCACTAGATGTCAGCAAACTATAAATTTATCGCTGTTAGGGGATAGCTAGAAATTTCCTTATATTATTTGGCAATTTTTTTAGATTTTTCAATTTGACCTTAGATTTTGGGGGGGTCATGTCCCCTGTGACCCCTTCGGACCGCGCCTGGACATGAGCCAAATCAAGGAGTTATCGAGATATGGGGTTCGCAAGTTCACAATTCAAAGCGAAGTACTATTACTTAGTCAAAAGAATAGAAAGTTGACTGTCTTGTCTAAAAAGACTTTCCATAAAGACGAGACTCAACTTTCTATTCATTTGTGTATGTAGGACGTAAGTAGGTACGAAGATGAACCTACATACCTATTGAAAGTTGATCAAATTCAATTTATGATTACTTTTTTTGGTTGTTGGTAATTCTGCAAATGTTACAAGGAAAAACAGTGTATTCGGCTCGCCTTTAATATCTACCTAAGGTAGGTATAATTTGTTGAACCGTCCAATAACACGGTTTTGTTTGACTTTGAGTTTATCGGCAGGGCCGGATTTAGGGGAGGGCAAACGGGGCTACAGCCCGGGGCCTCCACAATAGTAGGGCCCCCACAATATACTTCGAAAAAATCTTTCAGATTCCGACTAGTAAACAACTTTTCCTTTGATTTTTTTTTGCTGTTTTACCTCTACATATAGTACTTTTTATAAACATGATTATGTTGTTCTTAACTATTAACAACAATCATTGATCTATATTGTTCACTCCAATCAGACAATCAGTAAAATATTACAGGCCCTGGCCCTAAACCAGGGGGCCCTATACTCCTTGTCGCCCCGAGGCCTCCAGACCTCTAAATCCGACCCTGTTTATCGGACAAGGATACATAGGGCGCACTATAAGTTTCCGGAACTGGCCACTTACATTAACAATATTTAAAAATTTATTGCAACATTTGAAAATAGAACTCTTTGGCTGTAGAATGCAGTTTGTTTCATCTGACTGTCTTTTGTTTTTACCTTGTGGCGCCATTTAAAAAATTGTGTGTCTGCATCAACATGGATTTAACTCGGAAAAATTTTCGTAGTATGATTTTCTACGATTTTAAGTGTAATTTGACAGCTCAACAGAGCATCGCTCGGCTTGAAACAGCTTTTGGCAATGAAGCACCATGCAAGACAACTGTTTATAGCTGGTTTGCAGAATTCAAGCGTGGTCGTATCAATCTCAGTGACGAATCTCGCGATGGTCGGCCGTCCACCGCTGTGACCAACAAAAACATCGATGCTGTGCGCCGTATGATTGAAACAGACAGGCATGTGACCTACCATGAAATTCGCGCATCCTTAGAAATAGGCATGAGTCAAATACAATTAATCCTACACAAACATTTGGGTGTGAGAAAGCTGTGCTCGCGGTGGATCCCACACAACTTGACCGAGGCTCAAAAAACGGACCGCGTCACTTGGTGCAGTGCCATGCTTACCAGATTCAACGAAGGTGCGTCAAATTTAGTGTGGGACATAGTAACAGGTGACGAAACGTGGATTTATTGCTACGATCCCAAAACAAAGCAGCAATCGAGCGTATGGGTCTTTCAAGATGAGCCGAAACCAACCAAAGTGGCGCGCGTGAAAAGTGCATCTAAGCGGATGATTGCTTCTTTTTTTATTAAAACTGGACACGTGGCTACTGTTGCTTTAGAGAATCGTCGTACAGTGAATAGTGACTGGTACACGACCATTTGTTTGCCGGAAGTTATTGACGAACTCCGTAAAAATAACCGTAAACGCCGTATCACCCTGCACCACGACAATGCTAGTTCTCACACGGCCAGACAGACAAACGAATTTTTGAAGGCGAAAAATGTAGAACTCATGAGTCATCCTGCATACAGTCCCGACCTGGCACCTTGTGACTTGTTTCTGTTCCCAAAAATTAAGAACCAATTACGCGGTCAACGATTTTCATCACCAGAAGAGGCTGTCGAGGAGTATGAAAAACACGTTTCAGAGGTCACCACAGAGGAGTGGCACAAAAGTTTTCAAAACTGGTTTCATCGAATGAAAAAGTGCATAGACGCCAAGGGAGATTATTTTGAAAAACAATAAATTAATTTTGTACCTTTAATAGTATTTTTTCATATTCATTCCGGAAACTTATAGTGCGCCCACGTATTTATGTAGTGAACTCACTTGTAGATAATGTAACGCAATCCTTTCTTTGGAATAATTGCTAAACTTTTTGTAATGGGCGCACAAATCGTGACATGTTTTAGAGTCACCTTATTGTCTTAGTTTCTAGGTTTTTTAAAAGAGACAGTAACATAAATTAACAGTAATGACGGGCATGTGTCCCGCATGCATCCGGAGAAATGGACCCGGAGAACAACCTTGTGGTACTAGTGGAAGTCCTACTTGACAAAATTAGTATCGAAACCGTCTTCGCAAAACTCACACAATTAAAACAATAATCACATTTGCATCACATACAAACATTTCGTGTTTAATTGGTCACTTTTATTTAAATCAATAATAGCCTTTAGGACTCAGTAATAACTAATAACATTTATTTTGCTATGGTTCAAAAAGTACTTATGATATTTCGCAATCTGTAGTGTAACGTAACGAAAAAATTCTGGTTCTTAACCATAGATGGCGTTATTTTCCAAAGAAGAAAAAATAAAATTAAGTAGGTACGATTAACATAATGTCTTAATTTTTTAAGACGGTAGTTATTGGGATAAAAGCTTAAAAGGCGGGGTTTGTTTAATTTGCCCAGCAAAAATAGATGGCGGATATCAATTCGACCAACGGTTGGAATATGTAGTTCACCACGCATCACTAGATGGCGTTCTTGAAAGTAGGTAGGGGGCTTTTTTAAATTGCCTGGCAAATAAACTTGGCATAAGACTAGGCGCCATTCACTTACTTGACTTTTAGGGGGAGTCATTAATTTTATAGCCAATTTAATATCTATTGCGGACGTTGTATAAGCTATGAGCTATAAAGCTAACAAAGCTATAAAGCCTACAAAGTCTGCTAATAATTACAAAATACTAATATAGCAAGAGATATTAAAGATGCCATCAAATTGGGGTCAAATTATGGCGTGGTCTTAGTCGGTTGGTAGGTATATTTATTTGCATAGAATGAGGACGATTTTTCTACATAATATATAGTATGGAGGGTAGATGTGAAAAGTGTATTTCTTGTGTATCAAAATATGTCCGTTAAAACTGGCTACAGTGGCGCTACAATAGCCGGTGGGTAACACTTTAAAGGAAGCGTATGTCCTAGTTTTGATACTTTTTAAGCCCAATTGAAGAACACTTACCATAATATTTCAAGGCTAAGCTGTTGCAACTAAATCGGCAACACCGAATCTTATAAATAAATAAATAAATAATATATCTTCTGTCGAGGGGAGTAGTCAGTCAGTTCGGCTTAGCTTTTTGACTTCTTATTACGTAATTTATGTTTATTAACTCTTTCGCAAGCATAACATGTTATAATGTGTCAACATTGTATTTTATTATAAGCACCTATATGAAAAGCCCTTTGGGCGAGTAGGCCACCAATGCCAAAAAAAAATAGTTTCTGTCGGCGTTTTTTCTCAGCAGTGCTAGTTGCGAAGCGCTGCCGGGTATCGGTAGCTCTTCTTAATTTTTGACCCCCCGACATAAAAGGGGTGTTATAAGTTTGACCCTTATGTCTGTCGGTTTGTCAGTCTGTGGCATCGTAGCGCTCAAAAGGATGGACCGATTTCAATTCGGTTTTTAAAAAAAAACCGAATTGAGTTTATTTATGATTAACAACATCTTTTATATACTCCTGTCAGAATTTTTGTAATCTACCTTAATATATATGTTAGGCGGTGCCATGTGTATTTAGTTCCATGAAGTGTGCTTACTTAATTACACCGTATAAAAATCAATAATGGGATCTCAAGTAAACAGCCTCTAAATAAAAAATACAAGTAATGATTTTACTTACTTTTTTATTGTATACATTTCTTTTTACATTACCTTAACAATAATTGAGCAAAAGAGTGTAGGTCTCCAGCTGTGCGGTTGAAACACGCACCACGAATGAATTAAAATTCACGTTGTGACGCGATTCCAACTTTACGACTCTCAAGATGAGCTTGGTCTTTACTCTCATGTACTCCACCAGGTCTTCACTCTTGGTAGAGTAATGCAGGCGAGACACGTAGAGTAGGGTCGTCGGTACAGCAGAACGCAGCAACATGTTGGGACCGCTGCGTGCTATGCCGCGCTTATTTCTGCAAGGGAGCTTCCTCCGCTTTCTTTCCACTTTGTTGAAGTGTATAGGTTTTTTCAATTTATTTATTGCTTTTGATTTTAGACAAATAGTACATTACACTACAAAGTCACTTCTTAAATTACACTTAAATCTAAGATACAAATCTACACTTGCATAAAAGAAAACATGGGACATATGAATTATTTACAAAGTTTATTCGAGTAAACTAATGAGAGAAACAAATACCTAGTAAAGAAAAATGATATCTCTGATTTGTACCCTATATCCTGTGCAGGGACAGGAATACCGGTATACCGATATACCGATATAGGTATTTTACCGATATTTTTTCGATATATCTATATATCGATACAAATTTCGATAAACTGCCGGTATTTTATTCAAAATATCGATATAATACTTAAATCGATTATCTCTTATTATTAAAACTTAGTATCGATATATTGAATTGATATATCGATAAAAATATCAATAAAATACCGATATGGGGTATCGATATATCGATAAAAAATAGCGGTATTCCTGTCCCTGATCCTGTGATAGTGTCTTATAAATTTACAGAATGTGTTAAAGAAGAGACGTTTAGAACATGAAATACTAAACTACATAGTAAATTAGGTACATATACTTAAATGTAGAGAGACATTTCTTCACGATAAAAACGTTAAATAATACATAGTAGGTAGGTGCTAAAAATTTGCTAAAACAGGGCTGCTTTAGTGAACTCTCTACGAGAACATAGAGAGTTCACAAACCATTATTATAAAGAAGTGTAAGACTTTTGAACGCTTGCCAGATACTTATAGGGATGACTGTCAGACCATAATACTTATCTATGTATTAAAAACATTTACCGATAATAAATAGTACAAAAAAGGACTTAATCCTAATAGCATTCTCTACCAGTCAATCTTCGGGATAAATAGTATTATAGCGTGTAGGCGTACAAGTAAGGTACTTAAAGTCTTTAACAGTAGTACCTATATCGACCTACTCAAGTGCTTGAAGTAAGTAATACCTAAGTATAACAACAAAACATACAACACATTAAATACATATAACATAAACATCCGTCTTATTATAAAACCCAGACTAACTTTGTTGCTAGGTTTAAACCATTATCCGCCCAAAATGAAGTTGACAGTGACAGATGAGATAGTGTGATATTACTAGATGTCATCCTGATTTGGTCGGATAATGGTTTAAACCTAGTAACAAAAATATTCTGGGTTTTATAATAAGACGGATATAATACAATATAAATACACTTAATATGTCTAATTATTATAGGATACCAGTATAATAATTTCTGCTGGGCGTTTAAATACTATACTATGAGTACTTATTTTACTGCGTCTCTGTTTATCTTCTATTGATTAATTATTAAAAACAACCTTTACTTCGCTACCATTGCTAAATGTACAGTAATGTCAAAACAGTAGTGTAAGATCTGAATTGGCCTCCAAATGTCAAGATTCAGTATGCTGTGACGTCAGGAAATCTAATTGTAAATTCACAGCCAAATGTTATCCTTATTGTTTTAGGTTTATTTTTTTCTCCATTTATCCTTGAAGATTATAAGGAGTGCAATTTTTGAAACACGGAGTCACCTAAACGATTGCTTTTTCCATACAAAAAATCCTTACTTTAAGCGACTCCGCATTAAAATTGGCAACACAGGGGAAACACACCCCGAGCTCCGAAGCGACACTGTTAAGGACTTTCTTAGCAGTTCGTTCTGTCTGTCTGCTACCGATTAAACTCTGTTCGCGAAAAGTTGATAAAGTCAGGGCGTCTTAATTCATTACAAACCGCTATAATTAAATTATTGAATGTTTTGTTAAATTAAGAACTTAAAATTTGAGTGCTCACTGTTTGTTACACTCACATACATTGATCATGCTGTTTACACGAAGATTTTGGTAGATCAATTTTACTAGATCACAATATGTAGAAGTATCTATTAAGATAATGTTAGTTATAAATTTAATGCAACTTTGTAACATGTCTGTTTTGTGTGCCTATTAAAGTAAAATAAGATAAAATTTTAAACAATTATTAACTGTATAAAACGAATAAACCATACGCAAACACCCAAAAGACTCACTCGAAGTTCATTCCAGTACGGAATGGCAATACCACCGCCACGTACGCTCGCCCGTTCGGGCCGCGGTAGACAACAACTGCGTGCCTCGTACCACGAAAACGGTGAAAGCGGGAGATAAGCGACAGCTGCCATACAGTTTGCGATAGTTAAGCGACAGTTGCTAATCGGATACGTATTATATTTATCAACTCTAGGCGAAACCGGGAACGTGCTTAGATATTACATAAGGACTATAAGAGTTGATGAGCATTGATTTCTCCGTCTCGTTCCAACTAGGCAATGACGGATCTCATACAGTTTCGATCTGTATGTCTTCTTGTTTCTTTGTCTCCTGCTTGGCTACTTCTTCCTTTAGAGTCTTGATCCCTTGTAGTCTATTCCTGATCGTCTGGACTGGAGCTGTGGAGAGAGAAAGCAAAATATTAGTTTGGGTTATGTCTTAAAAAGATTTGAGAAAATGGGAGGCCTTTGGATGGAACCTAAATAGCCAGTATTAAAAAGTCTTAAAATGTGAAAAGAGCCTTGTTCAACTTCTTCCACACCCCGGATATCGTGGTGCACTTTGATACCATGAAACTTTTCAACAAAGATATACTTAGTACGAGTATATATAATCCTTTCAACAACTCAAATCAGATGCTTTTTTCTAAAAGTCAAAGCAAAATATTTTCTATGGGTTGGTATGATTTATAGATTAATGATATTACGACATAGTTTCTTGCCGTCTTATTATAAAACTCAGACTACCTTTGTTACTAGGTTTAAACCATTATCCGACCAAATCAAGTTGACACCTAGTAATATCACACTATCTCACCTGTCAATGTCAACTTCATTTTGGGCGGATCATGGTTTAAACCTAGTAACAAAGTTAGTCTGGGTTTTATAATAAGACTGTTGGAGTCAAAAAGCTTCAACTAGCTCTTAGGCGATTCGCACACTGCTCCGCATCCCGGACTGTATTAGAATCTTAAATCAGAAATGCAAGTATCTCAATTTGTATGGGAAATACGCATAGGACAACACATTGACACCGTCTACGCGCGGCGCTTTATGGCAGATTTATAAATTTTTCTTGAGACGTTTTCATAATGTCTTCGGATTTTTTGAATTTGTATTTACATAGTAATTAAAATATACCTTCTTTTCTCTTTCGATAGCGGAGTTCACGTAATTATTTAGTTGTGTATAGTATTCAAAATGTTGATCTGTCCTTAGTTTTACGAGCTATTATGAGCTTCATTTCTTAATTTGAACATTAACTTGACATTTTCTGTGATCCAGGGGTAATAGTGTTCCTTTATTAAGATTAACTTAAACCAGAGCGTGTTTATCAAAAAGTTTAGGCAATAATAAAATGAAACTAATTTAAAAAAAATTTACTGTGCACATCTGTGTTTGGGTCATAAGATAACACCATCCTAACAAATTTCACCTGATTTGGTCCAGTAGATTCAGGGCAAATTGGCTGTGACGGACGGACGGACAGACAGTCGCGTACGAGTGATCCTATAAGGGACCCGTTTTTTAATTTTTTGTAGGGAGCCCTAAAAAGTATGGTATACGTATTTTTTCTTTTTCAGATTAGCAAAAAATGCCGAAGAAACAGCGCATTTAAATTTCGCGTGACATCACGATCAGCTACGATTTTCAATCAAAGGTGACGCAAATAACCCCCACTTCAAAGCGCTGTATATCTGTGAATTTTTACTACTTTGCTAAACGAAAAAATATGGGTCTTTTATTTTTGGATAATCTAGGTGGCGGACTGAATAAAATAATTTGTTTTTTTTTTCTACCCAGTTCACATTCCTATTCCACACACAATCTTATCTAGACTTTGCGAGAGAGAGAGAAAACTAAGATAGTTAATAGATTCAGGTGTTACTTTGCGGAAGTCAAAGTTACATACTACATGATTTGAATTACTTTGTGCAATTCCGCCACCAGTTAGTTCATGCAAACTATTGCCGGCCGGCGCCCACCCACTACTGTTAGTCCCAGCATACCTGCCACCAACAGCCCCTGGCGGCGGCCCGTGGTGGCGGGTGCACACGGGCTGTTGGTGGCAGGTATGCTGGGACTAACAGTAGTGGGTGGGCGCCGGCCGGCAATAGTTTGCATGAACTAACTGGTGGCGGAATTGCACAAAGTAATTCAAATCATGTAGTATGTAGAGAAAACTAATGCATCTACGTTTTGTAAAATTTTTAATTTTTTTTTATTTGCTCTCTATGTACCAATGCTGGGCAAAAGCCTCCCCTCTATGTTTCCAGACACTTCTGTTGTTCACTTTTCTTTTCCAATTCCTATCAAACTTCCCTATTCCTACAAATTCTACAAATTTCCCAAAAGTACATAGTTCAAATCATTAAAATGTACCTATATAGTTCATCGCAATTCAGCAATACTTCATTGCAAAATTGCAATGAACTTTAAAAGCCTGAAGGGCTCGTGTCTGCACATATGAATACATAAACAGAATTAATTCGCATATAATGTAAATGGATCTGTTTTTAGGTGCTAACTCAATGAATTAATCGATCAAGAATTAATGCATTTGTCGGCCACGGACGCGCATACAATTAATTAATATGATTCATTGGCATGCTCTGGCCAGCATTATTTTTTTTAGCCTTAGTTCTTTCTGTGCCAGGAGTACGCGTTACGTCCACACTTGGATGGGTGACCACAAGTGGCATAAAAATTTCTCGAGTGTGTTCCGTGCTTTAAAGTGCAGTTCCCGGGTATCATCATTAGGCCCCGTTATCTTGTCGCATTGACATGTCTTTCTTATAGGGATTGATACTTTTATTTATCGACTCTTGAAATATCGATGTTATTTAATTGTACTTGAGTTATATTATACGTCACTGACAATCAATCAATCATTTATTTATATCAGATAACAGTGATCCATACAGAATACAATGAATAGTAACAAAATTGAAATAATAATTAATTTAATACAAAATGTCACACAATGTTAATGAGTCAAAGATAATCTATAGAATAAAAGATAATAAAAAAAAAAAAAAAAAACTTGAGAGGTGTCAAGGGACACCCGGATGGAACGAAGTAAAATATAAATAGGTCTAAATTACATTCAAACTCTTTTCTGCGTTCTAAAATCAATTTTTATTATCTTCATAAATTTGAATGAACAAAAAGTGTCGTTACAACTTTCGGTCTTAATTTTTTACGTCTAGCCCCCTTTCGCAACGCGCGATAAGGAACTTCGTTCCAAAATACGGGCGTTATTATTATAGATATCATTATTATCCCACAAGAATAACAAAAAACTGTATACAACAAAGGATGTATAAAGGTTTTGGTGAGAATAAGAAATCGATATCAATCAGTAAATAAATTAAATGTTTCAAACCCTACAATAATGTGACGTCTGTACGACAAGATAACGAGGTCTCATTATTGTACAAGTCATCAAGCTTCATCAGATGCCTTTAGGCAGCTTGAGAAATCTGACACCAGTGTTTCGCCACTTACAAACACGAACAAACAAAACAAACAAACATCTCTGTCTGTCATGAGTTTTATCAAAATCGATAGCTGCGTTCATTCAGCATAGAAGACCGTTTTAAGTATTGAAAAATTTTCTTTTTTCAGCGTGCGTGCTTTTCATTATTTGACGACCTCCTCCATGGCGTAATGTGGTCATTGTCCCGGTTCCGGGTTCGATCCCCGGTCAGGGCAAGTTAAAAAATGGCCTTTTTCAAATTGTCCTGGGTCTTGGTCGTTTATCTATGTATGTATTTGTTATTAAAATATAGTATCGTTGAGTTAGTATCATATAACACAAGTCTCGAACTTACTTTGGGGCTAGCTCAATCTGTGTGATTTTTAACAGACTTTAAAAAAAGAATTATTTTATGTATGTTTCCCGATTACTCGAAGACGCCTGGATCTATTTAAAAAATCATTTGTTTGAAAGGACATACTTTTAAGAAGGTCCCATATAATGACACTAATCATAAAATTGAAATGTACTTTAAGTGAGCAAATAAAATGATTCCATTCTTATAATTTTTAAAGCGAAGCTTTTATCGGCAGAGATAATGAAGTTGTTTGTCATATTATTCCGTTCTCCATCTTACACACAATCGTACAATAACTAAGTTTACAATGCCCCCCGGCTAAGACTGGTCCGCTGGCGTTCGGCGTGCTGGACCAGCAAGCCATAGCAAGCTGCAAAGGCGAGCATGAGTGCCTGCGTTTTCTTACGCAAAGGCGGAGGAGCTGCACTTCCCGCAGCGCCGGAGATGTTACGTTTCGAAATATCCGTAGAGATGGCATGAAATAAAACAATATCTGGGCTTGCTAGGTTTTAGTTACATACATCGGTAACCTAAGCCCCCCCCCCCCCCCGCCCCTTCTTTGCCGTCCCCATTCAACCCCTAAATCAACGATCCATAATGGAAATTTTTATCAAAATATTTTTGAGCTAATATTAGTGGCCATAATTTACAATTTGACGACAATTTTAGTTAAACTTTGACTATCAATTAATGTAGGATGAGTCACATTAAAAAGATACTGAGTTATAAAATAAGAAGTTAATGTAATTCATTTTTTGGTGCCATAGGTATATTTAACATTTTAGAAGTTTATAGCTTGAACGCATGATACAAATTTAGATGCTAAAAAATATCCACCATCCTGAGTTGTATTTAGAGGGGCTTACATAGAAGATAACTAGTGGCTAGGAAAGTATTATTCAGATGCACGTTGGTTGTGGCTGACTTAGTAATTTAGAAGGCAACATAGATTTCTTTAGAGGTGAATAATGCTATTAAAAAGAAGTTTATATAATGAGCACCCTTTTTAAATCAGCGCGGCGCGCTGCCTACTGGCTGGCGGCATGCGGCGAGCAGCCAGCATCGGCCAGTTCCAAATTTGGAAAAAGCAAATAATGCGGTTATAGAATATAACTTCAATATTTGCGTTCATAACGCACGCGTGTTTTTTGAGCTGCTTTATATATCTAAAACCGGTGAAATTAGAATCACTTTACGAGCAAGGGTGTTAAAAAGTTCATTATGCTATCTGACGTCAACAACTAACTATTAAGAAATCGAAAGAAAAAAGAAATGACAATTATCAAGTGATATAAATATCCAAAGATAAATAAATGATTTGACTTTGACTTTGACTACGATTTAGTCGAATCGCTGCGACTCTGCCGCAAATGCCGCAAATAACGCAATGTAAATTGAGCCTTAGGGGTATATTTCAGTACAAATGTTTAGTGGCACGCAAACGCAACTACTTATACTCGTACTTTGTGCACAGTTAGATAAAATTGATCTTATTACTGATTTCTCGTAAACTATATATGTATGTAATATCGATAGTATCGAAAGTATCCATCGATGACGACGAATAAACTGTCGATATTATCGATAATATCAGTTACCAACCGATACTTTTGGTCGATATTATCGGTACTATCGATAGACTATCGATAAATCTACACACTAGCTCATTAGCATGTAATAATATGACTGGTGACGCTAGATGACAGTCATGACTAGACCCCGTTATCTTGTCGCACTGACGTCACATTTTTGTAGGGATTGAAACATTTAATTTATCGACTTATTTGATTGATTTTGACTTCTTATTCTTACAAAAACCCTTATAACTACATCCTTTAGTTACACGGACGATGTAAATTGTATACAGTTTTTTTGTAATTGGGTATTTTCGTGGGTCAAAAAGAAATTATTTTGTACTGATAATTATGTATGATATACGGAAAATAAAATGTCGCAAAATAATGTCACTTTCCTTTCAACGTATCCATTTTAAGACGAAGTGGTAGCTGAAGTGGCGCCCTCATTTGAAATAAATTGTTTAAAACTAAATAAGGTGATAATTAAAAATTTTATTTGTATAAATGTCTAGAAAAACCTTTAAACTATTTTATGAGTAACCTTTGAAATTATTACGAATAGTTTGTCTAGTTTTAAAACTGTTATTCGCCAAAAGTGGCCTGACTTTTGGCGAAAAACAGTTTTAAAACTAGACGGACTACCAATATTACTAAATGTTATTAAAAATAATGGGATGAATAAAGATTCATCCCATTATTTTTAATAACATTTTTATCACTAGTGATTATGTTTGAACCATTGTCAGTGACACCTAAAGTTTATAACTCAAGTACAATTAAATACTATCGATATTCCAATAGTCGATAAATTAAAAGTATCAATCCCTTAAAGAAAGTAATGTCAATGCGATGGGGTGTAGTCATCACTACTTTCAGAAGAAAAGATTTAGAACCACTGTTCTAAATCTTTACTTCTGAAAGTAGTGATATACGGGACCCCGCCAAGGCACGCTAAGCCACTGCGTGCCTTGGCGGGGTCCCGTATAAAAATTTGTTTGGGGGCCCTTAGGAAAGGTAAAGATTTCTCACAAAAGAAAAAAAATGTTTGCATAAAATTAAAATAAATATTTATTCAACATCACAGATAGATACCGATAACATCACAGATAATTATCTGTCATTATTTCCAAAATATTGAAATTCCCCGTTGAAGTAAATGACTTAAACGGGGAAATCCAGCAGTCCGCGATAACCGATGTAGGGTGTTGCCAACTTTTGAACGCACGCTTTACGCGGGAAAAAAAGAAATTGCATTTTTTTATCTTTGTCATTTTTTGAATACAATAATTTGGGAAGTTTTTATAAATTTTTATCTACGCACGTTGGGGGCCCCGTATAATTGATACAGCAGATACGGCGGTAGCTACGCCCCTGATTTAGAATATACAAGTAGTGTTCAGAAGCGTTTGACAGCTCGAAAGTTCTGACACCAAGTACATATCATACCGTCACGTCTTTATCCCTAGGGGGGCAGACGGAGCATTTTGTGTCTTGCGGCATTTGCGGCTCTAAGCAAATAAAGCCTCGGGCCTCAAGACTTAAGGGACTACCTGAATTTTCCGGGGTCCAGTGCTGCCCCAATTTGAAATAAATCTATTGAAAGGATACGGAGATATCATTTAAAATTTTGTCTTGATCAGATTTATTTCAAATGGGAGCACTAGATCCCGGAAAATTCAGGTATCTTAAAGACCACTTTTAGCATGATGGTGAGCGAGAAGGTCGAAGAGGGAATCAAATTGGTAGCCGCATCGCCTATAACATGATTCGCATTTTCGCCCATTCCCTCAATCGGCTTCTACGATCTGCATGAGAAGAGAAGCAGTTGGTACATTCTAACCCCCATATTCATAAAAAATTACAACCGTTTGCTAAAGCTACTTTAGTTTAAATATGTTTTGTCTTGTTCTTTCAATGTCAAATATTGAAAAGAGGGAAAGTGACAAAACATGTTTTACCTAAAATAGGTTTAGCAAACAGTTATTAATTTTTATAATTATAAGGGTAAGTTTTTCTTTTCTCTCAGACCAACATGAAAACGGTGTTAGAAGGTAATTAGTATTTTATTAGTTACATAATTATGTATATTTAAGTTGTTTCTCTATAAGTGAATATAATACAATATGTAACAAAAAATATGTTAAAAAAAAATGTGGTGTCGTGGGACACCAGGTAGGAACGAAGTTCCTTCGGCTAATGTAGAATCGACACAATTTGCAAAAGAAAAATCGTGCTCAAAGGTATTATACACTACTCGCTTGTGTATACGACTGTCGCGCCTGCGCACGTCTCATTTAACGGTTTTATTTAACGAGGTCATCCTTACAGTTTTACTATCACATTTTTTTCAGTTCGGTCGCGCAGCAAAATCCCTATCTCCTCCAAGCCTGCCGTAAGGAACTTCGTTCCAAAACGACGTATTCATGCAAAAGTGTTCGGTCGGTCCGGCAATTTGTATGAAAATGTTGATTTTTTTCTTCGAGTTTCAAGCATTGGTCTCATAGGAAAAGTTGTTCACGTTCTGAGTTGCTCCTGCAAGGATCGGACAGGTTTTTTCTTACATATTTTATTGTATTCTTTTTGAGAAATAAATATTCTTTAACCATTAGGCTATAAATCTCTTTATATTACCAACTGAGCCACGTTTCCCATTGGTGAATTACATGGATAATTTTAGTTGCAGCAACCGAGATTACATTGTAAAGTTCCGTTGCCACACCGTAATCTGAGCTAAGCCTATATTCTAGATTGCCATGATAGTTCCTAATTGGGGGGGGGGTCTCGTCTCGATCTATTTATGACGGCCATCTTTACATCGATCATTATTAAAATTAATATTAATATATTAATTTTATGATAGATAGATTTTAATTAAGTCTATCTGAATATACATTTTCATTTTGATATTATTTTTAGTTTAAGAGAAAATTCAAGATATAAGTAGAGAGCCTGGTCAGGTATCTCCGTACCTGAACGTACGAGGGGGGGTCAAAAAGTTCGCGGAATGGAGGGGATAGCGGGGGGTGGGGGACCTGCCGCAGGTAGTAACTAATGAGCAACTCTTTGTGAGTATATATGCCAAGTTTGAACCTGATTGTGTCAATAACCTTTGACCTGTCGTCGATCAAACAAGTGAATCCGGAAGAAAAACTTGAACATGGAAAAAATCGAGTTTCGTGCCGTCATAAAGTTCCTCACTAAGCAAGGAAAACCACCTCAGAAAATTTTGGAAGAAATGTTATCAGTATACGGGGACTCTTGCCCTGGGAAAACCATGGTGTACAAGTGGAATAGCCTTTTCAAGCAAGGCAGAGAGTCTCTTGAAGACGACCCTCGCTCAGGACGGCCGATTGAGGCCACCACCTCAAACATCGTTGAAAAAGTGGAGAATCTTATACTGGAGGATACTCGTTTGAAGAAGAAACAACTTGCAGAAATGGTTGGAGTATCACCTACAACCATTTTAAATATTCTACACGACAATCTTGGGATGTCAAAAGTCAGCGCAAGATGGGTGCCAAGAATGCTCACACCACCACAGAAACAGCTGCGCGTCGAGTATTCAAAGGAGTTTTTAGACCTCTGTAGCGCCGACAAGGAAGGAATTTTTGCAAGACTTGTTACTGCAGATGAAACTTGGGTTCATCATTATGAGCCTGAGTCGAAGCAAGAGTCTATGCAGTGGCATAAAAAGGGTCAGCCCCCCCCTAAGAAATACAGGGTGTCACAATCGGCTGGAAAAATCATGGCAACTGTTTTTTGGGATACAGAGGGTATTTTATTAATAGATTATAAAGATAAGGGTGTTTCTATAACGGGAGAATACTACGCTAATCTACTAAGACAATTAAAAGAAGCAATCAAGGAGAAAAGGCGGGGAAAGTTGACAAAGGGTGTGCTGCTTTTGCATGACAACGCACCGGTACACAAGAGCCGCGTTGCGATGGCTGCCCTTCATCACTGTGGCTTCGAAATGTTAAACCATCCTCCCTATAGTCCAGACTTAGCCCCCTGTGATTATTTTTTATTTCCCAAATTAAAAAAAGAGCTTCGGGGGAAGAAATTTTCCGATGATGAAGAAGTCAAGTCGGCGATTTCGGCCTATTTTGAGGACAAAGACAAATCATTTTTTTTCGACGGTATTAATAAGTTAATAGAGAGATCTGAAAAATGTATTCGACTTAAGGGGGAATATATTGAAAAAGAAAAATAGTACAGTATTTTATTTCACCCCCCTTCCCCTCCGTTCCGCGAACTTTTTGACCCCCCCTCGTACAATGTTTGTGGCAACAGCATTGTAACTGTTTAGGTCAAATAGACACTGGGTAATTTCGAATTGCATAATTAGATCCGATTAAACCAATCAACCTAGATAATAAACTATAAATGGACTTAAGGTATACATGTGTGTATGAACTGTGTAAAAACCAGTAACCTCGTCAAATCTCCTTGGTTAGGTAGCGGACCCCGGGCTCTGAAGCGTTACTGCTGAGGATGCAACCGGGAATACGTGAGGATGATGATGATGGATTTTAGGTATACATCAATGTTTCAGCATATCCACATTAATTCGGTGTTATCTACTGGCAAGCCCTCTGACCACTCTTGTGGCCGAGTCGGTCATCATGCCATATCCTGATGCCACATGCCATGATACCGGGCTACTTCCCATAAAAACCATTACCGAAAAACGAAAAATAATATTCCATTCCCATACAAATAAGTCAAGTTTTCAACTTCTATCTTCCACTCACGAAAGAATCCTGCGTTCTTCTAACTATCCATCTCACCGTCCTGGTCTTCTTTACAACTATTTCGCCATTACGGCAGTAAGACTCTAAAACGCGCTTCCCGAGTCTATTCGAACTGCTTCTAGTCGCGCTAGTTTTAAGACACGAGTGTTTAAGCGCTTCTTGGGCGATGTATACAAGTAAATTCAAAAATTGCTGCATATATTTATATTTAGTATCGTATATTATTATGTATGTATGTATGAAATATTATATTATTGTATTTATCCTTTTTTGAAGTGAAAACTTCTTTGGCGGCGTTGTACACTTTTTGTAATGGGTAAAAAATGTTAAACTCGCGTCAGGGCGTCAGGGCGTCAGGACACGTGACCTGATCGAAAATTCGTAAGACAGCCGGCGCGGCCCGGCGTAGGAGAGGAAGTATCCCCCTCTCTTTCTACGGCGCGGCGAAAATGTATGCAGGCGCCTGCTGTTTCGTTTAGGCGGCGCAGGGCGCTTGCGCTTCGTGTGTTTATGTTACAGCGTGCCACGCGCATCCATGGAAATGCACAACGTTAATATTCAAATGTTCACTTCTGCCGGCACTCCCGGAGTGCAAATCGTCGTTTTTCTTTTATGTGCCATACTTTTATCTTGCAACCCTCATTTAGACTATCTGTATAACCCAAAGGTTGACTGGTGGACAACGCTTTTAGCGTTAAGTTCGCCTATTGTTTCGTACAATTTGTATTTGATGAACAATATAGATTAAATAAAATAAATACAGCGCTCTGCCAAATTGATTTTGTATAAAATATGTAACAAAAACACTGTCCGCTCCTTGTAGGAGCAACTCAGACCTTTTTCTATGGGACCAATGCTTGAAACACGAAAAAAAATCATCATTGTCATACTAATTGCCGAGCCGGCCGAACACTTTTGTATGATAATGTCGATTTTTGTTACATATTGTATATATACTTATTTATTTATTTACAGGGCAGGATTAAGTGGCGGGAGGGTGTGGCTGTAATGTCCAGTCCAGTCCCCCCCAACCTCCGAAACTTTGAGCAGGGGCGGCATCCAGGTTTTGTTTTGCCATGTTGACGTCAGACCGCAGACGTCAATTGTTACGACTGCCGGCAAATGCTAAAAGCTCTACAACTCCTGATAAGATTTCAACGGCATTGAATATGTTTTGTGACGAATTCGCATAGGTTCGTGAATTAATCTAAATAGCATCAAAAAATGGCCTTGCATTACGCTGCGATAATAGGTGACTGATTTACACTATTTCTTTATTCTTAACTTGGTAGGCAGACCCTGGGGACGTAAGGTCAAAGGCCACTTTATTGTATTGGTGGGCGTGGCGGTACGCCGAAATATATATATATATTTTTTAACTAAAAACCGACTTCACCCCCGAACTACACAACCGATTTTGATAAAATTTTGAAGGGACCAACTGACAAGAATACCCTTTCAAACAAACAAGTAATTATTTTAAAAAATATTTTTAAAACCAGCTTTTATCTTCAGTACTCCTCAAGACGAATCAAACGAGCTTAAACTCGATGGGGTTGCGTCATTTCATTACAGAGTTCCTATGGCCACCTTCCAACTCCATCATCAGATCAGCTGCATGTCATTATATTGCATTGTCACGCGATATACGTATGGGTGCACAATTTCAGCTCAATCGGAAACCGGGAAAATGGGTCAAATATAACTTGCAAGATTTGATTACAGACATACAGACAGACCGACAGACAACGGGACAGGTGAAACTACATAAAAGCTTGGTCCAGACATTTTCTAATTATTTATTTATTTTTCGTGTATGTAAGTGGCCAACACTGGTGTCAGATTTTTTCAGGCTGCCTAAAGGCATCTGACATAGCTTGACGACTACTATGATGACAGCCGGGACCAACGGCTTATACGTGCCTTCCGAAGCACCTAGGAATTTTTCGAGAAATTTTTGTGCCACTTGTGGTCACCCATCCAAGTGCGGACGACGCCCGGTGTCGCTTAACTTGCGAAAGCGGTAGTAATGCGCACTCCAGCCGGGCCACTGAGCTCCTTTCTATTAATCGGTAGACATACATAAAAAAAAAACGACCAAGTGCGGGTGAACTCGCGTGGAGAGGGTTCCGATTGGAGATTTTCCGTAAGTGAACCTATTATATTGAATTTACCACTTTATTTACAACTAGCTTTTGTCCGCGGCTTCGCTCGCGTAGGGGTCGAATTTATCAAAATCCTTTTCATAGGGGATGCCTACGTCATAGTAGCTTTATGCATGCAAAGTCTCAGCCCGATCGGTTTAAAATTGACTTTCATACAAACTTTCATCTCATATTTTATCCCCTTGGGGGAAGAATTGATCAAAATCCTTTCTTAGCGGATGCCTACGTCATAACATCTACCTGTATGCCAAATTTCAGCCCGATCCGTCCAGTGGTTTGGGCAGTGCGTCGATAGATTAATATGTCAGTCAGTCAGTCACCTTTGAGTTATATATATTTAGATTGAAGATTGATGATAGAATTCTTATAGGTTTTCCTGTAATCTACAAGAACTGAACTAAGTACACATTATTATTTTCAAAATTTAAAGGCTCAGTAGTTTCGAAGATCTGGGGGGAATGGTCAGTTTTGTCATGAAACAAGGCATGAATAAAATCAAAACTATTTATTTTACAATAGTAACAAAAATATATTTGAGATTCTCATAACGAGCCCCTTCATTTGATACATGACACAGAAAGGTTTGCAAAACTTTTTTTAAATTTAATACGTTGTCCCCATATTTAAAAAAAAAAATTTAGTGACTTTACACATTTGTGTTTGCAGGGTTATAGGATTACACCATCCTAACAAATTTCACCTGACTTGTGCTAGTAGATTCGGTGCATATTTGCTGTGACAGAGTGATCGTATAAGGGTTCCGTTTTTTAATTTTTTGTACGGGACCCTAAAAAAGATCGCGACGAATTGATAACCTTCTTTTGAATTCGGTTAAAAAAGGGAATTTACGAACCTCGTTGCATTTCCAACCTTCTTCAGAATAATCTTAGGCCGGCATTTATTATCATATCAGCCAAAGGAAGTCCAGTGCTGGACATAGGCAGGCAGGTATGGCATGCAGTGAAAAATATCCTTACATTTATGAAATGCGTTAAAAAGCGTACGTATACCTATTCTATTGTAGGTATTTCTTAACTATTTACCTAATGAATATAGGTATTTACTTATTTTCAAATTGTCCTGGGTCTTGGATGTTTATCTATATATGTATTTGTTATATATGTCGTTGAGTTAGTATCCCATAAAACAAGTCTCGAACTTACTTTGGGACTAGCTCAATTTGTCCCTATATATTTATTTATTTATTTACTTAAGTAGTTCTTAACTTGTTTTTCATAAAACCTGACATTGAATCAACTTAATGCATTTGCAAAATCTTAATCGCTTGCCACGATTTTAGTACCTAAACACACTTCCTTATCTGTAAGTAAATGAGTGACGTCATCAATTGTACCTAAGAAAATAAATGCAAACGCAACAAAAATTTAAAAGTCTTTGAAATGCCATCAGCCATATCCTTTAAACGAGCAATTCTCGATATCGGAAACTGGTCCAACGATTTTGATGAAACTCGGTTTTTACGGAGTGACGAGATAAAAAATCGGATTTTCTTAAAAAACGAACCGCCTAGCTAGTTATGTTTTATTTGCAAACCCAATACAGTTATCTAAATTAAAATAAGTGATAAAAAATTTCGCCACAAGTATGTATTTTGATTTGAGGTAATCAATAATTAAACTGATACATTTCCAATACCTACATACGTAACTAGGAATACTACAGGTTTTTGCATATATACAATGTGGGAGAGACATACCCGTAATAAATCAAACCACGGGCTATACTAGATCACTTAAGTATAATTAAAATAAAATACGTGCCGAAACACAAAAAATTTTCGACATACAACAGTGTGCAGCCGCTCAGGCAATTTGTATGGGAATGTCGAATTTTTTTTTTTTGTTATTTGGTTGTTATTTTAATTTCATTATACTTTAGTGATGTAGTATAGCCCGTGGTTTGATTAATTACGGGTATGTCCCTCCTACATTGTATATATGCAAAAACCTGTAGTATTCGTGTAGTATCGGTTCAATTATTTTTTAGACGGGTATGTCCCTTATAACAATATCATTAATACTATTTAAACAATACTTCTTCTCGTGTCGAAAGCTCAAAATTAAATAATATTTTTCCCTCCAGAAATACTTAAAGTATACATACAATACACACGACAACACTAAAATTAGGTACTAAATAAATGTTTATCAAATGTATATGTTAAACAATCTTGTTCTTTCATGCTGGTCTGGGAGAAACGAAATAACGTACAATGTACCAGCTGCTTCTCTTCCCGGCCAGATCGTAAAGCCGATCGATTGAATGGACAAGATTCTGAGATACGGCTAGCATCCCATCACTATTTTTTTTCCGTACCTTTGCGTCTTTGTCTACCATCTTAAAGATAAATACGTGATAATATCTGTATGTGTTTGTTGAACGTTAAACATAGTCAAAACCAAACAAACTTTGTTATAACAATATTTAAATACTTACCGGAAATGATGACGCATCTCCTCCACGTGCCCTTCTCGCTTGTGACGCAGGTCCTGACGACAAGTTCCAACAGAGCTAACAGGAACAAAACCGCCAAAAAACCATAGATTACGATTTGCAGCATCTTGAAAATAATAGAATATATTCCACACGACACGAGTGGTCTGGCCGCTCGAGAGATAAGAACTAACGTGTGTTTCTGCAGATTCTGTGCTACAGCGTAAATTGAATAAAAAAACTTACTCATTAAGTACGTTAAAGTACACTTGTTGCGAATTGTGATTACGGTGTTTGAGCTGCGTGTATTTTTATACCGTATCAGCATTAAGTAGGTACCTGCTGTAGACGCGATTGACATGCCTGTCTATTATTAGTAGATATTACCTACATGTCATTTTATTGATGTGTATTATATTATAAATGCGGCGTGCAAATTTTAAGTAAGTAAGTACCTAAGTAGAGAGAGATGCACCCCCTGTTAAAGCGAACCCGGAATCTTCAATATTTTTGACCTTGCTAGCGAACCGAGCGAAGTATCGAGATTGGCCAAAAAATAAAATTCTTTTGTCCGACTGTCAGTTTGTCTGTCCGTCTGTTCTCGTTTACAGGTCACATTTCTCAAACGATTCTCGTGAATTTTTTTAAAATGTTCGAAAATTATACTAAATTTTATTGGCGATTCAGGAAGATAAGATAAAAAAGATAAATATATGTTTATTTTCTCCAAGAATCTGAAATTACAGGTAGGTATACAGTACTAAACAGGTAGAAGTTATCCTCTCAGATTAGTGGAGACTGGAGTCTGTGGAAGGCTGGCCTGTGGCACAGATCTCCAGAAGTGCGATTTCTGAAACGCGGAGTCACCTAAACGAATGGTTTTCCCATACAAAAACCATACGTTTAGGTGACTCCGCGTTTCAAAAATCGCACTTTAGAGCTCTCACTTACGAATACAAATTTGAATTGCAGAATAAATGAGGCTTACTTATACTTAACAATAATAACAAAAGAAATGGATGGAAGTAATGTCAGTAATTTTATATAAATAATATCTAAATTATCCTAATATCCCCAGTATGGATGCGTAATTGCGCGCATGGATGAATGGAATTAAGTAAGGAGGAAGAAAGTTAAATAACCTAGGTATTATTTACACGTTGGTGGAATGAGTAGATACAGTATTTCGAAACTTTTTAAAATGGCGGAGATATGGGGGTTGAAAACATTAATCATTTTTCTAAACTAAAAACTGACTTGAACCCAAATACACAACCAATTTTGATAAAATCTTTTTTTTACCCGACTGCGTCAGAAGGAGGGTTATGTTTTTCGAAATTAGGCACGCTCGGCAGCCTGAACGGTTCGATGGATTTTAGCTTGAGAGGTGTCGTTAGATTCCTATTTACTGTGAGAGTGACATTGGGTATACCAAAATAGAAAAAAAAAACATAATGGCGGATTTTGGCGCCCAATTCAATTGTTTGGCACGCTCTGCAGCCTGAACGGCTCGATGGATTTTAGCTTGAGAGGTTTCGTTAGATTTATATTTACTGTGAAAGTGACACTGGGTATATAAAAAAAGCAGTCGAGTTTTTTGTTTTTGTAATAATTACTTGTATTTTTATGTAGTTTCACCGATTATTCAAAGAATCGGAAGAGTAAGTAATTTGGGGATTTTAGTTTTGAAGAGATAAACATTCACATAAAGTCGTACACAATTAGTTATATAATATAAGTTATCTTCATGTAAATGACTTTACTTGCGTAATACCCATAGACCAAGATTTTTTTTTACTGCGTAAATCTATGGTAATAGGTACCTATTATTTTCATGCATAGAACGTTTGATTGATTGAGTTATTTTTGTTTGGCATGACATTAAGGTTATGAAGTACCTAATTGAAAAGTCAATTCAATAACAAGTCAAATATATTCGCAATATATTCGCGAAAATTTCGCCTAAATTAATCATGTTACAGAAAGATAAAATTAGTTTTAACTCTTCGATGTAAAATATTAAACTTTTGGGCATGTGCGTATTCGACCTCTCTTAAAATTTTGTTCCGATTTTTTTCCTGATGGAGAAGTGAGGTTTACAATTTTTTTGTTTAATTAATTGGTGTCACCCGTGACTTGCCGCCTTGCCGCCCGCTTCTATACTCGTCAACATTCGTTTACGCTAATCGTGCGTTTATGTGACATTAGTAGAGTCGTTTCTTAAGTTTTATAGATATAGGTACTATCTACAGTGGCGTAGCATAGGTCACTAGCACCCGGTGCGGATTCCAAATTTGCCGCCCTCTTATTTTTGTAATCCATTATAAAAAATTTGGGCATGGTAAAAAGAGTACTTTTATTAGTTTTATAGAATGATTTATTGAATTGAAAAGTGAAATTAACATTTTTTATTGAGAAACCTTGCGCTTGCATCACCCATGCATAGAACCTGCATAGGTACCTGGGTATTTGGTAACAAAAAAAAATGACGATAAAAACACTGAAAGAAATTACCTTTTTTTTAAATTATAATTTTTTTTTTTTTCTAACTGCCACCTCTGCAGCGCCGCCCCCGGTAAAGTGCACCGCACCCTCCGCCCCCCCCCCATGCTACGCCACTGACTATCTATTAGGTAGATAGGAAATATGGAAGTCGGATTTACCAAGGCCCAGTCGGACAGTCTCCCTAAGATTGATTCGTTCATGGTTGCAAAGTTTTTTTAAAAACAATTTATGTCATTCTATAATATTATCTAAAAATTTTTTTTGCTCTTTTAATGTTATTAAAAGTAACGTGAGATGACATAACTAAATATATAAAAACGGTTTTACTCATGTAGTGTAGTCGGAAAAGGTCGACTAGTTTCGATTAGCTTTAGACCAGAGGTTCCCTAAGTGGGCGATAACGCCTCCTTGTGGGCGCTGGAGGCCTAGAGGGGCCCAGAAAAAATTCGGGGGCGCTGTATGATTTGACGGATGGGTGATTTTTTATGTAACCTGATTTTTTATGTACCTAAATTAGGTACATAAAAAATCAGTTTAAAATAATGAAAGTACCAATTAAAATATTATGCTACAAGTTCTTAGTTGGTTTACGACTAATAATCTGGCCTTAAACACACAAAAGACTAAGTGCGTTAATTTTTCACTATTGAAAAAACCCAATACTCACATACCTTTGAGTCTTAATGGCCAAGTTCTAGAATGGGTACCCAACACCAAGTTTTTAGGCATAACTGTAGACTGCAAGTTAAAATGGGATAAACATATTCAGTCTTATTGTAAAACCCAGACTAACTTTTTTACTATGTTTAAACCATTACCCGCCCAAATCAAGTTGACATTGACAGGTGAGATAGTGTGTGATACTAGATGTCAACTTGATTTGGGCGGATAATGGTTTAAACCTAGTAACAAAGTTAGTCTGGGTTTTATGATAAGACGGATTGAGTCCACTGCCAAGAAACTTAGTTCGGCAGCATATGCTGTGAGGAGGGTCAGGAGGTGTACTAACGTTAAAACTGCTAGGCTAGTATACTTCAGTTATTTTCATAGCATGTCCTATAGCTCGCTCTTATGGGGTAAAGCGGCTAACATACATATTTCTGTGCTACAAAAGAGAGCTATTCGGTCGATCTACTATAACCACGCGATTCCCTAAGAGAGTTATTTAAATTTATAAATATTCTTACTGTGACATCGCAATTTATTTACGATAATATTCTGTTTGTTATATCTAGGTTAATTAGTTTTAAGAAAAATATTGATGTTCACAGTTATAATACTCGCAACAAATATCAGCTTCATACGCCTAAATTTTAACTTACTAAAACCAGAAAGTCACTCTTAGGTCTAGGTACAACATTATTTAATAAACTTCCCGAAGCGGTCGTAAACCTTCCAATGGCAAAATTTTAAATACATGTTAAAAAAGTTTTATTGAATAATGCGTACTATACTATCAATGATTATAATGAGATAAAAACGCGTGGACACTTCCTAAAATTGTTTGATTACACTCTACACATGAAACATAAGATAGCTGTATTTTCTGTTACCATAATAAGCTTACTATAAAAACATGTTAATATTCTGCGATCAATAGGAGACCAACATTTAACTAATATTTCCTCTTGACAAGGTCTGCGAGATCGGATTTTTCTTTTCATGCTCACTAAAATGTCCAATCCGGTGGTGGCGTCGCTGTTGTGGTCGTTGGATTCTCTAATATGGTAGAGTTTAACGATGGCTGATCCGTGCGTCAACTCGTGAACGGGTGCTGCCGGGAGGGACTGGTCAGCTCGGCTTCGCTTTTTTGACTTCTTAATATTTTTTATAACGCAATTTATCTTTGTTTACTTATTCGTAAGCATTACATGTTATAATATGTCAACATTGTATTATATTATTAGTATTTATTAATTAAAAGACAATAATAATACATAATATGACAAAGCCCTTCTGGCGAGTAGGCGACCAATACTGTGAAAATGAGTTTCTTTCGGCGTTTCTTCTCAGCAGTGGTTGTTACGAAGCGCTTGTATCGGTGGCTTTTCTTTAAAAATAAATAATATTTTAATATACTTTACACATAACGTAAATTATACTTATTGACGTGTAAAAGTGTCTGGAAATGTCTAATTAGTGAATAAACATTTTGAATCTTTGAAAAATAATGAAAAAATTGAATTAGGAGATTCAATTATAATTCGTGTTTGGTGCGAACAAACATTGTACGATTTATTTGTATAATCCTGTATTATAAGTCCGTCAACGTTCGTTCGGTCCGTGATTGTGGAGGGCAGGTGCAGGCAGGGAGCAAACCCAATCACACAAGAATTTATGGAACGCTTCCAAGATATTTTGAAATTAGAGATACCAGAATGGGCGTTAGATCCATTTTCAAATGTCCACACTGCAATATATCATCTCAGTTGGAAGAAGAGCTTATTGAATTCTTATTGAAAACTTCTCTATCCTTAGACAGGCAGTCGGTCGTCTGATACTAGTATAGTACTCGTATCTGCTTCCCTAGTCTGTGTGTGCGAGCTTGTCTTGTTTCGTACCATAGTTATATGGGCTATATCCGTCATAATATAAAATCAGGACTAACTTTGTTACTGGGTTTAAACCATTATCGGCCCAAAATGAAGTTGACATTGACAGGTGAGAAAGTGTGATATTACTAGATGTCAACTTGATAGAGTCGGATAATGGTTCAAACCTAGTAACAAAGTAAGTCTGAGTTTTATAATAAAACGGTATCAGTCTTATTATAAAACCCAGACTAACTTTGTTACTAGGTTTAAACCATTATCTGACCAAATCAAGTTGACATCTAGTAATATCACACACTCACTTATCAATATCAACTTTAATTTGTGTGAATAATGGTTTAAACCTAGTAACAAAGTTAGTCTGGGTTTTATAATAAGACTATATGAGTTTAATTATTATTCTATAGCTCATACGCTCCTCCGTCGCACATAGTCATCACAGGACGGATAATAGAAATGAAGTTGCACACGATTATACTGTATACTACGTAGGTAATACCTATTATTTTCATGAGTAGAATGATTGATTGATTGGGTTATTTTTAGTTTGACTAGACGTGAGGTATGAACCATTGGAAACAGTTAAATAACAAGTCAAAGACCGCTGTAATCGCGAAAATGATGTCAGAATATCTAATATACTAGAAGTTAGAAACAGGGTGTTACAGAAAAGTGAAATACCTAATCGTTGACTCTTCGTGATGAGTAGCTACATATTATAGTTAATTTATATCCGTAGCGCCATCTTTTATTTGCTAGGGTGAACCCTGACTTTCAAGCGTTAACCCCCAACAACTTTTAAACGGCTGGACCGATTTCATCAAACGAAGCTAAGAACTACCGCAAAGGAACTTGCTTTCACGTAAAAAACCGCATCGAATTTGGAGACAGACTGACCGACAGACATAGCGTCAAACTTACAACACCCCCTTTTTTGTCGGGGGTTAAAATTATTATGACTACTGTCCCACGGGTGGGCAAAAGTTAGTGACAATACATAATCATAATCTTTTTTAGGGTTCCGTGCAAAAAAAAGGAACCCTTAAAAAATCACTCGTGCGTCTGTCTGTCCGTCCGTCTGTCACAGCCAATTTGCTCCGAATCTACTGGACCAAATCAGGTGAAATTTGGTAGAATGGTATAATATTAGGAGTCAAATACAGATGTACAAAGTAAATAAATATTTTTATAAAAATAAGGTTCATATTCGAGGCACAAATAAGGAAATTAAAAATAGTAGATAGGTTGTGTGCTATAAGGGGATAAGGTAATTTCATAGATGAAATATTACTTTAATCCCTAGAGATTTTCTTTTTCACTTTTCTTCTTTCCTATGTAAGGTAAACTTACAGTCATTGGATGCCAACACTCATTGGACAAAACACAATAAAACCTTATTTTTATTGTATTGTACAGTAGCTGATAGCTTTTAATATTCTGTACCTCGTAGAGTTCCCGTTTAAAACGGGAACACTGCGGTGCAGAATATTTTTAACACTACAATTTCAAAATAGGCTGGTTTGACAGCTTCCTTATAATGAATAAGGTTTTATTGTGTCCTGTCATCTTGTCCAATGACTGTTAGCGTCCAATGACTGGAAGTTTTCCCTAGGTAGGTATCCACTTAAGTTGTTCACTATCACGAACTGAGCAGAGCATAATCTTTATTTCGCCTCTGAAACACCCTGTGTAATTAATAGGTAACAAAGTAAATTAGTTGTATGAAGTAAAATGTTATTTTTGTTCTTAGTTCTATTTTCATAATCTTGTTTACTACGAAGTATAGTTACAAAGTTTCAACCATAAATTAGGTTCTTGTATGTACGTAATACCCAGTGGTTTTATCTTATACCGTATCCTTACATGTAACGAATCGAAGGAAATACTAAAGTAGGTACCTACCGCATAAAATATAATATAATAGCTATTTATATTTGGTATAGCTAGGTAATTTGTCTCAGTCTGGTAGGTATTTACGTGTTAACTTATCATTAGTAATCGGTGGTCTGGTAATGTTATTGAGCAAGGAAATGACACTTTATTTCGTGATGAAATTATGATTAAGATGTTTATGCATTTAGGTAGCTTGCATAACTAAATAACTGATGCTTTTCAGTTTCAGCCTGCTTCTGATATCTGCTAGTTCCTCCCAACAGTGTCGGCGCAAGACCTAAACTTAATGTGGGCAAGGTACATTTCGCGAGGCCCTCTGATGGTTTCTATAATGCTCTGTGTGGCCCTCTGATGGTGCTCTGGTGATGGAATATAAAATAAAAAAATTAAAAGTTCAAACAAACTTAATCTTTACTTTACTTTGGAAAATTAAACAAAAACGAAAAATAATAATAACAAACCAGAAATTTTCTAATTTTACTGATTTGGTTCGTAACTAATATGTATGCTATATGATTCAAAGATTCAAAGATTCAAAGATTCAAATGTTTATTCAGTAATTAGACCTTTACAGGCACTTTTACACGTCAATAAGTATAATTTATGTTACGCGTAAAGTATATTAAAATTTAATTTATTTTTTAAAGAAAAGCTACCGATACCAGCGCTTCGTAACGACCACTGCTGAGAAGAAACGCCGAAAGAAACTCATTTTCACAGTATTGGTCGCCTACTCGCCAGAAGGGCTTTGTCATATTATTATAATTGTCTTTTAATTAATAAATACTTATAATATAATACAATGTTGACACATTATAACATGTTATGCTTGCGAACAAGTAAACTAACATAAATTGCGTAATAAAAAATATTAAGTAGTCAAAAAAAAGCGAAGCCGAGCTGACCAGTCCCTCCCGGCAGCACCCGTTCACGAGTTGACGCACGGATCAGCCATCGTTAAACTGAACCATATTAGAGGGAATCCAACGACCCGACCAGCGACGCCACCACCGGATTGGACATTTTAGTGAGCATGAAAAACCCGAACTCGCAGACCTTGTCAAGAGAAAATATTAATTATATGTTGGTCACTTATTGATCGCAGAGCATTTACATGTTTTTACAGTAAGCTTATTATGGTAACAGAAAATGCAGCTATTTATGTTTCATGTGTGGAGTGTAATGGAAAATGTTTAGGAAGTATCCACGCGTTTTTATCTCTTAAATAATCATTGATAGTATAGTATGCATTGTTCAATAAAACTTTTTTAACATGTGTTTTATTAACTTCAATACATACCCGTAAAACTGCCAAAGCTGCTTCATTCTTGTGGCGTGCGTCGGCGTATTTTTGGATTTTCCATACTTTTTAAATTTATTTTCGGCTGTGAGGCGCAACGCCCTTTGCATCGCGAGACCGTGAGCGGTGGCCCACACCGCCCACGCCTTACGCCGCCTCTGCCTCCAAACTTCCAGACATCTACGAGTTCTTAAATAATTATTGTATTGATCAAGCGAGCGCAAACCGCAAACGAAACAATCAACTCATTGAAGTGTCAGTGCGCAGGGCCGCACATAGCATGGAGAACCTAGCCGATGGGGCAGAAAGGTTCTTTAGTGGCAGTAAGTAATGGCGGCTCGTGCATGGCCAGGAGCAAATTAAGACACCCACCTACTAGGTATGTGGTTGGATGATATAACAAGGTTGCAGGAAAACGCTGGATGCAGGTCGTCTCAAATCAAAACTAAGGTGAAAACATTAGGGGATGCCTTGTTCTAACCGTGGCTTTCATATACGGTAATATGGCTGATTAGCTGATATGATATGATTACGAGATACCTTGTTATTTAAAAAAAATATTATCAATGTCACTGTCAAACAAAATTGACGGATTGTCAAACGAAACTTGTCCTGTTGTTGATTGTTGTTCTTTTCATGACTCATTAAATCTTTTTATTTCAATATATCAAGCTTCAAAAATAGATATATTTGTAGCAAAATGGAGAAAGAACTAGATAGAGTTGTAGAAGAGATAATGTCCACGCCGAACGTGAACGGTTGTTTGGTTGCAGACCACCAGGGATTGTGTTTAGCCTCCAAGGGAACGGCGCACGTTGATTCTGCGGGAATTATCGTCGCTTTGTCGGACCAGGCCTGCAAACTGCAGCCCAACCTCAAACCACCCACCGTTTGCTTGGAGACGGACAAAAAGCAATGCCTTATTCAAAGACACGGGACTATCACAGGCGCGATTTTTAAACAGAAAGCTTAGTAAGTTGCTTGCATACTTTTGTCTTTTGCTAAACACTGACTATACTCTTCTTCCATAGGGAGGAGACTTTTTTTTATAATATGTAAGGATGGTTTATTTACCTTCTTTACATCTCAATGAATGAACATTTTAAAATATTTCACCTCAATCTTATCAACGTAAACTATACACTTATTCATTACGCATGTGGAGTGGTCTAAAAAAATATCGGTATACGTATATTTTTCTGTTCTCTAATCAACAAATAATGAAAAAGATACAGCACATTTAAATTTTGCATCAAATGTTGGTCTCTTACAATAGTTTTGTAAAGTCACAAGCCGCCCTCTCAGGTTCTTGTTTTGTATCTTTGTGAATCTTTAATCTAACTGGACTTAATAGAATAATATAGAGCAAGATCCCAGGGCCCCCAGACCGTACTAATTTTCTCAGAAACGATATACTCATAGTCAAATATTGACTATCAGTGTATGCGTACTTGCTAGCTTGGACCGACGGCCAATTAACAGGTACCTGGTGCTAAAAGTAAGTAAAAATGGTATCATGCTCTTGATCATACTCACTGGACACTTTATGTGTGTCTGGGGAGAAGTTTGGCTCATCAGATTGGTCTAACTGCTCACTAATAGTATTTATTATTATTATTAATTCTTAACTAAGTTCTTTAAAACATACGTAAAAATCAGCACTGAAACTGTTAGATATGTGAATACCATTTTTACTTACCTTTGGCACTGGGCCGTTAATTATCTGTCGGTCCAAGCTAGCATACGTTAATGGTTCTGAGAAATAAGTAACGTGTGGCAGCCCTGGGATCGTGGACAAATACTTTTCTGTCTCAGTCCACATCCCTGTTATAGTCAACTGTTTTTCTTTCTCACCTATACTCTGTCGCACAGTAATCAAGCACTCGAGGACATTTTTCCATAAATACGTCCAGATAGGTCGGTCCCATTATGCGTGAGGTCATAAGAACTTATTTATATAGTTTCCAAAGTATAAAGATGCCTGCCACGCAGATTGGAATTACTGTATTTAGGGATATATTATTAACATTTCCTAGGAGAGTCCAACCCCATTGAACGACTCCCCCCCCCCTTTCCGGGTACGACCTTGCTCTGTAATGTCATCATCATCATCATCTTCAGCTTACAATGGCTCTGCTTGGCATAAGCCTCCTTTCTTTGTAGTCAACTCCCTATGAAAAAACTAACAACATGTATTTGTAATTTTAACAACCGCTTTTTAATGAAATTATCTTTGTTTCAGGTTACGGATTTATCAATATCAAGACTGATACAATAAAAACTGGCTCCAAAATATGATTTCGTACTTTCATAGTCAATATTATTTACATTGCGGGGCTGATCATCATCGGACATACAAGCTATTTTACTTTTACCTTTTTTAAGTTTGCCTGATATGATTTAAGTGACTTAAATCAAGGTGGAACTTCTTAATTCAAATGTATTTTTTATGTATATTTATTTACCAATAACTTTTCCGTTTACTGTTTTTGAGTTGCAAGGATTATACATGTCACGATCTGATAATGAAATCCTTGAATAACACTCGATTGGGAGAACTCCTCAAAAATAAAGCACACATAATTTTAGTGATTTTGTCCGTAAAGCAAGCCGAGTGGATCAGTGGTGTAGCTAGGTAACCAAAGGCCCTGGGGCAAAAAATAAACTAGGGCCCCAACGTAACTATTTCAAATCATTTGTTCCATTTTCAACATACTCTTTATTTTTCATAATCCAGATTCATCATAATACAGTCGAATCCATAAGTTGCCTGTAAGTTTTAAACAAAGATGTTAGAGACTTGTATTCCCCTGTATATTAGGTTTAGTTATATTCCAAATGTGGGAGAGTTTTCACTTGTTCCATTTAGTTTGTAAGTCAGAGTCCGAGGGAACCCCAGGGCACTGCCCCGTCTAGCCTTCGGGTAGCTACGCCACTGGAGTGGATATATTCAAAAGTTTTATTTTAAAGTTGCTTGAAGTCCCTTTTATTTCTTTAACCCTTTCACCGCAAGACTTTATATCAGTTGCCGTGCCCCCAGCGCGAGGGGTAGTAAATCTAAAATAAATACCTACAGCCAAAAAAGAAATGTGGTGTCGTGGGACACCAGGTAGGAACGAAGTTCCTTCGGCTAATGTAGAATCGACACAATTTGCAAAAGAAAAATCGTGCTCAATTCGCACCTGCGCACGTCTCATTTAACGGTTTTATTTAACGAGGTCATCCTTACGGTTTTACTATCACATTTTTTTCAGTTCGGTCGCGCAGCAAAATCCCTATCTCCTCCAAGCCTGCCGTAAGGAACTTTGTTCCAAAAGAGATATTTGTATCAATTATCAAGTAATACAAATATCCAAAGATAAATAAATGATTTTGACTTTGACTGACACCTAACTTAGGTGTCAGTCAAAGTCAAAATCATTTATTTATGTGCAATACGAGCATTTTTTTGTCGGAAATATCCGACGCTCGCAGGATGGGCACGACAATGTTTGTCGGATAAATCTGACGTTCGCGGGAAAGTGAAATATAGTAAAAAACCAGAGAAAATATTTACGTACTAAAAATCGGATTATAGAAAAGGAAGTTTATTTTGATTTATTAAATTTTATATGATTGCTTAACTGCATGTTTTCTGTAAAATATGTAAAACATAAATATTAAATAATTAGATATAAGAATGTATATAAAATAAAACTTTTTATTATTAAATCAGGTTTTATTTTACTACTGTTCCTCTTGACCGTTGATATAAAATTGTTTTTGTTTCTTCGGAATTGATTTTTCGGTTACCAAAATTAATCAGGGTACGTAATTTTTTTTTTTTTGGTTTATTACATTAATGCATCCTCATAATCTTTACGCAGTAAAAAAATTTGATCTATGTTCTATGGTCAAACAAAGGGAACCAATCATAAAAGGGAGACATGCCAAGAAATTAGAAAAAGTAGGCCCTAGGGCCAAAAGCAACACATTAAAGATGCAATCAGGTACTCGCTAAGATGCATAAATAAAAGTGCTGACCCCATTTGAAAAAAAATTACGAGGTTTGGTTTTTTTTAACATTGCCCTGGATGAAAAAACAAGCTTTTCGAACTATGCTCGCGTTGACGACAGAGCCGCCGGGAAGGGCCGCCTTAAGAGCGGCCTGCCCGTCTTACTTTTCATACAAACGCTCGTACGTGATTATGGCGTTGTACCTGATCTTTCTTGAAAATTTTTGAGCTCACAAGTATTTCTAGGTTTCTATTGAAATAAAAAATCAAAATTTAGAAAAACAAAGTCAGTATAAGCCTCCAAAAATCTGCTTATTTGCACAAATAGCTGAACTTCAACCGTTCATAATGTACTCACAATATGTAAAGGTAAAGAAATTATTTCGATACAAACCTCGCAAATGTAATGAAAATTTTGAATACAAAACATTTATTTCACACATTTGTAAGGCTTACTGATAAACACGTATCTACTGGAACAAGTTTTATGAAAATTCCGCACCCTATGAATAGTAAATATTCGTTCAATGGATAGTTAATAATAATACTAATTTCATTCAATAGAATGCAAACCGTGCCCTTAGGTGATATCTCTCTCTTTTTGGTTTACCTCTTTTTCTAGCATTGCCCTGGATGAAACAACAAGCTTTTTTCGAACTATGCTCGGGTTGAAAACAGAGCGGTCGGGAAGGGCCGCCATAATGCTAGAAAAAAGGCAATCCAACAAAAAAAAGAGTGCGTCTTAGGGCACGGTTTGCATTCTTTTGAATGAAATTATTATTATTAACCATCCATTGAACTAAGTATAGGGTGCGGAAATGTCATAAAATTTCTTCCAGGATATACCTTTTTTCAGTGAGCCTTACAAGTGTGTGTAATAAATAATACTTAAATGTTTATCATTTAAAATTTTCATTACATTTTCGAGGTTTCAGCCTATTTTTTTTATACAATTTCTGAGTACTTTATGAACGGTCGAAGTTCAGGTAAAATTTGAGCAGATTTTTGAAGGCATATACTGAACTTGTTTTTCTAAATTTTTATTTTTTATTTCGAAAGAAACCTAGAAATAGTGCCGTGATATCTGTTAGTTTAAAATTTTTCAAGAAATATCACTTACAACGCCATTATTACGTACGAGCGTTTGTATGAAAAGTAAGATGGGAAAGCTGCTCTTAAGGGTACGCTAGTCAGGTGTTTCGCCATACAAATTCTGTAGGGTGATGACTCCGTTGTTCGGTATCGTCTGTTTAAAGTTTTTAATTCTATCGATTTGTCTTGTCGTTATCTATGCTTGTATGGAATCATAATTATAAAATGACAAGAACTTTAAAGTTATGAGTCTCAAAACATTCCGTTTCAACACGTAATTTTAACGCAACTTTGGGCACAATTAAATACCGGAAGGAGTATAAAATCTCTAAAACAAAATTCTTACAAGCTAAGTTTGGTTATTAAAAAATTTAAATAACTTTACTTGTAATTAAAACATTCAGCTGTTTTATCACAAGAACACTTCTTCCAAACGCATACTCGTGAATTTTTAGACGTGTAACGTAACGTTTTTGTGCGATAAGTCTGATACGACACACTAGACTGTAGTTCCGATGTGCGTATAAGTAAATAGTTCCGCACTGTTCATAACCGAGTCTATCCATTTCTCAGCGAAATAGCACGCAAATTAGCCACGTGTGCCGACGAGTTCGAGTTCCGAACTAGCTCATCCTTAAAGTAAAATTTTATAGAATAAATAAAAAGTCCGGGTCTCAATATACACACATTTATTACAGATATGCCTTCCTAGACAGTAACGTTAACCCGACGAGAAACAACTGCAACTGCTTACACTAACAACTATGTATACAATATAGTACCTGATACATTACGAACGATTTACCGTACTTCGAAACTTCACTCAGCGCAGGAAATCTGTGGTGCGATTTTTCAAACGCGGAGTCACTAAACGTATGGTTTTTTGTATGGAAAAACCATTCGTATAGGTGACTCCGCATTTGAAAAATGGCACTTCTGAGAGTCGCCACTAACGTCGTAATATTGCATATACTAGTGTTGCAAGCAAAAGTATATAATATCGATGGTCTACCGATACTATCGTGGCCTTGAAAAACAGTAACAATATCGAAAGGACTATCGATATTATCGAATAACTGATACTATCGACAGTATCGATTTTCAATAGTTTGCAACACTATTGATGTAAAGTAAAACTATCGATAGTATGGATACTATTGAATTTAGATACTATCGAATACTGTCGATAGTATCTAAATTCAATGGTATAGACACTATCTATAGTTTTACCTCACATCAATAGTATTGCAACTATCTAAATTCAATAGTATCTATAATATTGATAGTTTTACTTTACATCAATAGACTGCCTCCGTACTCCAGTGGTCAAGGCGTTCGCCTTGTGACCCGGAGGTCATGGGTTCGATTCCCACTGGGAAGCATACTTTGTGAAAAGTTGTTTCCAGTCTGGATAGGATATTGCAGGCTTGAATCACCTGATTATCCGAAAAGAAAGATGATTCCGTGTTTCGGAAGGCACGTAAAACTGTGGGTCCCGAACTCCACCTAGCGTTTGATCATCAAACTATCCAAGGATTGGTTGCCCTTTGGGCAACCCCTGGTTTGCCCTTTGGGTTGTGGAGGTCAGACGGCAGTCGCTCTGTGTAAAAACCAGTAACCTAGTCAAATCTCCTTGGTTAGGTAGCGGACCCCGGGCTCTGAAGCGTTACTGCTGAGGATGCAACCGGGAATACGCTCGGATGATGATGAATAGTATTGCAAACTATTGACAATCGATACTATCGATAGTCTTATCGATATTATAACTGTTTTTCGAGGTCACCTATCGATAGTTATGCAACGCTACCATATACATTGTTTCTAGTATAGTGAATTTAACCTTAATTTTATAATAACAAGCAATGTATATGCAAAAGGCGTTACGCCACGGCGCACGAGAATTTTAGAAGCCGTAGCACGTGTGTTATCACGCGAGCAGTCGCTTCCGGAGACCTATTTTTGAACGCGGGAGTCAGCGGAACACAAAACGTGTAGTTTCCAAGGCACCATTTGCGTTCTAAGTCACGAAGTACCATAACACCGTATTTTTAAATCGCTAGCCACAGTTTTTTGGTTTTTTTTACGGTTTCTGACATTTGTAGCGAAAACGTGTGGTCAAGGCCAATCATGGCAAATACTTCGCGTTAGAGCGATAAAAAAATGCGGCATTTTGGAAACGCTCGCCCAGTCAATCGTTGTATGACTCCTCTGTTCAAAAACAGGCCTCCTGATTCGTCCCAGCTCCACTTGACAAAGTGCCGTCACTCACAGATTTTATGCCCGGAGTCAAAGTTTCATCTGCAACAGAAGTTTCTTAGGCTCTAAATAAACGTGCGTGACTATCATATAACATAGTTATATACATATAAATAAATTCTGACAAGTTCTCAAATAGATATGATTTAATGACAATAAAAAATACAATTAGATTATGACAAAATAATTACAAAATAACCAAGGCATTACAAAATATTCCAACATTCAAGCTAGTGTTGCCAGCCGTTTAAAATTAAAAATAAATCTGGAAGTCTACTACTGAGGCCTTAGTAAACTAGCAACACTGATACTATAAAAGAAAACATACCTCATAAAAATATTCACAAATGTTGGCTGAACCGTGAGCAAAAGTTTTAAACCTAGAAAAACATTACCTAAAGACTAGGGTATCAATACACAATTAATACTCGCCAAAGGGCGTGGAACATTTTTCTAAATATTTTATAAAAATATCTGGCGATTACGTAACAACGCATTGGAATCTACAGTGTGTCATTGTGTTTATTAATCTATACTTTCTTCTCAGCCATGAACTCACAGTTCCACGATACAGTTAATACAAGGGTTTCATGACCCACCCCAGGACTACATCCGTCCTTTATGCTACGCGAGTCTTCTGTTTATTTTTACAAACATTGCGTGTTTTGAAACATGGCATTCAGAGTGTTATTAAGGTGATACATGAATTTTTCGGGGTCCAGTGCTGCCCCCATTTGAAATAAATCATGTGAAAGGAATCGGAGATATCATTTAAAATTTTGTTTTGATCAGACCCTAGATAACCCTTCAAACTATTTTATGAACTACTGTTTAAAGTGAGAACGTGAAGCTTCTCTTCGCACATTAGCGAAAATCGAGCACTTTTGGCCAATGTGCGTAGAAAAGCTTCATGTTCTCACTTAAAAAAAAAACAGTAGTTCATAAAATACTTTTTAAGGGATGTCTAGGGCTTGATCAAGTCACAATTTTAAATCATATCTCATTTTTTTCAAATAATTTATTTCAAATGATGGCAGCACTGGACCCGGAAAAATTAAGGTATCCCATTAATAAGTCCTTCTTTTTGGAAGTAGGTTAAAAATGAAAAGCGTCGGTATGTATAGACCGTCCGCTTTAACGAGTCTTCGCCTGCGGGGCACAGGGGCGCGGGGGTATGGCGGTTGACGGGGCCCAAGGGGGGTGCGGGCGGTGGGCGCGAATGTCGCGATACACGCCCGCACCTCCCTCAGTCCGCTGTTCATGGCTAAGCTTCCAGCGGTAACATCTACGGGAATATACGGCAATGTGTACACATGCATTGTTATCACTAAACATAAAATTAATGTCAACAAAAACAGTCCTTTTTACAGTATGAGCAAAACTAACCCTCGTTACACACTGATATGCATAAAATAAGAATATCAGTGTGTGTTATCAATATGGTTCGCCAGATGGCAGCACAGTGACGTCAAATCCATAAGCTGCTGTTATTGGATACATTTGACGTAGCAAAAGAAACTGTCAACTAATGGTCCAATCACAGCGGTTGATTGAACATGACGTCACTGAGGTGCCAGCTGGTGCCCCTCATTGTTCAGACTTGGGATTAACATAGTACAATAGATGACAGATAAAGCATTACATTCAGTGGCGCAGCGTGCCTTGGTGGGTCCCCGTATAAAAAAAAATTGGGGGCCCTTAGGAAGGGTAAAGATTTGTCACAAAAGAAAAAAGAAGTTTGCATAAAATTAAAAGAAATTTTTTTTCATCATAATTATCTATCTGTAACTTTTTCCAAAATTTTGTGGGATTCCCCTGTTGAAGTAAATGACAAACGAGGAAATCCCGCAGCCCGCGATAACCAATTTAGGGTGTTGCCAACTTCTGAATGCACGTTTTACGCAAGAAAAAAAATAGGCTTTTTTACTTTTGTCATTTCTGTAATAAAAAAAAATTAGGAAGTTTTTATTAATTTTTGCTTACGCACGTTGGGGGCCCCCGTGGCCTGGGGGCCCCATATTATCGATAAGGCAGATACGGCGGTAGCTACGCCCCTGATTACGTTTGTCTTTTTAACGCCATCATTATTATTTTAATTAAACTTGGAATGCTCAGCAGTAAGTATAACAATTTTGATTTTCAGAATTGTACATACATACAATAAACACGTCGTATATTAAACATCTTAAATTGACATTCAACACTTTTCAGACTTTATAATCAGGCGTGCATACAGAATGGGCAAACTGCCATATTCATACAAATCTGTATGCTACCAATTTACGATTTCTATGAAATTGACAGAAAAAAAAAACCATCACTATCAATCAGTAGCATTGTACAGTCGGGGGCAGATAAAAATGACCCCCTACCGTACGGCCTTTAGAAGTCATGGGGCTGACCCCCTGGACTTCTGTTTATCTGCCCCCGACTGTACTATTTACTTAAGGGCTACCTGAATTTTTCGGGGTCCGGTGCTGCCCCCATTTGAAATAAATCATTTCATAAGAAACGAAGATATCACTTAAAATTTTGGCCTGATCAGACCCTAGATAACCCTACAGACTATTTTATGAACTACTGTTTACAGTTAAAAGTGAGATCGTCAAGCTTTTCTACGCATATAAGCGAAAAACGGCCTCTTTTGGCTAATGTGCGTAGAAAAGCTACACGTTCTCACTTTAAACTGTAAACAGTAATTCATAAAACAGTTTGAAGGGTTATCTAGGGTCTGCTCAAGGCAAAAATTTAAATGATATCTCTGGTCCTTTCTAGTGATTTATTTCGAATAGGGGCAGCACTGGACCCAGAAAAATTCAGGTAGCCCCTTTACTGATTTTTGATTACTTTATATGTACAAAGTTAACATTACAACAACTGTATACACGCGTGACTTTTAATATATCAACGTCGATTAATTTGTCAAGCAAGCAATATACAATAGTTTTCTCACTGTATCAATAAATGAAGCGAAGAGATGCACTGGTCCCTTGACCTAACAAAATACCATCACTTTACCAAAGCATGTCAACTTTGAACAGAACTGTTAAATTGACATTTTATACCTCCCCATCCTTGACAAGTTCCATGTAAGGGTCAACAACTAAGTTAATGGAAGGGAAATGATGGCGCCACCGGTCGTTTTTTAATCTATGTTATGGGCAGTCCCATATTAAATTTAGTTCCGATTTTTTCCGCAATATGGCGACGCCTTCTAACTTATTTGTTAATCTTTATATGGTAAAGGCAGCGATACAAAATGGCGGACTGACTTTCAATTCCCATTCTTATTATCTCTTTCAATTACTCTGCTACTATTATATTTCGGTTAATAGACTATAAATATTTAAAAAAAAGCCTCAAATATGTTAAAATATATCTAAAAATAAACTACGGGACGCTAATTCAGTGCTTTCTGGAATGTGAATATTAAAACCAAAGTCATCGCCAAAATTTGGAAAAGTAATTTTGGACTTTTTTTTTAAATTTGTCACGACAACTGCCAATGAGATACTTCAAGATTTTTAACGGTTATCAGGATAATACTAGTTATTATTAAAAACTCAATGCCATTGATACATGAATCTACAGAAATATACATTGATTAAATTACGAAATAATAAAAAACCAAGTATTAGCTATAAAAAATATCTACACTAGATGGCGCCACACTAGCAGAATATTATTCCATATGTATTGAGTTTTGCTTTGGCAAGCAGCGAAACATCATTTATGAGTTTTACAATATTAAACGTACGTCAGACCGAAAACTCAGCGACAGTCTGATCTTATAGTAACCACGATGACGTCGCCGGACTTTCGGCCGCGTATAATTCGGCGGCGTAATATTCTGCTGTTGAGGCAGGCCTTACAAGTCATCCAATCCGGAAATCGTTTTCTAAAGACGAACATTACCTAAACGGACTTACCATTACATAATCTATTAACAGCCCTCTACGTTAATTGATATACCTAGATACAAACCTTGGCCAAATTATATGAGACTTACGTTATGAACCATAACGTTATGGTAGTAAAACTCATCACATTTTTTTACTATGTGATGATGAGTGATGATGGACTCATGAGTAACATCGAACGCTGCGGGGTACATGCGATAGACTCAGCTTGTATTACCATAAAAAAAAACCTCATAAAACCAACCTCGAAAAACAATGCGGATTATCTCGAAGTCGACAAAAGGTCGCTTAGAAAGCGGCAACAAAGTAATTGATCTGACGTCAAGAACTACCTATTATGAAATCGAAAGAAAAATTTACAATTATCAAGTGATACAAATATCTAATTATAAATAAATGATTTTTGACTTTTGTTTCATTCTCCATCGCTAGAATGATGCTGCGAAACATAATTATTTTTATCAGGTTGGTGGTTAGTGGTTGTATCAACGCTGTGTTATGTGCCGCTTTAAGTTTAGGTGAATAAGCGCCCTAATATCCGATCACTGGTGATAACAAACCATAATTGTTATGACGCATTCCATATATCCGGCCAAGGTATAAATACAGCTGCACAAATGCACACCTTCGTCAAGTTAGAACAACAATAAATACAGGGTTAATTTTAGATCTCCACTTCAAGACTGATTCTCACTAGAAAAGGGGCGTAACAATAATGAAGTGTGATCTCTTTATAAAGAGCCTAATTTATTTTTAAAACATCTCCTAATATTACAATATAATTTAAAGCAAATCTGAAATCAAACAGTCCATGAACATTATCTAATATAATACCTCTTTATAAATAAGTAATCAAAACTGTATTAATCCGAAAAATTGTATCATTTTAGTGAAAATTCAAGCGTCGAGTCTTAATGACCTCATACGAAAAATGGTAACACACAGAATTATAAAAATTACAACATTTATATCAGATTAAAAAAATCAAAGCTTTGTATATTTTGGCAATACTACATTTTTTTGAGGACTGTGGTACTATGGCAACACTGAAGTAAATGTGTTGCCGTGTGGCGAAATGACTCGTTTCTAGCTTCACACTTGTTTCTCACACAATCTAACCCAAGACTCGTTTCTAAGTAAACTTGCACCCTTAGGGTATGGGGCGTATAGGTGAAAGTTGAATATGACGTCCAGGCAACGAGCGTATAGACAGTACAATAACTTACTACTTTCCAAACTGGGATCTGTATGAAATATAGACTTATGACGTCATAGTTTCTTAGAGTCAAATAGCGCTTTTGATTTCAGTTTTTCTGCAATCAAAAATCACGTTGAAAATTGATACGTTCATGAAAAGTGACATTATTTTGTGACGTTTTATGTTCTTAACAGTGCCAAATAGTTAATTTTTGACCAAGGAAAATACCCAATTTTAACAAAGCTCAAATTGGCTTTACTTTGAACCGAGTCGAAGGTATAGTTCATATTACAAAGATTCTGGATTTTCTTCACATGCTTATAATGACCCCCACGTCCTTGCAAGCCTTATTAATGTTATTTTCGCGCTTTCTTATTTACCATTATTATAAAAATCGTGAATTATGTCGTCACTTTATACATAGAGATACTTCTACAGCTACCGATTGTGTGTTACCAACAACTATCTAATTCATTCATTTAGCTACGTAAATAGACATCATTTCTTCGCGACAACAACAGTACTAACATTTTTTTATAAATATGTTACAAGTTTTTCAGGAATAAATACTATTTGGATATGTCTCCTTATCAATTCTAGTCATTTCTACACAATAAAACCAAAAAGAAATTCGTTGCTATAATTATTTACGACAACACCAATTTTAATTTTGACCATGTGTGTGGTCTATAAATCGCATGAACAATCTTATGGTGTTTTAACTAATTTTTTTAGTACAGAAGACGTGAGGGCCAGTGTCAAAGCCCAGTATACAAACGACATTTTGGTACCAGGAGCGCATAACGACAAAGAAGCCTAACGGGAGTTACAAGTGAAGTCATGAAGATCCATGTCCTAGAGCGGTTAAATAAAGGTCGTGAGTATCAATGACTCAGTATAAATGGGCAGCTCGGTACTAGGAGCGGTAAGCAAGAGACTCACGGAAGATGTCAGTTGGTAAAGAGGTTGTACATTGTAGAAATTTAAAGAAAAAAATGCATTATAGACAAATCCTGTATACTAGCCGGAGTTTCGGTACCAGGAGGGCAAAACGTGGCAGGAGACTCACGGAAGGTGTCAGTGGGTGACGGGTTGTTAATTTACTGTAGAAATTTTAAGACGAAGTGGTAGCTAAAGTGGCGCCCTCATTTGAAATAAATTGTTTAAAACTAAATATGGTGATAATTAAAAATTTGATTTGTATCACTGTCTAGAAAGATCTTTAAACTATTTTATGAATAACCTTTAAAAGTATTACTAATATTCCGTCTAGTTTTAAAACGGGTTTTCGCCAAAAATGGCCACTTTTGGCAAAAACCCGTTTTATAACTAGTCGGACGACTAATATTACTTTCAAAGGTTATTCATAAAATAGTTTAAAGGTCTTTCTAGACAGTGATACAAATCAAATTTTTAATTATCACCATATTTAGTTTTCAACAATTTATTTCAAATGAGGGCGCCACTTTAGCTACTACTTCGTCTTAAAAAGAATGCTTGGATTATAGACAAATCTTTTATATTAGCCCGCACCTCGGTACAAGGAGCGCTGAACGTGGCAGGAGACTCACGGAATGTGTCTGTGGCTCAGGTTGTTTGAAGAAAAAGTTAAAAAAGAACGCAGCGATTATAGACAAATTACTAGCCGACACCTCTATACCAGAAGTGTAGAACCTGGCAGGAGACTCACGGAAGATGTCAGTGGGTGACGGGGTTGTTAATTGTAGAAAATTATAGTCAAATCCTGTATACTTGCTGGCCCCTCGATACCAGGAGTGCAGAACGTGGCAGGAAACTCACGGAAGAGGTCAGTGGGTGACATGTTGTTTTTAATTGTAGAAAATTATAGACAAATCCTGTATACTAGCCGGCACCTCGGTACCAGGAGTGCAGAACCTGGCAGGAGACTCACGGAAGATGTCAGTTGGTGACGAGGTTTTTCACTGTAGAATTATAGACGAATCCTGTATACTAGCCGGCACCTCGGTACCAGGAATGCAGAACGTGGCAGGAGACTCACGGAAGAGGTCAGTGGGTGACAGGCGTGCCTGTGAAGCTGATGGGCTGCTCGTTGGTGACGAGGTTGGCGCGCGGAGCGGTCGTCGGCTGCCCCAAGCCCGCTTCAAGGTTGGCCGCCGACGACATCATATCTTCTCGTGACGCCCTGGTGAATATTTAAATTAATGTGAAAATGCAGTAAAAGCCCAGCTTTTCTTCGAAAAATACATATACAATATCACGTGTCCCTAATGGAGCAGGCAGAGCACGAGGCAGCAAAACTCAAGTCCACTTTTAGCGTTGCCGAGAAGGTGAAAAAGGGAATCAAAATGGGTCGCTTGCCACATCACTATCTAACATGATACATATTTTTGCCTATTTCCCTCGATCGGATTTTTTATCTAAAGAGAATCAACTGGTACGTTGTAAGTGTTTTCTTTGTTCCCAGAGCTCGTCCACAAAATCCATAGTTATGTACTAAAATATTCAAATCATACACTAAAACGGACTGATAAAAGTAAACCTTGATAACCGTACAATAGGTACTTTTACAGTAAATAAATTAATCTCGTAAAGATAAGAGTTTACAGTAAGTAATTCTGACTAATCTGTCATATTAACACGGGTATTAACGAATACAATTTAAGTTAATCTACGACACAAATAATTAGAACAAAAGTGGCGGACTTCAAAGCATTTTTGTACTAATTCCAGACACGTAATTTGATTCAAAATGGCGGTCGTCAGCGCACTATTTGTCCCTGCGCCGATAACTGCCAGTTTAATTCAACCTACGTGCCGGGAATTTGTAAAAAAAATGCCTTAAAATCAACCATTTTTGTTTAACTTATTTGTACATTCATTTTAGAACCCATCACTATTTTGATTCCTTTTTCCAGATTTTCGTACAAGCCAGTGGCTTTGAGTCTTGCCGCAAGACTGGGCTCTGTCTGTACCGTCAGGGATGAAGACGTGACAGTGTAAGCATGTATGACTTGTATGTTTACAGTATGAACAAATATTAATCTGCATGTATTGGAACGAAGTTCATTTTCGGACGGTACGGACTTGGCGAAAAAAAGTGTGAGAATTTTACGTCAATTTTTTTCCGTCACTAATTAATAATTTACTACGAAAGTAACTTCTTTCCAACCGAGTGTGCCACAACACTCACTTTCTTTTTTATTTTTTAAAATCTTTATTGATCGCAATGGTACAAAAGGTGATTTTAATGCTAATGCATTCTCTACAAGTCAAGGTGTAGGAAACCGAAAAAAAAATTGCGATAGGCGCTTAAAGATTTACTTAAAATCTATATATGTATGCTTGTAGATTAGTAATAAAAATCGCTCCCATAAATACAAAATATAGAAGGGGGGTCATTTTTATTATTAATCATTACAACGCAATCTGGATCGATATTCTATAATGTAATGTGAATGAGACTATAAAAAAAAAATACAAATCCTTTGCTGCATTACGCTCTAAGTGAAAAAAAAGCCTAAAGGCATTGCTTTGGGGCGCAACCACACGCAATAGTCGCGCTCGACAATGAATCCGCAATACATAGAAACCCACCTTAAAAACAAAATAGTTTCCTTCCAAAGTACAAAATAAATCTACATAGCTGCAACCAAAACCTGCTGAAACAAACATTAAAAAAAAGAAAAGCAACTACTGTGCGAGTGCAACAGAAAACGAAATGTGTTCCCATGCAAGTGCGCGAGCGAGGCTGCAAGAGATACTTATAAATATTTTAACGGTCTACTCACGTATATAGTCAATTCGACCACAGAATAAGTATTGGTACTCACGTACAGAAGTCTTACTCAGAAAAGAAATTCAAATAAATAACTACTTAATGTGATTAGCGCTATGGTTTAATTTAGCTCGCGTCAGAACTCCTCACCTCTTCGTTTAGATACTTACACATCCATTGCAAGTCAATTTCATTCTTATTACTCTAGACAAACGAATTTTCCCCTTTGAAGTGGTCGCCGCGCGCATAGTAATAATGTAGGTTTCGATTCGACTCAAAATCATTGCCATCCGACGGCTTGGGGATGACTAAGTTAAACGACCGTCCTTATCTGCGGAGTACAGGGGCGCGGGGGCATCGTGACTTCCTGAGCAGAGGGAGGGGCGGGCGGCGGGCGTGAATAGCGTGGTACACGCCGCGCCCCTGTACCCCGTAGACGATTCTTAAAGTGGTTGGTCTATAGAGTGTATGTGGGTTTAGTTAAGACCACATTACATTTCACACTAGTACTCTATCTTTGAGATAGATAAGACGGTACAAAGCCCAGTTTGTTAAGCTCTGCAAGCTTTATGTACAATAAATAAATGAAATACTTTTTTTATTTATATTATACTGTTGATATGATAAACTTATTTCAGTAAAAATAATTGTCTTGTTGTTACTATGGCTAATATTTGAATGAGAGAGATAAGGACAAAACATTTTAACTTAAATGGGTTTAGATTTTATTTGATATTTTATGAATAAGGGGAATATCTAGGGAAGTGAGCAGATGTCCCATCTCGTCTTGGCGACGCCTTTAATTCGGCCTACTAGGTTTCAATTTTCACCGAATTTCAGTTCCATTGCTCCGCATTCGGCCTGGTAATGATTCCCTAATGAGGTTGAAACCTCAGCCAAGCCTGGGTCACTTTCCGTTTAGGTATCGAAAATATATTATACCTACATTATAACTATGCGCGCGGCGACCACTCCGGAGTGGGAAATTCAGTTATATGAATCGTTTGTCCAGAGTAATAAGAATGAAATTGGCTTGCAATGGATGTCTAGGTACCTAAACGAAGAGGTGAGAAGCTCTGACGCGAGCTAAATTAAACCATAGCGCTAACCACATTAAGAGGCTACCTGAATTCTCCGGGGTCCAGTGCTGCCCCCATTTGAAATAAATAATTTGAAAGGAAACGGAGACATCATTTAAAATTTTATCTTGACCATGCACTAGATAACCCTTCAAATTATTTTATGAACTATTGTTTACAATTCAAAGTGAGAACGTGAAGCTTTTCTACGCACAAACGCCGAAAATGGCCACTTTCGGCGTTTGTGCGTAAAAAAGCTTCACGTTCTCACTTGAAACTTTAAACAGTAGTTCATAAAATAGTTTGATAATCTAGTACCTGTTCAAGACAAAATTTTAAATGATGTCTCCGTTTCCTATCAAATATAAATATAAATATATAGGGACAAATCACACTGATTGAGCTAGCCCCAAAGTAAGTTCAAGACTTGTGTTATGGGACACTAACTCAACGATACTATATTTTATAACAAATACATATATAGATAAACACCCAAGACCCAGGACAATTTGAAAAAGGCCATTTTCCACGTTGCCCTGACCGGTCGAACCGGGAACCTCTGGGTGGCGGACTAGCATGGTGACCACTACGCCACGGAGGTCGTCAAATGAATTCAGGTATCCCCTTAAGAAGATATTTCTATGGATTTCTTTTCTGAGTAAGAAACGCGAGAAATAGTACTAATTCTGTGCCTCAGCCCGAGCAGAATGTATACGTAAGTCATCATCATCCGAGCGTATTCCCGGTTGCATCCTCAGCAGTAACGCTTCAGAGCCCGGGGTCCGCTACCTAACCAAGGAGATTTGACGAGGTTACTGGTTTTTACACAGAACGACTGCCGTCTGACCTCCACAACCCAAAGGGCAAACCAGAAACAAATCCTTGGATAGTTTGATGATCAAACGCTAGGTGGCGTTTGGGACCCACAGTTTAACGTGCCTTCCGAAACACGGTAGAAAGACTATATACGTGAGTGACCCGTTGAAATATTTGCGGTCGTCTGTTAGTGTGAAGTGTTACTTAGTTCGGACGCCACACGTCGGGGTCCTCCATGAGGGTGACGCTGTGGTCCTGCGACAGCGCGGGCGCGGCGCCGGGGGGCGTGGTTCCGCCGGCGGCCATCGCGGCCATGTCGTCGCGCGAGCCCCTACGGCACCGCCAGGTTAGACACACAAACACGCACACACACACATTTTTTTTTAAATATTTTTATGAAAAATATTCATGTCGTCGCGCGAGCCCCTACGGCACCGCCAGGTTAGACAGCGCACACACACATTTTTTTTTTAAATATTTTTATGAAAAATATTAGTATACCTACCTACTTTTTAAAGGAGGAATCTTTTTTATTATGTTTTCATACACCTATCAATTTTAAAAAAAAGTGTTTTTGATTGTAAGACTACTTTTCAGTTGACCTAAAAAAATTTTTTTGTAATAGTATTAATTTTCAGTTGATCTCAAAAATTTGTCAAAATAATTTTTGTACTTTTTTAACTGAAAAAATATGTCATCATCTAGGTATACAATTGTTGCGAATTTAGCTTTTCTGTGACTGTTACAGACACAGAAGTAGGTTTTTGTTTTAAAAAAATATTGAAAAACCACGCGTTAATCTTCTTATGACACAAATCGGATGTTGAAATGTTATTACAATGGATTGCATTCAGATATGCAGACTTATAAAACAAAAAAATGAACCGATAATAATGGGCCTTAACACGAACCGTTAAATAATTCGTTGACTTTACAAGGTTCTCGCTAAAACATAATATCTGTTTAAAGCGCGAACGTTTCAAAATATTTGCAGAGAATTTTTTTTTTTTTCGTGTAGCGTTAAAACTAGTTATACAAACTCCCAAAGCCCGCCACCAATGCAACATGTATAAATAATACACCCCACTATTATAGTTTACACGAGTTTGCTTGCGACTCACGAGTATAAATGATATGACTTAATTCTCAGGGAAAACTTAAAAAAAAAAAATGTTGCAAGTGTTTTACCTTATACACCATCTAATAAAATACTCGGTAGTTTAATGATCGGTCAATTTGTATGGGGGACCATCATTATCATCTTTTAATTGGGTTAAGTTTATCCATTGAATGGTTTTAAAAATTAAAGAAAATAAATTTTTGGGAAAAAATATTAGAAAGAGGGCAGCACTGTTATTCATGCATGTAGGTCAACGCGTTGACATGTTGCAAAGTCGTATAAACTAGAAATAGTTCAGTTAGTCAAAGGCTAAGGCATTTCGTTTGAACCATTATGAATATTTTCATACGGTTCTTTCCTTCCTCTTCCGAAGAGTCTTCACATTTTTTTTTTATTAAAACTAACGTAAGACACAGAAATTATCAACACAGCACGGGTTACTCACGTAGAGAGTCTGCTACTGGCCGACATGTTCCTCTCTACGTGATTCACCCCTGCTGTGTTAATAAGAGTCTTCACAGGTTGACTGTTCCATGAACCATATAAGATTCATCAAAGACAGGAGAAGGGGTTAAAGTGAATCTTTGAGGGAAGCGGAACCATCGTGTCGCCACCCCTAACTCGCCCTGAATCCTGATGATTAGACCCCGATAACTTGTCGCAGTGACATAACTTTTTGTTGTAGGAATGGAAACTTTTAATTTATCGACCATCAGAATATCGAAGGTATTTATTTGTTGAGTTATATTTTATGTCACTGACTACGAATCAAAGATATTCACTACTAACCAGAGGTCGGAATTAGGTAGAGTTATTTATGCACTTGCATCGAAGTGTTGATATTAATATGGATCTTACCGAGATTTCTAATGGACAATCCCGTGTTGCCAACAATATTACAAATAAATAAAAAGAAAAACCTTGGAGCCAGATAAGAGTATAAGACAAATAACATAACATTTTTATTAGTATTTTATTCGTTTTTACATATTGGTAACGTCGCGCGTGCAGTGGTTCAAATTGTGTAGAAGTCAATAACTTTTTATTTAAGAAATCACGGGATTTTCTTGCTCATTAAAATTAATCCTGGGACTTGAGGCATATCCACTTTATTCTTTCGCTGTATGAAATCAGTGTAAGTACATAAATAACTCTACCTAATTCCGACCTCTGGTGATAAGATTCCCATAATAATTACAAAAAACTGTATACAGTTCTACATCGTTCGTGTAACTGAATGATGTATAAGGGTTTTGGAAAATATAAAAAGTCGATATCAAAAAGTTGATAAATTAAGTTTCATTCCCTATAAAATGTGACGTCTATGCGACAAGATAACGGGGTCGACTGATGATTGTTGTCTAAATTAAATGATGAAAAAATACCTTTGGTGAGTAATCCGTATAAAAACATTCATCACGAGCTTATTTTACGTTAGTTTTAACACTTTCGGCTGCCAAGTGTATCATTGATACACCTCATAGTTTTCTGTCAAGTATATCATTGATACACCTCTTTGTTTTCTGTCAAGTGTATCATTAATACACCTCTTGTTTTCCGCCAAATGTATCATTGATACACCTTATTGTTTTCTGCCAAATGTATCATTGATACATTGTGAGCCACCTGCAGCAGTAAGCGGCAGGCGCGGTGGCACAAGTATCTTATCTTTCGTGCGTACTATTGTTGCACTCACTTTCTGCCGAGCGCCATCATGCCGTAGATGACGCCGGTGGCGAAGATCACTCCACTGCCGAGGAAAGTGCTCGCCGAGATGCACATTAGGAACGGTGGTATCGCCATTCTACAAAAATTAAATAATTATATAAAGACAACGCACACTGATTGAGTTAGCCCCAAAAATGTTGAAACTTGTATTTTGGGATACTAACTCAAAGACACTATATTTAAAAATAATATATACATATTTTAGAATGTTTAAATTGATAAGGATATTCCTTCTGATCTTAGTGTAAATATTTTATTAAATGTAGCGGCCTACCAGGGTCTTATGTGAATTTGTAAACTAATAATAAATATGTAGATACATCCAAGCAAGATATAGGACGATTAGAAAACGGCCATTTTCTAACTTGCCCCTGGGGATTGAACCCAGCACCTTCAGGGTGGCGTATAAAATATATATATATATATATATATAAGTAACGGCAAAATCCTCTCACTCTTCTCCTTGTTCTGTTGGATTTATTAAGTTCGTCACACCATCTAGTTCAGGGTCTTGTGTCCGTAAGCCCTGTCTACACGTGGAGAATGGAAACAAGACAAGAATGTGCAGTCAGAGGCAGACAAAAGTGACCCCTTACAAGCCTTTTCAGGTTCATCTGCCTCAGACTATATTAACACAGAGGCGGACCAAGGCGTAGGCGACATCGAAAGAAAACGACGGCCTCGCGGTCTGAAGGCCCTCGCACTTGTCACCATACGGTGGTTGTACCCTCATATAACGGGACACGGAGAGGTCCCATCAGTCAAATGAATAATTTTGCTTTCTAGCTCCACAAGTAACAATAAGTGCTCGGATCAAAAGGCTGAATTATTTCGAAGACGCCGTGATCGTGCTTCACCGCTGTACTTACTTACAGTACAGCACCGCCTTATTCCAGTTCGGCGGCGAGTCCACCCGGTCCGATAGAGTCTGCACGTAGTCTATGAAGAAACAGCAGCAAGGTGCCTCGCACAAGATCACCAGGAAGCTGGCTGACATCTGCCAGTGATGCTTCACTCACCCGCAGTACAGCACCGCCTTGTTCCAATACGGCCGCGAGTCAACCCGGTCCAAAGGAGTCTGCACGTAGTTAATGAAGTAGTAACAGTACGGCGCCTCGCACACGATCACCAGAAAGCAGTCTGACATTTGGCAGTGATGCTACCTACACTCACCCGCAGTACAACACCGCCTTGTTCCAGTACGGCCGCGAGTCCACCCGGTCCGACAGCGTCTGTACGTAGTCTATGAAGAAACAGCAGCAAGGCGCCTCGCACACGATCACCAGGAAGCCTGCCAGCATCTGCCAGATACCGGCGATCAGGCATTGCACGTCCAGGGTTATGATGCCAGTGCAGTTCAGCAGGCCGAAGAGGATGGCAACTGGAATTGAAATTCATGATTTAGTTTCTAGTGACATAGTATAACATACTTTGAAAACCGGCCAAGTGCGTGGCAGATCAGCATGGAGGCTGAAGAAACTGCGAGCCATCTCCTCCTGGAGCACGATGGTGTCGCGCACATAAGAAGAAGGTTCCTAGAACACCCGGGAACCGGGAGCTAGATGGTTTGACAACTGAGGCCGGCGTCAGCTCCCCACACAAAACGGGACCGACAAAGTCGGACCTACTTGCGGTAAATCGAGGGAGCCAAGAGTCAGACTCGCGCAAGAAGGGTTCCGTTCCATTATATATAAAAAAATCACGTTTGTCGTATGGGAGCCCCACTTAAATATTTATTTTCCTCTATTTTTAGTTTGTTGTTATAGCGGCAACAGAAATACATCATCTGTGAAAACTTTAACGATCTAGCTATCAAGGTGCATGAGATACGGCCTGGTCGGAACTGGAATCGGAAGGAGAAAAAGCTAATACGTTCTATTTTTTTTTCTTCAGCGTAGCCCATTGCGTCACCATGTTGTGAATCTTTGTTATATTTTGACGTCATTTTTGTCACATTTGAATCAACATTTAAATTACAGTAAGTGCCGCAACAGACGGGGCGCAAGTTGCGTCGCGTAACAGCTAGAGATGGGCAGTGGATAGTACTCAATCTACACATTTGAGTATTTACTCACTAGATTTAATAAATAGAGTAAATAGAGCGTGCTCATGTATTGACATCGCATTTGATGTCTGGTTACTAATTTGTATGTAAGTTACTTCTATGCACACCTCCAACCAAAAAATTATAATTAGTCAAAGAAGTCTACTTTCAGTGTATAAATAGTATGGTATTTTCATATAATTTAGCGTCGCATATAACGTTTACCTACATTTTAAGCATATTATGGCGTACGCACACACTTTCCGACAAGAATTGCAAGTGTATACTAGATTTAAGTTTCAAAATTGACATGAAAATATGAAAATAAATATGAGTCGCAACGCATATAAATCAATCTACTCACCAAATGGATAGATAAATAAATCGGGTATTTACTCAATCTACTGAGTAAATACTCAAATGGGTTGATTGAGTATTTATGCATCGCCCATCACTAGCTGTTACGCGGCGTAACTTGCGCCGCGTCTGTTACGGCCCTAACAGTGGTTGTAAATACTATTGTTTAGCTCTATTTTGTGAAGAAGAAAGCCCTTGAATCGACCTCGCCTAAAGATCTATTTACATAAAAACATGAGCTGCTTCCGACAGTTCTTCAACAAAAGCCATGAACACCTTGTCTTAAAGGCTAAAAAACTAAGTCATTCATCTTGAACAGACATCTAGTCATTCATTTTTTGTTATTGGTAAAATTCGTCACGTGAAGTTTAATCGCTTATTATCAAGTGTTAAAAATAACTCGCAGCTACTAGATTTTCTAAATAATAAAGAGGCAAAGTATATCAAATAGGTTCGCACATTAGCCAAAAGAGGCCGTTATTCGCAAATTTGCGAAAAAAAGCTTTACGTTCTCACTTTAATCTGCAAACGGTAGTTCATAAAATAGTTTGAAAGGTTATCTAGAGCGTGATGAAATCAAAACTTTAAATGATATCTTGGTTTTCTTTTAAATAATTTATTTCAAATGGAAGCAGCACTGGACCCCGAAAATTCAAGTATCCCCTTAACTTAATCAATGAAGCAGCGATGTGAAAATGTTTCAAATGCCAATCATTTGAAATATTGCTAAAAAGTTTTGACGACCTCCATGGCGTAGTGGTCACCATGCTAGTCCGCCACCCAGAGGTCCCGGGTTCGATCCCCGGTCAGGGCAAGTTGGAAAATGGTCTTTTTCAAATTGTCCTGGGTCTTTGATGTTTATCTTTATATGAATTTGTTATAAAATATAGTATCATTGAGTTAGTATCCCATACCACAAGTCTCGAACTTACTTTGGGGCTAGCTCAATTAGTGTTATTTGTCCATATTTACTTATTATATATTTATTTATTAGAAAGGTGGGAGCGTGGTAGGGACATATCACTATTTCTTTCGTACGCGCGAGACTTAATAGCAGTGACGTCAACATCGCTGTATTCGCTCAAAAGTCAAAAACAAAAGTTAAAAACTTATTTATTTTTGGGCTGATAAAAATAAATTGTTTTCGGTTTCGGATTATGTTACTTATTGCTTTGAATAATAAAATAATTGATTAAAATACTGTATTGTAAAACAGGAAAACTAATATTTTACAGTTGGTTAAGTAGATACCTACCAACAATAACAATGTATTAAAAATATCGAATGATTATATGTATAGAACCCTAAAAGAGGAAACATTTTTTTTACTTATACACATAATATTACCATTCTACAATGCGAGAAAGAGAAAACCCATAGGGACAAAAAGTTGATTCATTCAATTTTACTCAATAGGCATGACGAATGGAAAAATATTTTTAGCCCAACGGTTAGATTATCAAAAAATACTGTACACGTATTTTTTCTTTTCTCTGAGAAACAAAAAATTACTAAGATACAGCGCAATGAATTTCGCATGACGTCACGGCTACGTACGATTTTTACATAGAGGTGAATTTTTACTTTTTTGGTAAACTGAAAAATATGGGTCCATTATTTTTAGATAATCTATAAGACGGATTAATTACAATTATACTTATTTGACCCTGTCGTCACCAGAATACTACTTTTATCCAGTTGAACCACTCGTTAATTGTTATTTTCCAAGCAACGGCTTTACAGATAATTTTTATTGCTTCCGTTTATCAATATGCATAATAAAAAAAATCCTAGGCATCATTTAATCAAACACCTAACAACGCAAGTAAACAGTAGTTCATAAAATAGTTTGAAGGGTTAACTAGGGTCTGACCAAGACAAATTTTAAATGATATCTCAGTTTCCTTTCAATTGATTTATTTCAAATGGAACAAGACAATTTCAGGTAGCCCCTTAATAGACGACGCGGCTTGCAACCCAACATTATTTTGATTTTTCCACCTTGTCGCCCACCATCACGCTCAAAGTGGCCTTTGTCTTGCGGCCCTGGGGTCTGTCTGCTTAGAGCCACAAATCCCAACATGCTCTAGCTGTCCCATAATCCCATTAGGGATAAAAAAGTGAAGTAACAGTGCATTTTTGTCTGTGTGTATGTATAATAAAAATGCAAATGTGATTGGGAGAGCAGGACAGGGTTGACCTGAAGTGGCATAAACATTTCTCGAGCTCCTCCGTGCTTCGGAAGACACGTATAAGCCGTTGGTCTCGCCTGTCATCATTTTATGGCAGGCGTCAAGCTTTTTCAGATGCCTTTAGGCAACCTGAAAAATCTGACACCAGTATTGGCCACTTACACACCCGGAAAACAACAAACACTGCTCAAATGCGTTTTAGTAATTGGCTGTTGTGTGTTTGTTTTGTGTTTTGTGTGTGAACAACACTCCTGCAGTGTCAGACTTTTCAAGCCGCCTACATGCTAGTAATGCGTACTCTCATCGAGGAACTTAAACTAATAATTGGCCGTTAAAAACACATAAATAGGTCACAAAATAGCTATAATAGAGGCGTTAACGACACCACAGGCCGTATAAACAACTATTATGAATTCTATGGCACTATTACGCCTGTATATTAGTGAGATTGTACCAATTACGATTACAATAGTGCCATCGCACACGATGATGGCGGCCGCATACAATAATAAATAATAGGTACAGCCAGCAACAAGATGTCACAAATAGAAGCGTTTACACGCTTTAAAAAGCTTTTATTTAATGACAAATGCTGCTGACTGTACGGTAAGTATGAGAAATTGGGACTCCACTTCTGAGGCGTACCGTACTATCAGCGAACGGAATTAGTCGCAAGCAGCACTTTGTCGCGTGATGTCGTTGCTTAATTTACTGTTAGAAACATATGGCTATGCAGGAAGACTACTGGAAAAAAAATACCCCGTAGTTCACCTGGGTGGACCACCACAATCGTCCAAATAGAACCCTTTAGTTTCCGCTAAAGGGTTCTATTTGGACGATTGTGTTATGGGATACTAACTCAACGATACTATATTTTATAACAAATACATATAAAGATAAACATCCAAGACCCAGGACAATTTAAAGAAGGCCATTTTTCCAACGTGCCCTGACCGGGGATCGAACCCGGGACCTCTGGGTGGCGGACTAGCATGGTGACCACTACGCCACGGAGGCCGTCGTTGTAGTTTTGTGTGTTTCGATTGTCACCACACCGCGTCGTCCCAACTGGGGAAGAATGGGACACACTTCCATGGTAGGAGGAGGCCTTTGCCCAGCAGTGGGACAATAAAGGCTGAAAATAAAATAGGTAACATGGGGCCGGCAATAAATAGGCTACTGGCGGCAAATGTATAAATTAGCGTAGCATAACTATTTATGTTCTTCGGGGTCAACTATCGATAATCAAACTATCGATAGTTGACCTCGAAGGACAGTCACAATATCGATAGGATTATGGATAGTATCAAATGGCAAGTTTGCAATACTATTGCTATTGTTAAACTATCAATAGTATCGACACTATTGAATATGGATACCATCGATACTATCGATAGTCCTATTGATATTGTTACTGTTTTTCAAGTCCACGATAGTATCGATACACTGTCGATAGTATTGAATTTAGATACCATCGATGCTATCGATAGTCCTATTGATATTGTTACTGTTTTTCAAGGCCACGATAGTATCGATACACTGTCGATAGTATTGAATTTAGATACCATCGATGCTATCGATAGTCCTATTGATATTGTTACTGTTTTTCAAGTCCACGATAGTATCGATACACTTTCGATAGTATTGAATTTAGATACCATCGATGCTATCGATAGTCCTATCGACGACCTTCGTGGCGTCGTGGTCACCATGCTAAGTCGCCACCTAGAGGTCCCGGGTTCGATCCCCGGTCAGGGCAAGTTGGAAAATGGCCTTTTTCAAATTGTCCTGGGTCTTGGATGTTTATCTATATATGTATTTGTTATAAAATATAGTATCGTTGAGTTAGTATCCCATAACACAAGTCTATACTTAATTTGGGGCTAGCTCAATCAGTGTTATTTGTCCCTATATATTTATTTATTATTTATTTTAATTTATCGATATTGTTACTGTTTTTCAAGTCCACGATAGTATCAATAGACTATCGATAGTATTAAATTTAGATACCATCGATACTATCGATGTTCCTATTGATATTGTTACTGTTTTTCAAGTCCACGATAGTATCGATACACTGTCGATAGTATGGAATTTAGATACCATCGATACTATCGATGTTCCTATTGATATTGTTACCACGATAGTATCGATACACTGTCGATAGTATTGAATTTAGATACCATCGATGCTATCGATAGTCCTGCCGATATTGTTACTGTTTTTCAAGTCCACGATAGTATCGATACACTATCAATATTTTATACTATTACTTGCAACACTATATAAATCCGCCAGCACGCCAGCAGTGATTGTCCAAAGTAGTTCATCGTGTACAACAGCATTAATATTCACACCTATTATCTGCTACAGGAATGTACAATACTATACTATCGCGCTTATCATGTGTGACTAACGTGCTTGTCGCGGCCTTTTGTTTTTATTTATTTTCCACGGTTACATGTACTTTTAGTGGATTATGTTAAATACAAAGTATTGGTTGAATTCACATTTATTACGTAGCTAAATAAATAAATATATTACACGGACAAATCAAAAAGATTGAGCTAGCCAAAGTAGTTCGAGACTTGTGTAATGGGATAATAACTCAACGATGCTATACTATTTTATAACAAATACATATATAGATAAACATCAAGGTCAATCTGTAAAAGATCATTTTCCCTCTTGACCTGACCGGGGATCGAACCAGGGACCTTCGGAATGTCAACCTGGCACGGTGACCACTAGGCCAGAGGTCCACGTCGTCGACTGGTTCGCAAAATTAATCATGTTATTTTATAGATATTAATGCCCATATCTAATATCTAATAGGCCTATGTCCAGCAGTGGACTTCCTGTGGCTGATATGATGAAGGGCAAATAACACGGATTGAGCTAGCCCCGAGGTAGATACCTAAGTTCTAAACTTGTATTACTCAAAAGTAACCCAAAACAACAAAGATCCAAAACAACAAAGATCCAAGACAAATCAAATATATAATACCGTTTTCAACTGACGACAACAACAATGATTGACAATCAGTGTTTGGTCCCTGAGCAATTTTAATGCTGAGTTATTGCCTTTTCGTATCATTGTAGGTCACATTATTTCTATGTCAGATCATCATTGTTTTTGTTTTGATGTGTGAAAATGTTAAAGGACAATGTGTTGAATTAAGGCATTGTATACATTTCCTAGGAAATATATACAATGCCTGAATCACTGTTAGGCAATGTATGAAATGAAATATTTGTCATACATTTCATTGCCGGTAACATATATATATATATATTTTTTTTTTTATATATACGGACAAATTACACTGATTGAGCTAGCCCCAAAGTAAGTTCGAGACTTGTGTTATGGGATACTAACTCATCGATACTATATTTTATAACATATACATATATAGATACACATCCAAGACCCAGGACAATTTGAAAAAGGCCATTTTCCAACTTGCCCTGGCCGGGGATCGAACCCGGGACCTCTGGGTGGCGGACTAGCATGATGACCACTACGCCACAGAGGTCGTCGACTTATCGGTGATTTAAATGTAGACATATTCCTTTTTTTTGCCCTACTGGCACTATCCGGCGAGGAATAAGGGGACTATGGCTGTATGGAAATACGGCCAAATGATTTCCTCTTAAGACAAAGTGGTAGCTAAAGTGGCGCCCTCATTTGAAATAAATTGTTTAAAACTAAATATGGTGATAATTAAAAATTTGATTTGTATCACTGTCTAGAAAGACCTTTAAACTATTTTATGAATAACCTTTGAAATTATTACTAATAGTCCGTCTAGTTTTAATACTGTTTTTCGCCAAAAGTGGCCACTTTTGGCGAAAACAGTTTTAAAACTAGACGGACTACCAATATTACTTTCAAAGGTTATTAATAAAATAGTTTAAAGGTCTTTCTAGACATTGATACAAATCAAATTATCACCATATTTAGTTTTAAACAATTTATTTCAAATGAGGGCGCCACTTTAGCTACCACTTCGTCTTAAGTAACAACAGCCAATACAGATATCCCAGATTTCAGCATATGGTGTGAATTTTTTTTTTTAAATAAATAAATGACAAATTTCAAAGTTAAAATTTTGAAAAGTAGTATGGATGATTGGCCAAGGCATTGTGATCAGGTGGCCTAGCTCCAGAATGTTTAGGCATTTATATTGAAGGTTTCTGTGTTAGTATTTTGTTGTTGGCAGTCAGGGCTGACCTGACTGCCAAAAACAAACTGGGGCTATATATGCCCCATAGGATAGCAGGGAACAGCGAGAGAGGGAGTTCAAATCCCTTAACAAAACGTATCATAAATGCGAAACGTCTGTTTTATCACCTAGGTCTACATTTTTCGTGTGAGGCAATATTATAACATTATGTAATAAACAATGTTATTTAACTACTGTATAAGGTAAAAGATTGCCATAAACATTTGGCAAGCTTCCTCAATGCTTTAACTATTATAATCATCGTCAACATTAACAGGCCTTTAAGTCTCCATTGCAGAAGCATGGCCGTCTATGCACTGCTAGATCCCAGTGACGTGCATTACTATTTTAGATATTTTATTATACTATTATAGATCAGTCATTTTGGATTTGGATGATGATTATACTGATCAGAAACCTTATAGATAGAAGGAAATAGGTACATTTCTCACTTTGCCGTCATTATTAGGGTGGCACAGGGCAGACAAAATATTTCTATCTAAATATATATAACTCAAAGGTGACTGACTGACTGACATAGTGATCTATCAACGCACAGCCCAAACCACTGGACGGATCGGGCTGAAATTTGGCATGCAGGTAGATGTTATGAGGTAGGCATCCGCTAAGAAAGGATTTTAAACAATTCTACTCCCAAGGGGATAAAATAGGGGATGAAAGTTTGTATGAAACTTTGTCAATTTTAAACCGATCGGGCTGAGACTTTGCATGCATAAAGCTACTATGACGTAGGCATCCCCTAAGAAAGGATTTTGATAAATTCCACCCCTACGCGAGCGAAGCCGCGGGCAAAAGCTAGTGTCTGTATAAAAAGCACGCCACTGCTAAAGTTATACTTGGCCAGAGCTAACAGAGGATTTAAGTCTATTCTCTCTGTTCTGGCTGGACAGGTTGGAGAGGTCTCATTGATGTTTATAACCTTTGATAGGCTTTTATTTCCCAAGTCGCTGTCAATGATATAAACAGAAAGACTTAAAGTGGTCCTATTCTACTCTGCTGAAAACCCCACAGCAAATTATATAAATCTCTATTTATCCATATAGTTGACTAGAAAATAACTTAGCATTCAGTCTACCAATTGTAAACAACTGTATATTGTGGACCAATAAAGTTTTTAGAAATAAATAAAATAAAACAAAGATGGTTATTATAATCAGCAAGTGATAATTAAAATCCACTTATGATGAAACATTTTTTTCCTTCTACAGTTCTTGGGTTTCCTGTTTTACATTTTGCTGACTAATAATAGTCCTTGATACAATTTAAATCTTTTATCATAATGTCATTTAGAAATATAATAATTTTGAAGAGATCTATAAGTGCTAGGCCTAAATATGCCTTGACTAAATATGGGTTCTATTTCAAATTCCTGTTTTCATCTGTAAATCCACTGCTTCACCTTCATCCTAATAAGTGTAGTCTGGTAACCCTTCGCTCTGAGTACTTGAAAAGGGATGATGTGTAGTGACCCTATCTATCTATATAGTAATAAAAGTGCCAAGCAAGTGCCACCCACCCCAGACTCCCAGTAAATCAAGCACTATCTACTATCATGATAAGGTCTCTAGCATAATAAGCATCAGAACATAGCAATACGTCCAAAATTGCAGAATATAAATAATATGATCATATACGATTAATTGTGGCACCTTTCATTAACCGCCTTATCAAAATAGTACACCTGACCCATATCACAAAACTGACATTTTAAGATATTGCTGTGTCATTATAGTCGTTAGGTATGAAGTTAATAACAAAGAAATACGAACAGAAGCTTCCAACGGTGCCCAGGGCTCGTCCACCGTAGCGCATCCACCAGGGAACGTCATCCTTCTGGACATTGTTGCCCCCCGGCCGCGACATCAACATATTTATCTTGTCGGTGAACGACTGCAAGAACATTATACATTTTTATTAACGATATAAAATACTTCTGGATATTAAATTATTTAATAATTTTAATTTATTTTTACCATTTTCGAAAAATCAATTTACTGCCTTGCCTTGTCTTGTCAGCTGTCAACTGGATTGACTTGACTGACAACTGGTTCGTTCTCAGTGGTGCACCTTGCTTGTTGCTAATTATATTCGGTGTATTTAATTTCTGAGACTTAACTCAACTAATTTATCCTTATTCTCTATGGGTTATAATTATTTGAATTTATCAACAGTTTTCTTCAAAATAATTGAAGATACATATATGTAATTTCTGCACTTTCAAAATATGTGGACTTTTTTTTTGTAGAATATCAGAAAACAAAATCAGAAATTCAGAGAAGTGGGAACATACTTATTGCGTTTAGTTTTGTTTTATGTGTATTTAACTTTCATATCGTCATGTGATTTGTACTTTTTTCTTTATATTAAACTTTGCGATTGTTTAAAACGAATGATATGCGTTGAAGATGTTAAAATGCTTGATTAATTAATGAAAAAATAAGTATTTGCACATGGAGAATATAAATTATTCACGCGGTTTGACAACTTTGTTTTTCTACCAAAACAAAATTAACTAAACGCACTCTCATGTCGGTTTCTGTCGGCATCGGCAGTTTGCGTTTTTCTATAATTTTCGCAAAGTTTTGAATCTTCTCAAATTCTGATATTCCCATGAGTTTCATGAGGCAATTATAGGATTATAAAAATAAAACAACCTCTGACAATGCTTCCAAAGCTTACGGACACTACTCAAACTATGTAAGTGATTTGGATCTCAACTTTTATTCTTTGGTTAATTTGTATGTTTTTTCACAAATTTGACTGTTCCTTGCATGTTTGTTAAGGTTGCCTCATTCTCTGAGTAATATCTTACGAACGGGTAGAATGCAAAAGTTTCATAACCTGTTGCTCACCATTTATTTGACTCTCACCTCACTTCATCCTTTGGCATCTCTGTTTACTATAATTCCGTTCAAGGTCATGGCAATAGATTAAGCCCTTGCGATCATTTTCTCCCTTGTCAACTGCATGAATCACCTGTATTCCTATAAGTTGAATACAAATTGTATAAAATTGTCTCTTGAAATAAATATTACAACCACCATTCTGAAGCCTGTAAGCTTAGTAAATTCATTTATTTGTTCATATTCGAGTGATGGGATAGGGAACTTGTTAATTGATGCTCAAAGGCCCTGAATGTAATAAAATATATCAATTATATTTTTTTTAGAGCCTTCTCTGAAGGTGATGGCATATGCATTGCTGACGTCTTTGCAACCGATGTGGTGGTGACCACCAATGCCGGCAACCACAACCATGGCAGCTCCAAGGTCAAGCTGCGGAACCTGGTGGACTATATTTGGGAGCCCAAGTTCTACCATGGACAACTACTTGCTATACACATCAGTGGGAAGTACATGGCATATTCTATAAAAGGTACAATTGATACCATTTTATTTTTACGACTTCTGAGTTGACCTATTCAATTCAATTCAATTCATTTGATCTATTCATATTATACAAGAGTTCTTAGTTTTACTAATATTTTTACTGTTTATAATTAGGTACAATATATATGAACCCTGTTGGGTATTGCAAAGATAAGATGGAACGGCAAGCAGGTGTTCTAGACCAAGAATAATTTATTACAAACAAATAAATTAATAAAAATACTATTCAAAACTATTCATTAATATTTATTAGCATTGTAAGCAGAGGTGTTCTTTTATTTTATTTTTTCTTTTTGTCGCATAAGTCATTTTTTTTATTTTGAAATAAATATTTTCCAAGAGAAATATACAATACACCATACGATTCTAGTTCATCTCTCTCTTCTAAAGGCCAAAGGCACCTTGACATGTTAACACTTTCCACTTCTGCTTGGTGGCCTGGCTGGAGTGCGAATTCCTATAGGTAGCGCTTTTGATAGTAAAGCGACACTGGGCGTGGTCTGCACCTGGATAGGTGACAATAAGTTGCATAAAAAATCTATTAGTTGTAAGGAACATGATACGGGGAGTCACTCTATCTATTGCTTCCCTGGAAAACTGACCTATTGTATGACTCCCTTGCTGAAAAAATAGACTTTATTTTGGCAGCTATAATATAGATGTATTAAATATTCTTTAAAGATGTTAAGTCTTGACAAAGATCTCATATTATGTTCCCTTATTCTTTCAACCAGTGAATAAACAATATCCCTTTTGTTTCAGCCACAAATGCACTAAATCCAGGCTCATGGAACGGCATGGTGCGTGTTGTGTACAACCCAGAACCTGGCACAGAGAGACGGTCGCTCATCAAGGGCTTGAAAGGAGTGGTATGACCCAATTATTCCTCAAGTTTTTTTCATATTAAGAAAACACAAGTAAAATAAAATCTGCTAAGTGCGACTCGGACTAGCACATGAAGAGTTCCATACCATTATCTAAAAAATAACATTTGTTGTATGGCAGTCCCACTTAAACATATATTTTATTCTGATTTTAGTATTTGTTGTTATAGCGGCAACAGAAATACATCATCTGTGAACATTTCAACTGTTTAGCTATCACGGTTCGTGAGATACAGCCTGGTGACAGACAGACAGATGGATATTTTTTTCCATTTCCAATAAATAAGTGAAAATCCGAATCATGTTAAAATGCAATGCTAGCAACCCATCACAATTTTGATTCCCTTTTTCCACTTGCCCACAAGCAAAAGTGGCCTTTTTGTTTAATGGTTCTAGTTCTCGTCTACCCCTGAAAAGAATACAGATGTGATATGAACCCGTGGAAAAGTAGCCTATGTGTTAATCCAGGATGTCAGCTTTCTAGCATACCAACTTTATCAAAATTGGGCCAGCCGTTTACGTGTGAAGAAGTAACAAACATACACACACACATACTTTTAATCTTTCGCTTTATAATAATTAGTGTGATTTCCTTTCCTTGAAAATCATCCTTCCAGTTTTCTTAGATATTACTCTTGTGTCTGTAACTGATTAGGGTCAGTTCAGACAGAGAGGAAAAATGCTTGAGCAATTTATTAACTCAATTGAAACTAATACCGTATTACCATAACCTAAAATGTATAATCATTTAAACATGACAAAATGCTGCATGCGGTCTCGCTCGCGTCGCTCACTTGCACTATATGCCAATACTTTTAAGTTTATTCTCGATTATCATAAAAAAAATCCTATCTGCTGCACTCCGCTCCATCTGAACTGACCCTTAGTGCCACAACAGACGGGGCGCAAGTTGCGCCACGTAACGGCTAGAGATGGGCAGTGGATAGTACTCAATCTACCCATTTGAGTATTTACTCACTAGATTAAATAAATAGAGTAAATAGAGCGTGCTCATATATTGACATCGCATTTGATGTCTGTTTACTTATTTAACGTAAAATTACGTCTATGCACACCTCCCACCAAAAAATGATAATAAGTCAAAGAAGCCTACTATCAGTGTATGATTAGTACGGTATTTTCATATAATTTAGCGTCGCATATAACATTTATTTACATTTTAAGCGTATTATGGCATATGCACACACTTCCCGACAAAAATTGCAAGTGTATACTAGATTTAAGTTTCATAATTGTCATGAAAACATGAAATAATGAATATGAATATAAATATGAGTCGCTATTCATATAAATAAATCTACTCACCAAATGGATGAATAAGGATATTTATCGGGTATTTACTCAATCTACTGAGTAAATTCTCAAATGGGTTGATGAGTATTTATGCATGGCTTATCACTAGCTGTTACGCGGCGCAACTTGCGCCGCGTCTGTTACGGCCCTTAGTGATTAAGCTGTAGTGCTACCTTTTAAAGAGTTGATTCCACAGTCTGTCAAAATAGCTGACTAAATAAACAAAGCTTCATTGTTTATTGTCTAGCAAGAAGTAGGTATTAAAACAGATATTTTATGTAACAGCAAGTTATGAATGGCCGTCATTCATGCTCAAGCTCAAAATGCTGATAAGATATTTTTAACATTGGGAACGATTTTTAACCGACTTCCAAAAAGGAAGAGGTTATCAATTGGTCAGCATCTTTTATTGAATTTTTTTAATGTATGTTTGCCGATTATTCAAAAGTTCCTTTTATGTTTAGAAGAGCATAAATGTCAGGTGGTCCAAATAATATCAAAATCAGTTTGTAGTTTTGAAAAATTAATAACTTTGACTTTAATCACTTATTATTTAATTAATTGATTTATTTCATTTGAGATCACACAAAATATACTGAAAACATCGACTTGGACTTTTGAGAGGCCAAATTTATTCATTAATATTACATAGTACGTTCATTGAGAATATTCATCTTATTATTAAGTTAAGCTCTTTTCTGTGGAGAAACCAATGCCTTCCATCTCTCTCTTTCCAAAGTCATTTCTTTAGGTTGAAACATTGAATATATTATAATCTAGCTATTTATCTATACATGTATTTGTCATAAAATATTGTATCGTTGAGTTAGTATCCCATTACACAAGTCTCGAACTTTTTGGGGCCTGCTCAATCTGTGTGATTTTACATATATATTTATTTATTAGCTTATGAAGGTCTAGTCTAACTAAATCTGTTATCTAAAATAAATACAACAATTATATAGGGACAAAGAATACGGATTGAGCTAACCCCAAAGTAAGTTCGAGACTTGTGTTATGGGATACTAACTCAACGATACTGTATTTTATAACAAATACATGTATAGATAAACATTCAAGACTCAGGACAATTTGAAAAAGGCCATTTTCCAACTTGCCCTGACCGGGGATCGAACCCGGGACCTCCGGGGGACAGACTAGCATGGTGACCACTACGCCACAGAGGTCGTCTAAACATTCACAAAGAAAATTCTGCTCTTCAACGAGTTTGTTAAAATATTGTTCTTCAAATGATACCTTGCACTCTACTTCTTAACTTTGGCAAAGACAAGTTTTACTGTATACAGCTGATTTCAGCTGAAATGCACTTGAATGAGAGAGAGTAAATTTTTAAGAACTGCAACTTTGTTTTGCAGGTTCAAGACTTGGCGTTCGCACACATTCAGAATCAAGTGGTGCTGGCTTGTGTGGACGAGCAGGGAAACTTCTATATTCACGAGATTGAAGTCACAGACAATATCAGGTGCGTTTTAAATATTTACTGTTTACTATTTATTTATTTATTTCAAATAATACATACTACATAAATACATGTCAATCAATTTTGTCAGTCAAACAGTCCGCCCTAAATCAATGCATGACGCTTGCAGCATTTCCCCGCTTTGCAAGTGATACGCGTTGCATCAGATACGATTAGCGTTTTTCCTCAACCGCCTTCCCAGCTCCCGCACAAACCCCTTGGCCTCTGCACTCCATACCTACTATTTTCTCATTAAAGATTACTTCCTCAGTATCACCTGTTGGTTGACTGGTAGAAAAGGCCCCTGGCCTTAAATCTGCCATTTACATGTATTGTAATGAAGTTAGATAAATAAAAAATATAAATACATTAACTTAAAGGAAGTGCGCATATTACTAGCGCTTCCGCTAGTAAAGCGACACCGGGCGTGGTCCGCACTTGGATGGGTAACCACAAGGGGCTTAAAAATTTCTCGATATCCTCCATCCTATAAGCCATCGGTCCCTGCTGTTATTATTGTATGGCAGTCGTCAAGCTATCTCAGATACTTTTAGGCAGCGTTTTGTTTTGTTTGTTTTTTGTGTGTTGGTGGCCAACACTGGTGTCAGAATTTTCATGCTGCCTTAAGGCATCTTTTTTTGGTTTTGTTACTTTTCGTGTGTGTAAGTGGCCAACACTAGTGTTAGATTTTTCAAGCTGCCTAAAAGCATCTGACATAGCTTGAAGACTGCCATACAATAATGACACCCGGGACCAACGGCTTATACGTGCCTTCCGAAGCACGGAGGAGCTCGAGACATTTTCATGCCACTTGTGGTCAACCATGCAAGTGCGGAGCACGCCCCGTGTTCGTTACTTGCGAAAAGGCTAGTAATGCGCACTCTCACCGGGCCACCGAGCTCCTCTGCTTAAGGCAGCTTGAAAAATCTAACACCAGCGTTGGCCACTTACACACATGAAAACAAAAAAAACTATTTTATCATTCATGGTAGGTTGCATTGTGTTATATATTTTTTTTTTTTCAATTCAATTCAAATATATCTTTATTATCATACGATATTTATAATATCTCATACTTATAATGCCTCTTACTAATCGTTACTTAGAAACAAACAAACTACGTTAGAAACAATGTCAAACACTTGTGACTGCCGTATCTGAACCTGTGTGTTTTTAACACCCACCAAACTGCTAGTTTATATGTACTTTTATTCTATCCAATTGACCAAGTGAGCGAAGCATCCCAATTTCAAGATTGGCCAAAAATGCTTGTTCATCTGCCTGTCTGTTCTCGCCGCATTCTGTCTGAGATCGCATTTATCAACCGATTCTCGTGAAGTTTTGTTAGCAGTTTAATTTTATGTCAATACAGTTCTTCGAAATTTTTCAAAATGACAGAAATATGGATATTGAAAACTTTAAAAAGTCATATTTTAGCCCTTTCGTAAAACTTTATTTTTACTCTTAATTATGGAGGCGCAACTTTTTGTCTTTTTATCCAATAGACTAAAGAGGATATGGATTCGGGATAAGCAAGAATGCTTCAATTTATTTATTAAGTAATTTTATTTCACAACTTCTGAGGCAATACAACCAAAAGCTACACCATAGCAACTCTAGTGACATCTATTTATTTTTTATCATAGAGAAAGCAGTAAACCTATAATTAATGCTTCCTCAATATAGACTTCAACGGATTGGAGGTGACTCGCGAGGTACAGCTCACATAGCCACTAGAATCAGAAAATATATTTCTGGCTGCATTTTTGTCGTATTCTACACGTAGTTTATGTTTCAGATGCACACTGATAGCCGAGATTCGCGAAGACACCGGAATTGGAGGCGGCGCTGCGCGCGTCGTTTGGTGTCCATACATCCCGGATGAAGACGATACACAGGACGACGATGTAGCCGCAAGGCTACTTCTTACCACACATGACAACATTGGTATGTTTTTACAAGCTTTTATTTAGTTTCACCGTCCCGTTGTCTGTCGGTCTGTCTGTCTGTAATCAAATCTTGCAAGTTAAATTTGACCCACTTCCCGGTTTCCAATTGAGCTGAAATTTTGCACTGATACGTATATAGCGTGACAATGCAATATTATGATGACATGCAGCTGATCTGATGATGGAGTTTGAAGGTGGCCATAGGAACTTTGTAATGAAATGACGCAACCTCATCGAGTTTGGGCTCGTTTGATTCGTCTTGAGGAGTACTGAAGATAAAAGCATGTTTTAAAAATATTTTTTTAAATTATTATTTGTTTTATATCTAGACACGCGGCAGCGTGTCAGTGCCAAGTTCAAAAAAAGGAACTGGCGTCGTAGCAGCCGTGTGTATATTTACACGAACCATTTGGAGCTATTTTTGACCCCTTCACAACGTACACCCTATATAACCTAAATACATGAAATTTAGCATATACATTAAACTAGAAATTGAAATCTAAATGGTCGTTAAGTTCTTTAGAGAATCCTAAAATTTATTTACAAGAATCTTAAAATTTGACTTGGCTAGCTTTAGCATGCCTACTTATATTTGGCTAATCAACTTATCATCTTTATGTTACGTTATTGATTTTACATTGTAAGGTCATATTCCTCTAAATATTAGAATAGCTGGTAAGAATTGCCAGGTTGAATGTTAAAATTCTTGTAAATAAATTTCATGATTCTACACAGAACTTGGCGGACATTTAGATCTCAATTCTTTAGTCAGATTTTGAACTTGGCTCCCTTTTTCACATTTATCTTTTTGGTGGGATTGAATTAAGTGTAACCTGTAGCTTAGTTATAAACTTGCCCTAGGTCATGGTTTATCTGTATACATTTTCAAATTGACTTGTTTTATATGCCAGGGCTCATATAGGCTTCACGTCGCCTTCGCAATGCCAATTGATCAGCTGAAATAATGTCTTACAATCCGCTAGTTTCCAACAAGTCAAATCAGATCGTTTTTTCTAAATATCCAAAAAAACATTTTCTGTATGTCTTTCATGAAATAGCAGGTCATGTCGTCATAGTTTCTTGGAGTCAAATTGCGCTAATTTTCTACATTAATAAATTTAAAATCAAGTTAAAGATGAATATAATCATGATCAATCACAAGTGACATTATTTTGTGACATTTTATTCTAATATTAGTACAAAAACTACAAAATAATTTATATTTTACCTAGGATACTACCCTGTTGTACATAAATATAATTCAATTTCTAGACAGACTGCATTGACTTTTTTCTTTTTGTATAGCCCGCATGTGTAATATCCACACTTGTACATAAATCAAGTTCAATTTCTAGACAGACTGCATTAACTATTTTTTGTCTCTAGCTCGCATGTGGAATATCCGCACCGTCGTGGAAGCCTTACCGGCTACGGAGCCCGTGGCTACTGCTAGTTCTTTACTCAACTCCAGCTGTGCCGGAGTACTGACTGCAGCAGAACACAGCGCACCGATAGTAGACGCGGCCTTCAGCCCCGACGGTACTGCTCTGGCCACCGCAGCTGCTGATGGTATCGTCATGTTCTTCCAGGTGAGATATCTCTTAATTATTGATTAATTAAACTAATTGTTAATTATGATATAACAATGTATTCTCAGTCCACATAATATCTAATTTTAATATCAGTATAATTTGACGATTTTGGAGACTATACTGCAGTATGCAGTTTGTTGCCGCTTCTTCTGTAAGACGACAACAACTATTATAAAATCAAAAGAAAATTTAACAATTATCAAATGATACAAATATCCAAAGATAAATAAATAATTTTTTGACTGGCTAAATGGGAGATTTTGCAAAAATCTTCGTTTCGACCCATGATTGTGTCATCTAGATATACTATGTTTTCCATTAATCCTGCTAGTATACACTACATAAGTAATTTAAAGGTAATTGGTGCATTTTAAATTCCGAAAGGCATAACATTGAACTAACATAAACCTTTGCCAGTTGAAAATGCTGGCTTTTATAAGAATCTAATGGATCAACTTTCACTTGCCAATAGCCGGATAAGAAGTCTAAGAGTAACTAACCATTGAATTACACTATGTTGTACACTCACAGCGGCGGCCATTTTGTCATGTATGAGTTAATTTAATGCGTGTGCCACTAGCCCCTAATTATGTTTTGTAATGTAAAAGGTCTTCTTCGACGCTCCTTCGGATCAGACATGCTGGTCGTGCGTGCGTGTCCTAGTGCAAAAGTTTCCTTGAATTTTATTTTGAGAACGCCATTATACTTTTGATGTAAATACGAATGTTTTTTATTTCACTATAGTTTAGATAACAGTATATTATGTTTGTTTCATTGTTTATAGGTATATATGCGCAACGAGAGCAGCCCGCGATGTCTACACAAATGGCAACCGCATGGAGGGAAACCACTCTCCTGTCTGTTCTTCCTTGACAACCACAAGAACTATAATACTGAGTGAGTATATTTCATTTGTTCAATTTGCATTTCAATTTATTGTAACGGGTTAGCTTAAAGGTCAACGCCCACAGCGATAGAGGCCGACATAGAAAGACGGAGGGAATGTGTGAAGCGGGACATGGAGGATAGGGGAGGTTAGTACAGAGATAGAAAACTATGGAGGGAGTTGACATACAGAGAATACCCCAAATGGGGAGAAGGCGAGAAAGATGATGATGGTGATGCAGAGATAATAGAAGAGGATAAAAAAAGTACCGGCTTACGTAATATTTTTAACAGATTTCAAATTACTACCGTAATAGTGCCCACAATGGAAATGGGAGACTCGTAAAAAATTTGTTAATTCAAGAATATTAATTATATGAGTATGATAGTCTAACCAAATTTTCCATTTTATTCCAGCGTACAATTCTGGAAATTCGCTGTCACCGGTGCTGAAAACAACACAGTGATTAAAATCTGGTCCTGCAAATCCTGGAACTGCCTTCAGACCATCACATTCATGCCCACCATAGGGCCCGAGTCCCCGGTTCTAGGCCTCAAAGCCATGTTGGACACGAGTGCTAGCTATTTAGTACTCTCGGACTTCAAAACTAGGACTCTGTACGTGCTGAACATGGCGTGGGACGTGGATGATACGACGGCGTACTGTAAAAGCATAGCTGAATTCTTGCTGCCTTATCCCGTGCTCAGCTTTTGTATTGTGGATGCGGGTAAGTTCTTTTATGATTCGTACCCCGTTTTAAAAGAGATGGTTTGAAAAAAGTTACGTCTTGGCCAGGAAAAGACAAAATATTCTACACAAACACAACTGGGATGATGAAAATGAATGACTTATTCTGTGTTATCTGAAACATTTCTGCTTTAATGGCTCTGTGTATTTTTTACTGCTGCTTTGCTGAACCACAGCTATGGCACTTCATAGAAGCGGAGTAACATTTATACATACACTACTACAAACGAAACTATACATCTGTGCACACGGCAATGTGTGCGCCCCTCAACACAGTCGACTACGCGAGTACGAGGAAGAGTCGCGGGGACGGGGGACGGCGACGCATATTGCGCGGGACCTTAGGAGTTTCCGTTCTGTAGTTGATCAAATATTAACTTGGATCGATGGCCTAAAGTGGCGCAAAATAAATCCTAGAGCTTCCCAGTGCTTCGTGAGTCACGCAAAGTTATTAGTCTGTCATCTTTAGACGAAAGTCTTTAAGCTATGTCAATGTGTCGCGAGACAGGCACTGGCAGGGTCGCTGTGTAATGTAGGAGGTTTGTTGTTTATAAGAAAGACAGCCTTTGGCTTCATACTACGTTTATTGTCTAACCAATATTCAATGCGTCCAGTCAGCATAACCCACAATAAGGGCACTTAGAAACTAATAATTATATCTATAACACGACAAAAACACTTGTGTTGTTATCAGACGAGGAGCAAGTGAAATGCGAGTCAAGTTGCGACGACCCCTTCCACAGGAACGGCTCCAGCGGGGACACGCCTGGCTCGCCGGATGACTTCGACTTAAGGAACAATGTAAGACTTTTCACTATTGAGCCTGTATGTTTGTGACATAGCGGATAAGTGGCAAAAAACAGCTCCAGCGTGGACACGCCTGACTCGCCGGATGACTTCGACATGAGGAACAATATAAGACTTTTGACAATGTAGCCTTCGTGTTTGTGACGTAGCAGACAAATGACAAGGAACGGCTCCAGCGGGGACACGCCTGGCTCGCCGGATGACTTCGACTTGAGGAACAATGTAAGACTTTTGACCATGTAGCCTTCGTTTTTGTGACGTAGCGGACGAATGGCAAGGAACGGCTCCAGCGGGGACACGCCTGGCTCACCGGATGACTTCGACTTGAGGAACAATGTAAGACTTTTGATCATGTAGCCTTCGTGTTTGTGACGTAGCAGACAAATGACAAGGAATGGCTCCAGCGGGGACACGCCTGGCTCACCGGATGACTTCGACTTGAGGAACAATGTAAGACTTTTGATCATGTAGCCTTCGTGTTTGTGACGTAGCAGACAAATGACAAGGAACGGCTCCAGCGGGGACACGCCTGGCTCGCCGGATGACTTCGACTTGAGGAACAATGTAAGACTTTTAACTATTGTAGCCTTCGTGTTTGTGACGTAGCGGACGAATGACAAGGAACGGCTCCAGCGGGGACACGCCTGGCTCACCGGATGACTTCGACTTGAGGAACAATGTAAGACTTTTGACAATGTAGCCTTCGTGTTTGTGACATAGCAAACAAATGGCAAGAAACAGCTCCAGCGGAGACACGCCTGACTCGCCGGATGACTTCGACATGAGGAACAATGTAAGACTTTTGACAATGTAGCCTTCGTGTTTGTGACGTAGCAGACAAATGACAAGGAACGGCTCCAGCGGGAACACGCCTGGCTCGCCGGATGACTTCGACTTGAGGAACAATGTAAGACTTTAGACCATGTAGCCTTCGTGTTTGTGACGTAGCAAACAAATGGCAAGAAACAGCTCCAGCGGGAACACGCCTGGCTCGCTGGATAACTTCGACTTGAGGAACAATGTAAGACTTTTGATCATGTAGCCGTGTTCGTGACGTAGCGGACGAATGGCAAGGAACGGCTCCAGCGGGGACACGCCTGGCTCATCGGATGACTTCGACTTGAGGAACAATGTAAGACTTTAGACCATGTAGCCTTCGTGTTTGTGACGTAGCAAACAAATGGCAAGAAACAGCTCCAGCGGGAACACGCCTGGCTCGCTGGATGACTTCGACTTGAGGAACAATGTAAGACTTTTGATCATGTAGCCGTGTTCGTGACGTAGCGGACGAATGGCAAGGAACGGCTCCAGCGGGGACACGCCTGGCTCACCGGATGACTTCGACTTGAGGAACAATGTAAGACTTTTGATCATGTAGCCTTCATGTTTGTGACGTAGCAGACAAATGACAAGGAACGGCTCCAGCGGGGACACGCCTGGCTCGCCGGATGACTTCGACTTGAGGAACAATGTAAGACTTTTAACTATTGTAGCCTTCGTGTTTGTGACGTAGCAGACGAATGACAAGGAACGGCTCCAGCGGGGACACGGCTGGCTCGCCGGATGACTTCGACTTGAGGAACAATGTAAGACTTTTGATCATGTAGCCGTGTTCGTGACGTAGCGGACGAATGGCAAGGAACGGCTCCAGCGGGGACACGCCTGGCTCGCCGGATGACTTCGACTTGAGGAACAATGTAAGACTTTTGATCATGTAGCCTTCATGTTTGTGACGTAGCAGACAAATGACAAGGAACGGCTCCAGCGGGGACACGCCTGGCTCGCCGGATGACTTCGACTTGAGGAACAATGTAAGACTTTTGATCATGTAGCCGTGTTTGTGACGTAGCAGACGAATGACAAGGAACGGCTCCAGCGGGGACACGCCTGGCTCGCCGGATGACTTCGACTTGAGGAACAATGTAAGACTTTTGATCATGTAGCCGTGTTTGTGACGTAGCAGACGAATGACAAGGAACGGCTCCAGCGGGGACACGCCTGGCTCGCCGGATGACTTCGACTTGAGGAACCATGTAAGACTTTTGACAATGTAGCCTTCGTGTTTGTGACGTAGCAGACAAATGACAAGGAACTCGCCTGCGGGGTACAGGGGCGCGGGGGTATCGCTACTTAGGGGGTGGAGGAAGGTGCGGGCGGCGGGCGTGAATACTGTGGTACACGCCGAACTTGCTTTCTTGCTTTCTCATGAAAAAACCTCTTCGAAATCGATGCATCCGTTCGAGAACAAAGATGCCACAGGTATGGCACTAAATAGAAGCGGAGTGTCATTTATGTCTGCTACTACTTTAAACGAAACTATACATCCGTGCACACGTCAATGTGTGTGTGTTCGCCCGTCAACACCCTCGACAAGGCGAGAACGGTAGTGAGTGGAGTGGTGCGGGGAGGGAGGGACGTGGAACGGGAACGCATATTGCGCGGGACCCTAGGAGGTTACGATTCTATATGTAATACTTGTACGGGCCAAGCTCGCACATTGCGGCTGCACGCGACCACACATTATCTAGGTTGCGTGTCACATACACCATAAACAGTTTCTACGTGACGTGGTCTTGTGTCTCCACAACATCAAACAACCTTAACATCATCATCTCTTCATGTATGGTGCGGGCCTAGGTGACAACCAAAGCCTGCGCCGTACATAATGGTCCTTCGAGCCGGATAGATACATAATGGTCCTTCGAGCCGGAAGCCTACGATGCCACAGACAGACAGACATTGTATAAATTTTTGTCGGGGTCAAAAATGTAATTGTTCCTTATTCCGTGTTTTTAGGAGGACGGCGTAGGAACAGCTAGCGACTGCTCCCCGGGGCGCCGCGTGTGCCTGCGCCTGTACATCGTGCAGCCCAAGGGGCTCCAGGAAGGCGAGCTGGTGTACTCGCCGCGCGCCGCGCCCGTACTGCAGGGTAATAATAGTTATTTATGCAACTCTAGTATAATAAGGGGTGTATTAAAACACGAATGTGTGATAATAGTATCACATGAGTGTTTTAATACCTAATTATTACAGTTGCATACAAAATTTTATCTACACCCATACTATGAATCCTCTATAATGGTTCTAAATCCATAGGGTGATGTACAGTGTTGTAAACACTATGAAAATTCCTGATAAGTTTATTGCTGAGTATCTAATACAAAGTAACTATGTTTATTAGGAAATTATTTATTGTAATAATTATTTAAATTTTGGATCGTGCAGTTATTGGAATGCAAATAATTTTTGTTCTATATTAGTAAATATCAAACAAAAATGGCGTGATACAATGTGAATTCGAATAAACAATAAGTTCCTTTTTTAAATTACTAAGCTGTGGTAGTGAACGGCGCGAACATGTCAATGGTATTTTTTTTTAATTCGTAAAGAATGTGGCTGTTTGATGAGTTAGGAAGGGATCGAGTTTGCGTTGCATAATGAAATTTAATACAACATTATAACACTTGTCTGGGTGATATAATGGTTATTGTTACACTGGGTGTTTTAATGTTGGCAATAAGCTAACTGTTTCAGAAACTTTTATAGAGGACTTATAGCATGGGTGTAGAGAAAATATTTTATTCTGTTTTTAGTATTTGTTGTTATAGTGGCAATAGAAATACATCTGTAAAAATTTCAACTGTCTGGCTATCACGGTTCAATAGATACATCCTGGTGACAGACGGACGGACAGTGGAGTCCTAGTAATAGGGTCTCGATTTTACCCTTTGGGTACGGAGCTCTAAAAAGGAATAATCGCTTTGCTTTTTCAGTAAGTTATTTTCCCGTAGTCTTGTTTCAGTTTTTTAACTTAAATCTTTTAACCAGAACTAGCGGACTTATCGCTGGAAGAGAAAGCAAGTGAAGCGCCGGCCATCGCGTCGAGTATCCTACAGCAGCAGAGCCAACAGCTGAAGAACTTACTGATGAGGTCTCAGGTAAAATTAGATCAGTAGTGCTATTTTTCATTGACTGATACACCAAAACATAAACCGTGTAGTTTCCTAAGTCACCGCTCGCGTAAAATGCCATTTGGGCGGATTTTTGAAACCGTCGTGTCAGTGAAAAATTATATTGTTTTACGCAGAAATCTTCAAAAATTGATGACTAAAAAAGCTGCGTGAATCGGAACGGATCCTCCATGAAAGTTTTCTTTGACATATCTAAGCTACAAATGTCAAAATTACAAGTGGTCAAGACCACTCGTTGCAAATCCTTCGCATACGACCGATTCAAAAATGCGCCCGTTTGGAAACGCTCGCACAAACCATTCGTAATGTGATTTTAAAAATGCGTTCCCTGAATTTCCGCCATGGACCTAGATCTCTTTTACCTACTGTGAAAAAAGCCACCATAGCCGAGTGCGACAAACAATACGATAACGGTCACCATCACAGGAGCAAAAGAGATAACGATCAAAGTGACATGTGGCAAGTTTAGATATAAGACGTATTTGGGTTGGATCACATTTGTCAGCACGGAGCAGATCTTTTCTATGATGCTATCCTTTTCCGTCGCTCAGAACCGTTATTTGCCAGAGCAAGAGAGAGCGACTGAACGCTATAGCATGCTATAGCATTCTGCGCTCTCTCTCGTTTTGGCAAATGACGGTTCTGAGCAACAGAAACAAGATTGGTTGATCAATTACAAATGTATTAAAAGGGATGAACCAAACGGCCTATTTCTTTTTTGACAGATCGATTTAAGTGATTGCTGCGCCATCTATCTTATGTGACTGTACTATTTCTTTTTTTTTTAAGTAAACCCCTCATTCGCAATCTTGTTTTTAACCGACTTCCAAAAAGGAGGTTATCAATTCGTCTCGACTTTTTTTTATGTTTGTTCAATAAGGAAGTTTCCTGGGTCAAAAATAAATTATTTGGTACGTTTAACAAAATAAAACGGCGCAAAATAATGTCACTTGTCTTGGAACATATCCATTTAACCGAGATTTTAGATGTATTAGTAGAGAAACTGATAGCGACCTTCCCGTCTTACTTTTCATACAAACGCATGTACGTGATTATGGCGTTATATTTGATCTTTCTTGAAAACTTTTAAACTCACAGGTATCTTGTGCGCTATTTCTAGGTTTCTATCGAAATAAAAAATTAAAATTTAGAAAAACAAAGTTAGTATTAGCCTCCAAAAATCTACATAATTGCACAAATTTTACCTGAACTTCGACCATTCATAAAGTACTCATAATATGTAAAGGTAAAGAAAATATTTTGATACAAACCTCCAAAATGTAATGGAAATTTTGAATACAAAATATTTATTTCACACATTTGTAAGGCTTACTGAAAAAAAAACGTATCACCTGTAACAAGTTTTATGAAATTTCCGCATCCTATGAATAGTTAATATTCGTTAAATGGATAGTTAATAATAATACTAATTTCATTCAATAGAATGCAAACCGTGCCCTTAGGCGCTATCTCTCTCTTTTTGGTTTGCCTCTTTTTTTAGCATTGCCCAGGATGAAACAACAAGCTTTTCAAACTATGCTCGCGTTGATGACAGAGCGTCCGGGAAGGGCCGCCTTAAGAGCGCTAATTGACTCCAAGAAACTATGACGTCTTGATTTCATACAAATACTATAGAAAATTTTTGTTTTGACCTTTTGGAGTTGTTGGAAACTTCCTTATTGTTCACGATTACTCAAAACGCCTGGACCATTTTTTTTTACTGTTTATTAAATCGGTGTACTTGTCAGGTGGCATAGAAATTTTATCGAAATCGGTTGAGTAGTTTCGGGGTGATGTCGGTTTTTTATTTAATAAAAATATTGAGAATGTATGATGTTTCGTTGTGTGGCAGACGCAGCCGGGAAGTCTCATCGGCACGCGGCCGGAGTCGCCCAGCGCGCCGCCGCCCCTCAACCTCATGACGCCAGACGCGTTCAGGTACAAACAGTACATACCCGTGGTTCGATTTATAACGAGTAGGTCCCTTCCATGTTGTATAAAATTATAGTACATTACAAATGCGTTATAATGGTTATTAACACACGAGGTGGAATTTCAGCCCGAGCCAGCGTAATAGAGCCGAGTGTATTTAACCAATATACGCACGTATATACGACGTTTTTCAACACACTTGCAAGGAAAAATACCTAATAAACTTTATTTTTTGATTTTAAATAAACTACACTGTAATTCACATTGTATTTTACCCACCGTTTTACTTTTTAATTGAGCGCGGCCTACATTAGTGGCAGTACGAAATTTGAAAAAAAAAAAACAATTATAGCAAATAGTTCAGTTATAGAATATTACTTCACTATTCGCGTTTATATTATAATCACGTGTTTCACTTGCTGCTTTATATATCTGTCGCAGAAGGCCGAGTAAAAGGGGGGTGGGAAGAGCACGGCGTGGCGTGATCGGCATGTGACATCCCGAGTGACTTGAACTACCCACTTAGTTACAGTACGAGAACAGACTATAATGTCAGGGTGAAAACTTACTTACAGTCTCGTCACCTTACCGATGCCGCCACATGAGAGACCTTACGTGAGCATTACAAAAATGTGACGGAAATCCAGTGCCCCGCCTCCGCACTGAATCATGAATCGCAACCACCATGTCTGGATTCCCTGGCCCCACAGAATTGAATACTGTGTATACACCTGGGCTTACCGTCTTGCTTTAAACAAACTGTCATTGTAATAAATCGGTACACCAATCCACATCAATTACAATAATCACAATTAAATGAGTCATGGCCAAGCCACAGCAAACTACACAAACGAGCTGTGCACAGTACGGCCGCTCGAACAAGATTGTCCCCCACTGTCGCTAGGTCGACCGGTTTTATATCTTGTTGCTAACGAATGTTGCCATTTAAAATCCAACCGTTGCATTTTATAGCAAACAACTTTCTCTTTGCACGTGTAAAATAATAAAAAGGGAATTTTGCATTGAACTCTCCGACATATCTAAAACCGGTTAAGTTAGATCCACTTTACAGGCAAGTGTGTTGAAAGTTAATTTAATTGCTAACGTGTATGTTTGCAGCTCCCCGGGCAAGCGCGACGAAGATGACCCTCCACTGTCGGCCACGCCCGACGTGGGCGGCAAGTCCAGGGCCTCCATCGGTGAGTCCACTATATATCTGTTCGCTGGTGGCTAAAAAACAAGTACTTATTAGCATGAATTGAACGGGTTTACGGTAGAGAGTCAGCTACTGGCCGTCATGTTTCGACCTCAGGCGTGACAACGGGTGCCGCCGGGAGGGACTGGTCAGCTCGGAGTCGATTTTTTGACTACTTAGTATTTCTTCTTATTTTGAATCTGAGGCATTTCACATTTGATTGGCTGTCTCGCTAGCACAATAAAACGTTTTTAAAGATTATTAAAAAATGTGTAACCATTTGTAGAAAAGTGGTTCATTAACATTCAATATAATTATATTGTGGATATTTTAGACATGTTTGTATATTGTGTAGACATTGACGACCTCCGTGGCGAAGTGGTCACCATGCCAGTCCGCCACCCAGAGGTCCCGGGTTCGATCCGCGGTCAGGGCAAGTTGGAAAATGGCCCTTTTCAAATTGTCCTGGGTCTTGGATGTTTATCTATATATGTATTTGTTATAAATATAGTATCGTTGAGTTAGTATCCCATAACACAAGTCTCGAACTTACTTTGGGGCTAGCTCAATCAGTGTTATTTGTCCCCATATATCACTGATTTATTATTATTTACATTGACTACATCGAACATTATGTCATCAAAATTTAAAATTTTTGATGACCTAATTCTCGATACACACACACACACAAACAATAAAAAAAACATGTCTACAATATGTAACATATAATTATATTGACAGTTAATGAAACACTTTTCTACAAATGAGACACATTTTTTAATAATCTTTAAAAATGTTAGACTGTGCGAGCGACACAGCCAACCAAATGTGAAATGCCTCTTAACTCGTTCGCAAGCATTACATGTTATATATAATGTGTCAACATTGTATTATATTATAAGTATTTATTATGCAAGACATAATAATAATATGACAAAGCCCTTCTAGCGAGTAGGCGACCAATACTGTGAAAATGAGTGAAAATGAGTTTCTTTGGCGTTTCTTCTCAGCAATGGAAGTTTCGACGCGCTGGTATCGGTAGCTTTTCTTTAAAATAAATTAAATTTCAATATAAATTACACGTAATGCAAATTATACTTATTGACGAGTAAAAGTGCCTGTAAAGGTCTAATTACTGAATAAACATTTAAATTTGAATTCAGTAGGTCTTTGTCAGGGCGAAGGTTCTACTAGAGGACGCACGTATACGATGCGTCTCGAGACACACTGATGTTAGCGTTGCGTCGCGTGGGCGACGTGAGCCACTCTCTTCGCCACTTGCCCTTAGTTTAGTAAATAAGCGACGTGGCTAGCAATCCGTTACTATTCTGATTCCTCTCGCCCACCATCACGCTAAAAGTGACCTCTTGAGTCTCGCGGCCATGGGCGTATGTATTGTCGCGAGCGAAAATTCGGGGAACTTCGTCAGAATGGTGCTAGCGAAACTAGGCCTTTTGTCCTTAAAGAATTAAGTCTAAAATTGTTTTGCGAGTTCCACTCACACATACACAAACCGACGCCTCGATGTTTCAGCGACATCAAAATACATTCGTCAAGTGTGGGAAATATTCGAGAAAAATGTAGACCTGTATGTCGTCGCATATAAAAAGGCGAACGAGTGCGCACCACGGTAGTTCACGGAAGCGATAACTTCGAAGCGAAGGAAGCCTACCCTAGTGCGACCACCTCGACGAGATACCTGGACCTCACCTGCTACGCGACTTGGACATCAGGAAGACCATCTTCACGTTCCAAACTAGGGTTCCGTAGTGAATAAAGACTCTCATACGAAGTTTGGCGTTTTTCTCCAAATCTCGAACCCCAGTTCCGTAACAGTATGTTCTGAATGTCATCAAAGTAAATGTGACTGTTGTTTGTACCAGGACCGTGCGGGTCGGAAGCAGGCAGCACCAGCGCACTGGTGTCGACGCACGCGCACGACAAGCCCGTGTCGGGCGGCTCCAGCCCCAGCCGGGAAGTGCAGCAGATCATGTCGCACGAACGAGACTACTATAAGGACATGGTAACGGATAACACTATGCTTTTTTATCTACACCCATGCTATAAATCCTCTACAAAAGTTTCTGAAACTTTTAGCTTATTGCCAACATTAAAACACCCAGTGTCATAGTAACGTGTGTGCGAGTGTTATAATGTTGTACTAAATTTAATTATGCAACGCAAACTCGATCCCTTCCTTACTCATCAAACAGCCACATTCTTTATGAATTTCAAAAAAAGAACATTGTTATGTACGCGCCGTTCACTACCACAGGTCCGTAATTTAAAAAGGAACCTATTGGTTATTCAAATTCTTGTATGCAACTGTAATAATTAGGTATTAAAACACTCATGAGATACTATTAACACACTCGGCTTTGCCTCGTGTTATAAACCCACTTTCTTGTTTTAATACCCCTTAGTATACTACAGTTGCATACATAACTATCCACCGACTTCCAAAAAGAAGGTTATCAATTCGTCGCGATCTTTTAGGGTTTCTATGTATGTTCACAGGTTAGTCCAAGACGCCTGGATTGATATGGAAAATTATTTTTTTGTTTGTAAGGGTATACTTGTCAGTTGGTTCCATTTTTTTTTTTCAAAATCGGTTGTGTAGTTTGGGGCTCAAGTCGGTTTGTAGTTTTCTGAAATTTATATTACTATACCAAAGATTTACTCTTCTGACATATGCACCTCGGCGCTAAGCGGTCTCATGAGACCGGTCGACGATGGGCAGATTTTTTAATACCTTGTCGTTATTCACAGGACGAGGAAGAGAAAGAGTCCCAACAAACTCCCGTGGGCGAGGCGAACATAGAGCAAGCGATCTCGTCCGGCGGCGCACTGTTCGCGGGCGAGCTGTTCCCGGGCGAGGCTTTGCCCCCGCCCCCGCCGCACCCCGCCCCACCCGCGCCCCTCGTGCACTCCAGTGAGTCTAAAGCGCACTACACACCAAAGTCGCCGACTCGCCGACCAGAGATGAGCGTTGAATGAACGAACGGTTTATTTCAACCGTTTAACTGGCGTGAACTATTAGACTAGTTTACCGTCGAATGATAAACCAGTTTACTCGTGAACGCCTTTTTTTTCGGGACTATCAACGTCAACATGTTCGTTCGGGACTAATCGTGTCGTGATCGTGACTCTTCGTCGTTTCGCTACGCCACCCGAAGCAAGCAATCTGTTCGCTTCATTCATACTTTAATATTTGCCGATATGCCTGTCTTTGTCGCGCGCGCATGCGCAAAATCAATTGCACTAAGCGCAATTCGATTAAATGATCTCTATTGTCATACGTATAGATTATATTTTTATTTGTTTTATTAATTTAATTTGAATTTACATTACGCGTGGGTCATATTTTTTTGTGTTGATTGTAAATAAATAAATAGTGTGATAGTCAAGTTCTTTTTTTGACGTAAATTCTTGTAAAGTGTAAAGAAAATAGTTAGGTACTTTTCTAAAGAACAATAGAACGTATGTGATAGTGTTTATGTGATTAGTGATACTTTTGTGATTAAACGAACGAACTCTGAGTGGATAATTTATTTATTCGTAAGTCGTTTTCTATAAATATTAATAATGTCGGCTCGGAATTTACTAGTGTCTTATGGCACCATTTTGAAAATATGCTAAAAGTCTAAAAGCTATTTGTAATGAATGCAGAGATGTCGCTCGCTCATAATTCAGTCAGGTGGCAAGCGAAAACGACATTAAGTCCAAACATATTTTTTATTACTAACTGCTAACTAGTACTACTACTGGGAACTAGAATTATATGAAAAAAAATCTAGATCCCGTTTATCAGTCTACATTTATGGAATGCTGCTCATTTATGGAATGAATTACCATCTAGTATTAAAGATTCAACTACCTTATATTCCTTTAAAGCTAGGGTTAAAATCTTTTATGAAGATTCCTGACCAGGATTGAGTTATTTATATATATATTATGTATTTTTATATATTTATGTTTATATGTATGTGTATGTACATTTATTTATAAATTTGGATGTATAGTTGCCCATAAGTGTTGTACCATGTTCCACCCTACTCAATGTCATTCTTTCCTTTGGTTTTGGGTTGACTGGAAGAGATCCCTTAAAGGGATAAGTCCTATTTGTACAATAAAGAATTTACATAACATAACATAACATAAGACTAGAAACTAGTTAACGACGTTAACGTTGTCATTGAATCGTGCAATAAAAGATTAGTTTACGTTGTCATAGTTCATTGAATGTGATTTCGTCGACGACGTAAACTAGTCGAAAATTAGACTGTTTTATAAACTAGTTTAAAGTTGACGGAAAACGGTCTAGTTTAGTTGACGACAAAACCGTCGACGACCCACCACTACCGCCGACACAACCCGGCGGCCTATGTCGAAAGAATCATGTCGGCAACCTGCGCCCGTGCGTATTGCCCGCCGACACGACGACGGCTTGCGTACGCAAGCGCTCAGTTGCCCGGCGACATTTGAGCTGTAGTATATCCAAGCTCTCTCGACGCACGGCAATCACTAACTGCCAGCCAAATAAGTTCCTGATGTCGAGCCGCCGACATGCCGCCGACATAGTTTTCCGACTTGCAATGAGTGAAGCCGCCAACCTAGCCCGCCGACAAAAAGTTGCCGACATATGTCGGCGGATCGGCGGCTTTGGTGTGTAGAGCGCTTTATTCATCCACGGAAAGAAAAAAACTAGTGGAAGTGCTACTTGAATAAATTAGTATGGGAACCGCTGTCGCCAAACTCACACTAATAAACCACTCATCACATGTGCATTACACACAAACAATCGTTTAATTGGTTGTTTTTATTTATTTTAATAATGGCATTTAGGTACAAGAATAAGTACTAGTACTCATGTACAGAAGTCTTACTCAGGTTAGAAATTCAAAGAAATAATTATACTTATTGTGGTTAGCGCTATGGTTCAATTTAGCTCGCGTCAGAACTCCTCACCTCTTCGTTTGGATACCTAGACATTCATTGCAAGCTAATTTCATTCTTATTCCTCTGGACAAACGATTCATGTAACTGAATTTTCCCCTCCGGAGTGGTCGCCGTGCGCATATTAATAATGTAGGTATATATATGAAATAGCACGGCGTGACGTCATAGTTTCTTGGACCCAAATAGCGCTCTTATTATCAGTTTTTCAGCATGAATAAATCTAAAATCACGTTGAAAATACATATGATCAATTAAAAGTGACATTATTTTACGACGTTTTATTCTCTTACCAGTACAAAATCATTTATTTTTGACCTTGGATAGTACCCAATTATGTTACGCGCGCCACGCCCACTTAGCACTTTCACCTTTTTTCTCTTCAGTGCATTCATCATTGGGTCACGTGTGGGTATGTTAACATGCCAGTCCGGCGCTCTGAAAGCTTTGGTATACTTTCCAGATAGTCCCATAGCAATTTTGAGTAGCTTGGATGTGAAGCCGGTTTTTAGTTTTGGAAAATGTATCCATTCAGAACGTTTTTCCTGAGAAACATGAAAAAAATATTTATTTATTTTTTATCTTTCCAGATAGCGACACGTCATGGCCCCAGATCTCCATAGCTCAAATAACCGAAGCCAATCAACGCAAAGCCTCCAGCGACAAAGGGCTCTCCCTTGGCAACACGAGCGGACACTCGCTGGGCAACACGAATGCCCTCGGGCTGACCGTAGTCAACCCCGCGGGCAACGTGTCTGGGCACGCTTTGGGCAACACGAGCGGGCACGCGTTGAGCGTGGGTAACCTCAGTATAGAGCCTCCCCCCGTGCCGGCTGCACCTGCGGTGGCTGCGTTGTCAGCCGCTGATAAGGCGAGACTGGAAAGCTTGGACCATAAGATTGACAAACTTAGAGGTGAGTTGATGATAGTATAAGGAAAAGTACCCATATTACGTGACCCTTGTAGGGGGAAGGAGGTTCGTCAAAATACTACGCCAATCAACGCAAAGCCTCCAGCGACAAAGGGCTATCTTTCGGCAACACGAGCGGGCACTCGCTGGGCAACACGAGTGCCCTCGGGCTGACCATAGTCAACCCGGCGGGCAACGTGTCTGGGCATGCTTTGGGCAACACGAGAGGGCATTAGAGAGTTTGGACCACAAGATTGACAAATTAGAGGTGAGTCGATAAGTGTAAGAACTCTTGAGCATTATGCCCATATTTCTAAACTCGCCAATAGGCTTAACTCAGCGTCTTATGCTATTAGGAGAATCAGACAATTGACAGATGTAGCAACTGCTAATTTAGTTATTTTCATTGTCTGATGTCCTACAGGATTCTTATATGGAGGAGTGCAGCTGATATACAGACTATTTTTATTTTACAAAAAAAGAGCAATTCGTTTTAGTTATGGTTTAGGATCGAGAGACTCCCTAAAAGATTTTTTTAACAAAATTGAAAACATATTTGACATACATAAATATTTGAAAATATAATGTTTATAAGATTAGGAAACGGCGATAGAATTAGCTGTAAGCAATTGATCTGACGTCAACAACTACTTATTATGAAATCGAAAGAAAAAACTGACAATTATCAAGTGATACAGATATCCAAAGATAAATAAATGATTTTTGACTTTGATTTTGACTCTGTGTGTTGTCCGCAGGATGTTCAAGGTCTAAATATGGGCAATAGGGATGTGAACTAGATCTTACAAATATGATTCAATTTCGTCAGTTAGTTTTATTTAAAATGAATGTACCTTTTCGGTTAAACTAAATAATTATAAAGAAATATATACGGACCAATAACACACATTGATCTGCCCCAAAGTAAGTTCGAAACTTGTGTTATGGGATACAAACTCAATGATACTATATTTTATAACTAATATAGATAAATATCCAAGACCCAGGCCAATCTGCAAAAGATCATTTTCCATCTTGACGTGATCGGGGATCGAATGCGGGATAGCGTGGCATGATGACCATTAGGCCACAGAGGTCTACAAAAATCACATTAGTATAAATTGCAAAAATACAGCAAAGTTCCGGAGTGGGGGTTGTGATGTCACCGGCCTGTAAAAATCGTACGAAACCGTAAAGTTATTGCAAAATTTAAATGCGCTTATCTTCGTCATTATTTTTTTTTTTTAAGATTAATATTCATTTTAAATAAGGGTCATTTTCGAAGGACACATTAGAAAATCATACAAAAATTAATATAAATTTATCAATCAAAAATGCCCACGGATTGTACTTGGCTCAAAGGTACCCATTACGCTAGCTGCATTTCCTCTTTGAATAGCAATGGATATCCTTTGAACCAGGTACCAGCCAGAGCGGTACCTGGTTCAAAGTCGTCATTATTGTTTCTCAGAGAAAAATAAAATTCGTGTATATATTTCAGTAATCTAACCTAATGGATTAAAAATGTTTTTTTTTGTCGACATTTCCCTTTTATTAACTAAAAATATGTACGAAATGTTTGTTACAGAGCTAATAACAGCGCAAAGTCACGAGGTGCGAGCACTCCGCGATGCGGTGGGCAGCCCGCGAGCGCTGATCGACTCCGCGCTCGACGAGCACGCTCAGCGCACCGCCAACGCCGTGCACAACGCTCTGCATGACGGGTAACTTATTTTTCCCTATGGTGCCTGGTCCAAAGGACATCCATTGCTATTCAGAGAAACAACGCATATATATATATATATATATATATATATATATATATATATATATATATTTATTACGCTAGCTGCGTTGCCTCTCTGAATATATATAGGGGCAAATTACACTGATTGGGCTAGCCCCAATGTAAGTTCGAGACTTGTGGAGATACTAACTCAACGATACTATATTTTATAACAAATACATATATAGATAAACATCCAAGACCCAGAATAATTTGAAAAAGGCCATTTTCCAACTTGCCCTGACCGGGAATCGAACCCGGGACCTCTGGGTGGCGGACTAGCATGGTGACCACTACGCCACGGAGGTCGTCAAATGGGTATAGTGGTAATGGGTACCTTTGAACTGGGTACAATCCGGGCGGGACATTTGATTAATATTTTTTTTTAATTTTTTATTACCTAACATGTAATATTTGTTATACCTGATTAATTTTTGACTTATGATGAAATAAACTAATAATTTTCCGCTTGGTCTAATGGTTGACTGGCAGAGGACGCCATATGGCGTCAAGTCCGCCGTTTGTACACTTTTGCCGTGTGAAATAAAGTTAAAATAAATAAATATAAGTTCCTACTTATGGTCAGAGATAGATATGAGATTGTATAATAGCGGGCTGTACTTAACAAAGCGACATAGATATAGTTCAACGATTTCAAAATAAAGTGCTGCGGGATATTGTTAACGCTCCGTGGTATGTAAGAAACGACGACCTGCACAGGAACCTTAATATACAGTTCATTGACAAAATTATAAAAAAGTACGCCGAAGCACACGAGTTTAGGTTGCTTCACTATGTGAACGTTGAGGCGATCCAGCTCCTTGACAACACAGACATTGTGCGAAGACTTAAAAGAACTAAACCGTTCGAACTAATGTAGTGACATATGTGAATAATAGTGAAAAATAGTGACAATGAAAACAAAAGACAGAGTGCCTCCCCCTTAATAGAGACAGTAAGAAAAGTGCCGATGGACACATTCTTATAAATTAAATATTTTATAAAACTAGGTCAATGATAAATTACTCATTAGTCTGAGTTTAGGCTAGATCGTAATATAATTAGCGTATTTATATACTTATGGCATGAAAAAAAAAACTTTTGGTCAGGAATAGATATGACATTGTATAATAGCGGCACTGAACTTAGCTGCAAGTAAATAATCCAACTATTATGAAATCAAAATAAAAAATGACAATAATCAAAGGATACAAATATTTATCCAAAGATAACTATTTGTATCCTTTTTACCTTGAAAAAAAAAACGAGGCATTTTAAAAAAAAATATTGATTACGTTTTGTTCTCGTATTATATGACGAAGCATTTAGTGTGAATATTTTGATGTTGCAATATTTTATATACAATGTGGAAGGGACATAATCGTAATAAATCAAACCACAAGCTATTATACTAGATCACTATAGTGTAATGAAATTAAAATAACAGTCAAAAAACTATAAAATAAATTGGCACTTAATTACAAAAGTGCGGTGGTACGGACAATTTGTAGGGGAAGGTCGTTTTTTTTTTTTTTGTTAGTTGACTTATATTTTAATTTTATTATACTATAGTCCATTTGTTTAGGTATTTAAAAGAATGTAAACAATCTTGACATGTCTTTTTGATGAAATATACACTTTATAAATCAATAGCTTTGCAAATTACAAATAAATTATCTAATTTATAATTTATCAAATAAATAATTTGTAATTTGCGAAGGTATTGATTTATAAAGTGTATATTTCAATAAAAAGACATGTCAAGATTGTTTACATTCTTTTAAATACCTAAACAAACGGACTATAGTGAACTATTATAACGCGTGGTTCGATTTGTGATGGGCATATCCCATTTACAGTGTATGTCTATTGTATATACTTTATCTGTATTTAATATAGTTGGGAGCGTATCTCCCGCGCCGGCGAAGCCGCGGCCCGCAGCGCGGCTCAGTCGGCGGGCGTGGGCGCGGCCCGCGCTTTGGAACCACTGGCCCAGGCGCTGCAACACGAGCTAGCCGCTAAGTTGAGCGCCACTGACCAACTACTACGGGATAACATCGATAAATTGGCCACTAGCAAGGTACTTTTATTAAAGTTTAGGTATGCGTATTTTCCAAATGAAAGGAGGAGCAAGTATTATAAGGAATTTTATTGTGTTTATACAGGGTTACTGGTAACTAACGCAAAACCTCTTAACATCGTAATCAGAATCTTAACATAATATAGATATGCAAGAAAAAAATAAAAAAAATCTAAGAAAAAAAAGGAATCTTCATAGAAACTCGACCAGGTGATCAGTGAATTTGTATGGGAAGCCAACTTTTTTTTCTGCAATTTTCGCCTTTTTTCTTGCAGATCTATATTGTGCTGGGGAGTCTGATTTCGATGTTAAGAGGTTATGAGTTAGTTACCAGTAACCCTGTATATTTATTTATTTATAACTAGCTGCTCCCCGCGGTGTTACCCGCGCCTAAAGTAGCCTATTTGTTATTCCAATGTGTCAGCTTCCTGCGTATCAAATTTTCTCAACATTTGTCTCGCCGTTTGCGCTTGAAGAAGTAACAAACACACACACTCACAAACTTTCGCCTTTATAATATGAGCGTAATCAGCTTCCGTTTGTTGACAGACTGTGATGGAGCGCCTCAGCACTTCAATAGCTAAATCCCTATCGGAAATGGTCCGCGACTCGTTCCGGGAAGCTCTGCTGGAGAGCGTGCTGCCCGCCATGGAGAAGGCGCACGCGCAGATCTTCAGGCAGATCAACCAGGCATTCCAGAACGGCACCAAAGAGTGTGAGTACAATTAAATAGTACAATACTGCAGAGGTAGGGATATAAGGCATTGCCGGACGAGTACTTTTATCTCTTCAAACAGGACGGTATCACGGTATGTACAAAGGTAGAAAGTCAATGTTGTATGAGGCATTTATTGCTATGGAACAAATCGCAAGAAGCCACATATTATTTTGTGTGTACCGACATGTGGATTATGTGTACCGACACTTTGGGAGCAATGGTGTTTTTCGATGGGTTGATGGTGATTCTGTTGACCTCAATTTCCAAAGTACCAAAGACTTTCTGCCTTTGCGCATACAGTATCTCTTCGAACAGGGACATTGGAAAGGGGGGTAGTTGATACTTGAGTAAGTTCCTAAGTTCAGAATCTGAATGTTTGGTGTTGTAGGAATGCATGTGGCTCCAGGTCAGGGAGTTGAGGAGTCAATGTTAAACATTTGAACTTCTTTATCGCGGGAAGTATTAGGTCAAAAAATTCTTTTTACAAACCAAAATCGACACTTTTTTAGAGAAGCGCATGGCTTTGACGATATAAGCGAAAATCAGAAAAAAAAATGCCCGACACTATCCGAGGTTTTTGCTCCCTTCCCAAGTTTTTATAGGCTCCTCGAGGTCAAAAACTTTAATTACACACCCCATATCTGCGTCCAGGTAGAAAGTATTTGCCGACTTGACTATTAATCGGAAACCGGAAAATGGGATATATTTAACTTGCAAGATTTGATTGACATTACAGACAGGCAGACAAACGGGACAGGTGAGACTAAATAAAAGCTTGTTAAGGGGATACATGAATTTGATTTCGGGGTCCAGTGCTGCCTACATTTGAAATAATTTATTTTAAAAGAAATGGAGATATCATTTAAAATTTTGTCTTGACCAAGCTCTAGATAAACCTTCAAACTATTTTATGATCTACAGTTTACAGTTTTTAAAAGAGAAAGTAAAGCTTTTTTACGCACATTAGCTAAAACTGGCCGTTTGCGCAAATAAGTAAATAAATATATAAGGACAAATTAAACTGATTGAGCTAAATCTCAAAGTGAATTCGTGACTTGTGTTATGAGATACTAACTCAACGATGCTATATTTTATGACAAATACATCTATCTATCTATTATATATAAAAGAAGATACTAAATGACTGACTGACTGACATATCAACACATGGCCCAAACCACTGGGTCTAAAAACTCCAAATTTGGCACATAGGTTCCTTATAAAATCTAGGGGTACACTAAGAAAGGATTTTTCAAAATTCACTCTCTAAGGGGGTGAAACGGGGGTCCAAAGTTTGTATGGACAAACAAGATTAGTTTGACCATTTTTTCGAAACTTCGCAAAAGTACTCCCGGCGATAAATAAAGACATACGTGTTTTAGGATTTTTCAAAATTCATTCCCTTAGAGGGTGTAACGGGAGTCCAAAGTTCTTATGGAGAAACAAGTTTATTCGAGAGTATGTAAAAGTATTCCCGGCGGTAAATAAGTAATACATGTTTCAGGATTTTTCAAAATTCATCCTCTATGGGGATGAAACGAGGGTCCAAAGTTTGTACAGAGAAAAAATATTAGTTTGACCATTTTATGCGAAACTTCGCAAGAGTACCCCCGGCGGTAAATAAGTGAATATGTATTTTAGGATTTTTCAAAATTCATCCCCTAAGGGGGTGAAACGGGGGTCCAAAATTTGTATGAACAAACAAAATTAGCTTGACCATCTTGAAGCGTTCCGTCGCTCTCTTTCGGTCAAGCAAATGACAGGAATGGGAACGAGAAAAGAAGAAACTGACTAACTCATATATCAACGGGTGCATATTGTCTGATAGAACAACATTTGATATAATTACATTTGAATAACGTTCACAAATTATTCAATTTACATAATCGTTCATATATATTTTTAACTTCTATAATATTCATTTAATTTTTATTCTAAAAAATATAAAATCATTTCTATAACGTTTTTGTAAACTAAATATCACCTGTTATATAACTTGTGCGGTATACACGTCAAAAAGTATACCTTTAAAAAGAATACTGTTTAAACAAAATATCAATCAAAACATAGGAGAGGCCCATTTTCGACTTCTACACCGACGAAGTCGCGGGTTAAAGCTAGTATATAGATAAACATCGAAGACTAATGACAATTCGAAAAAGGCCATTTTCCAACTTGCCCTGACCTGATGGCCGGGGATCGAACTCGGAACCTCTAGGTGGCTTACTAGCATGGTGACCACTACGCTACAGAGGTCGACAATTGTGACCACGAGACTCTAAAATGATTTGTATGAAATACTTTTCAAAATATTCACAGTTGGTAATCCGCAATATGCTTCGTCAACATTATTTTCACAGTTAGAAATCCGCGACATGCTTCGTTGTGTTTTTCACAATTAATAATCGTTTTTGACCTTTTTTCACGGTAAATTGTACATAAATATGGATCAATTTCTGTTATCATAATTCTAAACAATTTAAGTAACACCAATTGTTAAATACTTGCTGTAACGTATATAATGTAACTTTTTAATAAGCTGTCAATTTAAGTCAGTATCTTGAGATAACAATGTTTAAATTGCCTGTCATGCTGTGTGTACACGTTTTTTGGGTCTCTGTCTAGAGCAAAGTGTCTGTAAAGTCTTAGATTTAATCAAAAGTGATTGTGACCTTTTGTGTATGCCATAATAAACAATAAACAACATGCTTCGTCAATATGTTTTCAACACGTTAGCTTGGAAAGTGATATTTACCACACTGACTTTACCTATGTAATGCCATTTATTACGCACACATTCGAAATCGTGCGGTAAATAGTATTTACCGCACAAGTGCGTTAAAGTAGTTTTAAAGGTTTTAGGAATAAGATTCTATAAATCCAAAATATCAAATATTATTTTTGAAATTTATACTCTGCATGCAGCCAGCCTCATATCAAAACCTTGTTTGACTTAAATTATTTCATTTTATTTATTAATTAAAATTCTTGTAACAACACTAAAATGAATTTATAAATTTGTTCTGTTTAAAAATTTTTTTTTAAAATATTCGTTTGGCTGTTGGTGGATCGATTTCTGTGTCTTTCATATCACTACAGACTCGCGAATGCGCGAAGTGCGCCTGAAAAATAAAATGTAAGCGCGCCATATTTCAAATTTTCTTTAACGAGATTTATTGTAAGTGTTTTATTATTGAAGATTTGGTTTCTCACTAAGTGTTGAAAAACGTAGTACCTGCGGCACACGTGTGTATTGTTCATCACAAGTCTCGGCTCCATAGACACACGCACGGGCTTTGTCCGCTTGTGAGTCAACCCGCCTGGACTGTAATGAACAACTTACCACACTTGTATCATAAACTACTATATGAAATGATGTGGTTTTGTGTGGGCAGTCGCGGCGAACACGGAAGCGGCTGCGCGAGCAGCGGCGGAGCGCGGCGGCGCGGCGGCGACGGCCTCGCTGCGCGCCGCGCTCGAGCGACACGCGGCCGCACTCGCCGCAGCCACCGCCGCCAACAACGCGCCCGCACACGCGCACCACCTCACCAACACGCTGCAGGAGGTCACACACAGGTAACGACAATACTATATTATGCTATTGGGTATTTTCCTGAGTCAAAAATACAGGGTGGCCAAAAAGTCGTGGATCAAACGAAACAGGGAGATAAAGGAGGTAATTTCCAACAAAAAATCTTTCCCCAGCATGGCCATAACTTCATTGCACGAAAAGATATGAATTATTTTAGTTTTTTCAATAAAACTACCGAGTTTTTTTACAATTTAATCAGTAAAGAATTAAATTGATTAAAATCAATAAAACAAAAGGTGTTGTATTATGAGTCGATAATGTATCAATGCTACAAAAATTGTATTGCAGCTCTTGGTATCAAACTTAACGAGCAATGATTTTTTTTCCGTAAATTTTAAAGCGTTACAAAAAATTACTTCTCACTTTAAGAGCACTTATTTGAAAAAAAATGTATTGAAGTTATGGCCATGCTGGGGAAAGATTTTTTGTTGGAAATTACCTCCTTTATCTCCCTGTTTCGTTTGATCCACGACTTTTTGGCCACCCTGTATAGTACATTACTGCAGAGGCCGGGAAATATGGCGTTGATGGACGAGTAGTTTTAATTACGAGTCCGACTATACATGATACATGTATAGTGCTTTTCTCAACAAATGTGAGGAAATCATTAAAGAAATAACCAGAAATATGCAAACATTTACCGAAAGCCATTAATGTTTACTGCAAAGAGTATCTTCTATCTAGAGTTTAAAAGAAATGAAACTGCTTTCCCGCGTTTTTTAGTGCAAAGGAAACATGCCCATACGGCACGGTCACATTTTACGCAAAAAAATGTAATACCGTAGATTTTTTTTTACTATCGCTATGAAAATTAAGCTTATTTTCGTGTTATTTTATAACAACATTATTTTTTTTAATAAAATTGTGGTCATTAGAATGTAAATAACAGTAAATAATGCTCAAAGAGTGCATTTTGTTATTATGTGCTAGCAATTGGCTGTATGACAAGTTATGGAATAAAACGCTTAATGTCTTTGCTAAATGTAAAAACAGAAATGTCGTCAATGTCACTGTCTTGTCATTCTGAATACACTTTATTTTCATACTACTTTCCCGGCCTAGTCCAGCAAAGTAATGCACGAGCCAAGAATTACAAACTTCGTGTCTTCTTTTTACTACAATAATATGCCTACATTTCCGAGCATGTTTGAGAAAAAATATTTATTGTTAAGAAAACAAAACATCGCAAAATATTTTCACTTGCCTTTGAACATATCCATTTTAACGCGATTTCAGATTTATTATTGCAGAAAAACCGATAATAAGAGCGCTATTAGACTCCAAGAAACTATGACGTCATCAGAAAATGGTTGTTTTGACGTTCAGAAAAAAGTATCTGATTTGACTTGTTGGAAAATAGCGGATTACTTAATAAAGGATGGATTTACATCGAGGGCCAAAGGTGAAGCACGATCAAGTAAAGGATTCTTTGAAGAAAAGGAAAGTTAAAATTAATTAAAATGCACATTAAAAATTGGCACAATTAATAAAAATTAAAAGTAATTGTATTAAATTCAAACAAAATTAAGTGATTTTTTTTTTAATTTAAACACAAAATAATTAATAAACGTGCTTTTCATTCAATAAAAATTTTCAGTGGAAAAAAAAGCTTTTGAGAGGGGTATGATATAATAGTATATATAATGCAATAAAGGACGGATTAACATTGAGGGCCACAGGTGATGCACAAGCAAATGAAAGATTCTAACGTCTAAATCACAACCTTAATGAATGATTCATGATGATTAAATCGCGAACGAAAAGGGTGATTCAATTGTTAGAATCCTGAGAGACGCAAGTGATTCAAACAAAGTGACGAATACTATGAGATACTATAAATATCCTATGATAATAAAGATATATTTAAATTGAATTGACATGACCCTCGTGAAAAACGAAGTTTATTTTTTTTTTGTTGATAATGGAATTATTTCAACATTGCTTATTATTAAGATGGAGTGACCGTTGTTGCAGCGTGCTGGAGAAAGAGCTGTCGTGGTGGCGCGAGCAGGCGCGCGCGGTGGCGCTGCAGATGTCGCGCGCGCACACGCCCGCCACGCCCGCCTCGCACTCCGCCACGCAGGACAGACAGGTCAGCTCACACACTCTGTCGGTCTCAAGCCGAGGATACATGCTTGTTACTCGCACAAAAGCATGCCACTAGGGAATATGCACGTATTTTTAAGCTATTGCATAGCTTTTATCGCGGGCTTTGGCGCGGCGATCGAATCCAGAAATTTCGTAACGCAAATTAAACCCAACATTCGTATAACGTCGTTTCAGTTCGGAGACTTCAGCACGATGTTTGTGTGCATGCGACTCGTATATTTTTTAAGATTCAAAGGTTCCAAAGTTAAAATGTTTATTCAGTAATTATACCTTTAGAGGCACTTTTACACGTCAATCAGGATAATTTACGTACGTGTAAAGTATATTAAAATTTAATTTATATTTTGAGAAAAGCTACCGATAACGACCACTGCTGAGAAGAAACGCCGAAAGAAACTTATTTTCACAGTATTGGTCGCCTACTCGCCAGAACGGCTTTGTCATATTATTGTTTTCATTAATCTAATTTTTCCCATTGTTGGGCAAAGGTCTCTCCCATCTTCTTCCACTTATCTCTTTTTTGTGTTAGACTCGACCATCCTTTTTGGAATGCGTCGAGGTCGTCTCGCTTTCTTGGCCTACCCGGGCGTCGGCACCCATTTTTAGGCAACCACTGTGATTCTGGCCCATCTCTTGCATCCTACTGATGAAGACATATTATTATTATTGTCTTTTAATTAATAAATATCTATAATATAATACAATTTTGACACATTTATTGCTTGCGAACAAGCTAAGTAGTCAAAAAAGCGAAGCCGAGCTGACCAGTCCCTCCCGGCAGCACCCGTTCACGAATTGACTGAGTTGTTAATCTGCTTAATAAAATCCTTTTCATCTCATCTACTCAAAAAACGATGTTTTCATCCCAAAACATTTGGAGCTAAAGTTACTGGTTATTCTCTCGGGACTAAAACGTGAAAATGAAGATCTCTAGGGATTAAAACCAATTTGAAAACAGAACACGAGTTTTATCTATGTACAATCAAAAAAAAATGTTGGCAGTTCAGCAAAAAAAAAAAGAGAAGAATTTTGTTTTAAAATGAAAAATAATTGGCACAGTCTTTGTGAGTTTTTAAATTTGGCATACATATCGTCTTCAACGTGGATGAATGTAGGTTAAAATTTTTAATGTTCTTTGCTTCGGAAAAAGGAATAAGTATTATTAAAAAGCGCAATTTTCCCTTTGATTCAAGTAATTACAGAAGTTTTAGGTTATTTGTATTGAAATGTAATGGATACTTTTTCGTGAGTTTAAGCCAATAGTGAATAGTTGTCAAGTTTACGTATCAAAAGGTATGAAGGACCAGACCACGCAAACAAAGTTATGAGTAAACATTTTATCTTAAGTTGGTGGTCTTCGAAAAAATATTTCTTATTATTTATTGTATGAAAACGACATCAAACAAAGGTAAGTATCAAATTGTCGGTTGAAGTCTGTTAGGTATTGTAGGTTTTCTACTGTTCTTTATATTCTGTTTTGTATTTGCTAGTTTTTCTCATAGATGGAGATGAAAAGTAGAGCGTGCTACTCGGGTACGGTTATATTTTTATCTCGGGCGATATGCATTAATCCCTTGCTACACTCAGGATTCCACCGTAGAATCACTCGCTCCACTCGTGATTCAACTGTGGAATCCTTCGTTTCGCTCTGGATTCAAAGTAGCGCCCTCTGGTTTCTATACCTATGAAAAATCCTTACCCCCCCCCCCCCCTTCATCAAAAATTTGAAATTGATCTTGGTGTACATAAAGAACCCATCCCATTTTTTTTTTTAATTTTGACCATTGTCTAAATAGTGTTTAAATCTGGCATTTGAACTGAAGTATATTATATTGCGTATTTTGCTAAAAAGAACTGTTTCTTTCAGAGAACGCACCGCACAAGGAATTGTGTTGAGGAATCATTACCGTTTCTTTTACAAGTAAAAATTTGCTCCCTTTTCTCAGATGTACTTATAATTTGCTGTCCATCAAAGTATTATCGTATCTATTTAGTAGGATTTAAAAACAGCTGTATTTATAGTTAAATCAGCGAACTATAACTATAGATGAGTAACCTCAAACCTTATCATCGCAAAAAAGCCCTACAAATGCGTATAATGGTGGCACATCACGGTGGCTATTTGTATTTGCGTACTTGCCATGTTTGACAAACATTTGCCATGTGTGGACAGTATTTGACAAATAAGGCCAATACCAAAAACGCGTACCCAGGTTATCCAGGTACTTGTCGGATTTTCGACGCACATCAAAGATATAAAATAGGCAAATATGTTGGTATGTTTTCGATACCTAAACGGGGAGTGACACAGGCCGGGCTATGATGCAGCTTTATACAGCCGCTACTGGTTGGCGTGAAGTAACGTCAATAACGGTACGGACGGAAAACGAGATGTAGTTTTTAAGTACCACCTACTTGAACGAACTTTTAGTGGGGTAATTTCTTGCGATTCATTACGCTTCCATAGTGGTATAGTTCGCTGAGTAAAATTCATGAATAAAATACTAAAAGTCTGTACGCAGAGAGTTGATAAACTCAGTGCTTCTTAAGTAATAAAAAATTTCGGTCGCTGATTATTTATACAATGTTAAACAATTGTTAACTGTATAAAACAGAAAACAACACGCAAACACCCAAAAAAGTCGCTCGAAGCGCATTCGAGAGCAGACTGGCAATATGGCCGCGGTTGACATCAACTGCGTGCCTCGTACCACGAAGACGGCGAAAGTGGGAACCAAGCGACGGCCGCTATACAATTTGCGATAAATAAGCGACAGTCGCTAATCGGTGACGAATTACAACATTTATCAACTCTCGGCGAACAGACTTGCGTGTACTGTACTACTTGCTCGATTATTCAATAGCTATCTTTGAAATAAACACGTTCATAGGTTTGTTTAACTTCCATCTTAGACCGCCATTTTTTACTGAATTAGATATTCAATTAGTAAATCCTACATACGTAAAGTACTAAACTAGTAACTCTTAGTGCGTTAATTCTCACATTGATCGTATGAAGATAGTTTTACTTGTCCAAACAGAATATTTGGTGTGACAACTAGGGCTTCCAAATACCGGATATTTTAAATACCGGTATCAATACCGGAAAAAAAATCAAAATCAGTCTTAATACCGGAATTCCGGTATTGAGGTGGAAATTAATATTTCTTTTACAAAAAGTTTTTTTTTTTTGTAATATTAAGCTCAAATTAGATTATAGGTTATTCAAAATCAACATTTATTCATATAACATAATAAATCATCACAGCTTTACCTAATTCAACTTGAAATATTTATGATTTTCTTTTTTACAGTTCTAACTAGCATCAAATCAGCCATTAATCGTTACAGGAACGACCACTATTTTCGTTTTATACTATATATTAGGACAAAAATCTAAAATAATAATTTACGGCCTCTTCATAACAAACAAAACTGATCTTATCAATATTATCTAATAACAAAAATATCACTTCAGTGTTCCTAAATAAGAAAAATAAAAAATACTGTTTTCATAATTTTAAAGTACTTAACTTAAATTGTAATCAATATTTGATTACAATTTTTCTGTCCTCTGAATTTTACGTGAGATCATGTATTTTTTTCTTTAATTTTAGGGTCTATACTGTTTTAGAGCTTTTTCTTCTTGATAATGGGTTCTCAAGAAAGAGCATCTAAGGTTTTATCCGAGAGTGAGCTTCTTAATCGATTGCACGAATACGCGACCGCGTACGTTATCCTCGTGGAACATTTCAGATAATCCCTACTGGGAACCTCACATTTTCCCGGGATAAAAAGTATCCTATATGTTAATCCAGGTAATAAGCTATCTATATGTCAAAAATTCCGGTATTAAAACCGGTATTGAATTTCAATACCGGTATTTAAAACAGATCAAAAAATCGCCTAATACCGGTATTGAGCAATACCGGGATCCCGGTATTGGAAGCCCTAGTGACAACCCACCTACATTCATATGCTACTGTGTATTTATTACAAATATATAGGCGCGATATAATGTATGTGTATTGCAAGGGGAATCCCGAAGGGGATTTTCACACATCCGGTGGTAAATGTGCGAGAAATTCACCTTTGGATTTTTCCCTATTCTCTTGATCGGCTTTTACAATCTGTGCGAAAAGAGGAACGGTTACGAAACATTCTTAGTTTTTTTTTTTCTCAGTGATCAGCCTGGAAGACCCTTTAGATGATATCATAAATTTCGAAAAAAAAGAACAAAGTAAAGGCACGTGAAAAAAAAATTTTTGTTTTGACGTTTAAAAAAAAGTATCTGATTTGACTTGTTGGAAAATAGCGGATTGGGAATACTAATACCGGCTTATATACTAATAATTTTTTTTTCTTCCAGATGCAAGTCGCCCAAATCCAGTCGCTAATGAGTGGTGGTGACGTCAACGGGGCCTTCCAATTGGCGCTATCGGCCTCGGATCTCACACTAGTGGTCGCCGCGTGTCGAGCTTGCGACCCCGCGATAGTGTTCGCTCCCCCGTGCAAGCTCAAACAACACGTGCTGCTGTCCTTGGTGCAGCAACTAGCTGCTGACATGACACGTGACACGCATCTCAAATACAGGTACTACTTATCATATCTTCTTTCATAGCTTAACTTTTCCACTGCAGGATATAGGCCTCCTCCATTGCACGCCATTTCTCTCAATGATGCACCTTTCTCTTCCATAGTAGACCGGCTGCTTTGAAGATGTCATTTCCATCGTGTAATTGGTTTGCCGCGGCTTTTGCGGCCCATCAATGGTCGCCAATCTGTCTGTCTTGTGGCGCCACCTACCGTCCTCTCTACGACTAATATGACCTGCTCAATGCCTATTTACATCGGCAACTTTTGTCTGCTTTCGTGTCTTCGTGTTCAGGGTACGATCTCTAAGGGAAATGCCTAAATAGTTGTTTCCATAGCTCGTGAGAAATGGTACTATTCAAGGCCAAATACCATACGGCAAATCTTATAAAAAAATAAAATATTTTTAATTTTAGATAATTAAAATACACACACATAATACTAATTTAAAATTATTAATTATATTACATCGATTACTTTCATATCATTATTCATTAATTCATTCATTCATTCCTACAATTAAATAAAATATATACTTTATTACTCTTCTCATTTACTAGGCATTTTTATTCTCAGTTACTAGGAGAGGTTTAATTACCTATCAGCTACTGTTTTCAGGATGTTGTTGTGACTACTCCTAACTCTGTTGATCAGGGATGCTGTTTTTTGCGAATTGTAGCGTGAAGTTATAAGTGTGGTAGGGCGCAAACATCCCCTTATAAGTTTTTCATTCATAATTACTTTGCATTGTACAGTCAAGCTTCAAAAATGAAGTCATAATTTCTCAAACAATTAGTATGAGAAATTATGACTCCACTTTTGAAGCGTACTGTACATGATTTTTTATTATTATAAGTATAATACATACTCTAGATTAGTATCACTTTGCTGATACACTTAATGGCAGTTTGGCAAAATTATTAAACTGTAAATTAGATTTAAGTTTTTGGAGAAAATAAACTTTATCTACTATATAAAAAAAAAAATATGCACCTTGTCAGGCATTGCAATGGGACGAGATAGTATACTAAAACTCGTTGAATTTCCCAGGTTCCTCGAAGAAGCGGTGATGAACCTCGACACCGGCAACCCGGTGACCCGCGAGCACCTGCCCGTGGTCATCCGCGAGCTCCAAAAACAGTTAGTCGCATTCCTGAACGCGTCGCCGGGGCACGCGCTGACGCGGCAGTTCAAGATGTTGCTCATGGCCACCGAGTCGCTGGTTAAGGCGGCCGGCTGACCGCGGTGCTGCCGCTGCGCCTGCGCGTGCCCGCACAGGTAGGGGGGGGGGGGAGATACCACGTACTTAACTCATGTCTATTGTTACCCTCTCTAATTCGTAAAAAAAAACGTATAATATTTGTCAAACCGTATCTGTAATTTATTTGTGTAAACGGGACTTAGATCGAACCTTATTTTTACCTGACTATAAGGCAAAGCCAAGAGGAAGGGTATTGATTGCAGTCTATGTATGTATGTATGACTGTTCCACTGCAGCATACGAATCGCTTGTCCAATTTACATAAATGATGTGTCAATCGATTCGTCATTATTGTCCGGAGATATAGGCTACAATTTGTATGCAAAAAAATTTGTGTAACTGTGTAAATTTTTTATGTATTTTAAAAATACATAAAAAAGTGAATATCAAATTTTTTTTGTTTTTTTTTTTCATAAACGTTTTCTGTCGAATGGAGTATCAAATGAAAGGTCTTGATTAGCACATTTCAAAATATACATTGTTAGCCGTATAATAGCTCCCGTAATCTGAACGTTTATCTGAAATCGGGTTTAACGCTTCGAATAGGAGTTGCATCCTTTGTGGTCTGTCTTGTCTGCGACCACAAAGAATGTAAGTCGTCTTGAAAACGTAAAACCAAGCAAAGGTTCGTGCTTAGTCCAGTTTCATCAAACCGTATCTCTTTTGTTATAAAACACAGGCTTACTTGCTACTAGGTCTAAACCGTTATTATTATATCTGCCTATAGTCCATTTGTTCAGGTATATAAAAGAGTGTAACCAATCTTGACATGTCTTTTATTGAAATATACACTTTATAAATCAATACCTTTGCAAATTACAAATTAATTATGTAATTTATAATTTATAAAATAAATAATTTGTCATTTGCGAAGATTTTAATTTATAAAGTGTACATTTCAATAAAAAGACATGCGAGATTGTTTACTTTCTTTTAAATACCTTAACAAACGGATTATAATCGAGATGACATTGACACGTGACATTCTTTAGTCATAAAAATTACTCCGTGCACTTACAGTTTCCCGAAACATACACGTGATTTAAAAACTTGGGCAAATAAAATTTAGAGATATTTTTTTTAATTGTCATAAATTATGTCCACATTTGGTATTCCAGCAATCAAAGCGTTGAGCAAAGCAACAGCTTGGCTAGTGGGCATGTGTCATTTTACTCGATCTAAAATTGTTTAGGGTCAATAATGGCTTTTTGAAGTTTTAAACCTAGTAACTAAGTTTCCGTGATGTGTAATGATTAGAATAAGACTGGTACAATCTCTTTTTTTATCATTCCTGTGCAGACAACTTTGTGTCCTCTCCTGTCCGTAAAATAGAATTTTACGTGTGCGTAGCGCGCCTAAAATTAAACTCGCGGCTTGGGAGGACTTAAACGTAATGCTTACTCTCATGTGTCAAAATGTGTATTTTTAATTTTTTGATATTAAATACAAAAATTGTATGTCTGTTTATGTTTTAGTTTCCAGCCTTAAATAAGTAAGCAAGCAATTTATGTTATTTTGTCTCGAGTTAGGTACGTGCGTTGGGTATTATTAGTCGCCGGCGTGATTGTGATAAAGTGACACTGACACTCAAAGTGCTAAAGTGATGTGAAATTTGAGAATTAGTGTTTAAATAGCTTAGAAAGATATCTAGGGGCATGTATGGAGAGGATTAAGCCTAAGCAACAGCTGTATTACCCCCTCGCCTCTTTATGCCAATAGGGAATATGCACTTTTTTTTTATTTGCTTAATAAACTCATTACTAACCACAGTAAATAAATATAAAAGAACTTATACAATATCTCAATCAGCGACGAACGTGTGATACTTTAAAGTTCAATTAGAAAGAGAAGTCCGATATGGACTGGCGACGTCAAAGTCCATATCATCTATACATTTGCCATAGAAAAAAGCGTTTTCGCGAGTGAGATAGACATATTTTCGTAAAATAGTTAAATCTCGTTCGTATTTCAACCAATTTTTATTCTGTTTTCACAGTTAGTATTTTACTTTTGAATAATCATGGATAAACTGGTGAGATAACGCATATTTTTTTCGTGCATATTCCCTATTCACTGTCAGCACTGTAAAGATCGTCTAATGAGGGTTTTAAAAAATATGGGACACTAGATGGCAGCAGAATGAAGTCAGGTCCAATAAGCTGCTGTTATTGGATACATTTGACGGAGCAAAAGAACCTGTCAACTGATGGTCCAATCACAACAGTCGATTGAACTGACGTCACTGTGCTGCCACTTATTTGTATGTGCTCACATATTTCTGAAAACCCTAATTTAAAAGTGCTCGCCTCTTCGGTTAAGAGGCATTTCACATTTGGTTGGCTGTCTCGCTCGCACAATCAAACATTTTTAATGATTATAAAAAAAATGTGACTCATTTGTAGAAAAGTGATTCGTTCACTGTCAATATAATTATATGTTAGATATTGTAGACATGTTCTCTAATTGTTTATGTGTGTGTGTATCGAGAAGGGTCATCAAAATTTTTAAATTTTGTTGACCTAATTTTCGATGTAGTCAATGTCTACACAATATACAAACATGACTAAAATATCCACAATATAATTCTATTGAATGTTAATGAAACACTTTTTTACAAATGATACACATTTTTCAATAATTTTTGATTGTGCGAGCGAGACAGCCAACCTAATGTGAAATGCCTCTAAACGCTCACAAGTTAAAAGGTGTTTGTTCTCTGTACATACACTTTTTTTTCGTCGTTGATCATTCATTGACTTTTGTCAAAATGACGCGCATAATGAGCGTGCTTTGTGTCAATTCTTTGGTTGGTCAACAGATTTTGCCGTTCGGTATGTTGACGCTTGTCAAAATACCGAACGGCCAAATCTTAACCCTCATATTCATAAAAAAATACAGCCGTTTGCTAAACCTATTTTAGCTAACACATGTTTTGTCCCTTTTCCTCTTCCCAATATTTGTCATTGAAAGAACGAGACAAAACATATTTTAACTAAAATATGTTTAGCAAACGTTTGTAATTTTTTATAAATTTGGGGGTTAAAGTATAACCTGTTTTGAAACCTGTTATGAAATACGTAAGGACGTGTTTGACTACTAAATAGAAAAGTCACCTAAACATAAATCAATGCAATGACACAATGTCATTTAATCATCAACAGATTACTTTTAACGTTTAGCGAAGTCTCATTCTTGCAACAGTAAATTCTCATACGAGGGAAAGAGACAAGATGGATTTTATGTATGTCAGATTATCTCTTTATGAGGTTTTTTTTTGGTCTTTGGTCAAATATGTTGACCTAGTCATTCATTGACTGCTAGTCAAAATGCCGAACGACCATGAGACCGGCTTCGGAACCAGCATCAATGACACGAGACAGCAAGTTTATTTTTTGACAGGACAAACTATGTATACCATACTTTTGAAAATCGTGTATTTTTTTTTATACCTAAATACCGCCTCGGTATTTTCTTTTATTTATAGGTTATGTCAAATGTCATCTACTTTTCACATATGCTCCATGATATTAACAAAACATATAATTGCTCGTAGAATTAAGACTGGTGCGAAACTAGCTGATGTCTGATATTCGAAACTTAATTTATCTGCTTTTATCTGAACTAGGTATCAGTAAAAGTTTTTTTTGTTTGTTTGAATTTAAATATGGCTTCAGGCTGACAAAAAAGAAGAGCGCCGTTGTCTATGACAGTTGATAAGCGTGATAGATATACAGATCTGTGCTTTATGGCTTATGTATGCCTAGGGGGCTATACTTGCTTATAGTTTTATTTTTGGAACGAAGTTCCTTTTCGGACGTTACGGACATGGCGGATGGGCGAAAAAAAGTGTTAAATTTTTCGTCTTCGTTCCTACAGAGTGTTCCACCAGGACATTTTTTTATACGCATCGCATTTTTTTATACGGACACATCACACAGATTGAATTAGCCCCAAAGTAATTTCGAGACTGGTTTTATGGGATACTAACTCCTTATACTACGATACTTTATAATAAATACATATATAGATAAACACTCAAGACGCAGGTCAATCTGCAAAAGGATTATTTTCCATGATTGACCTGACCGGGGGATTGAACCTGGGACCTTCGGTTTGGCAGCCTGACATGATGACCACTAGGCCTCAGAGGTCGTCAAGATAGTGATTCAAATAATCTAATATTTATTCAGTAAATAGGCCTATGCATGTACTTTTGCACGTCAATTAGATTAGTATACATTATGTGTGAAGTTTATTTATAATTCAGTTATTTAATGCAACACGCTTATTTGCTAGCCAATTAAAAAAAAAACGATTGTCAAGAACACCACCTAGTGATGAGAAGCAGAACTACCAAAGTCGTATCAGTAATTCCGCTACTCGTCACTAGATGGATGGATCTACGAATGTAGCGCCATCTATTATTTGCTAGAAAAGCCCTGACTTTCAAGCGGTTATCCCAAACTTTTAAACGGCTCAATTTTTATCAAACATAGCATTGACCACATCAACACAACGCAAGAGATTTTGATTACATGTAAAAAAAAAATGCATCGAAATCGGTCCATCCGTTCGAGCGCGACGATGCCACAGACAGACAGACTGACTCGAACTTATAACATCCCTCATTTTTATCGGGGATTAATAAAACTACTACTAGCGTTTCGCGAAGACCACAGCTGAGTTTCTTTCGGCATTTCTTCTCAGCAGTGGTTGTTACGAAAAGCTGGTATCGGTAGGTTTTATTTAAAGCTAATTTTAATATACTTTACACGTAACGTAAATTATACTTATTGACGTGTAAAAGTGCCTGTAAAGGTCTGATTACTGAATAAACATTTGAATCTTTGAGGAGAAACGCCAAAAGAAACTAACTTACACAGTATCGGTTGCCTGCAAAGGCTTTGTTAGTTACAAAGATGATATGCGTAATACAATGTTATTACAATGTAACTTAAAGCTTAGAGTGAAGAAAGGAGAGGTCAGAAGTACCCGTAACCGGCGGGCATGCGTGAAGAGAGTGATGAGTGTAGATGAAGCGAAAGAGGTCTGTCAGGATCGTAGCAAGTGGAGGTCCATAGTCTCTGCCTACCGCTGTGGGAAACAGGCGTGATAACATGTATGTATGTGTGTAAGCGTAGAGATATCTCTATTAGCAAGTACAATTCCCTAGGCCACAATATAGTAATATATAGTAATATCTATTTTTAACAAACACAGCAATAAGACTGTTATGTTATTTTGTAATTTAAGAATTACGACTAATTATTGTAAGATATTGACGATTTGATAGAATTAAAGAAAACGTGGTCTGAAGTGCTATTTTTGTGTTATTTGTACGGAAGAGAATAATAAGTGGAAGTGGCGCGCGTGTCATAATTGAGCGCAACTGCACTCAATCCCGACAATATATTTTGACGCAAATTACGAACTTATGTTAATCGTAGTTAGGTTTATAGTTGCTTCATTTGAAAATAACGCCATCTATGGTAAAACACGAGATTTTTTTCGTAAAGTTATACTATAGATTGCAAAACATCTTAAGTACTTTTTGAACCGTAGCAAACTACAACGGTTCCGTTAGTCATTTTGTCAATTCGACTAGTTTTTTTCTCTTCCGATTTCTAAACACTACGCCGGAATTACGCGAACGAAGTTCCTTGCTGAGCGTACGTGCCGAACTATTCGGCTGACACATTTGGCGATTCGGCCGAATTTGCGTTGCGTATGATGTGTTGCTAGCAAATCAAATAGCCATTCAAGCGTAACCACGCTGTAATTCGGTCGCGTATTTTGGTATAAGTTTAGACGGATCGCGTACTGTACCTTAAGGACAGAATTAATAATTATTACTTACAGAATGGAATCTCTTGAGGTCCCGCGCAATATGCGTCCCCGCACCTCTCCCCCGTTCACGCCGTGTGGAAGTTGTGGAGCCTGTAGCCGCCTCGACAAGGCGAGATCGGGAAGAGGTGCGAGGACGGGGAACAGGGACGCATATTGCGCGGGACCTTCGGAGATTTCGTTTTGTATGTTCACGTTCACCTTTATTAATTCTGTGTCTTTAGCACCAACATTCGTGTCAAAGTTTTCGTGTCGCCTTCTACGGTTTGTATGCAAAAACGAACAGCGCCTCTATCGAGCGTGTAAGGAACCTTTAATTTGCACACAAATACTTTTACGCAAATATTCGTGCTAAGGGTGACGCAGCGCAAGCCCCTAAACGGCGATTCACACACTGCTCCGTCCCCCGCTCTGAGCGCGGGGCCGGACTGAATGCAAGTACCTCAATTTGTATAGAAAACACGCATAGGACAACACTGACACCGGTCTACGCGCGGTGTTTTTGTATGGCGGCCCCGCGCTACGCAGCGAGACGCGGAACAGTGTGCCAATCACTTTAGAGTGCTGTCTCAGCACACTAAAGAATATTTTGTAGGTCACTATAGCATATTCTTATTACTCATATATTACTTCAATTCGAATTATCTAAATTATACAGGTGTTTTTTAAATCACTGGCATCCTTTCTACTTGTGAAAGTACTCATGAATATGAGCAACATTTTGTATGGGACCAACTCATTCCAACCGAAAAAAAACAGCTGTTCCATACTATTTTACAATACTTAGAATCCCAAAATGTATGGAACAGCTGAGTTTTTTTCGGTCGGATTGAGTCGGTCCCATACAAAAAGTTGCTCATATTCATGAGTAGTTTCCGGTAGAAAGGATGCCAATGATTTTAAAAACACCCTGTATAATATAAAGATGCTACAGAAAGTCGCGTAGCCGTTTGAGTTGGGGTATTTTTTTTTTCTAATCCGCAATTAATTTAAATAGCATTTTCTATGATTTTGATTACATTCCAAAAGACATCGATGTCATTTGTCATGTTTCACCGAATTATCCTAAGAGAAACGTTGATCTATATCACGAATTTAACTTGCTATAACAATATACTTAGTCGAATTTCTTCAAGTAAAATTAAAGAGGTAAATAAAGAAAACTGTACATAACGCAATTTAATTAAGCCTCAGCGAAAAACATGGCTGAAAGAGTGTTAGATTTGCCGTTAAATTTTATGACGGCAGTAAAACGCTCGTTAAAGTTTAATCTCCAAATCATTCTTCGCGTCCCACTTTTAGACTTTGATATGGAAATGGAAAGAGAAATCGATACGAGCATGGTACATTGGTTTCTTGCTTTTTATCTGTTGACAAACGAGGTTGAGACAAAGAAGTTATTAGCTTTCTGGAATGCTGACGATGAAAAGTTGAAAAATAAGCCTTAAGTACACAGACTATAACTTTTTGTTGTGAATGTTAGGCCAAAAATATTTTTGGCCCAACATTTGTTCACATGAGGGCAGCACAGCCGTTCCTACACAGCCTTAATAGGCAGAAATAGGTTTGTTTAACCGAGCCATCAGCTTGCTAGAAATAGATGTAGAGTGCTAACACAATGTAAATAAATTTGTTTAGTATAATGCTAGATTTTAGATTTGTACCCCCGATATAAATAAATCTGCCCTCTTAAATCTGTCATATAGTGAGTATGCTACCAACGGAAGAAACAATGCTTCTTAAGGGGCTACATGAATTTTCCGGGGTCCAGTGCTGCCCCCATTTGAAATAAATCATTTAAGAGGAAACGGAGATATCATTTAAAATTTGGCCTTGATCAGATCCTAGATAACCCTTTAAACTATCTTATGAACTACTGTTTACAGTTTAAAGTGAGAACGTGAAGCTTTTCTACGCACATTAGCCAAAAATGGCCGTTTTTTTGCAAATGTGCGTAGAAAAGTTCCACGTTCTCACTTTAAACTGTAAACAGTAGCTCATAAAAAAGTTTGAAGGGTTATCTATGGCTTGGTCAAGGCAAAGTTTTAAATGACAACTCCGTTTCTTTTCAAACAAATTATTTCAAATGGCGCTAGAACTGGACCCCGAAAAATTTATGTATCCGCTTAAGACAAAGTGGTAGCTAAAGTGGCGTCCTCATTTGAAATAAATTGTTTAAAACTAAATATGGTGATAATTAAAAACTTGATTTGTACAAATGTCTAGAAAGACCTTAAAACTATTTTATAAACAACCTTTGAAAGTAATATTGGTAGTCTGTCTTGTTTTAAAACTGTTTATCGCCAAAAGTGGCCACTTTTGGCGATAAACAGTTTTAAAACTAGACGGACTATTAGTAATAATTTCAAAGGTTATTCATAAAATAGTTTAAAGGTCTTTCTAGACATTTATACAAATCAAATTTTTAATTATCACCATATTTAGTTTTAAACAATTTATTTCAAATGAGGGCGCCACTTTAGCTACCACTTCGTCTTAATCAGTGTAGCGTTATACATATAACTCATTTAAGGAGTGCAGGTTTTTTAACACAAGGGTACGTATTAAAAGAACGCGTGCTGTGGACGACTGCGTCCGCCAAAGTGTATCACTTTGGAGGAATATGTCATTTGAGTAATCCTGAATTCACTGGTTTATTTTCTTAAGACATAATTTTATTTGTATAAACCTAAGATGTGTATAAACCTGGAGCTTTACTTCAAAAGCGACTTGCGTACGTAGCTACGTGCCCGCGTTGCGGTATCAAACAACAAGAAGCTCTACTGAATGGTTATAATTTGGCATGACATAGAAATAGGAGGACTAGGGATCAGCTCAGACAGAGAGGAGAGTGCAGCGCCCGGCAGCGCACTTTCATTGTCAAACAATATTACTTAAATATAAACTTTTTGGCCTCGTCTAAGGGTGTGTTTCAACCAGAGACGCTAGGCGAATCGAGGCGAGAGATGATTGTATCACTTCATTTACAAGAAACATTATATATATCTTATCATATCTTAACCCATCTCTGGTGGAAATCCTTAAAAATTTTCTTTTATATTATTTGTGAGATTATGATAAGTGCCGCTTCAGACTGGAATAGCGGCGCCCGGCAGCGCATTTTCATTGTCAAACTAAATTCACCAGTTTAAAAAATCAAATCTGGCAGCAGCTTGCGGCTAAGATTTTCTCAAGGTATGCTATGTATTTCACGGATAGAAATTAAGCCCGGTTTATAAATTAACAAGTGACAAGTGCGAGTGACAAGTAAACACTGACAAATGACAAGTAGGTGTTCACACTTCACTTACAAGTGGATATGCAGTAAGCTCATTACACGCCTATAAGTCGTGCGTGACGTCCGGCTACAGCGGTGGCGTTGGGTGAGTGCGGGGAAAGCGGGGGGAGCTACTTGTCAGAGAATAGAACAGGATGCTAGGCACTTGCAACTTGTCACTCGCACTTGTCGCTTGCCACATGTCACTTGCCACATGTCACTCGCAATTGTCACTTGTCAATATGTAAACCGGGCTTAAAGGTGAATATTGTTTAGAAGTGAAGTGCGCTGGTGGCCGCTGCCATTCTAGTGTTAATCGGCGTTAAGGTGATCGTAGATCCTGCCATTTTGTTTTCATTTTATTTGGGCCTAATTAAGGCGCGTATCGACGTGATTATAATCGCTTGTTTTTTATGTTGGTAGAATAAGATGTTGTAAGAAATGTATAAATAAAGCCTATTGATTTGTAAAGGGATTTTTATTTTGTATTAAAGCCCGCGGGCTCCGATACCCGTGGGAATTTCGGGATGAAAACTATCCTAGGATGTCCTGTCCCGGGTCTCAAACTATATCCATGCAAAATTTGATCCAAATTTGGTTCAGTACTTAAAGCGTGAAAAGGTTACTGACAGATAGATAGTTACTTTCGCATTTATACAATGTGGAAGGGACATAATCGTAATAAATCAAACCACAAGCTATACTAGATCACTATAGTGTAATGAAATTAAAATAACAGTCAAAACACGAAAAAATTTTGGGCATTTCCATAAAAAAGTGTGCAGCCTCCCGGGCATTTTGTATGTGAATGTCGAATTTCTTTTTTGTTTTTCGACTGTTATATTAATTTTATTACACTATAGCGATCAAGTATAGCCCGTGGTTCGATTTATTACGGGTATGTCCCTTCCCCGTTGTATATTATTTAGTATTTTCTATATTCTGGATGGCATATCTTACAAGGAGAGTGCACGGGTTAGGGGAAACGAATTTCAATTCTTTTCAGCGTAGTGGTAGTATACCACGTGGGTATACTACCCATAAAATATTAAAGTGCAACGCTCAAAAGTTACGGAGAAAAATGGAACTAAAGTTCCTCGAGCACTTTATATATAAGTAGTATAACATTCCGACTGAGCGTGCGATGGCGTAGTGGTAACGCTCTAGACTCGTACTCCTGCTGACGCGGGTTCGAGTCTGCCTCCGTGACATTTTTTTTTTTTCGTTTAATTTATTATTATTAATTAATTAATTTTTTACAGAGTAAATAAATAGTTGTTTTACATAAATAGAAACATGGTTGTTGTAAATGGGTAAAAAGTAAAATTCAAATTCTTATAAAAAATATTTTAATTTATTTATGTAATATTAAGTAATTACTTATCAGCGTCAGCAGGAGTACGAGTCTAGAGCGTTACCACTACGCCATCGCACGCTCAGTCGGAATGTTATACTACTTATATATAAAGTGCTCGAGGAACTTTAGTTCCATTTTTCTCCGTAACTTTTGAGTGTTGCACTTTAATATTTTATGGGTAGTATACCCACGTGGTATACTACCACTACGCTGAAAAGAATTGAAATTCGTTTCCCCTAACCCGTGCACTCTCCTTGTTAGTGAAGATCTATTCCTGGCAGTATACAAAAGTGTATTTGCTATCAATTTAAAAAAAAAACAATTGTTAAGAACATCTAGTAATGAGTAACGGAACTACAGAAGTCGTATCAGATGGATATCCGTAGCGCCATCTATTATTTGCTAGAGAAAGGTCTGACTTTCAAGCGTTAGTCCCCAACATCTTTTAAACGGCAAAACCGATTATATTCAGTCATAGCTAAGAACCATGCAAGAGAATTTGCTTTCGCGTAAAGAAAACCGCATCGAAATCGGTCCATCTGTTTGAGCGGTACGATGCCACAGACAGACGGCGGAGGCGGCATGGCTATACATTTGTTTCCCACGTAACTTGCCGGCTTCCGTAGGACGTGACCGTACCAGCGTAGACGACTTTCTTGCAGTTTGTCCGCTATGTCACGGACATGAAGGCTGCTGCGGATGCGGGAGTTTCACACACGATCTCTCCCTGACGCTCCGCATATCCAACGTAGCATTTGCATCTCCGTGACACGCAATTCCTGCTTGTGCCGCTCAAGCAAAGGCCACGCTTCACTCCCATAGAAAAGGACAGGTCTAATGATGGATTTATAGACCTGTCCGTTCAACCTAACCGGCATTTTGGGGTCACAAATGACACCAGTCACCTCCCGCCACTTTGCCCATGCGGCAGATATAGCTTCAAACTTATAACACCCCTCTTTTTTGTGGGGGGTTAAAAAGGCCGCTGATGAGATGATGATGGAATCCTATCCCCGTTTGAAATACCTATATATTTGACTTAGAAATTTGTAGCTTGTTTTGCTTCCGAAGTTAATTACAAAACAGAATATTTTTAATTTATTTAGGTATATGTAGTTATTAATATTTCCAAAGGATTAGATTAGATATTGTGGAGCTCGGTGGCCCGGCGGGCGGCATGTGTACGCATTCAACATTACTAACACTCGCAAGTTTAGCGATACCGGGCGTGGTCCACACTTGGATAGGTGACCACAAGTGGCATAAAACATTTCGAGCTCCGTGCTTCGGATGGCACATAAAACCGTTGGTACCGGCTGTCATTCATCAGTCCCGACTTCCGACCCGACAGTGCGTCAAGCTATGCAGATTTGGCCACTTACACGAAAACAATCAAAAAAAGAAACGAACAGGATAGACAATAATTTGTATAATATAAGCTTATAATATATTTGTGTAATACATATTATTAGTTACAGTATAGTTCAATTATTTGTAGTAAAAAATCTTATAGTAGATACCATAAAAAATCTAGGTCTATGGTACATACACACATATATAATATACTCTGTGGTACACACCGGGCCAACGAATGTACTTCGTCTGTTGTTTATAACCGACTTCGAAAAAGGAGGAGGTTATCAATTCGTTCGTTTTTTTTATGTTTGTTCACCGATTACTCACCTGGACCAATTTGGAAAATTCTTTTTTTGTTTGAAAGGCCATACTTCTCAGGTTTTCTCCTAGAAAATTTTACAAAATCGGTTGTGTAGTTTAGTGTTAAGGTCGGTTTAGTATTTTGAAACATTCTGATCAAAATGAAACTAGACGAAGGTACATTCGAGGCGTTCGTTAGTCCAGTGTGTACCCAGCAATACACACTCAGCGGGTACCTAAATAACAAAAATAGTAGGGTACAACAACGAAATAAACATCGCACGCGTTTTGCTCCAAAAACATAAAAATGTCCCCAATATCCAACCATTTGGAGCGCTCCAAATCCATGTGTTCTCTCCAAGAAGTTGAGAGTAAAGAGGTTAGCTTCCCCGACTATAGGATCAAGTGTAGCCGACGGATGAGCGAGTCCTCGGTGGAAATCTGTGTGGTGAACGATTCGGATTCGGACGTGTCACTGGAGGGCAAACGGTTGAGGGATAGTGGGATCGGGATTCGGAGCTCCCCCGGTGGTGCGACGCTTAAGAAGTTGGAAGTGAAGATCGATCGGCTTAGTGGTATGTATTCAGTTTTAAGTTTTATGAACCCTTTCTCCGCGAGACTTTACATGCAGTTGTCGTGCCCCCAGCGCGAGGCATAGTGAATAGGAAATAAATACGTACAACCAAAAAGGGATGTGGATACTTATGTTATGTTATGTGTGATACGAGCAGTGGTTTTTTTATAAATATCCGACGCTCGCAAAACGGGCACGAAAATGTTTGTCGGAAAAATCCGAAGTAAGCGGTGAAAAGAGAATGTCTTATATTGATTGATATTTAAGCCAGTGCCGTGTGTGGCTTCCGGCCTTAAAATCCAATTTAAGGCTAAAATCTCAAGTAGTAAACAAGAATTGTGATTAAATCACATCTAAACTTTATCCAAAACTAGAATTCGATAAGTAATTTTAATCTTTAAAACTAAATAGTGTCTTTAGCTACCGCTTCTTTAATTGAAAGTTCCTACTTATGTATACTAAACTAAATTAGTTTGGTACTATTCGTAATTACTACTTTGATAGGTACCAATAGGATGCCTCACCCACACAGAAAGAGACGGTCTTTGGATTGGGTAAGTACCTACAAACAACCTACCTGTATGGTTATGATAGGGGACTAATGGACCAAGCACAAATTGTGATAAGAACTGCACTCTCAAGGAGGGTTAACGACGGGCGACGGCCGCTTGTAAATCTTCGCACAAATGCGTTCCCAAGAGGGTTGACCATACAGAGGTTTGACGTCCAGGTCGTAAAACTCCAAATCGTAACTGGCTATTCTCGATTTTGTATGATCTTCGGCATCAGACCAGGAAAGCACACCTCGTCCCGTCTATTCTTAAGGGGATACCTGAATTTTCCGGGGTCCAGTGCTGCCCCCATTTGAAATAATGATTTATTTATAAAAGAAGGACTAATAGACTCATTATTTTATTATTCACCTAAATGAAATTGACTTACACGGAAGAAAAGGCGACATGTTGTGTAAAGTCTTCTCGTTTTATGCGGATAATTAGTCCGCGTTTTTTAATAACACTGATTATATAATTAACGTCGTTTTTAGATCTCTTTCTGGAGCAATGCAAACTGCTATCTTCAATTAACGAAGAGATACAAAACTCCAAATGCGCCGTGGAGAAGTCAGGCCTGGTTCCCCAGCCGCTCGAGGAGTTGACAGCTAAAGCAATCTCGGTTATGCAAAGGTGAAGTTATGATAAACAACCTACCTACCAAATTACGACACAAATTAAACACATTTATTACTTGATTCTTTTTACATGTCTATGCTTTGCTAGGGAGGTAATAAAAATGTTATGGTTTTGTCAAGTAGTAAGGTCAGTAAGTTTTTTTTTTTTAATTTTAATCTACATTTTATTTCCACATTGACTTAAATAATATAAACAAAAAAGAAACTAACTAAAACTAAACTAATAACTTAAATTACTAACTTATAAATAAAAAAGCCCTGGCAAAGCGCTGCCCCGTGGTAACGTGCCCAGAAGGCTGTCGGCATTGCCACGTTGTATGGCAAGGCTTATCTTTTGAGTCAGAAAAAGGCGAGCCCTCGGGTCACGTCACGCGTGATTTCAGTCAATTTTCGGGCGACAGTGTTATATAATTTATGCGCTAATGGTCCCCACGGCCCCAAAGTTTCAACCCCAAACGGCTTAATAAAGTCATTATTGCCGAGGCTACTGTATTTGCGCCGTTTGAGGTTTTCTGCAGCAGCTGCGGCTGTCCCGGCTTTAGACCCTGTGAGTGTGACTGAGAGATGAGACTGCTCCAGAGTGTCGACACAAGTAGCGTCCCACACAAGGAGCCGTCCCAATCTCCAAGGCACAAGGGTCATCCCATCCGGCTCTTGCCGTCATCCCTAACCAGGCCGCTAGGTTCTAGAACGGCTGGTATGTGGATGCTAGCAAGAGCCCGGTGGATCAAATTTTTTAGGGCAGCATGATGACCTAAACGCCCAGCGCTTTTACGACAAGAGAGGCCGTGGTGGCTCAAGTCATCAACACTGTCGCCGCAGGAGCAGCGATGTGCCACGGTGCAAATTGCGCCCAGTCTCAAAAACGTCGCCAGCCGAAAAGATTCGTTGTCAAGCAAGGTACCGAGGTTGGGTGATGCTTCGGGCTTGTAGCCAAAGCCCAGATTCTCATTCCGCGACGGCGAGGAGGCTGGCTCGCTCTGCAGCACTCCCAAATCCCAGATGTTTCTATTAATTTAATCTGGGTTAAGCTGCAAAGCGGTCCGTCCCATTGGTTCTGCGAAGTTGGAAAATAAGGAATTTTGGAATTTGGACATAGCATTCTTGGCCTCGGTCAGGTAGTTAATTAAAAAAAAAACAATAAAATTTATTAAATCATCAATTAAGTTTTTTTGGGTTCCGTATATTTTCAGTTTTAAATTTCAACTAAATAGTCCAATCTTAAAAGTTGTTTTTTTTTTTAATTAAAGATCGACCTACCATTTGGTTGTATGTATGCACATTATGTACTTATGTGTTGAGGAGCTCGGTGGCCAGGCGGAAGTGCGCATTACTAACGCTTTCGCAAGTAAACGACACTGGGCGTGGTCCGCACTTGGATTGGTGACCACAAGTGGCATGAAAAATTCTCGAGCTCCTCCGTGCTAAGGCACGTATAAGCCACTGGTCCCGGCTGTCATCGTTGTATGGCAGTCGTCAAGCTATGTCAGACGCCTTTAGGCAGCTTGAAAAGTCAGGCACTACTGTTGGTCACTTACACACACGAAAAACAAAGCATAGAATTAATGTATAGAGAACAAAGCAATAACGCAGCCTACAAGTTTATTGTCAGGCAAATTAAAAACCCCGACTTGCAAGCGCGAACCCAATAACTTTTAAACGGCCTAACCTATTTTCATCAAACATAGCTGAGAACTACCGCAAGGGAACTTGCTTTCACGTAAAATAAACCTAATCCATCCGTCCGTTCGAGAGCTACGATGCCACAGACAGATATTATTAGATATTATGGCGTCCAACTAATGACAACCCCATGGGCGCCGGCAGAAATAATTTCCAGGTGGTGCAGATTTTAGTTTTCTTACAATCTTCGCCGTATATGATTGTTAATAAAAAGTTAATAAAAATGATTTCCAACAGACGGCTTTCTATTTCAATAATTCCTCGAGATTCCCAAGGGGTGCAAGTGCACCCCCTAGCACCCCCCTGCCGGCGCCCATGGACACCCCCCTTTTTGTCGGGGGTATATATATATTTATTTAAACTTTATTGCACAGTTTAAAAAAAATACAAGTGACGAACCTAATGCCATATGGCATTCTCTCCCGGTCAACCATTAGACCAAGCGGAAAATATGTGTGGCTGGCGTGATGACATTCATGAACAAGTAAACAATAAACAAAATATAAATATATCTACATATTCAATCTTTATAAGCTCTTTTTAGTCCAACTGGTTTCTCGAGCCATGAGAGTGGTATAACGAGGTTTGGCGTCGCCATGTTCTGGGGACTGAGGACGATATACATGCATCGGCTTTGGTCTGCAAGCGTGATGACGTACTCTCCAAGGTAAACCTCATTCATAAGCTCTTGCAGCGTAACTGCTGGCTGGGCGGACTCAGAACAGAACAGAACAGAACAGATCTACATATTCAATCTTTATAAGGGTGGCGGATGATGGCTTTGATATTGTACTATATGTGTATAGCAGAATCAAGGAGTTGACCGCCCCAGACTGCCCGGCCGAACAGCAGAACTCTCGCGCAACGAGTCTGCTTAATGCCATAGAAATCAAGCAAGCCTTCTCACTGGACCGAGAGGTCAGAGATGCGTTCACGCAATTTCTGCAAAATGATGTAAGTATTCAATTCAATTCAGTTCAATTCAAATTTATCTTTATTATCATAGGATATTTATAATATCTCTTAATAATCGTCACTTTGTTTTGTTTCACAATAATTGTTGACGTCAAAAAGTTACTTAGAGCTAAGTTTACTGCCGCCTCCAAAGCGCTAGTGCAGAAGAAGCGGTAACAAACTGCACTGCAGCATTTTCTCCAAGAACGTCAACTCACAATGAAGTTAATATTTATAGTTGATATGTGGAAATTTAAATTATGACAACAAACAATGTATACTCTATACATTGTTTGTTGTCATAATTTAAATTATTTTTTTAAATGTCAAAATTGTAAAATAATGTCAAATCAAGTTGTAGATTCAGTATGTACCTAATGTACCAAATTATGACCATTTCTGAGTATACAAGCCTTTAAGAGGGACCCGCGCCAAGCTCAAGCCAGACTTTGTTGTCTTTAAGATAGTCATCGGTCCTATAATAAGCCTTCTCACAGAGTACCTTCTTTACATAAGCTTTAAACTTTTTGTCAGGCATATCAAGGACCGATTGTGGCAGTTTATTATAAAAAAGTATACCGTTCCCCATAAACGTTTTACTAACTGTTTTGAGCCTATAATACGGGGCAACTAAGTCATTCTTATTGCGTAAGTTTCTAATGGTAAAATCGCTTACTTTATTGTATGAGGAAATATTTTTCCTTACATACAGTATATTTTCAAATATATACTGTGTGGTAAGGTTAGTATACCTATTTCCTTGAATAATTCTCTGAGTGAGTCTCTAGATCCTAAGCCGTAGATAGCACGAATTGCCCTTCTTTGTAAAATGAAAATAGTCTGAATATCGGCTGCACTCCCCCATAGCAGTATGCCGTATGACATTAAACTATGAAAGTAACTAAAGTACACAAGTCTAGCAGTTGCTACATCTGTCAATTGTCTTATTTTCCTAACAGAATAAGCCGTATAAATACATGAAGTTTTATCAGACCAGTTTAAACAGTTTTTCATATAGTTAAAATTAAAATACTTTGGATTAAACTTTAATAGACCTGATGCATATGAAGGATAAGGGGTTAGCCTAATACAATTCAATGGGCATATATATATGACGACAGGGCGGGAAAATATTTTTGGCCCATCGGTAAAATTATCAAAAAATAAGGTACAAGTACTTTTTCTTTTCTCTGAGATTGAGGACAAATGCCTAAACCAATAAATTGTAAAAACAAAAAATTACGAATTAACAGCTAAGCACAATTTTTAGATAGCGGGAAGTCACCAGCCCCCACCGTATCTTTGTGAATTTTTACTTTTTTGATAAACTGAAAAATATGAGTCCATTATTTTTTGATAATATAAAAGAAGGACTAATAGACAGAGATCGGAATCACGGGTGCTATTGTTATCAAAAGTATGGATATGACTAAGTCCCTGTGTTTGGGATAAATTTTTTTGATTAAAATATCCTGAAATCACAAATATATTTTAGACCCTGACGTCACCCCTATTGTTATGGGACTAGCACTGTCTTTCAGACAAAAAAAAAACAGAAGTACCTAGCAAAGCAGTTTTAAAAACTAGTGGAATGCTACTTATAAATAAATTTTCGCGTAACGTTCCAAGGAGCTGAAAGAGCGCATGGTAACAGCCACAGCGCAGTCGGTAAAAGAAGTGATTCGCAACTGCTTGTCCAAGGACATATCGGACATCTACCTGCCCACCCTGGAGCGCTCCCATCGAAGACTCTCGCGACATATGTCCAGGGTTTTGTCAGACGCCTTCGTCCAATGTAAGTCTTATAATTAAAAGTTTGTTAAGTCTTTATTGCACTTTGATGTTTTCCAAAAGCGTGTTATACCAACTTAAGACATAGAAAAGTGCTGTTCCATGCCTACAGATGTAGCCCAACTCTTAATTAAAGGCCGTTTGAGTCTTACTATTACGTTAAGGGGATACCCAAATGATTTATTTCAAATGGGGGCAGCGCTGGACCCCCGAAAATTCAGGTATCCCCTTAACGTAATAGTAAGACTCAAACGGCCTTTAATTAAGAGTTGGGCTACATCTGTAGGTATGGAACAGCACTTTTCTATGCTGCTATCCTGTAGCTTAGAACCGTCATTCGCTAGAGCGAGAGAGCGACGGAAAGCCGCGAAATCACCGATGCTGATGCTTTTCGTCGCTTTCTCTCTCGCTCTAGAGAATGACGGTTCTGAGCGATAGAAAAGGATAGCAAAATAGAAAAGTGCTGTTCAGTGCTGCCAGATGTAGCCTAACTCTAAGCCTATATAAAACTTTGATCTCGCTCTGCCACTGAATCTGAAGTGCTATTTTTCAAACACGGAGTCACCCAAACGAATGGTTTTTCCATACAAAAAACCGTTCGTTTAGTGACTCTGCGTTTGAAAAATCGCACCACTGAATGTTTTTCAAGATGAAAACTCGGCCATGTTCATGAAGCACGCCCACCGCACGTCGCGTGCTCTACGTCATGCGCTGGAACAACATGAACTTCTACTGCAGAGCTCCAGTCCCAAGAATCTGCACCAAGTGCTACACGACACTATCGAAAAGTAAGTAACCCCTACTTTGTTCTACTGGAAAAAAAGTGTTGAGCTTTTAAAAAGACTATTCTACTGTGTATATTTTTGGTACATATCACACTAATATTATAAAGGCGAAAGTTTGTGAGTGTGTATGTTACTTCTTCACGCGGAAACGGCTGGACCAATTTTGATAAATTTGGTATGCAGGAAGCTAGTCATAAGCAACTTTTTATATATAACGCGGGTAACACCGCGGGGCGCAGCTAGTTTTATATAAAACGAAAACAAAACTGGATAGAGATATTCTTTTGAAATCAGCAAGAAAATTGGTTAATAAATAAAGCGGCAACTAGTACATATTTTAAATATAAGAGTGGGACTGTGGAATTGTGGTGGGGACATCTCACTTTCTCTTTTGTACGCGCGATACATACACAGACGACGACCTCCGTGGCGTAACACGCTAGTCCGCCAATCCGGAGGTTCTGGGTTCGATCCCCAGCCAGGGCAAGTTGGAAAATGGCCTTTTTCAAATTGTCCTGGGTCTTGGGTGTTTATCTATACATGTATTTATCATAAAATATAGTATCGTTGAGTTAGTATCCCATAACACAAGCTTAAGCTTACTTTGGGGCTAGTTCAATCTGTGTGAACTGTGATTTGTCCCTATATATTTATATACATAATAGCAGTGACGTTAAGTGCGCTGTAAGATCCTTTCTCTGTTACTTTTCCCTTTCAGTTCTAGTTTCCAGTTTCCCTTTCCATCAAATTTTAAAAGCTTATAACTTACTACTATTTTTGGGCAGATTAAAAAAAATCATCTATAGTCTTCGGTTTCGGATTATGTTACTTATTGAAATGAATAATAAAAATAATTGATTAAAATACCGTATTGGATTTTAAAGCCTAAAAGGTCTATCAAAAAGAAAATATACAGAATTTTATATGGAAATAGATCTTAGGTAGATTTTTACCTCTGATATCAATAGTTCGATGATTTATTCTGACGATCGGACCATTTTAGTCTCATCAGTCCGATGATGCAGGTCAATGCAGATCATCGAACTACTGAGCCTTATTCAACGAGCATAAAATCACCCATATGTGTGGTCTGTTGAATGGATGTCTCGATGTCCTGATAATGATGATTATCCTCTCAAACAGATTTTTGAAGACTGAACTGAAGGACTGGAGGCAGAAAGTCGTAGAGATACTCACCAACCAAGGAGATGATTACACGGAGGAAGATATTTCACCGTCACCTATCAAGTGCGTTCCCGTCAGGGTCAGCCCGCCTCAGCCTGCAGACCCTGAGATATCTATTATTGATCAACTGGTATTGTACATACTTTGAACTTTTATTTCATATTCTTTTAGTCACCTGAATGAAATGACAGGGTCGCAATACTTATACAATGTCCTTTTTAATTAAGTACAAATATTTTAAGGGGCGATTCAGTCCATCATTTTGAACAACTTTTCCCAATAAATGTATACAGAAATACGAAAAAAAATGTTAGGTTCTCATACAAATCGAAGTAGTCACGTGATAGTTAGTATGAAAAATTCAAAAAAAATTGCGTATTTCGATAAACACTTATAAAAAGTTGTTCAAAATGATGTACTGAATCACCCCTTAAAATATTTGTACTTAATTAAAAAGGACATTGTATACACATGAAACTGTAAAACACAAAGTATTTGAAAAACAAGAACAAATATTATAATAAATTTATAAGTACATAAGATTATTTACACTGCTTAAGCTAGTCCTAAATGAAGCTTAAACTTGTGTTATGGGATACTAACTCAACGATACTACATTTTATAATGAATACATAATTATATAGATAAAAACCTAAGACCCAGAACGATTTGAAAAAGGCTAGTTTCTAACTTGCCCTTTCCGTGAATAAAACCCGGAAGCACTATACTAGCGTGGTTAACACTACGCCACGGGGTCATCAAAAAAGTACCTAAGTGGCTATGAAGTCTCAACCTCAACACTATACGGATTATCTATACCTACTTACATAATTCCTTGTGTATTTGTGTTAACCATATCATATTTACAATAACTAGTCTCATACTTAAGTCATCATCATCAAGCAATACCTGAAAACGCCTAATTAAATTAGCATTTCGTAACTTCAGATGAAGTGGTAGCTAAAGTGAAATAAATTGTTTAAAACTAACTATGGTAATAATTAAAAATTTGATTTGCATCATTGTCTAGAAAGACCTTTAAACTATTTTATGAATAACCTTTGAAATTATTACTAATAGTCCGTCTAGTTTTAAAACGGGTTTTCGCCAAAAGTGGCCACTTTTGGCGAAAACCCGTTTTAAGACTAGACGGACTACCAATATTACTTTCAAAGGTTATTCATAAATAGTTTAAAGGTCTTTCTAGACAGTGATACAAATCAAATTTTTAATTATTACCATATTTAGTTTTAAACAATTTATTTCAAATGAGGGCGCCACTTTAGCTACCACTTCGTCTTCAGGCAGCATTTTATGGATGTACATATGTTTATCTCTTCTAATATTTTAATTTTATCAATAAATTGTGTCATTCTCTAGCACATAACCTTGTGATTTGAATTGTATTGAGACTTTTTAGGCAAACATATGTAAGGAAAACAATCTAGATCGACGCTAAAAAAATATTGTACTTATTTAACAAAATATGATTGTTATCTATTTTGTGTGCCAATAAAGAAATGAAATGAAATAAAATAAATCCACAGACACAGAAATAATATAAGTATTACAAAAAGAACGGAATTCACGCGCAATATGCGTCCCCGTTTCCTGTCTCCGCACCTCGCCCCCGTTCTCGCCTTGTAAAGTGGGAACAATACACACATTTCCGAGTGCACGGATGTATAGTTTCGTTTTTAGTAGTAGTAGAAGGCATAAATGATACTCTGCCTCTATGAAGTGTCTCAAGTGTCACTCCCCGTTTAAGTAGATACCGACGCGCGCGGCGACCACTCCGGCCGGGCAAATTCAGTTACATGAATCGTTTGTTCAGAGTAACAAGAATGAAATTGGCTTCCAATGGATGCCTTGGTATCTAAATGAAGAGGTGAGGAGTTCTGACGCGAGCTAAATTAAACCATAGCGTTAACCACATTAACTAGATATTTCCTTGAATTTCTTTTCTGAGTAAGACTTCTGTACGTGAGTACTAGTACTTATTCTGTGATCATACCTGTGCTACAGATGCAATCAGCAGAAATAAACAAGCTGATCCAAGACGGCGACATCAATGGCTCGTTCGCCCGCGCGCTGTCGGCCGCCGACCTGGCGCTGGTGATGTCCGCGTGTCGCGCGGCCGACCCGGCGCAGGTGTTCGCGCAGCCGTGCCTGCTGGAACAGTCGGTGCTGCTTTCACTCGTACAGCAGCTGGCTACTGATATGGTGCACGACACGCAGCTCAAATGCAGGTGAGGGGCTTTCATAAATTACACGAGGCGTTTTTAGAAACTTTCTGGCCCTTTCCCACTCTCGTGAGATTTTGCCATATCCCAGCAGCTGGCTACTGACATGGTGCACGACACGCAGCTCAAATGCAGGTAAGGGGCTTTCATAAATTACACGAAGCATTTTTAGAAATTTTCTGGCCCTCTCCCACTCTCGTGAGATTTTGCCATATCCCAGCAGCTGGCTACTGACATGGTGCACGACACGCAGCTCAAATGCAGGTAAGGGGCTTTCATAAATTACACGAAGCATTTTTAGAAATTTTCTGGCCCTCTCCCACTCTCGTGAGATTTTGCCATATCCCAGCAGCTGGCTACTGACATGGTGCACGACACGCAGCTCAAATGCAGGTAAGGGGCTTTCATAAATTACACGAAGCATTTTTAGAAATTTTCTGGCCCTCTCCCACTCTCGTGAGATTTTGCCATATCCCAGCAGCTGGCTACTGACATGGTGCACGACACGCAGCTCAAATGCAGGTAAGGGGCTTTCATAAATTACACGAAGCATTTTTAGAAATTTTCTGGCCCTCTCCCACTCTCGTGAGATTTTGCCATATCCCAGCAGCTGGCTACTGACATGGTGCACGACACGCAGCTCAAATGCAGGTAAGGGGGCGTTCATAAATTACGTGAGGCCTTTTTGGAAAATTCTGACCTTCTCACGTGAGATTTTCAAAATGTTTTAGTTTTATTAAACAAAAGAAAATGTGGGCATAGGAAGTCTGTAATGAACAGAGATCGGAATCACGGGTGCTATTGCTATCAAAAGTATGGACATTCGACTATATAATCTATAAATAAGATATATTTTAATCGAAAGAAATATACTTATCCTGAAAGCAAATAATTATGATTGTTTTATTTACTTAGTACCTACCCAATTAGATTCTCGAGAAATCCCGGAACTTTTAGTCATATCCACACTTTTGAGAGTGGTGCCATTTCGGTGTAAAACTAATTTTAGTTATTTAGTAATCCTACTGATGTATACTAATGTGCACTGATAAAAAAAAAAACAGCACCCGTGATTCCGATCTCTGCTAATGAATGAAAGGATGCAACCCCATCGAGTCAAACAGCACTTTAAACTTTTAAGTTCATTGTTTTATACAAAGTGTAGCGGAAAGGGCGTATCAACCCGAAAGGAAGTAAACATACTAATCAATGTGAACAACTTTTACTTTGGTCCACTCCCTGAAATCTTAAAAAAAAACTGCAGATCCATACATTTTGGCACAGTGGGTATTTAATTTTGTATGAAAGTGAAGATTTTTTAAAGATTTCTGGGATGGTCCCGTAATAAAAGTCGTTCACATTGTGTGGTGTATTTATCAATATTGTGAAGGTAGACGCAACTCAAGGTGGCGTCAGTCTGTTACCGAGCAATACACGGGTTGCATCGATTCCGTGTTTCTCTTCATAGTTTCGCCTAAACACCATAAATTGGCGACGATTGCTACTCACTGCTACATTTGTTTATATCAAATTTTCTACATAAGCGTGTGGATTGCGGTATTAAAATGACGAGTGAAGTGAAATACATGATGATCTGTGGCGTACATTGATTAGTATGTTCAGATTAATACCACCTTTCTGTTACACGTTGTATAAAAAATTGTTTAAAAATATGTTTCTTTAATAGTTACTTGTTTTTTTTTTTTGCAGATATCTAGAAGACGCGCTGATTCACCTGAACACTTCGAACCCGTCTACTCGCGCCCACCTCCCGCTGGTGGTGGGCGAGGTTCGCAAACACCTGATGAAGTTCCTCCACTCGTACCCCAGCCACGTGGCCAGCCGCCGGGTAGCACTCATAGTCATGGCGGCCGATAACTTACTCAAATGATGCTAATTTTATTATTTTTTATTTAATTATATTAACATTTTGATTTTTTGTTGCAAGAATTAAAGTAATATTTTCGTTGACTTTCCGTTTATTTTGTGGGGTTTCGTACCCAAAGGGTAACACCTGATAAAGTTCCTCGACGCGAACCCCAGCTACCTAGCCAGCAGCCGGGTAGCGGTCATCGTTATGGCGGCCGATAACTTATTCAAATGATGCTAACTATATTATTTTTAAATATTATTAACATTTTGATAATTATTGCAAGTAATATTTTCGTTGACTTTCTGTTTATTTTGTGGGGTTTCGTACCCAAAGGGTAACACCTGATAAAGTTCCTCGACGCGTACCCCAGCTACCTGACCAGCAGCCGGTTTTTTCGATGCCTTACCGATTCACATAATGATCATAATCGATTACGCAACTAGTTTTTATAAGAACGTATTAGATTTTTGTTCTTATACTTTGGCAGAGGGGAACGCGCAGGTAAGGCTTATCCTGTATTAAATGATCTAAGATCGATGTAGAGCGCATCATTAAAAAATTTATAATCTTGATAATATTTCCATGATATACAATATGTAAGTAACAAAAACCCTGTCCGATCCTTGAAGGAACATCTCAGACCGTCAATTTGAACAACTTTTCCTATGGGACCAATGCTTAAAACTCTAAAAAAATTGACTTTTTCATACAAAATTGTTCGGCCGGCGCGGCGTGGCAATTTGTATGAAAAAGTCGATTTTTTTTTCGAGTTTTAAGCATTGGTCCCATAGAAAAAGTTTTTCATATTGACGGTCTGAGTTGCTACTACAAGGATCGGACAGAACAGGGTTCTTGTTACATATTGTATATAATATAATCACTTCATTGGTCGTTTACTCAGTTATGGCAATGATTCTGCCGATTTTGTAAAATAATATATTTCTAATACACGTTGGCAGGAAAACCAGTAGAACAGCAATCTACATACTTTTATAACGAGTTCATATATCTAATATATAGCACATCTAACTACTGTCAAATCCCTTGATCCAAACATCTGGCAGGCGCCCTGCCTGCGTTATCTGCGTAGCTCCTCTCCGTGCGTGTAAAGCATGAAGTGCAGTAAGTAACCTATAATCCTAAATTAATTATCAAGTAGAATGATTGTTTTAATAATAAATAAATGGTAAAAAAAAAATGCAAATAACCGGTCAAGTGCGTGTCGGGCCACGCGCAGAGGGTTCCGTAGTAGCAATGGCCGACTTTCACGGGCCCAAAAACGTCTAAAAGAACTATTTTCTATTGAATTTGATGAAATTTTACTTTTCAAGTAGGTACATTTTATAAGTTGGTCGCCTATTTAAGTGACTCTTTAATTTGTAAAACCAATTCCTTTAAACTTCGTTCCTACTATCGTGAATTTTTTCACGTGTCCTGTTTCATACATATATAACCGTTTAAAATATATAAAATTTGTACTAAGTATATATAAAACGGATCCTTAATAGAAAAATCGTGTTCACAAGCTTACATTTTCAAAGACCTAATTCAACGGGGTCCCCTACTTAGTTGCGAGCGCCGCTGTTGCGACTGCAGCGCACGCCGTTGCGATTTTCTTTTCCACTGCCTCATAGTTTCGAAGGCTTGTGGGCTCGAAGGATGTGGTCGCGAACGACGCTGTTTCGAAAAACATTTCCACTGCCTCACACGCTTAACCGCTTGTGAACTAACTAATACTGTCTCATGTGCAATTGATTCATTTCGATAACATAAACCACTTGAACAGATAATTGTTTATAAAGATCAGTCGTATACTTTGTGTTACACATAAAAAGTCAGTAAAAATGTACATTTTAGGTACTAATATTTTTCATGTGGAAATGTTTTTCGAAACAGCGTCGTTCGCGACCACATCCTTCGAGTCCACAAGCTTTCGAACCTATGAGCACAAATTAGATAGGGTATGAGGCAGTGGAAAAAAAATTCGCAACGGCTTGCGTCGCAACAGCGGCGCTCGCAACTACGTAAGGGACCCACAGACGAAGTAGTGATCAGAGGGGACCCAATTCAAGGGTCGATATAGGTACACGATGGGTTAAGTCGAGAAAAAATTACACTCACTTTATGTATGGGAGCTATCCCAAAAGAAACATATTTTTAACAACTTCACTGTCCAATGAGTCACATGTGACTCACAAGGAACTTTTGGAATAAGTTCAGGAGTCACGGGTGACTCATTTCCCGATACTTTTTGGCAAGTTTATTCGTCATGAGCGTGGCTCAATAGACTAATAAAAACTACGTGAACGTATAGCGAAAACCCTAAACTTTCATGTACAACAATTTGTTTTCGTAATTTTTTTAAATTTCTTTTGTTATGGACAAATAAAAACATGCGTAATTATGGTTATTATTCTGGATTAATTAGTATGAAATAAAACAATATTAAAAATATAGAAAACGTTTTATTGGGTTTTTTATATATAAACTAAAAAATAAAATTATGATGAAAGATTAATTACTCACAATGTTTTTCATTGTAACAATCCAAACAAAACGCTTTTTTACAAGCTTTACACTCAGTGTGCACTTGTTTGGCTTTTCGAGCCACTGATTCAAACTTTTTAGTTTGGAATAGCAACCAGTACATCTCTTTCGAACTAATTTATTGGTTATAGCATTACGCGGAATTTCCTGAAGACTGTGACTAGACGAAATTGAAGATCTTGAAGGTAGAGAGAGCGAAGGTCTTGGAGGCACGTTAGGTTCCGTAGTTGTTGCTGCTGGCCCGAGAAAATATCTAACTAATTGTTCCTGAACTTGCAAGACAGATAATTTAGGTCTTTCTGCCGCTAATTCATTGTATATGCATCTGGCATTTATAACAGCAACTTGAAACAGTAGATCTATAGCAATTTTTTTGTACCAGGTTAGGCTCTTGCGTAATGGCGAATGAAATGATGCAAGTTGGTCTGAAATGTCTATTCCTTTTTTAGCCTCATTATAATCTATTATAACGTCAGGTTTAGTGACGTCGCCTCTCTTTGTAGACACCTTTGACATACTATCTCCATGACAAATCGAAATCATTAGTACGTCGCGCTTATCGCGCCATTTCAGAACAGTATACAATTGTCTTTTTGCATGGCTATTTGCTCTCCTCTTTTTAGGTTTTTCTTAACCACTTCCTCTGGAAGATTTTTTTTGTTCTTGCGTAAAGTTCCGCAGAGGTCCGTTTTTCGTTCCTTTAGATATGTTGCCAGAGGAAGGCTGGTATAATAATTATCGGCGACAATAAGACGACCGTCATTCAGGAGCGGTGCAACTAATTGAATCACAGTTGAACCAGGTTTATCAAGTCCTTGTAATTGCTCCGACACCCCGGAATAAATCTGATAAGACCATGTATAGCTATTTACAGTACAAGCTTTGTAGATCTTCATACCATAACGATCGGTCTTCGCGGGATTGTACGTTCTAATAATTAGTCTTCCGTGAAACTTTACCATGGACTCATCAACTACTATAACATCGTTAGGTAAATACAGGCTGCGAAAATTATCTACAATCCTGTGTATTAGAGGATCAATCTTATGGGTTCGTTGTTCTCCAATAACACCTATCTCAACTTCAGTGAAATGCCAGCATCTAAGTATTGTACTAAATCTGTTATATGTCATATTTATTCTATGCATTAGCGGATTATAGTAAAGTACATCCAATTTCCAATAATGTTCAATCGAGGGCTTGGGATTTAGTCCCATATATATTATTACGCCAAAAAAGATTTTCATCTCCTCTCTGCTTACATCTTTCCACCTTGTCTTCCTGCTAAATTGTGAAGTGCGTATTTGTTTCAGTAAATCTGCATAATTATTAGTATGAATCACCATCTCGTCAATCAAGTCATCGAGGACAAAATATTCATAAATTTTGATCAAAGAAACTTGTCCATCGTCTGTAATGGCGTCCATATTTTGCACCCGATAATTTCCTGTAAATGTTTCCCTACCTATCGGCAAAACATCTGATTTCCATTCTGAATAAGGAACGTCAGATGAAGATGAACCTCCTGGAGTCGGTGATGGTAATGGTACTGCCCTAGAAGAACTTGCTATGAAGTCTGCAATTACCTCAGTATCCTCGCTCTCTTCGTCGTCTTCATTGGGTTGATATTCATCATCACTGCCACAGCTGAAGGGGTCTTCATCGGAATTTGAAGCTTCCAAATACCGCTCAATTTCCTCCGTTGTATAAGTTTTTTTTAGACATTTTTAGCGATTATATAAACTTTTATGAAATTATAACCTCTATTAGCAATCTCAAATAATAAGCAAATGTTTTGTTTTTTTTTTTATTATTATTTTAGTACCGTCCTGTAATCGAAATAAACTCATTTGTCATTAATTCTACTGTCTATGGCTATGCGCACATATGACTCATTAAACTTACGAGAAAAAAAACATCACCCTACGCCCATGAGTCATATATGAGCAAATAAAAAAAATTAAAAAAAAATTGAAAACAGATTTTTTTTTCACAAATATATTTTTTAATGATAATGTTACTATTATTTAACCTAACCGAAGAAAAAAAATATGAACGTGGAGAAGTCGTAAATTGTATTGTATGGGGACAGTGAAGTTGTTAACAGCTTTTTAGTACTTATAGATTTAGTAAAACCTTGGACAGACGGACAGACATGACGAAATTATAAGGGTTCCTTTTTACTATGGAACTCTAAAAAGGTTGTTTTTTTATGAGTCTCTTAGATTTGCTTTTGTCATAATTTGTGCTTGATTGTTATTTTTGAAATTATAAGCTTAATTTTGATTGGTAAAAACGTTTTGCGGCAATAATCGATTACCTCTATGACCAATCACTGATTGGAATGTTTAACCTAACGCTGCGATTACACTGTCTCCTGCCTGCCTAACTAGGACATGATTTAGGAAGAGCGATTGGCATTTGGCAGTGCCTATTGGTAACGTACTTACCTACAATTTGACAATAACTAGGAATACTAGGATCCTCCGATTTTTTTAATTGATTTCCTTAAAATCGAATAATGTATATAATTAACCCGATGCAATGTCGATCCCAATGCATCGAAAACGAACCGATGACAGACAGACGAGTTTTGATTTGACATCCGCCCAGCTGTCAAATCTATCAAGGGTCTGTCAATTTGCTTTAGTTTTATTTGTGCTGCTGATCTTATTTTATAAAATAAACAAGATACAATGAAATTAGCATAAGAAAGCCATCGAGCTTGTATTAAAAGTGACGGAAGTTTAATCAATAAAATGGCTCCACAGTATACGATATCGGTGTTGCTTCTGCTCACCTATACTATGGTGCAGCATTGTGCTTCGGCTGCGGTGCATAGCCACAGCGTGGAGAACCAGAACCAGGAGCGGGAGTCAGACGGCAGCTACCGGCCGCGAGACTTCGACCACTACAGCGACGCGGGCCACAACTCGGAGTTCGACCACGAGGCCATATTAGGTGCAGTTTTATTTACACCTTTTGTTTTGTGACGTCGAGCGGTCGCCGGCCGTTGGCATTAGTTGTCGATAACATGAGCTAGGACGATGTCTGTGCGGCATGCCTTAGCGTTGCTAGTGCCGTGTATGCTGGTAGTGACGTATTATTTCTCTATAGGAAGCGTGAAGGAGGCGGAAGAATTTGACAAATTGACGCCGGAAGAGTCTCGGCAGCGTCTGGGGCAGCTGCTGCCGCAGATGGACCTCAACGGCGACCTGAACATCGACAAACAAGAACTCAAGGCGTGGATCCTTAATTCATTTATGTAAGTCTATTTTTAAGCTTCATATACCTGATTTATAACCATTGTCTGTTGTACCTACTCAACATTACAAAAGATCAATATTATTCCTGCTTGTATTGTCTATTGTACCTATGCAATGTCGATACAAATAATTTATAAAAAAAAAACACCTTGATATTTATGTTCAATAAAGGTGAGGGTAAAAATTTCCATTATGGACCGTCGAATTAAGGGCGGGAAGGGGGGGGAGGGGGAAGGGGGGGGGAGGGGGGAAGCCCCCCTGTGCCACCCCCACCCCGCGGAGCCCCATGGTTACGGAGATATTGATGGTTAAAGTTTTGAGGTTAGAATTTAAATTTCCATTATAAATCATCAATTTAAAGGGGGAGGGGAGGGGTAAGGCAGAAGGGGTAAAGGGAAATACCCCCTGCACCACCCCCACCCTGTAAAGCCAAATGGTAACAGTGATATTCATGGTTAAAGTTTTGTCTCGGACTACCTAACTTTCTGTCCATAACTTATACTACATGATATAAAACACAACAAAGTAAAAAAGATAAGGCCCTTTAATCAATTTTATATACATATTTAATTGCCTTAATTAATTCCTCATATGGATCCAAGTGATTTATCATATTTCTTCACCTCCATGAATACTCGCACAACCAATCAGTGAAATCATGCTTATTTTGATTTTGTCGAAATTGTTTTTTTAATCCTCTCCACTGGCTCTCAATACGCTGAGTGTGTGTCCCATCTGGTGCCACAAATTTTTTGTATGGGAATGAGACCTCTTTCTTCTGCAAACTCAATACACTGTTGATGTGTTCCCAATTTGGCAAATATTCTTCTCCAATTCCACATGGATCTGATAAGAAACAAAAAAACTGTGATTTAAAATTACAACTTTGCAAAGGGACTTGAGGAATTTGGGGGAGGATTGCCAAAGATGCCAAACTTTCTTTACAGATATTTCTAAACGTTACATCTCCGGCGCTGCGGGATGTGCAGCCCCTCCGCCCTTGCGTAAGAAAACACAGGCACTCATGCTCGCCTTCGCAGCTTCGGCTTGCTGGTCGCCTTCGGCGACCAGCCTCAGCCGCTACGGCTCGCATGGTGCCTGCGTTTTCTTACAGCGGGCGGGGGCTGCCCTCCCTCCGCGCCTCCGGCTATAAAAAACACTACGAGTATAGGGCAAACAAGACTACGTGAAGTCGGGGTTGGCCAATTCGGATTTGCCCATAAATTTCATGTGAATAAAATTGATTCTATATTCTGGGACAATTTTCACAATTTCTATAGCCAGCCCAAATGTATAATTGTTATAAATTTGAAAAATTACCTCGATTTGTATTACTTTTCCAACATTATACAAAATTAATCAAACAAAACTTACCTTAATTCATCCGAGTAAGGATTAATTCTTCTGCCAGATGACCCAGTATATCGGGGCATCGCAAACTCCCCATCCTCGCCTTCCGATGAACTGCCAGCCTGTACTCCGATGGGACTAGCTATCCTGCTAGGGACAGAAATCCCACTGGGACCTGCGACTGGTTCATCGAGCAACGATGGTAATATAGTAGGCACAAGCGGCTCTATTGAGTCCATCACTCGCGCACTACTAACAGACGGCGTTGAAGAGGAGGCCGTGACAAGCGGCTCATCTGAGTCCAACACTTTCACACTCGACTCTTCACACACAGAAGCATGGGGCTTCGGAGACGCCATGGTAGCCACACGTTGTTGAACACAAACAGGAGTACGTTAAAATCACGATCTCGACTGCAAGAGCAACAAAGTATGACTGACGCTAATAACTGACAGATGAAAGGACTATAACGACGTCGTTCCGTTCCAAACAATGTAAACAATCAAATTCTTTGTTTTTGCGTAAATACTTAATATTTATTAATAATACAGCAACAATTATTGCTCGTTTAACCTGAAAATGCAAATATAATATAAATCATAATAAATATGTAAAAATAAATAACGTATTTAAAAAAAATATAAACAATATAAATTGATAACAAAAACTTAACCCAGAACGGAACGTTTACTGACAACTTCACGGAACGTGACCTGTCAACTTTGACGTCGGACAACCTATAAATTTGCAAATGGCGTGCTTTTTACCAAATTTGAATGGAAACTTTAGAAATTTATATCTCGTGAACTGTGAATTTCCGCAATTAGAAAATTTGTAAGAAGCTTTCTATTTATGAGTACTATCTATAAAAAAAAACTGGACTTCCAATTCGACGGTCCATAATGGAAATTTTAGCCAAGGTGAGCACTTTTAATGGTTTGTTGGAGATATTTCTATTCTGTTAAATTATTTTTTAATTAGATATCTCACAATAGCATAAATAATTATTTATAATAGTGATATAATTTTTTTAAAGAGAACTTACGATTAGTTAAGTAGATAAAAGATTTCCATTGACAACAATGAATTCACAAAGACGTAAACCTTGGCATAATAAATTTAACGCAATGTTCCCTCAATAAGTGTTTGGTTTCTGATAAGAGCCGCTTTGTGCGAGCAATGCATTTTATAGTTGCAGACTGTAAAACTCTTGTGCAATCTCGTGGCAGAGCATTGATTACGTGCGCAGCGATTGCTCCTTGGTATACAGATAAGATCTCAACGTCTATAAGATGTGAAATAATAATGGAGTGTACCAAATTCAAATTTGAGATTTACTACTGAGGGAATTAAAGTAAAATCATTATGATATTGGTATCGCTCAGTCTATTCTGTCAGAACCAGGCTCGATAATCGCTAAGAATTTTTATGTAATTTTTATATCTCCTGATGTAAATTCCTTGTTGAAGGGTATGATAGGGCTGGCATGTCTGTTAAGAAGAAAGCCCCTAAAAAAATAGACAGAAAAAAAAGATGTGAAATATCAACTCAAACCACCAATATGAACAACTCCTACAAGGATCGGACAGGGTTTTTGTTACATATTGTATTATGTCTTTTCTTATTAAGTAGGCACAAATATTTTAAGGAGTAATTCAGTCCATAATTTTTAAACAACTTTTACTAATAAATGTATAACGAATGACGAAAAAGTATTTTAGGTTCTTATACAAATTAAACTAGTCACATTCTTCTCTTATTTCGATATACATTTATTGAGAATAGTTGTTCAAAATGATGATCTGAAATAGTTTCGTACTATTCACTATAAAAAATCACGTTTGTTGTATGGGAGCCCCACTTAAATATTTATTTTGCTCTGTTGTTGTTATAGCGGCAACAGAAATATAATAGGTTGGGGAAAAAGTCTTTTCGCATTTTATATGTGTTGGATATTGCCATAATTAATTATTTAGTTTTATTTATACACAACACTGGTTGTCATTTTGTCGTGTTTTCGTAGTATGGCAACACAGTGTTTTCGTTCTTCTTCCCTTTCCAATTTTTGTATTCGCTCCCTAGTCGTCGGCGTCCCTAGCGTGGTCGGAAAACCATGCCTTTATCGTAACAGAGATGAAATAGTCGCCAGATCTCTGATTTTCGTTTTAAATTCCTTTCGCGCACAAGGCAGTGCATCAAGGCACCATAAATTCTAAAGAACTTTCATTTATAACAAGAATTGCGTAGTGAGCCGCTAATCTGTGTGTGTTCCCACGTAAGGCAGAGAAATTGGTAAGGTATACCTGGGCCCAGCACTTTACTACGCTAATCAACCAGCTAGAAGAGGGAACAGAGCTTCGCCAAAGAAAATTTCCAGGTGAGTTCATGTCGCAATTCGTTTCAACCTCTAGGTACTTTTGAGAATTCATCAAGGTCACATTCAATCCAAAAAATTCAAAACATTTTTTAATATAGTTTATTTACATTTAACTAAAGTGTGTAGGTACCATTTTGTTCGATAACTTTTTGCTTTTATCTTATAGGTAGGGACATGATCACATTGCTATAGAAATTTTGGGGCTTCTGATCAAAAAACTGCGTCAAGTAGTTTTGGCAGTCCTCTCGTGATGTTAACCTGACACTGCCTAAAGAATTCTGAAGAGACCGAAACAGGTAGAAATCTGAAGGTGCCAGGTCAGGACTATACGGCGGATGCATTAACACCTCCCAGCCAAACTCTCTTAATTTTTGCTGAGTGGTTAAAGATGTGTGAGGTCTAGCGTTATCATGATGAAAAACCACACCCCTTCTGTTGATTAATTCCGGCCGCTTTCTCTCAACTTCTTGCTTTAATCTTATCAGTTGTTCGCAGTAGAGTTCTAAATCGATGGTCCTGCCTGGTGGTAACAGCTCATAATGAATAATGCCCTTCCAATCCCACCACACACACAGCATCACCTTGTTGCCAGTTAACCCGGGTTTCGCCACAGTCTGTGAAGCCTGACCGGCCTTTGACCATGACCTTTTTCGCACGTTCTTGTCGTATGTGATCCACTTTTCATCACCAGTTATCAATTTCTTCAAAAATGGTTCGGTCTCATTACGTCGTAATAAAGAATCACAAATGAGTACATGGTTCATTAGGTTTCTTACAGAGAGCTCGTGAGGTACCCAAATATCGAGCTTTTTTGTGTACCCATTTTTTTCAAATGCGCCAAAACTGTTTTGTGGTCAATTCCCAGTTCTTCAGCTACGTCGTAACTACTGAAATGCCGATCTTGCTCCACTTTTTCAAAAATAGCATCCATTTTATCCGTAACAGGGCGAACAGAGCGACGTGCATCTTTGACATCAAAATTTCCGGATTGAAAACGCTTAGACCAAATTTGTGCTACTCTCACAGACACTGCACTAGGTCCATAAACATCGCAAATTTTTTTCGCGGCTTGCGTTTCATTTTTACCTTTTTGGTAGTAAAATTTTAAAATGTATCTAATTTCTTCATTAGATTCACTCATCTTGACGGTAAGAAAAACAAATGAAAATCACGCATTTTCCTAATTTGAATTTGGAATTATCTTCTTTAAAATTAAAATTTTTAAATGATACCAAAACCAGCCAGGTACAAATAGTATAGCCAAAGTGGTTTTATTACAAGTTCATACAAACTGTATGCGAAAAGACTTTTTCCCCAACCTAATATTATCTGTGAAAATTTTAACTGTCTATACTTTGGGGCTAGCTCAATCAGTGTTATTTGTCCCTATATATTTATTTTGTTGGTACATATACAGTTTTTAATTGTTTTACCTCTCACCCTTTTACCGCGAACGTCGATTTATCGCATGCCTCTTTGGTTGTAGGTATTTTTTTATATTCACTGCCTTGCATTGGGGCTAGTATTTATTCTGTGGCTAGGAGCACGACAACTGGTATAAAGTCTCGCGGTGAAAGGTTTTAAAAAGATCTTCTTAAGACGAAGTGGTAGCTAAAGTGGCGCCCTCATTTGAAATACATTGTTTAAAACTAAATATGGTAATAAATAAAAATTTGGTTTGTATAAATGTCTAGAAAGACCTTTTAACTATTTTATGAATAACCTTTGAAATTATTACTAATAGTCTGTCTAGTTTTAAAACTGTTTTTCGCCATATGTGGCCACTTTTGACGAAAAACAGTTTTAAAACAAGAGGGACTACCAATATTACTTTCAAAGGTTATTTATAAAATAGTTTAAATGTTTTTCTACACATTTATACAAATCAAATTTTTTATTATCACCATATTTAGTTTTAAAGAATTTATTTCAAATGAGGGCGCCACTTTAGCTACCACTTCGTCATGTGATACAGTAGCCATCTATATATATAAAAGCGAAAATCACTCACTCACTCATCACGAAATCTCGAAAACTACTTAGTCAATAAAGATTAAATTTGGCAAGAGGGTAGATTGTGACTAGGAGACGTCGCTAATAAAGGATTTTTTGGAAATTTCATCCCTAAGGGGGTGAAAAAGGGGTTGCCACTTTGTATGAAACTTCGTGATTTTTGAATTTAGACATATGAAATTTTTAATTTATTTTAGTAGTTAGTAGAAAATAATAATCCTATTATCAGATTTTTAAAATAACATTCCTATAGGGTGGAAATCGGAGTTGCAAGTTTGTATGAATCTTAGTCATTTCTGAAGCGGGACACATGACATTTTTGAATAAGTGGTTAGTGAAAAATAATAATCCTTAGGACGAAGTGGTAGCTGAAGTGGCTCCCTCATTTGAAATAAATTGTTTAAAACTAAATATGGTAATAATTAAAAATTTGATTTGTATGAATGTCTAGAAAGACCTTTGAACTATTTTATGAATAACCTTTGAAATTATTACTAATAGTCCGTCTAGTTTTAAAACTGTTTTTCGCCAAAAGTGGCCACTTTTGGCGAAAAACAGTTTTAAAACTAGACGGACTACCAATATTACTTTCAAAGGTTATTCATAAAATAGTTTAAAGATCTTTCTAGACAGTGATAATAGGATTTTAAAAAATTGCATTCCCGAGGTTGCATTAGGGGTTGCAAATTTTTATTATTATGAAACTTCGTAATTTTTTGACTGAGAGACAAAAAAATTGAGATAAGTAGATCCGTTGCTCTCTTTTTCTCTTAACAAATGCCGGGAACGGAAACCAGAACGGAAACGTGAACGGGAACCAGCGGAACAAAGTTCGTCGGGTCCGCTAGGCCTTTAAGTCCCTTCACTATTAAAGATTGTTATATTGAATACTAGCTTTTGCTCGCGGCTTCGCTCGCGTTGGGGTGTAATTTAACAAAATCCTTTCTTAGGGGATGCCTACGTCATAGTAGCTTTATGCATGCAAAGTCTCAGCCCGATCGGTTTAAAATTGACAAAGTTTCATACAAACTTTCATCCCCTATTTTATCCCCTTGGGGGTAGAATTGATCAAAACCCTTTCTTAGCGGATGCCTACGTCATAACATCTACCTGCATGCCAAATTTCAGCCCGATCCGTCCAGTGGTTTGGGCTGTGCGTTGATAGATCACTATGTCAGTCAGTCGGTCACCTTTGAGTTATATATATTTAGAAGTATTAGAAGTATTCAAACATTTTAAATTTTTAACATAATTTTAATTTTATAACAAATTTAATAACGTAAAACAATTAAAATCCTATTTGAAACATTTTCGACTTCTACGCGGACGAAGTCACGGGTAAAAGCTAGTATTTACATATACCTACTCGTATATTTCTAAGGAATTCTTTACATACGCCATAATATGCTTAAAATGTAGGTAAACGTTATGTGCGACGCTAAATTATATGAAAATACCATACTAATCATACACTGAAAGTAGACTTCTTTGACTAATTATCATTTTTTGGTGGGAGGTGTGCATAGACGTAATTTTACGTAAAGATAAGTAAACAGACAAATGCGATGTCAATACATGAGCACGCTCTATTTACTCTATTTATTAAATCTAGTGAGTAAATACTCAAATGGGTAGATTGAGTACTATTCACTGCCCATCTCTAGCTGTTACGCGACGCAACTTGCGTCCCGTCTGGTCCGGCACTTAGGGACTTTCCTAGCGGGACTTCACTGGCGGGGACTATGAATTTTAGGTATTCTTTATAAATAGGAGTGCCTTTCTCTCTAACATTTCATTTCGTTATTAATTCTGCGACTGATAACACTTAAAATGACAACTGCAGGTCGCAAAAAACATGCGATTTGGGAACAATTTACATCGATTCCTCAAAAGAATACTACTCAGACTTATGTTTTTTAATTACTGAGCTTAAAGCAAACAAAACATTTATAACATATACAATACTTAAATAACATAAAGACCATAGATTCAACTGGTTTCAAATCAACCTTTTTAGAATCCTGAATAATTATTTAATTTTATTTACTATGAAAACTAGTTTTAAACTTGTTTTTTTTTTCTTACCCTCTTATTCATAAAAAAATACAAACGTTTGCTAAACCTATTTTAGTTAAAATATGTTTCGTCCCTTTCACTCCTTTCAATATTTGACTTTGCAAGAGCGAGATAAATCATATTTTAACTAAAACCGTTAACCGTTTGTATTTTTTTTATGAATAAGGGGGTGAATGTTTATAACTTGTTTTTAAACGTGTTTTTAAACATGTAATAAAAAACACGATTTTAATTGAAATTGAAAAACACTGTCTTAAACATGTGTTTAAAAGTTACTTGTTTTAATCATGCCAACCCTGATCCCAGAGTTCTTTACGATTACCAAACTTTATTCAAAAAATTCAAACAGGCACTTACAGGCACTTTTACACGTCAATAAGTATAATTTACATTACGTGTATATGTATAGTTTATATTGAAATTTAATTTATTTTAAAGAAAAGCTACCGATACCAGCGCTTCGTAACTGCCGCTGGCGCTGCTGAGAAGAAACGCCGAAAGAAACTCATTTTTACAGTATTGGTCGCCTACTCGCCAGAGTTTGGCTTTGTCATATTTTATTATTATGTCTTTACGCGGTTTTTCTTCATTTTATTAAAGCCGGTGCCGCGGTGGGAAGAACTCGGGTACGTTAATAAGTTGGCGAGCTTTTTCTGAAAGTATGAATTCAAATTACAAAGGGCCCTGTTGGACGGACAAAAGTTTTCTTGCTGTATTTCGCCTGATCTGCTAAAGATATTATTTTTTTATAAAGTTTTCACAAGTAGAAGTAACATAGTTCGAGTTAATACATGAATCAAGAGGTAAATTGGGTCAAGTTACGATCTGAATTATTTTTATGTATTTCTAGCGTAATACAACCGAGGGCTTCGCTGAATGGAAGAATTTTTTTTTAAATTTTTGTCCAAGTGGTTGAGAAACATTGGATTTTGTAAATAAATTGGTGAGGTACAATGAACAGACAAAGTATTACCACTAGTGGTTAAGGCCAACTCGACTGGCCCGCTAGATCGAAGCACACGTTTCCTTTGTCCGTACGTCTAATGTGCTCTGTAGGTCCCACCTTAGAACCGTTCTTAGAATCCCTGACATGTTAATGTTTAAACTTTTAGATAAGTACCTATATGTATTTGTATTTAACTTGAGTCTATTTTGTACACGCCTACTACTACTACCTGTTTTCTTCTCTTTTCCTGTCCTGGGTCTGCTGGAAGAGATTTCTTATGAAATAAGCAGTACCTATGTACTCAATGTTCTCACTTTGTTCATTCCTGTGTTTGTATTTTGTGTACATGAATTTTGAAAATAAATATATACCCTCAAGTCCCCGCAATATGCGTCCTCGTTCCCCATCCCCGCATTTCTCCCCCGTTCTCGCCTTGTCGAGGATGTTGAGCGGGCGGCTGCGGGCGAACACACACACATTGCCGTGTGCACAGATGTATAGTTTCGTTTTAGTAGAAAAGGCATAAACGATACTCCGCTTCTATGAAGTACCACTCTTGTGGTGGTAAATACATATTTTTTAATTTTTATTATGTTATGTCATAAATGCTGATATGTTTCTTTAGTGACGAAAAAAAAATAATTCGTTGATTCTTTACTTTATGAAATGACCTTTATTTATGAATGAAGAAGTCTATTTCTAAACCAACAATAAGTTAATCTATAGCTCGAAAATTCTTCACTCTATTTTGTTTGATTTTCTACTAACATATATCTGTTTTTATTGCAGGCCATTTTCGTAAGTATTATCAGTTTTGAAATGGCCGTACAAATTGTCCGGTCATCTCAACAGGTTGTGTGAGAAAGTCGATTATTTTCGATATTCCAGTTTTTAGTTTGCGTGTCGCTGAACTTGACTCCCTTCGCTTACTCGTTTAAATAATGTTCTGGGCCCAGTATTGGGCAACCTGTACTACTTAGGGCTGGAGTTGTACATAAGGTGTCCCGTAAATGTATGGGAATTTTTTTTTTTTACTTACACTATCGCATGAGGTATCAATATTTGCGAAATTTAACACACATTACGAACAAGCTTAAAAATGTAGAATTTCATGTCGTCTTGAGACCTCTACCTCGCTTGGAAGTTTATACCGACCGAAACAAAACACTTTAAAAATAAAAATAAAATAAGGTCGTTGCTGACCAATAAAATAAATTTAATAAATTCCCTTAACTTCTCTACATACAAAGAACTTGATTATCAGCATTAACCAACAAAATGCTGATAATTGAGTTCTTTGTATGGTCTCAATATAATCACACAGAGTCTCACTTAACTCGAAATTATTATAATCACATGTTTTTAACTCTATACCAATTGCAACGCAGCTTTTGATAGCATAAAAATTACATTTGCAAGAAGTAAAGACTCTAAAGACTCTCGAGGCAAGATGAGAAATTCCTCAAATAAATTGGAGGTTGGAGATTCGAAATTCGAAGTCGTTGGTAACGTGACGTGGCGACCAAATCAAAAGATAGTGTATGTAATACAACTAAACTAGAAGATATAATGTATTTTTTTTTCACTTTTGAGTTCGAAAACAGAAATTCAGGATCGCCAAATATCACCATAAAAATGAAAATTTTTGAAGTTGGAATGTCGTTAGGACCAAAGATGTAATACATATTATATTATTTTAAAAAATTACTGTAATAATCTACGATCTATTCCACAAATTTCAAGAGGTCTTGAGTTAGGAAAATTCGAAAAAAAAAATTTACGGGACACCCTATTGTACAGTCATCCAAGGTGCAGTGTCGAAAATTGTTTTCTCAACACTTGCTCGTAAAGTGAATCTAATTCCCCCGGTGTTTGATATACAATGTGGAAGGGACATCCCATTATTCAATCAAATCACGGGCTGTGCTAGATAACTATAGTATAGTGAAATATATTATATTATATAAAATAACAGTCACAAATAACATACACTATAGTATATAAAATAACAGTCAAAAAACAAATAAATAATTCGACATTCACATACAAATTGCCCGGGGCGGCTGGACTCTTTTGTATGGAAATGCAGATTTTCTTATGTTTTGACTTCTTTTTCTTATGTTTTCAATTATACTATAGTGATCTAGTCTAGCCTGTGGTTCGATTTATAACGGCTATATCTCTTCCACGTTGTATAAAGCAGCTCATAAAACACACGTGTTGTGTGATATATTCTATAATAAATAAATATAGCCAGTAAGCAGCGCGCCGCGCTTATTTAAATAACCGGTCAAGCGCGTGTCGGGCCACGCGCAGTGTAGGGTTCCGAAGTTGCGAATGCCTACTTTGAGTTCACGCCACTAAAACGTCTTAAAACTAATTTTCTATTGAATTTGTGTGAACTTTTCCCTTTCCTAATACATTTTATAAGTTGGTTGCTTGTAACTTTTTAATTTGTAAACCCTACTTAGCTCTGATAGTTTTTGTTTAAACTTCGTTTAATGTATTACTGCTGTAAATTTTATCACATGTCAAAACAAATATTTCAGATGTTAACAAGCTCACAATATTTTTGAAATACCTTTTCTACGATACCCCACACGATGGGTTAGTGCAAAGCAACAGTGTGCATCACAGTGTTATGCTAGAGTTACTTTAAATAAAAAAAAAATAAACAGTTTATTAGGTATTTATCCTCGCAATTGTGTTGACAAATGATACTGAACTACTAGCCATAACAGAACGTTACGGTATACGTTCGTTTATTGGTTAAGCATACTCGGCTTTATTACGCCCTCGCCTTCGGCTCGGGCTGAACATCCACCTCGTGTGTTATAACCTAACGCACTTATATCGTAATGTTCTGTTATGGCTAGTAGTTCAGTATCATGGACTGAACTTGCTCCCAAAATTAGGCTGGTGGGTAAAAAATCGCCCGTTTTAAGTGAACCATACATTTACACGTAGTATAAAATATTTCCAGTAAACTGTCCAAAGAAGAAGCCGAAGAGCGCTTGAACGAGGTGGACAGCAACCACGACGGGCTGGTTACGTGGGCGGAGTACGTTCAGGACGCTTTTGGGGTCGATGAAGATGAGGAGATCAGCCCAGACGACACGGGGGAGACCGGCATGGTACGTAGCAAAGAGGTTACAGTGACTACAGCTTATGGACGAGGTGACAACAACTGCGACGGGCTGGTCACGTGGACGGAGTACGTGCAGGACTCTTTCGGGGTCGATGGAGATGAGATCAGCCCAGACGACACAGGGGAGGCCGGCATGGTACGGTAGAAAATTTTCAAAAAATATTTGAGTGTCTTGTTCCACACTGGCACAGAATTAATACAGGTATTAGGTATATACAGAACGGAATCTCCTAACGTTGCGCAATTCGCTTGTCAAGTAGTTTGAAAAAAAAACTGATTCGCAAACCATTTCAAGGATTAGCCTCTAGGAGAAACTTTCTCTAATCAGATTTTAAAACAAGGTCTTACTTATTTAGATATTTGCAAAACTCCAAATGACCTTCATTTTCAAGTAAGGTCAAGCTTATTTGAGGAAGTGAAGTCATGATGAAGATTGGCAATTTCCGCTTTTAGTAGTGTACTGTGACTGTCACTGTCATCTCCTTACAACAATATATGTCAAAGGATTACAAACAACAAGTAATTAATAATACAAGTAATTTAAACAGGTGACATTGACAGATGATCGTTGTAATTTTTTTTTTGCAGCTATAAGAAAAATGTAAACTTCGGTTGCTGTGTGTCGTCACTCGCGGTGTAAAGTTTAAAATGATATAAAAAAATCCTAATAGTACTCAGATTTTTTTTATTCAAAATACCTTCTTAAAATTGTCTATATTTTCGATTAAAACCATCTACAAAACTTTATATTATTTAGTTGACAAGCCAATATATGTCCCCGTACCCTGTCCCCGCACCTTTCCCCCGTTCGCGCCTCGAGGTAATAACCTCTTTAGTGTTTATGTCATTGTGCTTTATGCAGCTTGAAAAAAAAATGACAAATACAGTAACACTGGCCAGTTACATTGCACATATAAAAGAAAGAAATGTCTATAACAAACAATTGTTTTGAATATGAACTGAATTGTTTCAGCTGGTGCGCGAAGAGAAGACGATGTGGAAGGTGGCAGACGTCGACGGTGATGGGGCGCTCAGCTTCGAAGAGTTCAAGGTATATTTGACCAGAAGTCAATTGAGTATCATCCATCAGGGTTGGAAAATGGCCTTTTTCAAATTATCCTGGGTCTTGGATGTTTATCTATATATGTATTTGTTATAAATTATAGTATCGTTGAGTTAGCATCCCATAACACAAGTCTCGAACTTACTTTGGGGCTAACTCAATCAGTGTAATTTGTCCCTTTATATTTATTAGAGTATTTTATTTTATCCATAGAGTAATAACGAATTTACTTTCTTACTATCCTTACTTCTTTACTATTCTTATTTCCTTGCTATACTTACTTCCTTACCATCCTTACTAAAATTTAAATGCGAAAGTAACTCTGTCTGTCTGTTATCTCTTTACGCTTTAACAACAGAACCGATTTAGATGAAATTTAATGATATAGTTTGAAACACGGGAAAGACATAGGATAGTTTTTATCGGGAAGTTTCCACGGGGAGCTGAGCCCGCGGGCACAGCAATTTTTTTTGGAATGGACTAAAATATCATAATGTGTTAAAAGCACCCTTCTACCTTCCCGATTGCCGCGATTAAATTGGCCTAAAATTTGCCGCCCCCAAAATGTGCCGACATGAACATTCGAATGTCGCGCCCCTACCTGTTTGTTTTGATAGCTCCACCCTCGAAGTTGTAGACGCCTGTGCCTGGGTCAATTGATCCAGGCAGGAAGTTCCAGCTTCGAGGAAGAGGTCTCTCGACGAATCCGACTCGGCAGCGTTCGGGAAGCTACGCAGTGTCTTCTCGTCAAAAATACCTCCATGTTTCAAGACTAAAGTCTACAACCAATGTGTTACCAGTGATGACTTATAGCTCTGTACGTGGTCCCTTACTATGGGTCTCATAAGAAGGCTCAAAGTCGTTCAACGCGCTATGGAGAGGGCTATGCTCGGTGTTTCTCTACATGATCGAATCAGAAATGAGGAAATTCGTAGGAGAACAAAGTCACTGACATAGCCTAGCGGATTAGCTCGTTGAAGTGGCAGTGGGTAGGACACATAGCGCGATGAACTGGTGGCCGATGGGGAAAAAAAGGTTATCGAATGGCGACCGCGTACTGGCAAGCGAAACGTAGGACACCCACTTTCAAAGTGGTCTGACGACCTGACCAAGGTCGTCAGAGGAAGGCGCTGAATGCAGGCCGTTTTAGATCGGTCATTTTGGAACTCCTTAGGAGAGGCCTATGTCCAGCAGTGGACGTTATGCGCCTAACTTATTTAAATTCTATTAATTACATAATTAAATCCGTCAGTTTCCAGACGGTCGGATCCGACCGAGAGAACAATAGATAACAATGAAAATTGCGTTGTTTGCAAAATTGCGGTTGTTGACGGGTTAAGCCTTGACATGAAATTATTATATTAATGAATATTAATATTAATTCTTATAATTGTGACGTCAATTCGCTAGTCAAGTAATTTGAAAAAAGATCTAATTCGCAAACCTTTTCCAGGAATAGTCTCTAGGAGAAGCTTTCTCTAATCAGATTTTAAAATAAGGTCTTAGTTATTAAGATATTTGCAAAACTCCAAATGACCTTCATTTTCAAGCAAGGTCAACTTATTTGAAGAAGTGAAGTCACGATGAAGATTGGCAATTTCCGCTTTCAGTACTGTACTGTCTAATGAAGTACATATAATTCCATGGTACTGTCACTGTCACTGTCATCTCCCTATAACAATATATGTCAAACGACTACAACCAACATAATAAAAATAATTTAAACAGGTGACATTGACAGATGACCGTTGTCATTGTTTTTTTTTTGTGCAGGCATTGGAAAAATGTAAACTTTGATTGCTGTGTGTCGTCACTTCCGGTGCAAATTTTAAAATGATATAAAAAAATCCTGATAACACGTACAATTTTTTTATTCAAATTACCTTCTTAAAATGGTCTATATTTTCTATTAAAACCAACTACAAAAATTTTAATTATTTAGTTGACAAGCCAATTAGAGTACCATGTTTTCATATTATGAACGAGTAGTTTATATAGTTATGTTTGTAAGTTTCTAGCATGCAGATATTTTGGGTATATATACAATATGTAACAAAAACCCTGTCCGATCCTTATAGGAGCAACTCAGACCGTCAAAATGAACAACTTTTACATGAGACCAATGCTTGACACTGAAGAAAAAATCGCCATTTTCATACAAAAGTGTTCGGCTAACCCGGTAATTTGTCGATTTCTTTTTCGAGTATCAAGCATAGGTCCCATGGGAAAAGTTGTTCATATTGACGGTCTGAGTTGCTCCTACAAGGATCGAACAGGGTTTTTGTTACATATTGTATACTGTTAATCTGTATGTAAAATTATTAAAAAAATATATAAATATCTTTATACTTGTGAATTATGTGGTTAGTTTTCGCTTCATTGTTTGTGGTTGTAGTTTCTCGTAGTGGCGTAGAGGTCTCCACGGAAGCAATAAATTATTTGTACGGTTGACATTTTGTTTAGACCAAATTGTATGCAACCACCAGTAACTTGCAGTGTATTAAATGGTCCTTAACTCTGAATATCCCTGGGCAGACGTTCACGAACCCTGAGGAGCACGAGGTGATGCACCCGTTCCTCATCAGCCAGACCCTCAAGGAGAAGGACGAGGACGGGGACGGCAAGCTGGACTTCAAAGAGTACATCGGCTCGCGAGGTGACCTTTATTACTTTGCATAGAGTTGATATAGCTTTTTATTAGTTGATTATTAATTTACCTGTGACAATAAAAATTTATAATTCCCTACCTGACAGCCTACGAAACGAAGAAAAAAATTCCGACTTCATAAATAAATTGAAACAAATTTTAATTAATAAAACATACTACACAATAGACGAGATTTTTAAAGATAAAAAATAAATAAATAAATTAATTAAAATTTATGTTCCGAATAAAAAACTGACATTGACTACGTTTATGACTGACATTAAACACAAATGATAAACATTCGCACAAAAATAATAATACTTACCATGATATTTCAAATATGTACCAGTTTATTTAAATACATATATACTAGGTAAAATACTAGGTTTATATTTATGAATTAACCTCTGCATAACATAAAATCCGCTTGCTGTTCCATTTTTCTTTTGCGATACCCGACAGGGTTCATAGTGTACCTTATAATATGACAGTGACTTTTAGTAGTTAGAACTGATGTACATTATGAAATGCAATAAATAAATAAATTGAAATTGAAAAACCTAGCTTTAAATTGTACACTATTATTTTCGATTCAAAGTACAAACAAAAAGTTTTTCACATCCCATAGTAACTTAAGTCTGTGTAATCAAGAGTTGATAAATTCAGGGCTTCTTAACTCATAACAAATTGCGGCCCACTATAATTAACCCTTTCACCGCAAGACTATATCAGTTGTCGTGCCCCCAGCGCGAGGGGTAGTAAATCTAAAATAAATACCTACAACCGGAAAGAGATGTGGATGCTTCAATTGTGTGCAAAACGGGCTTTTTTTGTTGTCGGAAATATCCGACGCTCGAGGAATGGGCTAGACAATGTTTGTCGGATAAATCCGACGTTCGCGGTGACAGGGTTAAGTCTGTTCGCGGGGAGTTGATAAATTCAGGGCTTCTTAACTCATAACAAATTGCGGACCGCTTTAATTAAGAACTGTGTAAAATAAAAAACAACATATCCAAACGACTCATCGAAGTGCATTCCAAAACGGAATGGCAATATATGGCCGCCGCGTCCGCTCGCCCGGTCGGGCCGCGGTTGACATCAACTGCGTGCCTTGTACTACGCAAACGGCAAAAGCGGGAGAATAGCGACGGCCGCCATACATTTTTAAAAATTATTAAGAAATGTGTCTGATTTGTAGAAAAGTGTTTCAACGCGCTCTTCAACATTTGAACCGTAAACCATTTATATTTTATTAAATGTACAGGTGCTAATGAAGACAACTCTTGGCTGATAGCCGAAAAGGACAAATTCGACCACGAGCTGGACACCGACCGGGACGGGAAACTGGACGAGGGGGAGATCAGGCGCTGGGTCATACCGGACAACGAGTGAGTGGGACGGCATGCGAAGGGTTGCTACACACATACGCGGGCCGGCGTTATAAGGCACGGCTGTGTTTTTTTATGTGTTTAAATGTCAGATTTTTCTGGTACTCACTGGAGCACCCTCCATACGATGGTATATCGTTTATGACACCTGTCACCCGGGAACAAACCAAACAACTATGTCAATCAGTGAGTCAGTAATATAACTAGCTTTTCGGGCGTTGCGACATATTTTTAACTATGCAACCGATTTTGATACAATTTCTATGGAACTACCTGACAAGCTCTTTAGAACAAAACACTTTTTTATAAAAAAAAATACAAATAGGTTTAGGCGTCTTCGAATAATCGGTGAATATACATAAAAAAAGACCGCGACGAATTGATGAGCTCCTTTTTCGAAGTTGGTTGAAAAGATCACCATAGCTCAGTGCGATATAATAGATAACTGGGTCAAGCTCCTTTTTGAAAGTCGGTTAAGACCACCATAGCCGAATGCGACAAAAGATATATGATAATTGCGTGACCGTTATCATATTATGTGTCACACGAGTAAATGAGTTAGCGATCAAAGTGACAATGTGACAAGTTTTTGTACAAGACATGCCAAGTTTGACTTTAGGCAAGGTCACACGAAAATTGAATTTTTCAAATTGTTTTAATTATCATTATAATTTATCTTACATTTGAACGATTGTATCGTTCTGCATTATCCCCTTACCTGTTACTGGGAGGAATTCCTCCCAGATCAATTGTTTATCTATTGTGTTATTTTTAGGGACAGGTAAAGGTTTAACTATTCGTGTAGTAAGGAACAAATACAACCATTTTAAGATCATTCAAAAACATTTCGTTTCTTGTCACATTTTTCATTAATTCATTTGTTTCTTATACCTTTAGAACTGTGGGTAAAATCGAATATATGTAGATGAATGTTCGAAGGAAAAGCCGCTCGACTTTTTAATAGTCAAAGCCTGATAAATCACAGATATATACAGGGAAGCTGACTGAACATTATCGTATAATACAAGGAATGCCGCGTGGCATTAATTTATAAATAATAAATAAATAAATATATAGGGACAAATAACACTGATTGAGCTAGCCCCAAAGTAAGTTATAGACATGTGTTATGGGATACTAACTCAACGATACTATATTTTATAACAAATACATATATAGATAAACATTCAAGACCCAGGACAATTTGAAAAAGGCCATTTTCTAACTTGCCCTGACCGGGGATCGAACCCGGGACCTCTAGGTGGCGGACTAGCATGGTGACCACGACGCCACGGAGGTCGTCGCTTTTTCACTTAAGCTACATAAGTTTTGTTGTTTTTCTTTATCATAATATTCGAAACAATAATTTTGCAAAACTAAGAACCGACATCGCCCCCAAACTACTCAACCGATTGTGACGTTAAATTTATTTAAAGGAAACAATATTGAGGAAACTAAACTCTTTAATTCGAATTTAACAATTTAGGTATTGAATAAAGAAAAATGCCACAGATAGGGGTCGTAGGTTCGAAGGGCACGAGATTCGTTGATCCAGGACGATGGAAGTACTCAGCTTTGGTGTACAGCCCGGCTTCACGAGTAGCGGAAAGAGAGAGAGGTCCAGCTCGCTGCCGCTTTTATATGGTCAGCGCGGGGTGCGTCGTCACACGGTTTTAATAAAATTACTATGGGACCACCTGGACAGTATACCCATTCAAACAAAAAAATAATTTTCCAAATCGGTCCACGCGTCTTCGAGTAATCAGTGAACATACATAAAAAAAATAAAGGATCGCGACGAATTGATAACCTCCTCCTTTTTTGAAGTCGGTTAAAATAGTAAATTTCTATACTTATGAATGTGAAAGTGTGCTTAGTATACAAACACCCGCAATAACTGTTTATAAATATATTATTTAAGCAATGAACACATAAGCTATGAGTGACAAATTGCCACGCGTTCTGAGTATGCAATGTTTGGTCTGCTTCTTTTTTATGTCTGTGGGATAAATATAGCCGGTTAATTGGCAAAGCGAATATATGCAGATTAACGTAAATACTGATGTTTCGACCCGAATGAACTACCCGATCGCCAAAAACCGAATCACAGCATTAGTCCTAGTAGTACTGACGTACAGAAGTCTCACTCAGAAAAGAAATTTAAAGAAATATCTTCTTAATGTGGTTAGCGCTAGGTTTAATTTAGCTCGCGTCAGAACTCACCTCTTCGTTTAGATACCTAGACATGCATTGCAAGCCAATTTCATTCTTATTACTTTGTACAAACGATTCTTATAACTGAATTTTCCCCTTCGAAGTGGTCGCATAGTAATAATGTAGGTATATTTTCCATGCCTAAACGGGAAGTGACACAGGCCTTACCGTATGAAGCCGAAAGTGCAGTTCGACAAATACTGACGAACCGACGATCCCGACCCGCGTATGTGTGTAGCAACCCTAAGAGACGGCTGTTTAGTTAACGGCTACGGTAGGCTAAAATAACACTTGGTCTTTAGGCGCATACTAACTACTAATTGGCTTGATTGGTCGACGCCCGATTGGATAACACCGCTTGCTTTGTAAATATAGTCTTAAGTTTGCTCGTATGTGAGGTGTAATAGGATATACTGAAGCTATTGTTACGAAAAGAGAACGAGACTTGGAAAAAAACGCCAAACTTCGTATGAGAGTTTTAAATAACCAAAGGTTAACACGTGATGATGGTCTCCCTGATGTCCAAGGTCGCGTAGCAGCTGAGGTCCAGGTAGCTCGCCGAGGTTGTGGCAGATACTTCCACTTGTCGCACTTGGATAGGTTTCCTTCGCTTCGAAGTGATCGCTTCCGTAGCTCGTACTGAACTGGCATGACGCGCACTCGTTCGCCCTTTTTATATGCGCTGATATGGTCTACATTATTCTCGAATATTCTCCATACGTTTCTCCATACGGGAAACGTTGAGGCGCCGATATGTGTGCCGGCCAAACAACTCTAGCCTTTATGCTGCAAGAACATACGCCCTTATTTCGCTTGCATTCATCCATCCATTCTGTTGTTTTTTCATGGACTTTTTGCTCGCGAATATCGTTTTCGCGACACTATTTTGATGGGGCAGTGGCAGATTTCTCATTTACTTACATAGCCGACCGCACATCATGAATAATAGGATGAGCAAAAGAACAAAATTAATATAAGTATTACATCCAAAAAATATTATCCCGCGCAATATGCGTCCTCGTTCCCCGTCCTGACACCTCTCCTCCGTTCTCGCCTAGTGGAGGGTGTTGAGCGAGCGGCTATAGGCGCTTGCAGCTGCCTCGACAAGGCGAGAACGGGGGAGAAGTGCGAGGACGGGGAACGGAGACACATATTGCGGAGTACCTAAGTATAACATACTTATATTAATTCTATGGGATAAGGTAAAAGAAGTGGCATATTTACCAGCGGGCTGAGTAGGCTGGAACGTTGGCGTCACATTTTAGGGGGTGGCGAAATCAAATATTTCCCAGCTCTTCCCCCTCTCATCCTGCCCCTTGGTTGCACAACAAAACAACAAAAACTTGGACATAAGGGAACCAAAAGTGTGGATCACAGGAAGTGGTGTGAATATTATGATTAAACTACTAGCGGCAAATGTGTTAATCCGTCGTAGTGAAAAACTTTCCGGAAAGAAGTTACGTCAGGATACGAGGAAAATGTAAATAATAGTTTTTTTTTTTTCGTACTTTGGGGAAAGTTTTTTCTCCGCACGGATTGAATCTGAACTTAAAATAGTTCCAGTATATTTTGTTACACCTTATTAGTATTTTACAGTAACATGTAAATATGTAAATAATTTTAATAAATTCACACACTTCTTGGCTCACGTCACTTTTAGATGCTAGAAAACGCGAAACCAGAGCTAATGTATGTTTACTTTTCTGTTTAGTTTGTATCTGTTTTCTCTTTTGTACAGTTAAATTTTATCCGTACAAAGAAACTGATATGTAACTGCAGGGTGATTTTAGCCGCCAGCCAAATTTCTGGGGCATAGTACTGAGCTGGCTACTTTTCATAAAACAATAGGCACGACGAATGGAAAAATATTTTTAGCCCATAAGTTAGATTATTAAAAAATACTGTACACGTATTTTTTCTTTTCTCTGAGAAACAAAAAATGACAAAGACACAGCGCACTGAAATTTCGCATGACGTCACGGCTACGTACGATTTTTACATAGAGGTGACGTCGCAAGCCCCCACTCCGGAACTTTGATGCTTCGTATCTTTGTGAATTTTGACTTTTTTGACAAACTGAAAAATATGGGTCCATTCTTTTTGGATAATCTAAAAGACGGACTAATTACACTTTTCTAACCCTGTCGGCACCCCTATTAACGAAAATTGTAAAAAAATCGCCTTCCCATACAAATTAGCGCTTAACCATATGGATTTTGTATGAGAGGACGAAACATTTTAATAAAAAAAAATATAGGAAGTAATTCAGTATCATGGACTAAGCTTGTTTCAAAAATTTGGCTGTTTGGTAAAATGTCGCCCTGTATTGATTGATATACCTGTACATAGTATACACATTTTGTAATTAATTTGTATATTAATTATAGTAATGACACATTTTGGTTCAATATAACATCATTGGTATCCGTTATGTGCAGAAGACAACTTACCAATGTAATAAATATTATGTACAATGTGACACAAATAAGTTGAACAAAAATGGCGGACTTCAAAGCATTTTTTGCACAAATTCCCGGCACGTAGGTTGAACCGAAATGGCGGTTATCGGCGCATATACAAATAATGCGCCGACGACCGCAATTTTGGTTCAATTTACGTGTCGGGTTTTGTACAAAAATGCTTTGAAGTCCACCATTTTTTGTTCAACTTATTTGTGTCGCATGTATGTATGTATGACTTCTCACCTGTTATCGTCCAAACACCTCGGTTGCCTGAAAACGATCTCAGCAGAAGTGCCATTTTTGAAACGCGGAGTCACCTAAACGAATGGTTTTTGTATGAAAAAACCATTCGTTTAGTTTACTCCGCATTTCAGAAATTGCACTTCAGATGAGGCCGCCTTTTGACGGCAATTTTCTGTGATCAATCATTGCATAATATGTTTTGAGTGTAAAAGGCTACTTAGTTAGTTTTTGGACAATATTGTATACAACAAAAAATAAGACTAACAAGATTTTTTTTAAACCTAAAGTAAATTAGTTATTAAATGAGGCAGCAATTTCAAATAGGTATTGATATGAAGAAGAGTTGGAGCGAGTGAGGACGGTTTAGCGTGGTGAGGACACCTCGCTGTCTCTTTCGTACGCGCGAAACCTAATTTCAGTGACGTCACACGGGTGTATTTGCATCCTTTTTCTGTTAACAATTTCCCCTTGTCCCGAATTTGACATGCTTTTATAAGCGTATTAAGATAATTATTTTTGCTTTCGGTTTCGTATTATGTAACTTTTTGACATGAATAAGAAAAAAATTGAGTCCAATATCGAATTGGTGTGATAACAATTTTAACTAATAATGCAGTTTTAGCTGATTTACAGCGGTGTTGTTTGAATGGGCAAGACCCTAACCCAACGAACATTGGGATGGAGACAACTAACAATTCGTTAACTCAACTGTTCGTCAGTTTTGAACAACTAAGGAACGATGTACCCCAATCCTGAGATAGCCGTGTGTCTGTGTTCAGGGAAATCGCTGGAGAGGAAGTGGAGCATCTCTTCGAGACGGCAGACGATGATAAGAACGGCCTGTTGTCGTTCGAGGAGATTCTACGTCATCACGACGTGTTCGTAGGTAATGCTAAAGTGTGTTTTACTAGATTTACTCATAGATGTAAGTTTTTGCATGCCTATTTTTTTATCCCTTTCACCGCAAACGTCGGATTTATCCGAAAAACATTGTTTTCCTCATTCCGCGAGCGTCGGATATTTCCGACAAAAAAACCTTTGCTTGTACATAACTGAAGTATCTACATCGCTTTTTGGTTGTAGGTATTTATTATTTTCGATTCACTATGCCACGTGCTGGGGGCACGATAGCTGATATAAAAGAAGTTTGGAAGGATGTAGGGGAAGAAATCTTTGCCCGGGAGTGGGACAATTTAATTGTTGTTATTATTAAGCCGTTTCTTGTCTCATTGCTGCTAATAAAAGTTAAGACTAGATGAAGTTATGGGAAGAAAAGGAAAGATAAAATAACAATGGTGTGAGGCAGAAATGCAAATTCAAATGTTTATTCAGTATTAAGGCGTTTACAAGCACTTTTACACGTGTATAATTTACATTACGTGTAGTGTAAAAATTTAATCTATTTATAAAAAAATAGATAAAATTTAGTGTTTTGGGATACTAACCCAACGATACCATATTGTATAATAAATACACATATAGATAAACACCCAAGACCCAGGACACTTTGAAAAAGGCCATTTACCGACTTGCCCTGGCTGGGGTTCGAACCTAGGACCTCCGGATTAGCAGACTAGCGTGTTGCCCTTTACGCCACGGAGGTCGTCATGAACAACAACAAATGACGGTTCTGAGCGACAGAAAAGAGCAGCATAGGAAAGTGCTGTTCCGTGCTAACAAGTGATATCCAACCCTTAACCCTTTCACCGCAAACGTCGGATTTATCCGACAAACATTGTCGTGCCCATTACGCGAGGGTCGGATATTTCCGACAAAAAAAACTGTATTGAATATAACTCAAGTATCCACATCCCTTTTTGGTTGTAGGTATTTATTTTAGTTTTCGTACTTCTCGCGCTGGGGGCACAAAGGGATAACATAAATTGCGTAATATGAAATACTTGCATAACCATTTTAATTAAATAACCTTTGCAATTAAATAATTAAATTTTTAACTTTTTTTTTCTTTTAAATTTGATCAGGCAGTGAAGCCACGGACTACGGCAGCGACCTGTACGGGGAGCACTTCGACGACGAGCTGTGAGCGACGCGCTTCGAACACTACTGTTCTGCAAAATGGCGAAGGGAAGAAAATTTTAAAAACGCCTGAATCTTTTTCTAGTATTAGGAATAACATTCCTATTTATTGTAAATAAATTTCAGATTTTTTGGTCGAGTCAATTACAAAAAATAAAAATGTTTTTAATCATATTTTCGTACACTATTCATCTTGACGCCGTCATTTTCTTTGCCTTTTCTTATATGACGTATAAAAAACTATATTTCGTGACTGTTCACAACTTAACTGCCACTGTCATATGACAGTTGACAGCTTAACTGTCGTTTAACTGTTCTCAGTTGTCGAAATAGTGTCCATATATTACCGCAATGGCAGTTCAGTTGTCAACTGTCAAACGACATCATCTTTTTTACACGTCAGACGGGACGGGCAAAAGAAATGGCGGGGTTAAGCTGATTGGTGAACGAAATTGCGATTAAAAATATTATTATTTTTTATAATTAATTGACTTAACCAAAAAATTTAATATTTATTTACGATAAAGAAGAGTGTTATTCGTAACAACAAAAAACTTTTCAGGCGTTTTTAAAATTTTCATCTTTTCCCCATAATCTGTTCCGGTGGCCACGAGCTCAAATAAACACGGTGCGTAGCGACTCGAGCGTGGAGCAGCGGAGACGGTAAATTTGTGGCCCCACACGCGGCCGTACGCCGAGTTGCGCTCGCGCACGCACGAGGCGTGCAGGTTATTCATACTTACTGTTACCTTTTATGTGTTCGGGATCGACAGCGCGGTGTACTACGAACATGTGATGGAAGTAGAGACTATGTGTACGGAAGCGTTCTTTGCGATGATGTATCGGATAGTGTACGGGCGCGGGACGCGATGTCTGCCAATCAACTATTTTATTTCGCTTGCTCGGCTAATCTTTATTTGCGCGGATAAGTTGTTTTGATTACTTGTTTTTATATCCTCTCGAGAAGCAGATGTTGGAGCATACGCCGCACTAACAACTTCGCTGCCCATAAGTAAAGAACAATAGTAAAATAGTTGTTTTGTTTATATATGCCTCATGGAACAGTTAGGTGAGCGCAACCACGCGACGTCAGTCAATCTCTGTCACCACGACAAGAGAAAAAAGGAGAAAGTATCATAATTAAGCATAACTGCTCTTTATCCCGACAATATCATTACTTCTTATGAAAATAACGCCATCTATGGTAAAGTACCAGAACTTTTTCGTAAAATTCTAATAATGAAAAGTAATTTGTGGCCTCCCATACAACTGATCCGAGTTTATATGGAAAAACAAAAATTATTTCTCATATTTCGATACATGTTCCTTGGGGATAGTTGTTCAGTAGCATGGACTGAATACAACCTTAAATAGTTTCAGTATATTTTTTAGACGTTATATATAACCAAAGGTCGGAATTAGGTAGAGTTATTTATGTACTTACACTGATATACAGCGAAAGAAAAAAGTGGATATGCGTCAAATCCCGGGATTAATTTTAAAGAGCAGAAAACTCCCGTGATTTATTAAATAAAAAGTTATTTACTTTTGCAAAATTTAAACCATTGTACGCGCAACGTTGCCAATATGTAAAATAATAATGTAAATACTAAAAAAAAATTATTAATTATCTTTGTTTTATTTGTCTTATCTATCTCTGAGGTTTTTATTATTTATTTGTAATATTGTTGGGAACACGGCATTGTCCATTAGAAATCCCGGGAAGATCCATATTAATATCAATATATCTATGCAAGTACATAAATAACTCTACCTAATTCCGACCTCTGTATATAACATAGTTACATCTATAGTTTGACGTAGTTATTTGACATTTTTCAATTATCTATGTTTGACATAGTCATTTCTGACATTTTTTAATTAAGACGCTGCCGTTCCCGATGCATGAAAGAATGATAAAATGTATAAATAATATTTTTACTTACTTATTCTTAAGTAATTTATTTTAATGAAATCAATCTTATGTTTTTAATGTATAGTTTATATTTCTACCAAAAAATCACCGGTTTGTACCTACCTGCTGTTATTTTGTAGTTTGATCATAAAATTTATTTTAAATAATTTGTTGAAATGACACGACGAAAGTACATATCAAGAAAGCCAATTGATACACGCATAAAAGTTGTGGCAGATGTCAGTGGTCACCAGAACATTGGTGCTTTGTTTCTACTAATTCGTGTTGAACGTTTGTTCCCGATTAGTAGACACGGCAATACTCAAGGGGGGGGGGGGGGAATTTCCGATGTGTCCCAACTACTTTGAGTAACTTACTCATTGCAACTAATTATCATTGAGTGCCCCTGTGTCTTAACGGCACAATACTGAATAACAATGTTACTTTAATAGGGTGTTACTATTCGGGAACAAACGGTTTTGAACGTACCAATGATTTTTAATGTAAAAAGTTATTTAAAAAAAACTGCGACAGCGAAGTTACTGCATACCTTGTTATGATGATATAAGATGACTTAAACTACTGAAACCTATCGAAAAGATTCATTTCCATGTTTCTTCAGTTGATATTTGACCAAAAAATACAATAGTTTCAACTAAAATTACTGTTTATGAAAAGATTTTTCTCAAACATAAGATCTGTCAAGATTTTTCCCTGTTTGTGTGTCCGACAGCAGTGTATCAGAAAATATTTAGGTGTCTATATTATTAAGATTTTTGAGTGTATACTTAGTCAGCAATTCGACTGACCTATTGAAAATTGTGCACAAATATATGAATGTTAGATTACTAGTCATATCCAGGCTACATCAATGTAAGTCTTCGTTTTGTATTTTTTCTTAAAAAAAGGTTTTTCTTTTTCAATTTTAGAGCCCAAGTTCATGTTTTTAAGTTTGTTTTGGCTGCTTAGGGTCCAAATTATCCTATATTATACATTTTTAATATCCCTAGAACCTACTTACGGCCTAAATTACAAGCTCAAAATATATTTTCATATTTCTTATAAACTTTTAATTCGTTAATGGTTCTTAGGATAGAAATTCAATTAACTAATAATATTCTAAATGTAAGTCATCCCTCCCACACTGAGACAATTTAAAGTAAAAAAAAAAAATAACTTCCATTGTGAACTTATGTAGTTAGGTGCCATACGTATTATGTACTTAGAAACCAAATGTGAGTCTATTCGACTGTGTACGTGGTATTTTAAAATAAAGTATTTATACTACTTACGTAATTTTGTTTTTTTTTTTAATTTGACAAAATGTTAGGGCCAACCATACTAGCATTTAAAACTTAGTAAAGCAAATTCACCCATTACATTTTATATATATCATAAGAGATAAAAAAAACTTGTCGGTCGAGACAACGCGCGAATTTACAACTTCTAAAAAAGACACGCGTATTCAACGGAACTCTTATGAGTCTCTGTCGCTCATATTTTTTTCTCTTTTTTTTTACAAATTAATATTCTATCCTGATTCCTGCTCTATTTAAACGTAGCTTAACAAATAGTAAGGGGGCAATACTGTACAGGATCGAAGCGCATCGAGGCGTAGTTTTGAAACTTAGTAAATTAACCCATTTTGAGATAAAACCAACTGGGTCGCGCTCAGACGCCCGAATTTGTAGCTTCTAAAAAAAAGATGCGCGCATTGATCGGCATGTAATATTCTTGTCTCTGTCGCTCATCTATTCAAAATGATTATTCTATCCTGCTATATGTATGAACGTTTACATTTTTATTTGGAAATGTAAACGCTCATACATATAGCACAAGTAGCAGGTTTAAATTGTAAGAATAAATAAAACGCACAAATCGTCCATTTACAATATTTTTTTATTCAATATAATAATCTTAATAAATCCAAAATATTTACACAACACAAAACATACAATATGACCGTGATCGTCGTCCCGTGGCCTGCCTGGGATTGTTTCGCTTTTGCCGAGTGGAGAACACGCACGGGCCGCGCGCCCGCTAACGAACGCAAGCTTGCACCAAACCATTGCCGCTAAGGGCTCCGACAGACCAGCGACACTCGCGACCGTGGTCGCCGACTTGCGTCGCGCAACCGTCGCCGATCGTTGCCGACAGTTCGCGACAACAGTGACTGTAAGCCCAGTGGTGTCATTTCTTAAACGCGGAGTCACTAAACGATCGATTTCTGTATGGAAAAAACCACTCGTTTAGTGACACCGCGTTTCAAAAATGACACTTCAGGGTCGCGCGCATACTGTCACTCGTCTGTAAGAGCCGTACATGTTAACGAGATACTACTCCGCTAAGATGACTTGGCACATATCAAATAGCCATGTTCAATTGCAAAGTACACCTTTACTTCTGCCTGGACCGCCTAATTGGATTGCGGGCAATCCACGAAGAATTACTACTAAAAGGACATACCAAATGACAGACTGAAAATGGATTGAACAAGTGCCAAGTTATCGTGGTGAAGTCTAAATACATATTAGTAGTTAGAACTGAAAGTTCTGTATTGAAAATCAGCACAGTTTTGGTGCAAAAATGCCTGTTAGTTGCTCTTATGCTTGGGCCGGACCTGCGCCTATCGTCACGAAGCTTCGTGCTTCGTGCACGCAAATGTGACCGGCCGTTATCGGGTATCATCCCGAATATTCGGACTTGGTGTAGTTATCGCGCGGGTGGCGATACATTCAAGGATTTATGCACGCTAACAATTCGCTCTGCGTGGTGGCACTTGAGTTGTTAGTTCATTTTGACGTTTGTTTTTAACTTGTTCGGACGGTGCTGTGCGACGGTGCCACGGTTGTTAATGCGTAAAAATGGAGTGAAACGATAAAATAGTGTTAAAATTTTTAGCTGTTTTCTAGGTTTCAATAAATGCATTACGTAATTGTTAACACACATGTTAAAGAAAAGAAAGTCGTCGTCCATATTTAAAACACGTAGATGACGCCATCTTGGATTATTGCCAGATAGTTCGTGATAAATAACGAAGCCGCTAGTGTGACCAGCGCTCTGTCGCGATAACTTTTTAGTGTACAAAACGTACGAAGATTCGCCGCGAATAGCTTCGGGACGATAGGCACAAGTGCTGCCGAAGCATTTAAGACGAGCGACAGTCTGCTTGCAACCCTCTGGCGCCATTTTTGAAACGCGGAGTCACCTAAACGAATAGTTTTTTCCATAAAAAATTCGTTAAGCAACTCCGCGTGTTAAAAATGGCACAGGTCGGCGACCTATGTCGCGCGACCGTGACACTGGTCGCCGGCCAGATCGCTTGTCTGTCGGAGCCCTAATGTGACACCCTATCCTTCAGTCCAGTAGCAAAAATGTAATCAATATTAGACCGTCGCGGGGCTCGGAAGCGGGCGCTGTACAAGCTTCCATTTCTTTCCCAAAATAAGATACATAACATCTATGTATAACAAAATCGAATATTATCAATTGATTTTACGAGAAAACCTTTTGGACATTTTCTATACATTTTGATTGGATTCGGAGCTCACCAAATGCATCGATTATCTCAACGAAATCTGTTGACTTTTTATCACAAATGAAGCATTTCAGATGTTCTGAAGCATCTCTGGTAGCGTTACGACTGTAGATGGCATTACTGACAAATCGATCGTTCACTAGATAGTACTAGAAAATGAAGGCAAGCTTTTAAAAAAATATTATTTATATAAACATAGGGCGCTTGTTCGCACATTGCTTCGCCATGACCAATGAAGATAATCACGAAAGTAAGTTATCGTATACTATAATATTCAAATCTTAAGTTTGTTTTAATTATACGAAGACTGATTGCATACCTTTTAGGTAAAACAAGTCTCGTTTTAGAAAAAAAATGTGTCATGCATTTTTTTCATAATTTATAAAATACAAAATGGCTACACAATGATGTAATTAAACCTTTCACCGCGAACGTCGGATTTATCCGACAAACATTGTCGTGCCCATTCCGCGAGCGTCGGATATTTCCGACAAAAAAAAACCGCTTATTGCACATAACTTAAGTATCCACATCCCTTTTTGGTTGTAGGTATTTATTTTAGATTTACTACCCTTCGCGCTGGGGGCACGACAACTGATATAAAGTCTCGCGGTGAAAGGGTTAAATATCTTAATACATAAATCTTAATAATAATACACAAAGCGAAGCAATATACGAGCAAACTGAATGCGCTGAAAAATTGGCTATAAATGTTATACTGAGGCGATACTCGTAGTTCAAACATGATCTACAGTTGTTCCATTACAATATTTATAAGTATAGTAAGGTTCCAAAACCCGAAAGGACCCCTGGTATGGAATGCGTTTCACATGCGCACGTTGAAACACTACGAAGCAAACCTTTGCTTAAAATATATAATTTTACAGTTACATAAACATAACATTGAACAATTTGTCCATCAAATAGTTAGTGTTTGTAAAATAACTACAACGATCTGACGTGTAAACCTAATATTAAATAACTATATATTGTTTATTTGAACTAAATAAGAAATGCGTTTGTTCCTTCACATTTCAACGTAGGCTTAGTCTGAACTGACATTCAAGTCAGTGTATGTGACCTGATAACATAGCTCCCACATCCACGCGGCAAGAGATATTCATCCAATTACGAGTGTTAAACTTTTAAACATTAAGCTCATATTTGAATATCTATTCTTCCGCTGCATGGAAGCAGTTACGCAAGTTATTTTTGAACAAGCTTGTATGTAAATATGTTTAAGTTGTCAATTAAAGAAATAATAGACTTAATACACATTGAACTGTGCTGGAAAAACGTCCGGTGAATGAAATTAGCCTAGGACCTTGTGAAGAATGATGAAACCACGATTGAAGCGATGTGAATACAACTCTATCTACAAAGTAATAAGGATTATTTTAATGTAACCGGTCCATACACGGTATATACTAAAGGCAGCTGCGTTCTTCGAACCGTTCATATTTAATTATTGCTTCAAACAAGCTCAAAATAAAATTTTACAAAAAAAAACTATTTTTAAAATACATATTTCGTTTGAATGTGTTCAAATAACAGTTTTTTTTCAGGGTACAATGTATTCGGCCTCGGCGTGATTGTGAAGTAAAATTAAAGCGACGTGAGAATGAATCGCGAATGTAAATGCACCTTCACCACAATTTTGACAGTTATGAAGCTTACGCTTCTATGTGACATTACTGTGCCACAGTTGGCGGAATACGTCATTTTTCCTCCTAAGATTTTCATTAAATTTGTGAAGTGTTTTACGAACGACGTAGTTGTTAAAACTAAGTAAACCTATACAGGTCGTTTATAAATATAACTTTACAAATATAACCGATTTAATATGCATTTACGATAAGAATAGGACCATCGGTAAGATTTTATTTCTACATCCTGGTCACATTCTAGAAACATAGTTCATCAAGGCAATTTAAAGGGTTTAGATGATTTATTTATGTTTGAAATACACGATACAATATAAAATAAACGTATTCCCGCCAACTGTCGCGCTCAGAATAACATAGTAACACGATACGGCTAAAACCGAAATCTCGATAAGTAACCCTTAGTCTACATGGGAACAGTGCAGCCGACTGCCTATAACATGATACAAACGAAATTAAATATATCTTTTATTACATCTCATTAAAATTACAAATAAGTTTAAATCTATTTATCATTTTAGCGTGTTTTTTTTTTTTTATATTGGGTCGCCGCCGCCTGCGTTTCCGTCGATTCCGTTGCCAAAGTCGGTGCGCTCAATCCGGTGTCGATTGCGAGGCTTGAGCTACGTTCTCTCACTTAAGATATATTGCTATGTCCAAACAATAAAAGCGTTCTTGTCGAAGCAGTCTTACAAATGCCTTAAGGTGAACGTCATTATCGCTGTCAGTACTGTCTAAATTAAACTTTAGCCATGTTTTTTACACTTAGAGTGAAAGAGATGGTGATTTGAAATTAATATGAAGTGCATCGACAGAACGCCCCCACTGACACATCAATGATTTGAAGTAAGCAACAAGACCTAAGTTTCGCATCAGTTAAAGCATCGCAACCCACTTCTTAGAAATCTGCCAGCTGTCAGAGCACGCGTATAGTGTTGGGCAAGTTTTGACAGCTGTCAGCTTGTCGGCGAGTTGTCAAAGGAACCGGCGGGGGGAGGTGGTGCGGGGCGCCGCGGCCGCGGGGGGCCGCGCCTTGCTGCCGGTCATTCTGTAATACATTTAATGTCGATCGTCATTTGCTTTTTCTCACCACGACTGTCTCTTTCACGTCTTTGGACGGTTTAGGTTAACCTGACCGAAATAATCTGTTACTAATCCAATTGGAAATGGGTTAACATATATTTTAGTTAACCGAAATAGCCTGTTAACCTATAATTGCGGTTAACTTTAACCGAATCAACGTATAGATTTCTGCATGATACTACACGTCTCGTCACATGGTCACTGTGCCTACTACAAAAGCGCTTGCATGACTCAACCAAACGGCTGTGCATCCCCGAAAACCTAATTAACCTATTCAGATAATGGTTACTGTTACCCTTATTGTGTGGCGATATAACCGGTTTACCATTATGAATGGGTTTTCCAAATACTGGTCGCTTTTAGCTGCCTGATTTTTTTCTGGGTCCCGGTTCTTTCCAAAGCCTCCCTACCCTAGATAACCCTTCAAACTATTTTATGTTATGTCCTAACTTGCGTGTTCTTAAAAAAGGAGAGGTCAGAAATTTGTCATCAGCAGTGGACCTTTTTTGATGATGATGAAAGCAACAATGGGGCCATCCATGAATTACATCATACGGTTAGGGGGTGGGAGGGGCTCAATGAAATGTGACATTGTGTGACAAGGGATGGGGGGGGTCATAAGGTTAGTGACGTAGCAACAAAAATCTATAGGTCTCTAAGCAATAACACACAAAATTTTAACGAACAAATAAACTTTAATATATTTCCAGGTTTGTCATTTAAACATTTAGTGCCATTGCTTGCTTGTATTTTTCAATTAAAATTATAAAAAAAGAATCTGTGACGTCACACTAGGAGGTAGGAGTCTCAAAATTGTGACCAACTGTGACAAGGAGAGGGGAGTCAGAAAGACATGAAATTCGTATCACGTAATTTATGGATGGCCCCTACGCGCTGTGATATGTTGGTGGCGCAGTACGTCCGCGTGTGGGTACCTGCGCTATCACTTGCAGCAGGAGGAGGCCTTGGGCGCGTCGTTGTCGTTGAGTCTCCGCGCGCCCGCGCCTGCGCCGCCCGCCCCGCTCTCGCTCTTTGGTAACTTGTTCGCTGCAACACAAAACCACTCAATTACTACTACTTCTCACGTACACAACTCTCACTCAGCAAACAAATTCTAAGATTTATTCATTCATTTTTAATTTAGATAATAATCCGAGCATGTAATGCTGTTAAAAAAAAACAATAACTGAAACAAAGCCTTCTACACTTTAATCAGCTTTCAATCCATCTAAATTGAATTAAGCTGAATAACGCACTTCTAAATAGTAGGTAGTAGTGAAGAATAACGCAAGCTTCATGCGTGTTATGTGATGCGAAAATTCGTCAGGGTGATTCGAAGTCACGGTAGAACATTTGGCAGTGCACTCACGGCGTTGACGTGAGGTTTGTGGGTTCGAATCCAACTCGTGGCGAAATTTTTCATCACATGTTTTAATTTGGACAAATTCAAAGATATATCCACTCAATGTGGTTAGCGGCATGGTTCTATTTAGCTCGCGTCAGAACTAAGCGCTTTTTTGTTTGGATACCTAGAAATCCATTACAAGCCAATTTCATTTTTATCACTCTTACAAACGATTCATATAACTGAATTTCCCACTTCGAAGTGGTCGTCGCGTGCATAGTAATAATGTAGGTGTATTTTCGATACCTAAACGGGGTATTGACACAGTCTCACGCTAGAGAATGTATGGCTGATGAGTCTTGCTTATATAGTTTTAGAAAAAAATCACTAGCTTAAGGCTAAATTTTTTTTTCTCACCTATGACCAGAAAGATGTCGTTGACGCAACTCAACGCATAGATGAGGCACTACTCTAACTCTCTAGCCTTAACACTCACCGATGACCAGAAAGTTATCGTTGACGCAACTCAACGAATTAATGAGGCACTACTCTAACTCTCTAGCCTTAACACTCACCGATGACCAGAAAGATATCGTTGACGCAACTCAACGAATTAATGAGGCACTACTCTAACTCTCTAGCCTTAACACTCACCGATGACCAGAAAGATATCGTTGACGCAACTCAACGCATTAATGAGGCACTACTCTAACACTCTAGCCTTAACACTCACCGATGACCAGAACGATGTCGTTGACGCAACTCAACGCATTAATGAGGCACTACTCTAACACTCTAGCCTTAACACTCACCGATGACCAGAAAGATGTCGTTGACGCAACTTAAAGCATTGATGAGGCACTACTCTAACTCTCTAGCCCTAACACTCACCGATGACCAGAGAGATGTCGTTGACGCAACTTAAAGCATTGATGAGGCACTACTCTAACTCTCTAGCCTTAACACTCACCGATGACCAGAACGATGTCGTTGACGCAACTCAACGCATTAATGAGGCACTACTCTAACACTCTAGCCTTAACACTCACCGATGACCAGAAAGATGTCGTTGACGCAACTTAAAGCATTGATGAGGCACTACTCTAACTCTCTAGCCTTAACACTCACCGATGACCAGAAAGATATCGTTGACGCAACTCAACGCATTAATGAGGCACTACTCTAACTCTCTAGCCTTAACACTCACCGATGACCTGAAAGATGTCGTTGACGCAACTCAACGCATTAATGAGGCACTACTCTAACACTCTAGCCTTAACACTCACCGATGACCAGAAAGATATCGTTGACGCAACTTAAAGCATTGATGAGGCACTACTCTAACTCTCTAGCCTTAACACTCACCGATGACCAGAAAGATATCGTTGACGCAACTCAACGCATTAATGAGGCACTACTCTAACTCTCTAGCCTTAACACTCACCGATGACCTGAAAGATGTCGTTGACGCAACTCAACGCATTAATGAGGCACTACTCTAACACTCTAGCCTTAACACTCACCGATGACCAGAAAGATTTCGTTGACGCACCTTAACGCATTAATGAGGCATCACTGTAACTGTAACACTCACCGATGGCCAGGAAGATATCATTGACGTTCATGGCGGTCTTGGCGCTGGTCTCCATAAAGAGCAGCCCGTTCTCATCGGCGTAGGCCTGCGCCTCCTCGAACTCCACCATGCGCTTGGCGGCCAGGTCGCTCTTGTTGCCCGCGAGCGCGATCACTATCGACGGGGACGCCTGCCTCTGCAGCTCCTTCACCCAGTTCTTTGCACGCCCGAATGTGTCCTGAAATTAGAATATTTACATTTATTTTCTAAAATAACAGTTGTCGTAAGTCTTTTAAAGTCTGTTCGCAGAGTTGATTAATTCAGGGCTTCTTAACTCATTACAAATTGTAGCCGCACTTATTAACTGCACTAAAATTAAGATCCTTGTTGGTCGAAATAAAAATATTTTAATTTTTAACCGACTTTCAAAAAAGGAGGTGCGATCTTTTATGTTTTTTTTATGTATGTTCACCGATTATTCGAAGACGCCTAGACCAATTTGAAAAATTCTCTCCTCCCATTGAAATTTTATCAAAATCGGTTGTGTACTTTGGGGGTGAAGTCGGTTTTAAGTTTTGAACTATTATTATTTAAACAGTCCACAACACGCAACTCATTCGAAGAGCATTCCAGAACGGATTGGCAATAGATGGGCGCCGCGTCCGCTCGCCCTTACTGGCCGCGGTTGAAATCAACTGCGTGCCTCGTACCACGCAAACGGCGAAAGCGGGAAACAAGCGACGGCCGCCATACAGATTGCGATAATTAAGCGACTGTCGCTCGTCTGAGACGTAATATAATACGTATATTTATCAACTCTCGGCGAACAGACTTTAGATGAATGCCACAATCAGTTTCTTCCGTTAGTAAAAATGCTAAGGGATCCACATATTATGCCGTAGAATTTCAAGTCTTGTCAAGCTTTTACTTATTTTCACCTGTCCCTTTGTCTGTCTGTCTGTAATCAAATTTTGCATGTTAAATTAGACTTATGTTCCGGTTTCCATTTTGCATACATAAATACGTATATCGCGTGACAATGCAATATTATAATGACATGGAGCTGATCTAATGATGTGGCTGGAAGGTTATAGGAACTCTGTTATAAAACTACTCAACCCCATCGAGTTTAGGATCGTTTGATTCCTTCTGAAGAGTACTTTGAACTTTTTAATTCACTGTTTTAGATGAAAGCTGTGTAAAATATTTATATATATATTCATTACTTGTTTCCTATCCCTTTTACACGTACTGTCGCATTTGGTCTCCCCCATCGCTCTGACGTAATATGTGGATGACCCCTAACGCGAAGTAAGCCTATGGAAAAAATATTTTTAAGTTGTTCATTGAGGATAATTTTTGTACTTTTTCAATTTTTAACCCCCGATGCCAAAAAGAGGTTTTATAAGTTTGACCGTCTGTCTGACGCAAAAGTTTATTGGGGGTGAAGGCTTAAAAGTCGGGTTTTTTTTTTTTTAATTTACCTGCCAAATAAACTTGTTTACATTGATATTAACAAAAGTTATATTTTTTATTTGTCTGTCATGGTAGCTTTTTAAAATGGTGTTAGTAATTTTAAACCTTTAATGGGGCTACATTAATTTTTCGGGGTCCAGTGCTGCCCCCATTTTTAATAAATCATTTCAAGCTTTTCTACGCACATTATCCAAATGTGCGTAGAAAAGTGTTACGTTTTGACTTTAAACTGTAAACATTAGTTCATAAAATAATTTGAAGGGATGTCTAGGGCTTGGTCAAGACAAAATTTTCAATAATATATCTGTTTCCTTTCAAATGGGGGCAGCATTGGACCCCGAGAAATTCATGTATCCCCTTATAACATTTACGAAACAGACGCAACGTAGTGTTTGAAAATATCGTGATGCGAGGGGAGCCCTGACCATTTTTGAATCGCGGAGTCACCTAAAAGACTGGTTTTTACAAACAATAAACCGTTCATTTGTCTTTGCTTTTCAAAAACGGCACCATTGGCCAGAGTACCTACAGTGTGTCCCGCCTACTCTCACATCTTATCATCGCGTGTCGTCTGCCTGTCGTCCGGCACATTCACATGGCACCTATCTGCTGTATTTATAAACAGAGGTTTGGTTGTACTTATGCGTGTAAAGCGTACCGCACACGAGTTAAGAAAGACTGCCTCCGTGGTCCAGTAGTCAAGGCGTTCGCCTTGTGACCCGAAGGTCATAGATTTGAATCCCACTGGAAAGCATACTTCGTGAAAGTTGTTTCCAGTCTGGTTAGGATATTGCAGGCTCGAATCGTATTGTGTACACATACATACTAGTAGTTCGCTGCGAACTTAGACCTCGCGATTATTATTCTAACACAATACAATTCCCTAACTAACACCTAGATGGCACTATCAAAAGTTAGAACGCGCGTTCTTTCGTTCGCTACATAATCGCCAATATATTTTATTAAAATTTTAAACACTACTGAGCCGATTAAGATGCGCAACGAACTTGAAAATTCGGTTGGCATGTAGGAAATATCAATATATTTCCTACATGCCAACCAAATTTCATCAAAATCGGACCTTCGGTTTGGCAGTTATCGCGGTACAAACATACATACATATGTTTACATACAATGTGTTTTCGCCCCAACTCGATTTAGAGACCTCGCTCGCTTCGCTCGCTCGGTCAATTATATGTGTTTAGACTTATAGCACAAATTCATAATATTTAAATCCCTTTCCAATACTAAAAGTAAGCCACGAGGCGCCGGACTGTCTGTGTGGACGCGTCCGCACGCCCTTGAACTCCGGAAGACCTACATTCGTAATGCTTTCGTCGATACGTCTGTTGGGCAACAATGGCTTGTATGATCTATAATCTGGTTCCCATAAATCAGAGAATTCCTCATCGAACTTATCTTCTTCTACAGCGCACTAGTCCTGCTAACCTATCCAATGCATAGTACGCACGAAAGATGTTCTACCTACCGAAGTGTGCGGTCAATACGCCAGGTATCTTAACTTTTATGCGTTTCAGAAAAATTCCAAGTATCTCAATTTTCTATGCTGCTATCTTTTTCTATCGCTCAGAACCGTCATTTACATACAAATACATACATACATATTATCACGCCTGTGTCCCACAGAGGTAGGCAGAGACTAAGGACCCACTTGCTAAGATCCTGACAAACCTCTTTCGCTTCATCTACACTCATCACTCTCTTCATGCATGCGCACCGGTTACGGGTACTTCTAACCTCTCCTTTTTTAAGAACGTCTGCAATCTGATCGCGGTACGTTCGTCGAGGACGACCTCAGAGGACGACCCTTTGAACCGTCATTTGCCAGAGCAAAAGAAAGCGAGAATGCTATGCACCGGCTTTTAATAGCTATAGCGTTCCGTCGCTATCCCTTTCTCGCGGAATGGCAATATTTGGCCGCGGCGTCCGCTCGCCCGACCGGGCCACGGTTGAAATCAACTGCGTGCCTCGTACTACGCAAACGGCGAAAGCGGGAGACAAGCAACGACCGCCGTACAGTTTCCGATAATTAAGTAACTGTCGCTAGTTGGTAAGACGAATTGTAACATTGATCAATTGTCGGTGAACAGATTTTACGTATCCGAAGTACCGTTACAAAAAAAAAGAATCAGTAACAATGAAAATAACAATTAAGTATTGATAAGTAAGATATCGCGACGCGTGGTAGATAGCACGCCATTTAGATAGTAGATATAAGATACGAGAGGATATTACCTTCGATGGCGATGTGTATGGAGTTATTATATGTTGATTAATGAGTGTTAATTTGATATATTCCTGTTACCTATGTATCTTGTATTACTGCAATCCGCTATTTTCCAACGAGTCAGATACTTTTTCTAAACGTCAAAACATACATTTCCTATGGGATTTGTATGAAATACAGGCAGATGACGTCATAGTTTCTAGAAGTCAAATAGCGCTCTTATTATCACGTTAAAATCGATATTTTCAAAGACAAGTGACATTATACTATTTCGTAATTTTTGACCCGGGAAAATACTCAAATTTCCTATATAACTAATTAGGTAACCTATACTAATACCTAATATAAAATGCCATAAAACCTAACCTTAAATATCTTTAAAAAAAATTAAATCATTGACGTTCATAGATTTAGGAGGTACAAGATGGATATAGCTTTGTAAAATGTGACTAGAAATGAAATATTAACAACAATTTATCTGTTTTTACTGTTAATCCATTTCTTTAGAAATAAAAATACTAGATGTCCCTATGAGAAAACCAAATATATTTTATGTAATGACAAATATGCAATGACAATCGATACTCTTTAAAAAAAATATAAAAATGTAAATTCTTACAATATACCAACCAGGGTGTTATTAATTAATTCAATAAAGAAGGTCAAATACCTCCCCGTAATTTGGAACATCCTGTACAAAATTACAGTTACATTTCACTTCATTATATACCGTAGCAAAACAAAGTATAAAAGAAATAGTTAATTTAACACCTAATAACTGCGTTAATTTACAGTGTTTAAGTTTTGAAAGAGGTTTAGTCGAAACGTCAGCAGTCATATGATTGGTGCAAATGTACTTGATCTCTATATACTTGTGAGCTAAACTATCGCGAATGAAATGTTGGCGTATATATTGTTTGGTGCGCGAATGATACGTGTCGTTAGCTGTCAGTCTAATAGAGCTTTGATTGACAGAGTAAATGGTGATGGCCTGATCAATGTTAAAAATGGATTTAATTAGCGTGCGGAGATAAATAGCTTCCTTGCAAGCTTCTGAAGCCATGTACTCGGCCTCTGTCGTAGAGAGCGCAACTGTTCTCTGCTTTCGAGCTTTCCAAGACACTGAAGCACCACTCATCATAAAAACATATCCCGTAAATGAGCGACGATCTACTATTTTGTTGCCATAATCAGCATCTGCAAAGCCTACTGGATAAAAATTCGGAGATGGCTCTTTTGTAAAAGTTATTTTAAGATTTCTTGTAGCTTTAAGATACCGTAGTACTCTTTTAGCAGCTTTAAAGTGCATCTCTGAGTTAGTATGAAACTGTCACTTACTGTGTCGAACAGTTCCATATGATTCCATTGAAAAAAACCAAGTCGCGTAGTTTTCTTTTCCTTTTAGCTTTTGAAAATTAACGGAACCGCCAGCAGAAGCCAGGGTAGTGGCAGATGTGAAGAGTTGATCTCCACAATTGGCCATTTTTAACCGATTTTTTCAGCAACAAGGGTTAGACTTTAGAGGCTTCTCAAAGGGCGCTTCTGCCCATAACCTACTGATAATCCATTTCTTTAGAAATAAAAATACCAGATGTCCCTATGAGAGAACCAAATATATTTTATGTAATGACAAACATGCAATGACAATCGATACTCGTTTATAAAAAATATAAAAAAATTAATTCTTACAAAACACCAACCAGGGTGTTATTAATTAATTCAATAAAGAAGGTCGAATAGTTTTTCCCTATGGTTGAATGGGAGAGAATGGTTTTAGCGTTAAGTCCGCCAATTGGGTATTTTCCTGGGTCAAAAATAAACTATTTTGTATTGATAAGAACGACGCAAAATAATGACACTTATCTTTGAACATACCCATTTTATTAACGCGGAATTCGGATGACATGGGCCCAGTGACGATAAAAATTGCAGCTATCAGCGTGGTCGACGGCACGAATGTCTCCTGATGATAACAAATGTTTGCTTTAATTGTGTTAATGTATTTGTATGTCGAGGTCTGTAAGAATAGTTTAGAGGTTATAAAACAAGACAACATCTTGCAAATGTTTGCCCTTATATTTTTAAAGCATATTCCACACCTCATTTGTCACTTTTTTGCAAGTCGTGTGTGCTGCCATCTCTGTGTGCTTATCCGCAACTCCAGTTTTGCATACTTACGGGCCCTCCAATAGATTTTATGGCGTTGTTAGGTATCCGTTACCTTAGTAATTATATTATCTTTGACAATGCACATTATAGCTTGAACAAAACAAAAACCTCGCGACTGCGAAGCGGAAGCGGAGCAAAGCGGCAGAGATGTTTTCAAGCTATTCTATGCATTTCATAGATAGAAATAAAGGTGACTATGGATTGACAGTTAAGGGGCTACTTGAATTTTTCGGGGTCCAGTGCTGCCCCCATTTGAAATAAATCATTTGAAAAGAAGCAGAGATATCATTTAAAATTTGGTCTTGATCAGACCTTGGAAAACCCTTCAAACTATTATATGAACTACTGTTCGCAATTTAAAGTGAAAACGTGAAGCTTTTCTACGCACATACGCCAAAAGTGGCCGTTTTTCGCAATTGTGCGTAGAAAAGCTTCACGTTCTCACTTTAAACTGTAAACAATAGCTTATAAAATAGTTTGAAGGGTTATATCCAGGGTCTGATCAAGACCAAATTTTAAATGATATCTCCGTTTCTTTTCAAATGATTTATTTCAAATGTGGGCAGCACTGGACCCCGAAAAATTCAGGTAGCCCCTTAAGTAGGCTGCCCGCCGCTGCCGTTCCGGTATGAGTTAAGAGTCCCCTTACCCTGAACAGAATCAGACTTTCCCAAACAAACGCAGTTTAGCTATTATTTTAAAACGGCATGTCAGATATTGGCCAAATTATGTACATTCAAAGAAATTGCATATATTAAGGCTTATAAGTTTTACAGTCAAAATATGAACTATAAAGGGAATATAGCGTATCGTATCATATTTGACCATCAGTATGGAACATCTAAAATCTCATATTTTCTTTCAAATTCATATTCGACAATAGGAAATATATGCAATTGCTTTAAAATTACAAAATACTGCCGAAATCTCACATGTCATTTCAAAATAAAAGCTAGACACGTTTGTATGAAAAAGTCTAGGGCAGTCTTTCCCAAAGTGGGCGATAACGCCCCCTTGTGGGCGCTGGAGGTTTTAAGGGGGCGGTAACGGGCCCAGAATAAAGTTGGGGGGCGCTGATGTGATTTAAGCAATGAGTGATTTATAACTTCAGCTATTTTATATTTTAAAATTCACTGAAATTAAAATCCTCTTACTACACAACATCCATTTATTAGTTCATATTTATATCCTTTTTTATTGTACAAATATAAACTAAAAATGTAATTAATATTTATTATTTTCATGCGTTCACAACGCTATTTATATCGTTAAAGGAATCAAACACTGAAAAAATTTCGTGTTTTAAAGTTTCGCAGGTGAGGTCCCCACTTCCGATACTCTTTATTGTTTTAATTATTAAATTGTATTATTATTGCTATTTTTTATTTAAAATTAACAATGTCGATTATTGTTATTTTTTTATAAAAGATACTCTTACTGGTGTATGTATTATTATTGCTCTCTCTTGTAAAAAAGTCTAGTTTAGAATATAGGTTCAATTAAACTACAGGCAAGACAAATATGTGATTCAGGTTTTTATGGGCACAAAAATGGGGGGCGCTACAAAATAACTGATTGTTTAAAGAGGGCGTTCGACAAAATAAGTTTGGGAACCTCTGGTCTAGGGCAAGGGGATTCTTAAGCCTTTAGTTTCATGAAATAAGGGCATAAAATGTATTTAGTTCAAAGAACATGTAAATTTAATACAACAGTCTTCAAGTAGGCGAATTCTTAGTAAATTCTTAACGCCCAATATTACAATAGAATAATGATTCGCAGTAACGTAAACATTAAGCCATTGTGAGCATTGTAGCGAACAGTGGTAGAATATTGAGACCAAAACGGTCGCGTGTTCGACCGCATTTTTATGCCGCGTTAGGGCACAGCACAGTTATGGGGCCGTGAGCACCGCGAGTGCGCCTTTTAGTGCCGCAACAGACGGGGCGCAAGTTGCGTCGCGTAACAGCTAGAGATGGGCAGTGGATATTACTCAATCTACCCATTTGAGTATTTACTCACTAGATTAAATAAATGGTGTTAATAGAGCGTGCTCAAGTATTGACATCGCATTTGATTTCTGTTTACTTATTTTTACGTAAAATTACGTCTATACACGCCTCCCACCAAAAAATGATAATTAGTCAAAGAAGTCTTCTTTCAGTGTATGACTAGTATGGTATTTTCTTATAATTTAGCGTCGAATATAACGTTTACCTACATTTAAGCATATTATGGTGTACGCACACACTTTTCGACAAGAATTGCAAGTATATACTAGATTTAAGTTTCAAAATTGTCATGAAAACATGAAATAATGAATATGAATATAAATATGAGTCGCAATTCATATAAATCAATCTACTCACCAAATGGATAAATAAGGATATTCATCGGGTATTTACTCAATCTACTGAGTAAATACTCAAATGGGTTGATTAAGTATTTATGCATCGCCCATCACTAGCTGTTATGCGGCGCAACTTGCGCCGCGTCTGTTACGGCCCTTAAATGAACAACTCAAGCTGGCATTAAGATTATGTCATACCAAATGAAATTATTCTTTTATACTAGTATCTCTTTGTGCTGTAGAGTTAGACCTCGCGAGTCACCCTCGATCGTTAAGCTTATCGGATACGGGTTGTATCTCATTTGTCAGCACGGAGCAGCACTTGTCAGCAAGAAGGAGGTTATCAATTCGTCGCGATCCTTTATTTTTTTTTATGTATGTTCACTGATTACTCGAAGACGCGTGGACCGATTTGGAAAATTATTTTTTTGTTTGAATGGGTATACTGTCCAGGTGGTCCCATAGTAATTTTATTAAAATCGGTTGTGTAGTTTGGGGGTCAAGTCGGTTTTTAGTTTTGAAAAATTATCTATGGTTCTATCCTTTTCGGTCGCTCAGATCCGTCGTTTGCCGGATCGAGAGAGAGCGCAGGATGCTATAGCATGCTATCGCATGCCATAGCGTTCCGTCGCTGTCTCTCGCTCTGGGAAATGACGGTTCGAACGACAGAAAAGGATAGCAGCATAGAAAAGTGCTGCTCCGTGCTGACAAATGAGATACAACCCTTATCCTAACCCAACCCTAAGAAAGTTGTTTAGACAAAAAAAAGTTGCATCTTAATAAAGGTAACAAAAAAGATTCGTGACATTGTTTTTCTTTTTTCGAAATGGCTAAAATATTATATTTTTAAAGATAGCAACCCCCATGTTCCCGTCATATAGAAAAATTTCAAAAAAATATACGTCTACAAATATAATAATTCTACAAAAAAATATACGTAATTTTCGAACCTCTTCTCACAAAATTTACGAGAATCGGTTGAGAAATGCGAGCTGTAGGCGAGAACAGCCGGACAACGGTCAGCCGGATAAAAGCATTTTTGGCCGATCTCGAACTGAGACGCTTCGCGAGCACGGCCGGTTAAAAAGTAATTTTATGATGATGTTCGTAAAATTAATTTTAACTCATCATTATTTTTAACCCCCGACAAAAAGAGGGGTGTTATAAGTACGACGCTTATGTCTTTCTGTCTGTCTGTGTATCTATCTGTGGCATCGTAAGCTCTCCGACGGATGGACCGATTTCGATGCGATGGCTCCTAGCTACGTTGGATAAAATGGGTGTAACGCTTGAGTCGGGGTTTTTCACGGAACACAGAAATAGGTGGAAGTGCCTTAGGCCTAAATTAGTTAAGAAACAAGCGTCGCCAAACTCACACAAATAAACCAATAATCACATATTGCACACATACGAAAAATTCGTTTGATTGGTCGAATATATTTATTTCAATATTGGCCTAAGTCAATACACCCTACATTTTAAAAACGACATTAAGTCTCAAGCATAAGGTTTATTTTGCTACGGTTCAAAAAGTACTTACGACATTTTGCTATTACTGTCTAACTCAAATTAATAAGTCTGATACTTGCGCCATCTATCGTCGAGAAATCCCAAGCTACGAAATAATTCTGCTACTTGCCGACAGGTGCGCTACTCGAATAGTGATGTCCATATTATTTAATATTGATTAACAGTATCGATATCATTCGACGCAAAGGCATTTTTTTTTCGAATTTTCTTATCTTAATTTAACACTAACTTTCACTCGCAACTTCGTCTGCGTAACTTTATAATATTAGTATGGATGTGCAGATTAAATCGTGGACGAAGCCAGTCTCAAATAATTAAAGATCTAAAATCCGTCTTTATCCCTGTAGCGATCTTAATCCCAAATGGAATGGAACATACAGAGCATTTTGAGTCTTGCGGTTTTAAGCTGAAATCGCCCAGGGCCGCAAGATCCAAAGGCTACTTTTAGCGTGACGGCGGGCGAGGAAGTGGGAAAGGGAATCAAAATAGTGATGGGTTGCTACCCGCATGGTCGGAATGGCAGAGGAATTTCTCTTCTGCCATTTTGCCCATTCTCTCGATCTCGATTTTAAAATCTGCGCGGGAATGCGGGAAGTTGGTACATTCTATTTATTTTCTTTTGTCCCTTTCACCCAAACCAGCATGGTGAGCTTAAAATACAGAGAATTGTGTCAATAACTTTGTAGATCCATTACTAGTATTACAGTGATATTTAAGTAAATCCGTCTGTCTGTTACTTCTTCACGCTTCAACTACTTAACCAATTTAATTGAAATTGAATATGTAGGTTTATTGTTTAAGAGTCCCGGAAAAGGACATAGGTTTATATCCCCAAAAAGAGTGATGGAACTTGGCATGGTGAATCTTATTTTGCCATACAAATGGAGACTTTTTCAAATTACTTATATTACATTAACGAAGTCTTGGGTTAAAGCTAGTTACATATAAATTTGGGAGAAGCAGCAGGAGCTAGAGCAGAAAAAAATTGACATAAAGGACAACCTTTATAAGAAAATTAAATAATTATATATAAGTAAATTAGATATAAATTATTTTCTTCAAAACGCTCCGAACATATGGTGCTTGATTTAGTTGGCATCCAGTTAACAAATGTAAAAGAAAAGTGGATAGATGCAACGGGTAGGCCGTTGCATCTATCCACTTTTCTTTTACATTTGGGCCTAAAAATAATTCGAAAGGTTAGACTAATATTAATTTTTTTATTGCAATAAAAATACTAGAAAATGTTCATGTTTATAATAAGTCTATATATTACTTAAAATCGTTGCTTATTCTATTAAATTATACCTGAAATTTTGATTTATTTTATCGACAAAATCCGCATCTGACTCGACTACATCACTAATCGAGTAGCGAAGTTCATCGACAAAATTTGTACATCACTAATCGAATAGCAAAATCTGTACATCACTAATCGAGTAGCGACAACTTACGGGAACGAACTTTCTAGAACTACCTAGTATATGATCGTACCAGAATGATTATCGTAATTTTTTAAAAGAAAATGCATGTTATCGTACATACTGATGGAAAGAAATACCTACATTGCTTTTATTTTTGTTCTTACTGCTATTTTTACATACTAAAACACTACAACACGGCATATTTAGCTAAAAAATGTTGGTCGGGCGGACAAAACGATCTCAACACGTAGCTAGAATACGACTGATGTACGGAGTCGGTCGATCTTGTGTACTTTTACCGGATTATGACACGCGCGCCACGCCCACTTGGCACTTCCACCTATTTCTCTGTTCCGTGGGCTTTTTTGATTTACCTGATAAATTTAGGTGGCGCTACGGATATCAATTCCACTTAATATCGGTTGGAATATATAACGTAGTTCCGTCACTCACCACTAGATGGTGTTGTCGGGGAAGTTTTTAATTTGCCTAGCAAATAAAATTGTAATTCATATTTCCACCTTCTCGCCCTTTGGATTTTGCGGCCCTGGGCTCTGTCTGCCTATAAGGGATAAAAACGTGATAGTATGTATTTATGATGAAGGTATTTATTTCAAATGGGGTCAGCACAAAACGACATTTTCATACAAAAGTGTTCGGCAGCCCCGACAATTTGTAAAATGACGATTTTTTCTTCGAGTTTCAAACATTGGTCTTTTAGGAAAAGTTGTTCATAATGAGGGTGTGAGTTGCTCCTACAAGGATCGGACAGGGTTTTTGTTACATATTGTATATAACAATAAGTGACACATCGGTAAATAGCATATACAATGTCCTTTTTAATTAAGTACAAATATTTTAAGGCGTTATTCAGTCCATCATTTTAAACAACTTTTTCCAATAATATATCGAAATACGAAAAATTTTTTTGCAATTTTCATAGTAACGATATCACGTGACTACTTCGATTTGTATGAGAACCTAAATATTTTTTTTCGTATTTCGATATACATTTATTGGGCAAAGTTGTTCAAAATGATGGACTGAGTAACCCCTTAAAATATTTGTACTTAATTAAAAAGGACATTGTATATTACTTAGGCACTTGGAAACCAGGTCAAGGATGCTATTCTCAAAATAGCCGTAGCCTTACTGTGTGGTAGTAATATCTACAGCAAATAGTGCTTATTGTCGCGCCCGCGTCAATGACCTAGGCCAGGTTACATAAGGTTTTAACAGCATGTTCAAGGCTTGTTGTTCGGCTCTGTATGGTCGATCGAGGTCGCGCCACAATGAACCGTATTTACTAATACTAATAATGTTTAGGTCTTTTCATACAAACGCTCATACCTGACTTTGACGTTGTAACTGAGCTTTCTTGAAATTTTTAACCCGTACCCGATATCGGCAGTTCGGCACACTAACTATTCACTAGACAATCGAGGCAATTTCATTCATTCAGGAGTCTTTTCAATCATTCACTTTGTCACACCACTATTTTTATTTCATCAAAAACTGACAACACAGTTAACGTCAGTTGACTTCGTCTAATTAAAAATACGACTATAACTGCTTAGCCCGAACACAATGTTAGGTGACACAGCATGCTTTTAGGCCGCGCCCACCTGTGAGTTCGAGCGCGCGACTAGTTCAACCTTAACATTTTTAACCATTATTCATCCAAATAAAGATGACAGTGACGAAAGAATAGGTGACATATCGTGGAAGGTTTTTTTTTTATTTAGTACGGATAATCGTTTAAAATAAGTCTGCGTTTATAATTTTTGAAAAACTAAACAGACTTCACCGCCAAACTAAACAATTGATTTTGATAAAATTCTATGGGACCACCTGACACCCTTTCAAACAAAGAAAGAATTGTCCAAATCGGTCCATGCATCTTCGAATAATCGGTGAACAAACATAACAAAAAAAAAACTTTAAAGATAGCGCCGAATTGATAACCTACTCTTTAAATTTAAAAATAAGACAGAATGGGACTTATCGCGTTAAAGTCTGGCCAAAAGCAGGCCTTTGTCACTCCCCGTTTAGGTATCGAAAATATACCTACATTATTACTATGCGCGCGGCGACCACTTCGAAGGGGAAAATTCAGTTACATGAATCGTTTGTCCAGAGTTATAAGAATGAAGTTGACTTGCAATGGATGTCTAGATATCTAAACGAAGAGGTGAGGAGTTCTGACGCGAGCTAAATTAAACCATAGCGCTAACCACATTAAGTAGATATTTCTTTGGTTTTCTTTTCTGAGTAAGACTTCTGCACGTGAGTACTAGTACTTATTCTGTGCCAAAAGTAGTCCAAATAGTCAATATGACTGTGTGAAAAATCCAGTCACATTCACACATAAAAATAATCTCGATTTCTTCGCGTTTAAAAATAGGTCCAATTGCGTAAGGTTTACAATCCTGCAGACTTGTTACACGTGCTCTCATTATCCTGTCCCTGCCCCCCGCGCTTTACTCACTCTCTCTCCGCTGAGAGGTCTCTCAGGGAAAAAAAAAAGGTGGCCCGCGCGTCATAATTAAGCACAACTGCACTCAATCCCAACAATATATTTTGACGCAAATCGGGACCTTATGTTTACCGTACTTAAGTTTATTATTGCTTCTTTTGAATATAACGCCATCCACGGTAAAATACCAGATGTTTTTCGTAAAGTTATACTACAGTTTGCAAAACATCGCAAGTATTTTTGAACCGTAGCTAAATAAATCTTATTAATGAGATCTAAAAGCCTTTACTGACAACCTCTGTGGCCTATTGCTCATCATACCACGCTGTCACACCGGAGGTCCCGGGTTCGATCCCCGGTCTATGATCTTTATCAGATTGTCCTGAATCTTGAATGTTTATCTAAGTATATGTATTTGTTATAAAATATAGTATCGTTGAGTTAGTATCCCATAACACAAGTCTCGGGACCTCCGGTGTGACAGCTTGGCGTGGTGACCTGTAGGCCACAGAGGTCGTCGTTCTCGGCGTCAAGACTGACAGACTCAAATGGGATTGGTCGGGACGTGTCCGCAAGCAAAAGGGGTCAACTTATACGTACCAGATGGGTGAAGACGTAGGCAGAGATGGCGGGATGACATCGAGGGTTTCTTGATGACATCAAGGGTTTCCTAAGTGGATAGCAACAGATTGCTCGGGATAGAGATGAGGAGAAAAAAAGGGGAGGCATATCCCCAGCAGTTGGACACAAGATCTGGCTAGTAAAATAAAAAACTAACCTGATTAGTAATATCATATACGACGATCGCTGCCTGCGCACCTCTGTAGTACATGGGCGCTAAGCTGTGATACCTGGAACAGACAAACATCGTGATAAGCCACTGCTTCCATCTCGATTGACAGACTACGAGGATACAGAAGTGGCGCCTAATTTAAAAAGTAACTTTTTAAACTTGTATTATGGGATACTAACACAACGATATTATGTTCTATAATAAATACATATATACTAATATAAACACCAAGACCCAAGACAATTTGAATAAGGCCACTTCTTCAGACTTGCCTTGGCTGGGGATCGAACCCTGAAGCTCCGGAGTGGTCTACCACTACGTCACGCAGGTAGTCTAATATTATAAGGTTCCAATATTCTACTTCTTAGCTTGTGGCTGGTACTTTTGCTCCAATAAAGGGCAACCTCATTGGTCCACTATTGAGGTTGCCTTGCTTCAATTTTATTAAAAAATCATTTAATCATTATCATTTAGCACACGTTTTTCACAAATTTTCTTCTTAGCGTATTTAACTATGTTACATTTTCATTTCACGTAAAGTATATAACAATAATATGATGTATGTTGCAGCAGATAAATTAAATATCATTTATAAATGATTGACGATGATGATGATTGATGACTTGTGACGTCATATTTCATCAACAGAGGTCGGAATTAGGTAGATTTATTTATGTACTTACACTGATTTCATACAGCGAAAGAATAAAGTGGATATGCCTCAAATCCCGGGATTAATTTTAAAGAGCAAAAAATCCCGTGTTTAAACTTAAATAAAAAGTTATTAACTTCTACAGAATTTAAACTACTGCACGCGCGACGTTGCCAATATGTTAAAACTAGTAAGAATACTAATGTAAATACTTATAAAAATTGTATGTAATTATCTTTGTTTTATTTGTCTTATCTATCTCTGAGGTTTTTATGATTATTTATTTGTAATATTGTTGGCAACATGGGATTGTCTATTAGAAAGCCCGAAAAGATCCATATTAATATCAACATTTCGATGCAAGTACATAACTAACTCTACCTAATTTCGACCTCTGTTCATCAATCATTTATTTGTAAAACTCCCAAAGAAAATGTTTGTTTTGAAATTGAGGAGCTTGCAGCAAAAGGGGGGCAAATCCAGTTTTAAAAACTTGTGGGTAATAAGAAAAAATTGATAAAAAAAAATAAATTAGAGTTATCTTTAAAAGTAATATGTTATGATAAAATGAGAATAGTTTTGTATATTTTAACGTAATTTATAAGATTAAAAATTAAATGTTGACAATACTGTGATTTTTTGAAGTTTGGATTTGCCTCCGTTTTGCACCAAAGTTGTCAAAAATGATGTCATTTTTTTAATTTATGCTTAAAAAAGACACATAAATCATTATTTTTTATTGTAAGAACAATTAATCAAAACATTATTAAAGAATTTAAAAAAAAAATTACGTAACTGATATGTTCTAGAACACAAATTAAATTTAAAGGTCGACTTCAGCCTGATCGTCATCATTTTCACTTGAAACGTCATCACTCGGTCCCCCTGTAGTAATAAAGTTTATCTGGCGAAACGTAGTTCTTTACTAAGTGCATCACATCATTGTATTTAGCCTTTTTTAATGGCAAAGGGTGATCATATAGTGGTTTCTGGTAAAGGTCAGATGATCCACTACTAAACGGTTCAGAATCTGTCAGTAAGTTTTAAACAATAGAAAAAAATTACACACAAGGTTATTTTCTTGCTTCCTTTTGGTCCGAGCTCTAATCGTGTACTGACTTGTTGCAAATGACGCAATACTTTCGTTCGTTGAAGAAGAGGCAAAAAGAGGCAAGTTCGGACCTGCCTCTTTCTTGCACCAAACAGCCGTGTGGGGCAGATCCAAATTTCCTTATGACGCGCTTGTTTTTCATTGGATTTGCTTCTTTTTTGCATCAATCGACAGCGTTTTTTATTGTTAAAATTACTAGTGAAAAAAACAATAACGGGAAAAAATTGGATTTGCCCCCCTTTTGCTGCAAGCTCCTCTAATAGTAAGAAATTAGCGGATTATACAGTCCATTCAAGACGAAATTTTACATCATTATCAAAGAAACAATCTTTTCTTGGTCTGAGTCATAGTTGAGCCAACTTGTTGTCCGAACGAGGTGTTATCAAGTCCGTGGGTGTCGTATAGCTCCATACTAATTTCGCAATGCCAAAAAACAGGCCTCATAATACGGAACATAAGCGTTAGAGCAACATTCAAAGGCTAGGTAGGCCAAGATTTTGAGTTTTTAAAACCATCTGAGACAAAGGAAATAGTGTTTTAATCTCAAAAAAGAAATCCTATTTTTGTTTTTGTAATAGTTTTTCAATTCTTTATGACTAAACTACGAATATTTTTTTAATTTAATTCTTGTGCTCAATTAAAGCCACTAAATATTTATAGACAAATTCGTAAAGTTCCCTTTTATCCCCGTTTTAACGCTTGAAAACCGATAAAGTCTATGTTCCACGTTCATTCCCTGCCTTCCGATTCCCCGTCATTCGAAATATGTAGAAGCGTGCGGGGTGCCTTGCGGATCGCCCCGCACCTCGTCCCCTCAAGCGGTGGATGACAGGGCCCATAAAAGCTAACACAGAGATCGGAATCACGGGTGCTATTGTTATCAAAAGTATGGATATGACTATATAATTTATAAATAAAACAATCATAATTATGTGATTTCAGGATATATTTAATCGATAACATTAAACTAATAATGAAATCACATAATTATGATTGTTTTATTTACTTAGTACCCAATTAGATTCTCGAGAAATTAGGGAACTGTTAGTCATATCCATACTTTTGATAGCAATAGCACCCGTGATTGCTTTCTTTGGATCGTCTTTATCCATAATGGGATAGACAACATTTTGTATCTTGCGGCTTTTAGCTGACACAACCTAAGGCCGTAAGACCCTAAGGCGTCTTTTAGCGTGGTAATAGTGGCCAAGTGCGAGTGGGACTCGCGCACGAAGGGTGCCGTACTATCTATAAAAGTCACGTTTGTTGTATCGACTTAAATATTTCTAACATTTTGTTGTTGTTGTTGTTATAGCGGCAACAGAAATACATTATATGTGAAAATTTGAACTGTCTAGCTAACACGGTTCATCAGACAGCCTAGTGGAGCCTTAGTAATAGGGTTCCGTTTTACCCTTTGGATACGGAACCCTAAAAAGGAATCAATATAGAAGATATCTTTAATGTATCCGCGAATGTTGGCATAAACGATCCTGCAAAGCGATAACTGATGTATTGATGTAGTTACGAACGTAAATGTGTCAGGTAAAGTAGACAATAAATATTAACTACTAGCTTTTGCCCGCGGCTTCGCTCGCGTAAGGGTGTAATTTATCAAAATCCTTTTTTGGGGATGCCTACGTCATAGTAGCTATATGCATGCAGTCTCAGCCCGATCGGTTTAAAATTGACAAAGTTTCATACAAACTTTCATCCCCTATTTTATCCCTTTGGGGGTAGAATTGATCAAAATCCTTTCTTAGCGGATGCCTACGTCATAACATCTTGCATGCCAAATGTCAGCCCGATCCGTCCAGTGGTTTGGGCTGTGCGTTGATAGATCACTATGTCAGTCAGTCAGTCACCTTTGAGTTATATATATTTAGATTTTGAACAGCGGGGTAATTACTAATTGTAAACAATTTAATGACCAATAATAGGTAGTACCTATTATGTGGCCATTTAATTAATAATTAATCAAAAACAATGGGATTTAAAAATACCTATTTTATAAAGGTAAATGAGACTAACTTTTTGGTCAATCGATGAAATAATGAAATTAAATAGTTTCTTTAAAGGGGTACATGATTTTTTTCGAGGTGTATGTGTTGCTGCGTGTGCTGAACGAAGATGTCATTAAAAATTTTGTCTTTATCAGACCCTAAATAACCATCCAAGCTGTTTTATGAACTACTATTTACAGTAAAAAGTAAGAGAACGTGAAGCTTTTCTATGCACATTTGCAAAAAACATGTGCGTAGAAAAGTTTGAAGGGACTAGGACTTGGTAAAGACAAACTTTTAAATGATATCTTCGTTTCCTTTCAAATGGGGGCAGCACTGGACCCCGAGATATTCAGGTAGCCACTTAAGGGATACATGTTTTTTCAGGGTATGTGTGTTGCTGTGTGTGCTGCCCCCATTTGAAATAAATTATATGAAAGGAAACCGAGATATCATTTTAAATTTTGTCTTGATCAAACCCTAGATAACAGGGACAGGAATATCGATATTTTGTATCGATATATCAATACAAAATATCTTTATTCCTGTTCCTGCTAGATAACCCTCCGAACTATTTAATTAACTATTGTTTACAGTTTATAAAAGAAAATCGGTCACTTTTGGCTAATGCACGAATATAGACGTGTATGTATGTAGTCGGAATATTAGATATGTATCCCAGGCTTCTACTTAAATCTTAAATTTTCTCTTAAACTAAAGTAATATCAACAAGAAAACGTATATTCAGACAGATTTTAATTTTTTGTGAGCATACATTTTTATGTTAATATTATTTTTAATTCAAGCCAAAATTCTAGATATAAGTACAGGCCTAAATACATATTTAATGTTCCGACTGTACATATGTAGTTTTAGTTTGGGCAATAAAGAAAAAATAAAATAAACAAGAAAAAAAACAAATCTATAAAAAAGATTAAAAGACCAACAACATATACAATGTCCCCTCAAATGTAAACAGCAATGAATCATAATCACGCCACAATTTGAGCTCATATCTTACGTACGTATTCGCATTGTCCGTACTTTCTCACAGTTTCAATGCCCGGCCGTGATTGTGCGTCTGTCTGTTTCAATACACTCCGTTATCTAATCTCTGGGGCTATTGTAAGATATGTGTATCACTCCATTGTTTACTTACATTTTTGTTGAAACGAGGCGTGTGTTGAGTTGACTAATATTAAAGAAGTAAATTAAAATCTTTTTTTGCACCGAAACAATAATACAGAATAATAGATCACATACAAGTTTATTTGCTAGGCAAATCAAAAAATCCCACGAGCGCCATCTATTATTTGCTAGAGAAAACTTTCAAGCGCTACCCCCAATAACTTTTAATCTACTGAAATCTAAAGCTCTATGGGACCACCTGGAAATACAATATGTAACCAAAACCCTGTCCGATCCTTGCAGGAGCAATTCAGACCGTCAATATGAACAACTTTTCCTATGGGACCAATGCTTGAAACTCGAAGAAAAAATTGACATTTTCATACAAAATGCCGGGCCGGCCGAACACTTTTGTATGAAAATGTCGATTTTTTCGAGTTTCAAGCATTGGTCCCATAGGAAAAGTTGTTCATATTGACGGTCTGAGTTGCTCCTACAAGAATCGGACAGGGATTTTTCCTATTAAGTAGGCACAAATATGTTAAGGGATCATTTTGAACAATTTTTACCAATAAATGTATACCAAAATACGAAAAAGAATTTTAAGTTCTCCTATAAATCGAAGTAGTCACATTCTTCTTATATTTCGATATACATTTATTTAGTCCCATAGGAAAAGTTGTTCGTATTGATGGTCTGAGTTGTTCCTGCAAGGATCGGACAGGGTTTTTGTTGCATATTGTATACCCTTTCAAACAAAAAACAAGTATATTATAATTTTTCAAATCGTTCCACTCTTCTTCGAGTAATCAGTGAACAATGAACATACATAGAAAAAAAAAACAGACGAGTAGATCACCTCCTCCATTTTTGAAGTCGGTTAAAATATTGATGACCCTACTCATTAGAGCACAGCACGCGGACATACGTCATCCATTCAGCAGCCGCAAGAAGCCCATAAAGTGCTATAAACCCCGACCAGACATGTCCACCCACACTATACATATTTATGCGTATTTTTATTAAAGGCTTCTGATTTATATTTGCTACCTGCTATTATAATTGAAACAAGTTCTATTAACAAAATAAAGTACTTTAAATAATGAATTTTTCAGGGTCCGTTGCTACCTCCCTTTGCGAAAAACGGCTACGTTCTCACTTCAAACTGTAAACAGTAGTACATAATATAGTTTGAAGTGTTGTCTAAAGCCGAATGAGACAAAGTTTTAAATGATATCTCCGTTTCCTTTCAATTGTTTTATTTATGGGGGCAGCACTGGATCCCGAAAAAATTATAACAAAATTCGTGTAGCAAACTAATCGAGGACCTGTTTCGTAAAAAAATAAGGAAAGAGAGAGAGAAGGAAGAATTAAATTATACGGTGAAGTGCACTTGGCCGCTATCTTAAACATGTACTGAAACTAAAAGTAAAAAAACCGCTCCTAACACTCGCTCTATAGATGATCGTCAATCGAAACCTGGTCGGCCTTTTCGACTAATGAAGTTACCAACCTTTCTTGCCCCGCTGTGTCCCCAATCTCCAATGTGACGGTAGTGTCATCGAGCAGACGGTCTGCGTGAGGAACGCCGCGCCGATCGTGCTCTCCTGGTACTCGTGGAACTGTCCCTTGACGAAGCGCAGCACTAGCGACGACTTACCCACGAATGGGAGAAGGGAAACGAAGTAACATATGGTGGAATGCACTAGACTCTCTTTTTTTTCGTATTGAAACTGTATAAGAAACCAACCTTTCTTGCCCCGCTGTGTCCCAAATTTCGAATTTGACGGTAGTGTCATCGAGGCAGACGGTCTGCTTGAGGAACGCCGCGCCGATCGTGCTCTCCTGGTACTCGTGGAACTGTCCCTTGACGAAGCGAAGCACTAGCGAGGATTTACTGACGAATGGGAGCAGGGAAAAGAAGTAACTTATGGTGGAATGCACTGAACTCTCTTCTTTTCGTATTGAAACTGTATAAAAAACCAACCTTTCTTGCCCCGCTGTGTCCCAAATCTCGAATTTGACGGTAGTGTCATCGAGACAGACGGTCTGCGTGAGGAACGCCGCGCCGATCGTGCTCTCCTGGTACTCGTGGAACTGTCCCTTGACGAAGCGAAGCACCAGCGAGGACTTGCCCACCGCCGACTCGCCGAGCAGCACCAGCTTGAACTGGCACACTTTGGTCTGGGGCGCGCCGTTCGGCCGCTGCGCCGCGCCGCTCCTGTTTGTAGCCATCGCCTGCTGACGAAACAATTATTTAATAATGGACCGAGTGAAAGTCGGACTCGCGGAACAAAGGTTCCGTACCATTATCTATAAAAATCACGTTTGTTGTATGGGAGCCCCACTTAAATATTTATTTTTATTGCTGTTATAGCGGCAACAGAAATAAATATAATAAATAATAAATATTGAGGGACAATTAACACTGATTGAGCTAGTCCCAAAGTAAGTTCGAGACTTGTGTTAGACACAAGTCCTAATAATTTTCCGAAACTAAAAACCGACTTTAAAACTAAACAATATAACAGATTTAAAAAAAAAAAACTACGTGACCAACTGACCAGTATACCCTTTCAAACAAAAAAGATTTTTTCAAATTGGTGCAGGCGTCTTTGAGTAATTGGTGAACATACAAAAAAAAACTGACGAAAAAGAAAAAAAAATTACTGCCTCCGTGGTCCAGTGGTCAAGGCGTTCACCTTGTGACCCAGAGGTCATGGGTTCGATTCCCACTGGAAAGCATACTTTGTGAAAAGTTGTTTCCAGTCTGGATAGGATATTGCAGGCTTGAATCACACAGATGATTCCGTGTTTCGGAAGGCACGTAAAACTGTGGGTCCCGAACGTCACCTAGCGTTTGATCATCAAACTATCCATGGATTGGTTCCTGGTTTGCCCTTTGGGTTGTGGAGGTCAGACGGCAGTCGCTCTGTGTAAAAACCAGCAACCTCGTCAAATCTCCTTGGTTAGGTAGCGGACCCCGCGCTCTGAAGCGTTACTGCTGAGGATGCAACCGGGAATACGCTCGGATGATGATGATAAATGAAAAAAAACACAAAAGATTCCAACGAATTGATAAATTCCTCCTTTTTTGAAGCCGGTTAAAAAGTAATAAACAACATGTGTACCTGCACAATCAGTCAATGTATGATAAGATCACATATTCGGGCTATGTTTTTGGTATTGTTGTAGTATTACAGATAGGTCATTTTATTTTATTATCTTGTCAGAAATTGAGTGTTTGTCTAGACCAAAAGTCAGTTCGCCGAGAGTTGATAAATAATTCGTTTCAGACTAGCGACTGTCACTTAATTATCGCAAACTGTATGGCAGCCGTCGTTTGCCTTCCTCTTTCGCCGTTAGGTAGGCACGTAGTTGATGTCAACCGCGGCCCGAACGGGCGAGCGGACGCGCCGGCCATATATAGCCATTCCAATCTGAAATGCGCTCCGAATGAGTGGTTTGGATGTTTACGTTTGCCTGTTGTTTTGTTTAATTAAGTTAATAATGTAAAGAATAAAATTTATATTTAAGCAAATTATTTAGAAATAATTTGCGGGCCACAATTTGTAATTAGTTATGAAGCCCTGAATTATTCAACTCTTCGCGTACAGACTTTAATTATAGTAAACTAAACTATAGCCAGCACATTTACACATTTCCGGCCAGTAGGCGATTCATATTTTGCCGCCCTATAGTTGCTCTAGGTGGGCCCTGTACGAAAGAAGGCCCTTATATTGAAGGTGTAGATATGATATGCAAGAAAGATATCAGAAGAACCATATATTGAAATATTTACAAGGCCCTTATTATGCCTAATTGCGGTGATACACGAAGGGGGGGGGGGGGGGGGGACCTACAGAGGATCAAAGTGTTAGAAGTGACTTGCATGTCATGGATTAAAGAGTGGAGTTTCACTACTTAGTATTCTTTATTACGTCATCATAGGTATATGTTTGTTAACTCGTTCATAAGCATTACATGTTATATAATGTCAACATTGTATTATATTATAATACAATAATACAATACATTGTTTTATATTATAATACAATAATAATAGAGCTATCTCTCTTTTTTAGATAAACAGGTACTAAAAGGCCTCTTCAAGTTGGCTTTGGCCCCATGAACGCCTCAAAGGACCGGGTCCTCATGGACCCGTGGCTGAAAAGCGTAGCAACCACATAATATGACAAAGCCCTTCTGGTCAGTAGGTAGCCGAACTCTGTGAAAATGAGAGTTTCCTTCGGCGTTTCTTCTCAACAGTGGTCATTGCAAAGTGCTGGTATTGGTAGCTTTTCTTTAAAAATCGAAAATTATACTTAGTGACGTGTAAAAGTGCCCGTAAAGGTCTAATTACTGAATAAACATTTGAATATTGAATTTTGAATTTTGAGTGGATAGCCCTCGAAGCCATCGACGGGGAGAACATAATAATAACTAAGGAAATTGTTGAACCCATGATTTATGACGTGTCTTGATTGATATATCTGGTCATATACTACGGTGGTCACCGAAAAAGGGTTTTGAAATATTTAAAAATAAGTCAAGTAGTATGGGAATGCTCCTTCACCTGTAATCACACTAGATAATTTTTCAAAACTAATAACAGACTTCACCCTCAAACTACGTAACCGGTTTTGATTAAATTTCTACAGGACCACCTGACAAGTATGCCTTTTCAAAAAAAAAAAGAATTTTTCAGGCGTCTTCGAGTAATCGGTGAACAAACAAATAATAAACTAAAGATTCTGACGAATTGATCATCTCCTCTTTTTTTGAAGTCGGGTTAAGAGAAAAAAAAAACACTATAGTAACTGTAACTAGAAACATATTCTGTTCCATAAGAAAAATCAGGCAATATTCTTCAAATAACAATGTATGTTTGTACTATTGATAAGCCTAAAACAATTATGATGGAATTTGATAAACAGTTGAAACCAGATAGTGTATTTAGAATTTAGATAGACTACATTTTTGTGAGAAAAACATCACAAGTACTTGCAATAAAATTTGATACACAAAATGGCGTGGGTTTCAGAAGTGCGATTTCTAAAACGCGGAGTCACCTAAACAAATGGTTTTCCCATACAAAAACCATACGTTTAGGTGACTCCGCGTTTCAGAAAACGCACTTCAGATTTGATATGGAATAAAATACTTCACTTATTTATTTTTTAATATTTGTGGTTTTTATTCATTATGTAATTTAAAGACCTGCAGGTCTACCATGCTCAGTGGTCTTGGAGCATCAATGATAATTCGGACAATAAAGATGCAAATCGGACAAGAAAGATGCAAATAGGACTATCGTTAGCAAAACATAGATTAGTAAATCTACTTTCCACAGTATCGCACTTACTATATCGAAGAGACAGTGATTTGGTAAAATCCTCCTTCAAAATAGCAGTAAACTTCGGCTATAGTAGATCTTCTACTTTACGTGTCAATGTCCTCTCAAATCTAAATACTCTTCTGGACCTAGTATTGAGCGACCCTTGATCGCCCTTTAGGAAAGTGTAAATAATATGTTTTTAACCACGCCAGCGTTGTTAACGTTACTTTACCCCCGACGCCAAGCCTAGTAAAAATACAATTTCGCCCGTTTTGCAACTAAAGTGGTCTATGGCTCTCAAAAGGGTAAATATTCAAAGTGTTGTTCAAAAAAAAAAACAATGTAAGTACCATTGAATCATAGACCTAGATTTTTTTACCATTGAATGATCTAATGTGACCTTGAAATGGGCTATGTAGTAAAAAACAAGCATTATTCTTATAATGGATGATTCATCCTATTAGATTGCTAAACAAATACCTAACCAACTTGACACTTGCATTCTTATAAATGTATACAGGTCATAGTGTAGAATGACTTTATCAAGTACCTACTGAAAAAAAAAACAGAATGGAATTTCCTCTAGGCCATTATGTCAAAATAACACTTCGGACAAATGCCTCTTATCATTTTGGGCTTTTTAAATATAATATGGGCTTTGTAAATAATATCACAATAATAGTCATTCTTTTACTTGTCCTCTCGTCTTTGGGCAGACCGGAATCCAGTCGACATGAATTGTTTTACTATTGTGTCTCGTGTTTTGCACAGACAACAGGTTAGACTTATAACGTCATAGCATCCATACTGGGCTTATTTTTAATTCTGTTCTAAAAATTTCTTTCATGCTGGTCTGAGAGAAAAGAAAAAACATAGAATGTAGAACCAGCTGCTTCTCTTCCCGTGCAGATTGAAAGCCGATCGAGGGAATGGGCGAGATTTGAATCATGTAAATAAGGGCTGAAGTTAGAAACCCATCACTATTTCGATTCCTTTTTCCATTTTAACGCCACCTTCATGCTCAGTGTGGCCTTTGAATCTTATGGCAATGGGCTCTATCTATGCCATCAAGGATAAAAACGTGATGAAGATAATCTGTATCAATTTGAAATGGCAATAACCAAAGAAATATTTTTATTTCTTTCTTTCTTTCAAATGTATAAGATATACTTAGTGGTCAATAAAGATTTTAATAAATAAATAAATAAAAGCTTAATTGCTCATTACAGTCTCCTTATTACAAAACTCGCTTAACAATGTTGATATGCATGCCTATTGATCATGATGTCAAAGACCATGCAATATAGAGAATAAAATGCCAGAAAATGGACTCAAGAGTTCTGAAGCAGCAGATCAAAAGGAATGCTGTTGGGAATATGTTAGAGAAAGAGTTGCTGTGCAGCAATAGTTATAAGGAATGCTGAATCACCATGTATCACTATTGCAAAGTTTAGTTTAGTAACTTAGCAGAACTGACAAATGGGGTGTTAAAGGGCTTTACTCTTAAAAATTAAAAGAATAAATAAATAAATATAAATATATAGGGACAAATAACATTGATTGAGCTAGCCCCAAAGTAAGTTCGAGACTAGTGTTATGGGATACTAACTCATCGATACTATATTTTATAACAAATACATATATAGATAAACATCCAAGACCGAAAAAGGATGATTAAATATAATTCTTATTTTAAGGGGCTACCTAAATTTTTTGGGGACCAGTGCTGCCCCCATTTAAAATAAATCATTTATAAGGAAATGGAGATAACATAAAAAAATTGCCTTGTTCGAGCTCTAGATAAGCCTTCAAACTATTTTATGACCTACTGTTTATACTTAAAAGTGAGAACTTTATGAAATACTAGCTTTTACCCACGGCTTCGCTCGCGTAAGGGTGTAATTTATCAAAATCCTTTCTTAGGGGATGCCTACGTCATAGTAGCTTTATGCATGCAAAGTCTCAGCCCGATCGGTTTTAAATTGACAAAGTTTCATACAACTTTCATCCCCTATTTTATCCCCTTGGGGTAAAATTGATCAAAATCCTTTCTTAGCGGATGCCTATGTCATAACATCTACCTGCATGCCAAATTTCAGCCCGATCGGTCCAGTGGTTTGGGCTGTGCGTTGATAGATCACTATGTCAGTCAGTCAGTCACCTTTGAGTTATATATATTTAGATGAATGTTAAAATTTTGCTATGTTAAAACTTTGAATGAATTGAAAATCATGTTATGTTAAAAGTTTCAAAAATAATTTTTACATATGTCATAAAGTTCTCACTTTAAATTATAAACAGTAGTTCATAGAACATTTTAAAGGTTTATCGAGGGCTTAAATCAAGGCATAATTTTTAATGACATCTCCATTTCCTTTCAAATGCATAACATTTAACACACGGGAAGTTTAATTGAACCAACCCTAAACAAAAAAGGTTGTGGAAGAAGTCATGTGAGGTCTAAACCAGACGTCCATGGCTGAAGTACATTTCTGTCTTTCACATAGTAATCAATAAGTTACCAACTTAGGATTACTAAATTAAGTTCATAAGGAAGATATGTGATTGGAATAATATTTATGCATAACAATGAAGGCATGTTGTTTGGAATCAGCAATTAGCATGTCTACAGACAGAACACTTTTTCTCTATGGTCATCACAGCTGATTGATCAGCAATGACTCGAAGAACAGGCAAACAGGAAACAAGCTATTGAGCATGATGCTTCACTGCCCTCAAACAACTTACCTATCAGAAATCCAACAAAGACACAATTTGACACCATTTACTTTGGAAATTGTGAATACACTTTCCACAACAAAAATAAATACCTACTGATGACTTCACTTCACTCATGTACTTCTACTTGTGGGAGATGAACAAAACCAACTAATAAAGACTCACTAAGAACGGTAAACAAGAGCATGTTATCTTGCATGCGTATCGCCACCGAATCACAAAGAAACAAAAGGTATTATGAGGACACTTATCTCGCCATAATTCGCGAACGATTATTATTTCTCGATCAATTTGCCTGCAGCAAACGTGTCTCTAGATGTGATGACTAACCGTATCTGCCCCTATCGCAGTGTTTCCTTCTAGTTTGACCACACAATTACGCTCATTAGACGCCCTCCTCCGAATCAGCTGGAGGACATCAAAGCCTTTGCAGAAGTAATTTCCATACTACAATACCGCACTAGCCTAATTAACCAACGTCTTATTGCAAAAACACTGCAATTATAAACTCGAACGCGACATTATTCGTAAAATGACGCATTTACTGGATTATATTGGATATGAAAGACGTACCCTCCCTGTTGTTATATCGCCGATGTACACTTTTCCTCGGGCGACAAATCCTCACGAGGTCGCCGTGATGCCGAAAATTTCATTAATTACACTCTTATATTGTTAAAAACATCGATTTTTAAGCGATTAATTAGAAAATCTATCACTGAAATAAGAAATTACCACGAACAAACATGGAAGCGAGAGAGCGAACGAACGAGACGTTTCACAAATATTGTTTATGGTAAGCATACGTCATTTCAAGAAAAAAATCTTAGTCTATGCTACTGTGAATGACACAGTGCAAGAAAAAGAAACAAAGAATACCCTTGCAAAGTTTACAATAAAATGCAAATTTAAAAATGATCAAAAATCGTAAATGCGTACGAAAAAATTGCGTCCCATACCCATATTTTAATTTGTTTATATTTTTTTAGGTTTAGTTTTTTTGAAGCTCATTTTTGCATCCAGTTTCCAAAACAGCTGGAAACACTGGTCACTGGACACATGACGGATAAAAGTGACGTTGACATGACGTTTATTCTCACCGAGCCGAGGGTCAATAATTGACAAATTTAATCAAAATCAATCACATATAAAATCCATGTGTTTGAATTGAGTTTTTAATATTTTAAATTCAATTCAGGTCCTTAATATCATCGTGATCAGCACATTCAAACGGGTTCGTACATAATAACTCAAAATGAAAATTACTAGATACAAGAAAGTCCAGAAATACATGAAATTTTATTACAACAATTTCGGTTTCCACCAGCCTTACCAAGTTTTAGTCGACGGCACATTTTGTTTTGCAGCTTTCAAAGTGAGTTTTATACTTCCGAAGAATACCTAGTTTTGGGCTATTGTTTGCTGGACTGTGTAGTTTAATTTAGAAAAGGTATTTAGAGGTACTAATGTAAAAAAATACGTGTGTGCAGAATGGATAGCAAGTACGTGCGAGTTGGTCGTCTTATTGACGTTGTGGACGATGAGTGGAGGGCGGAGCAGCTTCCCCACGAGGACATTCAGGTGCCGGTGGAAGAGCTACCTGATCCGGAGGCCGACAGCGCAGACTCGCATTTGACGCTTAAAGAGCAGAGTATGCGCTGGCAAGAGAACTTTCCCGAGCCAGCTTGCAATAACTAAAACTAGGTATTCTTGTCATATATCATATTATTGTTTTCATATGAAGTTGGATAATTGAACTTTTTATTAATTTAGAGTGGAAGAAGGGGAGGCCTTTGCCCAGCAGTGGGAAATAACACAAACAGGCTAGAAAAAAAATAAACTAACTATTATAAACTTTAATTTTTTTTTTACTAGCCTGTAGATGTTGCGTCCCACTGCTGGGAAAAAGCCTCCCCCTTATCCTTCCACACATATGTATGCCGAATGCGTCCCGAAAGATGGGCCAGATTATCTTCATTCTGGTTGCCAGATGGACGCAGGGGTAGGGGTAGACCGAGGACCAGATGGCAGGACGACCTTGATAAATTTTTGTACGACTGGCAGAAGATCGCTGAAGATAAACTTTAATACCTACTAATAATAATTTACTTATAAAGATATACCATTATACATAAAAATATCCCCTAAATCCTTCCCCTGCCTTAGAGTGACCAGAAGGCTGGTAGAATTGCCGCGTTGTATGGCAATGCTTATACTTTGTGTGAAGTAATTACCAGCCCAATGATCACCTGACTTGCGCCGTTTGAGGGATTCAGCGGCAGCTGCAGCCATGCCAGCCTTCAAACTTGTACACTCAATATAGGATGGCGCCAGAGTGTCGACACAGTTGGATTGGTTTCTATTTGTATTTTATGACTTTACAACAACTCTAAATTGCACAAAAAAATATAAATACCAATTCCATCTTATGTTTCAGGAACAAATTAACATAAGAGAACAGCTACCGAAATATCTCAATAGCCAAATAAAACTTCTCACAACAAGATGCATAATAATAGAAACCGAAAAAATATCAAAGAAGACCCTTGGAGCACTCACCATCCTCAAACAGTACGGGATTCACGAATGTGGACATAAAGAGCCAGTGACAGGATCAAAATGCATTTTCTCAATGATCGGTAAAGGAAACGAGAAACATTATATATTAGCATCTCAGGATCGTGACTTACAAGACAAGTTAAGAGGGAAAGCTGGAGTCCCATTACTATATTTGCATAATAAATCACCAACTCTCGATAAACCTTCAAAAGCGAGCTACCAGAAAGCGGGAGTTCATCTCGAATCAGGAAATATGTTTATTAGCGAAACACAAAATGAATCATTGAAAAATATGAAGAAAGCATTAGGCGTGGAGAAAGTAGATGTGAATGTACCAGTGAAGAAAAAGAAGACTCATAATCCTAATCCATTGTCTTGTAAGAAGAAGAAATCTAAGAAACCAGCAGTGAAGAATGAAGGCAAGATGAAAGAAGGAAAAGTGAGAAAGAGGACGAAGAATAAACTACCTAAGCATGTGAAGGAACAGTTGCAAAGTGCTCTCAGTACTTAAGTAATCATTAAAATAAGTTATTAAGTGAAATGTTTTATTTTTTATTTATTACTCAAACAGCAGGTCTAACTCCTAATAATCAATTATTTGCGGGACGCATAACTAGGCAGAAAAAATAATTGACGTCTTTAGGTCTAGGGCTGTCTTTAGTAAGGAAAATTTTTAAGAGCATTCGCTAGCCTGTCTGTCCGTCTGTAACTCTGTAACAGCCAATTGGCTACGAAGGAATACTAGACTGAATTTTATTTTCTCGTAAGTAAGCTCACAGAAAACGGTAATAAGGCATAGTAAGCCATCGCCTATTTAGAATAAATCGAATGTTAGCGTCAATTCTCTTGATCAATTTCTACATCAGCACGAAGTTATAGTTCGGCTACTTCGTGCGCAACCTTCCTGCGGGGTACAGACCCTGGCGGGAAGGAGACTGAAGGCGGCAGCTGGTAGCGGGGGAGGGATGCACGCGTTAACCTTCCGCGCTACACCATCCGTTACCCGCTGACACATCGAGTATCTCCTCCCTGCCAACGTCTGTACCCCGCAGGAAGGTTGTGGACTATAGGCAACTTGATATTATTTCCTTGGCACAATAATAATATTAATTGTCACTAACGTCAGACTAACTAAACCTGTCAATCAAATAAATTTAAATTTTCTCGTCCTGAGTTCTCGTGAAATCATAGATTCTTTCTTTAGTTCCACATCTCTGCGTGTAATTTTATTATTTAGTTGGCAGGTTACCAAACTTCAAGGCCCCATATCTATTGCCTCTTGTCCGAGGATAAGATGTCCGACCAAATGTACACGGACTCTTACTTCATAACGAGCAGTCAGTCGGACTACGACAGCTCCAACGCTCAGCGCGCCGCCTCCGCACCCGTCAGCCAGCACAGCGAGCCCGTTCTCAAGCAGCAGATCTCTGCTCCGAGTTACTTCTACAGTCTCAGTGAAAACGAAGTAGATCTGTCTTACTTCGTAGCAGTAGCTCGCATCAGTCGGGTGGCAGTTTCAACGCTCAGCGCGCTGCCTCCGCGCCCGTCTGCCAGCGCAGCGACCAGCCCATTCTCAAGCAGCAGACCTCTGCTCCGAGTTACTTTCTCAATGAGAACGAGGTAGACCTGTCTTACATCGTAGCAGTAGCTCGCGTCAGCTGAACGGCAGCTCCAAAGCTCAGCGACCAGCCCGGTGTCAAGCAGCAGATCTCCGCGCCCAGTTTCTTCTATAGTCTTAGTGAGAACGAGGTAGACCTGTTTGCTTGGTAGCAGCAGCTCGCGTCAGCTGAACGGCAGCTCCAAACCTCAGCGACCAGCTCGTTCTTAAGCAGCAGATCTCTGCTTCGAGTTACTTCTACAGTCTCAGTGAGAACGAGGTAGACCTATTTTTCTTGGTAGCAGTAGCTCGCGTCAGCTGAACGGCAGCTCCAAAGCTCAGCGACCAGCCCGGTGTCAAGCAGCAGATCTCCGCGCCCAGTTTCTTCTATAGTCTTAGTGAGAACGAGGTAGACCTGTTTGCTTGGTAGCAGCAGCTCGCGTCAGCTGAACGGCAGCTCCAAACCTCAGCGACCAGCTCGTTCTTAAGCAGCAGATCTCTGCTTCGAGTTACTTCTACAGTCTCAGTGAGAACGAGGTAGACCTATTTTTCTTGGTAGCAGTAACTCGCGTCAGCTGAACGACAGCTCCTAAGCTCAGCGACCAGCCCGTTCTCAAGCAGCAGATCTCCGCGCCCAGTTTCTTCTATAGTCTTAGTGAGAACGAGGTAGACCTGTTTGCTTGGTAGCAGCAGCTCGCGTCAGCTGAACGGCAGCTCCAAACCTCAGCGACCAGCCCGTTCTTAAGCAGCAGATCTCTGCTCCGTGTTACTTCTACAGTCTCAGTGAGAACGAGGTAGACCTGTCTTACTTGGTAGCAGAAGGTCGCGTCAGCTGAACGGCAGCTCCAAAGCTCAGCGACCAGTCCGTTCTAAGCAGCCTCGTCTTACTTCCACAGTCTCGGGTAGACCTGTCTTGCTTCACATAGTTTACAGTCCCGTCTCTCGGAAACAGTTCCACATCTTTGCGCTGTGTTAGTTACTTCCACTCACTTAGCGAAAACAAGGTAGGTGTATTCACTGATAATGGCTGTCCGACTGTACTTATTATCGAGTCGTAATCCTCTCTAGGAATCCAGCTGCTTTTCTGCTCGCGGAGATCGTAAAAGCTGATCTAGGGAATTTGCAATAATTAGTTAGCACATAGGTCTCAGTAATCACTAATTTGATTCTTTTTTCCTCTAATAATAATTATTATAGATTTCTCCATATTTTGCGTAACACGGCCTATTTGGGCTTGTAGCTCTAGGTATTAAAAGCGTGATTTGTATATCTAGGTATTAATGAGCGACGAAACCACTAAAGTGGCTGTTTCAAAGCCCATTTACACAATGCAAGATAACTTGCATAGTCAAAAGAAAACATCAACAGTAAAAATCATTTTGCTTCAATTAAATTGTGACAGGTAACAAGTTTAATTGCTAGGCAAATTAAAAAATACCCGACGACACCATCTAGTGATAAATGGCTGAACTACATAATATTCTACCTGTTACGTGGAATTGATTTCAGTAACGCCATCTATTATATGTCAGGTAAATTACAAAACCCCGACTATGAAGCGTTATCGCCCAACAACTTAAATAATTGAACCGATTTTTATCAAACATAGCTAAGAAACACCGCAAGAGAAGTTGCTTTCAAGTTAAATAAACCGCATTGAAAAAGTTCCATCCGTTCGAGCGTTACGATGACACAGACAGACATTAGCATGAAACTTATATTATTACGTGCCTTTTTTGTAGGGGTTAATGAACTTGCTCTGTGTAAATGGGCCTTACTCCACTGATTACTATATACCGTGGAAGGGACATACCCGTAATAAATCGAATCACAGGTTATACTAGATCTCTATAGTATAATGAAATTAAAATAACAGCCGAAACACAAAAAAAAATTCGCCATTTCACTCAAAAGCGTGCAGCCGCCTGGGCAATTTGTACAGGAATGTCAATTTTTTTCTTAGCTTTTTGGTTGTTATTTTAATTTCATTATACTATAGTGATCTAGTATAGCCCGTGGTTTGATTTATTACGGGTATGATTCCATGTTGCATACTATACTATCTGTTGGTTTAAAGGCACCACCCTTCAAGCAACCTGCGCCACCCCCGCAGCTAGGCCTGTTGATCGGCAGAATCGTTAACCAGGAAGAAGTGGTGGCTATGATCGCCGCAGGCGACGCTGACCCGACAAACGGGCTCAGGAAGTATTTAGGTAGGTACCGGTGGACAAACACACGTACAAGTGGCTCCTCTGCCCGCGCAGATCGTAAAATCCGATCGAGGGAATGGGTGAGATTTGAATCATGTTAAAGGCGATGCGGCCAGTAACCCATGACTATTTTGATTCTGTTTGCCATCTTAACGCCCACCATCACGGTAACGTGGCCTTTGGGTCTTACGGCCTTGGACTCTCTCATCTCAGCGTTACCCCAGATGCGTCCTCAGCTGCAAGGCTGAGAAGCCCGGGGTCCACTTTCCGACTTTTTCTTCTCCACTTTGCACGGTCTTGAGCATCCTTGGTTGTAAGACGATTAGCACGCATATCATCCTTGACGACGTCAAGCCAGCACTTCTTGGGTCTACCCCGCCTGCCGGGCCCCGGCGGAGGCGGCATGGTATACATTTGTTTCCCACGTTACTTACCGGCTTCCGTAGGACGTGACCGTACCAGGACTCTGTCTACCCCGTCGGGGATAAAGACGTGAACTGTTTATACGACCATTTTCACACACACCGCAGAATAGACCTAGAATATTTATTTATTTTATTTTTCGTGTATGTAAGTTAGCCAACACTCGTGTCAGATTTTTCAGGTTGCCTAAAGGCATCTGACATAGCTTGACAGCCATACAATGATGATAGCCGGGACCAACGGCTTATACGTGCCTTCCGAAGCACGGAGGAGCTCGAGAAAATTTTATGCCACATGTGGTCACCCATCCAAGTGTGGACCACGCCCGATGTAGCTTAACTTGCGAAAGCGCTAGTAATGCGCACTCCCGCCAGGTCACCGAGCTCCTCACCTAGAATATTTTTAACCCCCGACCAAAAAGAGCGGTGTTATAAGTTATAAGTTTGACGATCTTTCAGCCATCGCACATTTGCAAAACTATTGTTATCAATTGTTCTTTTGGTCGAAATCGGCCGATCGGTGGTTAAGAGATTAATACCTGTCTGTCTGTCTGTCTGTGACATCATAGCGCTTGAAACGATGGACCGTTTTCGATAGGGATTTTTACGGAAAAGCAGGTTCCCTTGCCGTGGTTCTTAGCTATGTTTGTTGAAAATCAGTTGAGCTGTTTCAAAAGTTATTGATGTTATTAACGCTTGTAAGTCAGGGCTTTCTCTAGCAAAATAACAGATGGCGCTATGGATATCCATCTAGTGATGAGCAGCGAAACTATCGATACGACTTTGGTAGTTCCGCTACGCACAAGATGGTGTTCACTACTTGACAATCGGGGTTTTTGTAATTTGCTAGCAAATTTCAATACGACACAAATAAGTTGAACAAAATGGCGGACTTCAAAGCATTTTTGTACATATTCCCGACACGTAAATTGAACCAAAATATCGGCGCATTATTTGTACCTGCGCCAATAACAGCCATTTTGGTTCAACCTACGTGGCGTAGACGACCTCCGTGGCGTAGTGGTCACCATGCTAGTCCGCCACCCAGAGGTCCCGGGTTCGATCCCTGGTCAGGGCAAGTTGGAAAATGGCCTTTTTCAAATTGTCCTGGATGGATGTTTATCTATATATGTATTTGTTATAAATTATAGTATCGTTGAGTTAGTATCCCATAACACAAGTCTCGAACTTACTTTGGGGCTAGCTCAATCAGTGTAATTTGTCCCTATATATTTATTTATTTATTTATACGTGCCGCCGCCGGGATTAGTACAAAAATGCTTTGAAGTCTGCCATTTTTGTTCAACTTATTTATGTCGCCTCGTTTACTGTGCGTCAACACTACATTAATTACAGGTGATTTACTGATCCGAAAGAAAATGATACGAAACTTCGATTTGTCGGAAAAGAACTTCCTCATCAGCTTCCTCATCGAGACCATAGACTACGCAGCCCAGAGAGATTACAGCAGCTTCAAGCTAGGCGTGCTGCTCACAATCTACCTGAAATGCCATTTGTACTTCAAGGGCTACTACTGGCTGCCGCCGGCGAGCCTCTGGGCTTACTTCAAGGAGATCATGATACGACATACTATTGAAGTGAGAGATTATTGAAAAATACTTTGTTACCCAGGGGCGTAGCTACCGCCGTATCTGCCGTATCAATTATACGGGGCCCCCGGGCTACGGGGGCCTTCAACGTGCGTAAGCAAAAATTAATAAAAACTTTCCAAATTTTGATTTATTTCATATAAAAAAAAACAATATATTTTTCCCGCGTAAAGCGTGCGTTTAAAAGTTGGCAACACCCTACATTCAATTTATTTTAAGCAAACATTTTTTTTTCTTTTGTGAGAAATTTTTACCATAATGGCTACAAACAAATTTTTATACAGGGCCCACCAAGGCACGCTACGCCACTGTTGTTATCTCATCGTCATGTCTAGTCCCAGTCATCAACTAGGGTCCGTCGGCCCATGTGCAGGGTTCCAAATTTCTTTCGCGAGCTGTTGAACCCCGATTCAGTGTAGGAACTTCCGAAGGAACAAAATCTTCAGTTTTCAGAAGGAATGAAAGAGTTGAAATCCGAACGTTGACTGGTAGAGAATGCTATCCTTTCTTTTGTACCATTTATTATTGGTAAATAAAGTTATAAATAAATAAAATCAGCTCTGCTCTTCACGGGGTCCCACAACCACAACCTATTTGTTTGCGTCCCATTAAAGAAGGTCAGCGTTGAGCCTATAGGTTCCAACCCAACAATGGTACTGGGGGTCTGCAATGGGGGTATTTTACGATGTAAGTATATTATCGCTGGAAAAAACTGGATAGCAGCGGCTGCCGACAGAACGGGATGGCGCAGACAAAGGGAGGCTTATGCCCAGCAGTGGGTTTTTGAAAGCTGAGATGATAAAGTATATTGTATTGCCCTTTTGCACCGCAGACGATTAATAAAAACTTCCCATTTTTATTTTTATTTAAGAAATGACAAAAGTCATAACATGCAATTTCTTTTTTTTCCGCGTAGTACGTTCAAAAGTTGGCAACACCCTACATTATCGAGGGCTGCGAGATTTCCTCGTTTAAGTCATTTAGTACAACGGGGAATTATGGGATTTTCCAAATTATGGAAAAAGTGACAGACAGACAGTCTTTTAATTTAATGCAATTTTTTTTTCTTTTGTGAGAAATCTATACCCTTCCTAAGGACCCCCAAACATTTTTTTATACGGGGCCCTGCCAAGGCACTATACGCCACTGGTAAAATTTTACTTGCAAGATTTACAGACTAGACGTACAAAGAAACAGGTGAATTTAAATAAAAGCTTGTAAAAATATAGGTCTATGCAGTACCGTCTTTGCCATAAGGGCACACGGGGCCCGTGCCCAGGGCCCCATTCTCAGGGGGCCCCGAAGGACCGACAATTTCTCTCACACATTTATTCTCAAAACATTTTTGTCGGGCACATTACAATTTTTTCCCGAAGAAATCCCGAAAGAAACCGTTATCGTAATCGTAACCTAAAAACCAGCAGCATTGTAATGTCATTAATGACATATTATATCATACTGTATTTGATTACAATAAACGGTCATACTTAGTAAAAAAAATGTTATAATAATTCGCTTTTTTACTTCCAAAAGGGCCCCAAATTCTTGTGTGCCCAAGGGCCCCAGCCTAGATTAAGACGGCCCTGGGTCTATAGTTGATCTGCCCTTTGTGTTCCATTCCCAGGACTCCCCTGACGGCGAAGTGGTGTTCGAGCCCGAGGAATGCTACGACATCCTGTCCCACTTCCACACGCTGTACATGAGCAACCTGCCGCTGGTGCATATCCTCACGTTCGGCGCCTGCAGGCTCAAGCTCACGTGGCCGTTCACGTCCAAGAATAAATAATGACTTCCAAAGAGTACCTATAACCGCTACGCTTTAACCCTTTCACCGTAAGACTAAATATCAGTTGTGCTCCCAGCGCGAGGTGTAGTGAATCGAAAATAAATACCCACAACCAAAAAAGGATGTGGACACTTAAGACGAAGTGGTAGCTAAAGAGGCGCCCTCATTTGAAATAAATTGTTTCAAACTAAATATGGTGATAATTAAAAATTTGATTTGTATCAATGCCTAGAAAGACCTTTAAACTATTTTATGAATAACCTTTAAAAAAGTAATATTGGTAGTCCGTCTAGTTTTAAAAAAAAAGCCAAAAGTGGCCACTTTTGGCGAAAACCCGTTTTAAAACTAGACGGACTATTAGTAATAATTTCAAAGGTTATTCATAAAATAGTTTAAAGGTCTTTCTAGACATTAATACAAATCAAATTTTTAATTATCACCATATTTAGTTTTAAACAATTTATTTCAAATGAGGGCGCTATTTTAGCTACCACTTCGTCTTAAGTTATGTGCAATACGAGCGGTGGTTAGAAATATCCGACGTTCGCGAAATGGGCACGAAAATGTTTGTCGAGTGAATCCGACGTTCGCGGTGCATTCACCGCGAACGTCGGATTCACTCGACCTCTTAAACCCATTGGTTTAAGAGGCATTTCACATTTGGTTGGTAGTTAAAATATCTTTTGTCCTTTTCCCTCTTTCAAATATTCGACATAGTAAGAACGAGACAAAACATATTTTAGCTAAAAGAGCTTTAGCAAACGTTTGTTAACTTTTATGAATATGGGGGTTAGACTACAAACTACATCGAGAATTAGGTCATCAAAACTCGATGTAGTCAATGTCTACATAATATAAAACATGTCTAAAATATCAAAGATATAGGTGCATACCTACATAAACAGCTGTAGTAACACTTTTTGATGAGGAGCTCGGTGGTCCGGCAGGAGTGCGCATTACTGGCGCTCTCGCAAGACGCAACACCGGGCGTGGTCCGCACTTGGATGGGTGACCACAAGTGGTGTAAACATTTCTCGAGCTCCTCCGTACTTCGGAAGGCACGCATAATCCATTAGTCCCGGCTGTCATCATTCTATTACAGTCGTCAAGCTATTTTAGATGCCTTTAAGGCAGCTTGAAAAATCTGACACTAGTGTTGGCCATTTGCACACACGAAAAGCAAGCAACACTTTTCTATAAAATGAGACAGTTTTTAGGGTTCCGTAGTAAACAAGGAACCCCTTATAGTTTCGCCATGTCTGTCTGTCTGTCTGTCTGTCCGTCCGCGGTTTTACTGAGCGACTATAAGTATTAGAACTAGAAAGCTGTGATTTGTTACAGGTATATATATTAATAATGCGGAAAGTTTTAAATAAAATTATGAAAAAAAAAATTTTTAGGATAGCTCCTATACAAGTAAAGTCAAAAGTCAATTTTATTTTCTCGACTAACCAATCATGTGGTACTCCACATGATTGGTTAGTCGAGAACGAAACTTCGTTGAATAGGTCCTACAAAAATATTATGAGTTTGTTAACACCGTTTTTCGATTTAGGGATCCGTTTCAAAAATATTTTGTTTTAAAGTGAACATTTTTGTTAGAGTCAAGTGTCCCCCCTCTATCTGCTAAACGGTTATATAATATGGACACGTGAAAAATTCACAGCTGTAGTAAATATAACGAAATTTAATGGAAAACTATCAGAGCTAAGTAGGGTTTACAAATTAAAAAGCTATGGGCGATCAACTTATAAAATTTACTCGGAAAAGGAAAATTACATACAAATACAATAGAAAATTATTTTTTAGACGTTTTTAGTGGCATGAACTCAAAGTGGGCATTCGTAACTACGGAACCCAACACTGCGCGTGGCCCGACGCGCATTACTTTTTAGGTACCTAGTTTTAACTTTTACCACTGGCCGCCGCCCGATACCTAGGTGAGTATGCGATTGTGGCACAAGACGTTTGTGTTGTGCTTAGTCCTTTGGTCGCCTCTTACGACATCCATTGGAAGAGATGGAGTGGCGTTATTCTAAGCCGGAAGCTATAGCATATGTTCTTTTACTTGAATTTTGTGCTTGTTCTAAACAATATACGATATCTAAGTAATGACTTCTGTGTTTTACTTTTAGTAGTTTCCTGTAAACAGTCCGCTTGCGGGTATTTCTATACGTTTCTATACGTTAAAGCATCCAGTGCTTTTGCCGCTGTAGACTGGTGACACAACGTAAAAATTAAATGTACGGCGTTTGGCGATCAAGAGATTTCCTTTGGCTGAGTTGATCCTTAATTATGACTCAAATATGGACTTAAGGGAGCCATCTTGAATTTTTGTACAGTGGGGAGTTATGATGTCATTATTTTTTTGTATGGAATTTAACTCAGCCAAAGGAAATCTCTTGATCACTGATTGCCGTATTGTTTAGCGTAGACCAGCGACTATTTTACCAATTATATAAATAAATCGGCAAGGAACTGAAATCCTCAAAAGCATAAAGATTAGTTAACTTGAATACCTGGGCCACATAATGCGAAGCGACAAATATGAACTCCTTTAACTTATCATACAAGGCAAGATCCAAGGCAGAAGTAGGCCAGGACGAAGGAGAACATAGTGGCTGAAAAATCTACGCCAATGGTATAACAAGAGTACGCGATCCCTATTTCGAGTGCAGATCGAACAGATCGTATGATGATTGCCGACCTTCATTTAAGGATTGCACTGGTCTGTGACTACCTTTAAAAGGAGTAATACACCCACGGGATATTACCATGTACTCGTGATCTTACTGCATGTACTGGTGGTTTGTGTATGTATAAATATTTATATCAATTTGTCGCTGATGAGGGGCAAAAATCTGCAAAGAAAGTGGGATTGGGCGGACCATGTTAGTAGAATGCAATTTGAGAAATGAGCGACTAACAGAGGTTCCCAAACTTATTTTGTCAAACGCCCACTTTAAAAAATCTGTTATTTTGTAGCGCCCCCCATTTTTTTTTACCATAAAAACCTGAATCACATATTTGTCTTGCCTGTAATTTAATTCAACCTATATTCTAAACTAGACTTTTTTACAAGAGAGAGCAATAATAATACATACACTAGTACATTAGAGTATCTTAAATAAAAAATAACAATAATCAACATTGTTAATTTTAAATAAAAAAAATAGCAATAATAATACAATTTTACAATAATAAAGAGTATTGGAAGTACCTCACCTCACCTGCGAAACTTTAAAACACGAAATTTTTTTAGTGTTTGATTCCTTTAACGATATAAATAGCGTTGTGAACGCATTAAAATAATAAATATTAATTACATTTTAAGTTTATATTTGTACAATAAAAAAGGATATAAATATGAACTAATAAATGGATGTTGTGTAGTAAGAGGATTTTAATTTCAGTGAAATTTAAAATATGAAATAGCTGAAGTTATAAATCACTCATTGCTTAAATCACATCAGCGCCCCCCAACTTTATTCTGGGCCCGTTACCGCCCCTCTTAAAGCCTCCAGCGCCCACAAGGGGGCGTTATCGCCCACTTTGGGAAAGACTGGACTAAACTAACGCCATGGATACCCGAGGATGGTCGACGTCGCAGGGGACAGCCGAGAAAGAGATGGCGCGATGACCTCGACGCTATCCAACGTGAGCAAACCCATGTTGGGTTTTTTATGCTGCTATTCCTTCTCTGTCACTCAGAATCGTCATTCGCAAGAGAATGCATCAGCATCGACGATTACGCGGTGTTTCGGCGCTCTCTCTCTCTCTCTCTCTCTCTCGCTCTAGCGAATGATGATTGTGAGCGACAGAAAAGAATAGCAGCCTAGAAAAGTGCTGTCCGTGCTAACAGCCTATAGAATAATAACCCATTATCCCCTATCTCTGACCAACCCTTACCGTTTAGGAATTTTGACAGTAACGAAAAAAGAAGTCTTCTGGTTTTAGGCGGATATTGGTTTAAACCAAGTTACTAACTATACTAACCCCCAAATTCATAAAAACTAAAAAGTTTGCTAAACCTCTGTTAGTTAAACTATGTTTTGTCTTGTTCTTACTATGTTAAATATTGAAAAGAGGGAAAGGGACAAAAGATGTATTAATTAAAATAGGTTTGACAAACGGTTACAAATTAAGGGTAAGTATTAAGTAAAACTGCGTCTTATAACAAGACGAGTTTTCCGTGAGAAAGTCGATTTATAGGATTTTATGCTTCGTTTATTAGAAATAAAAATATAGTGAATAACTATTTACCATTTATATTTTTACCAAAGTTGTATTCATTTTTTACAAATGGCTTAAATTTAAGCACAGTTCATTTACAGAACAAAATAATTATGTACACGAAAAGTACTATCATCTTACTCTAACACACAGCACAGTTTTACCATAGAAGAGAAAAAAAGATGGAAGTGCCAAGTGGGCGTGGCGCGCGTGTCATAATTAAGCACAACTGCACTCAATCCCGACAATACGTTTTGATGCAAATGAGACCTTATGTTAATCGTACTTAAGTTTATAATTGCGTCTTTTGAAAACAGCGCCATCAATGGTAAGTACCAGAATTTTTCCGTGAAGTTATACTACAGTTTGCAACACATTTTAAGTACTTCTTGGACCGTAGCAAAATAAATCTTATTAATTAAGCCTAGATGCCATTATTAAAACGACCTATTAAACGAATTGTTTAATGTTTATATGTAATGAAAATGTGATTAGTGGTTTGTTTGTGAGAGTTTGGCACCAGCGGTACCGATACTAATTTCATAATTAGCACTTCCACTAGTTTTTTCTCTTCCGTGAGTTTTACCCTCTGAGCGGCTCTATATCCCAGTAGCGTCCTACATCTCTCTGCTGACTCTCCCTTACTTCACTATCAGTTCGTTTTGATCGTGACTCCTTTTCTCTTCTCCTGCCTTTATCTCTTTTGTTAGTATCATCGTCCGATTCTCTATCCCTGTCTGTTCTTCTGTCTTCTCGATCTTTTCTTCTATTTTCTTTATCACGGGCTCGCCTATCTTCTTCTTCGTCACTATCCCTTTTAGGACCTATATCAAAATCATCTTTTCTTTTCTTGTCCTTTCGTTTTTCTTTTCTTTTATCTCTATCTCGGCTTCTACCTTCATCATCACTGTCTTTTCTTCTATCTTCACGTTTATCCTTCTTTTTGTGATTGCCATCAGCTTCTCTTCCTTTATCTTTTCTTCTTCTCTCAACTCGTTCTTCATTCGAATCATCGTCGGAATGTTCATCTTTATCCTTTCTACGTCTATCGTCACGTTCTTCCCTTCTCTGTCTGTCTTGGCCTCTTCTAGCATCTTCGTCACTGTCATTTCTTCTATCTTTCTCGCTTCTATTCTTCCTGCTATCATCTTCTTTTCTTGTCTCTTTTTCATAATTCCGCTCTTTACGACTGTCGTATCTGCTTCTGTCTGATTCTTCATCTCTGTCTGCATGTCTTTTCTCTCTATCACGCCTGTTGTCACTCGCATCGCGGCTACTTCTTTTGGGATCATCAGTTTCTCTGCCACTGTCGTCATCTCGCCCCTTTCTCATTCTTGAGCCTCTATCACTTTCGCTGTCTCCATACCCAGTATCGTATTCCTCGCGATTTTTCCTTCTGGGCTCATCATCCCTTCTGTTTCTGTCATCTCTCCGACTAGGCCCTGAATCGTCATTTTGTTCACGATTTCTATTATTTCTTTCTCCATTATCACTTCTATCTTCTCTATCTTTTGATCTATTGTTACCAAAGAAATCATCAGCTCGTGATCTACCATCTGGCCTTCTGTTGTCTTCTGCATTTCTATCCCTATATCTATCTCTGTCGTTATTTCTCCTAGGCACATCTCGTGGCCTGGCGAAGTTATCTTCATCTCTTTCCCGCCTGTCTGGTCTGTTTTCCATTCTCCTGGCGTCCTTTCCGTAGGTGTCGTAGAAACCGTCGTGTCCCCATCTTTCAACATCTTTGTTCGGCTCCTTTCCATCGGGTGTTTTGGGAGATTTGTTCTTCTTTTTCTTATCCGTTTTCTTGGGTTTCTTCTTTTTGCTTTTATCTTCCTCTGAATCTGTAATAAAACAAGAAGAATATGATGTGTATGGAAATATTTTACATAAAAAAAAATGTAAGATAATAAATAAATATATAGAGACAAATCACACAGACTGAGCTTGCCCCAAAGTAAGTTCGAGACTTGTGTTATGGGTTACTAACTCAACGACACTATATTTTATAACAAAAACATATATAGTTAAACACCCAAGACCCAGGACAATTAGAAAAAGGCCATTTCCTAACTTGTTCTGACCGGGGATCGAACCTGGGACCTCTGGGTGACGGACTAGCATGGTGACCACTACACCATGGAAGTCGTCAAAGATACACTTAAACTATCACATCTTTATCCCTAATGGGGAAGACAGACCATTTTGGGTCTTACAGGTTTAAGCAGACAGCCCAGGCCCGCAAGACTCTACGGCCATTTTTTGTGATTGTGAGCGAAATTACGAGAAAAGGATATTTTTATTTGAAAATAGCAGTTACATTTATAAGGCTGAGATTTCCCAAAATAAAACAAAATCAATTACACCAACCGCTAGAACTGGAGTCGCTGGAAGAATCTGAACTGCTGCTGCTGGAGCTAGAGTCTGAGCTGGAGGAGTCGCTGCCCAGGGTGATCTCTGTTATGGGGGCCGGAACATTCTGGAACATTACATACAACCATCAACTACCTTCATATTGGAACATTTACAATGATATGAGGCTATTCATCATCATCATTATCCGAGCGAATTTTCCCAGTTGCATCCTCAGCAGTAACGCTAAAGAGTCTGGGGTCCACTACCTAACCAAGGAGATTTGACGAGGTCACTTGTTTTTACACAGAGCGACTGCCGTCTGACCTCCACAACCCAAAGGGCAAACCAGGAACCAATCCATGGATAGTTTAATGATCAATCGCTAGGTGGCGTTCGGGACCCACAGTTTTACGTGCCTTCCGAAACACGGAATCATTTTTCTTTTCCGAAAATCTGGTGATTTAAGCCTATAATATCCTAACCAGACTGGAAACAACTTTCACAAAGTATGGTTCAGAGTGGGATTCCAACCCATGACCAAATTATTTTCCAATGTTTTTTGTGTTAAGTTCTTCTATTTCTTGATTAAAACTAACACGAGACACAGACATTATTAACACAGCACAAATATGTGTCGCGGAGCGACTCTGTGAACGCGCGTCACATTCGCCCTGATGAAGACCTCCAGATGAAGTCGAAACATGTCGGCCAGCAGCCGACTCTCTACGTGAGTAACCCGTGCTATGTTAATAATACTTCTATTTCGTTTTTGAACAAAATATAGCTATATTGTTAGCAAATCATAAAAGTTTTAACTGATGGTATGTTGCAGAAATCATATGTATAAGCGCTAAAGTAGTAATTCTAATGATAATACCTTTGGCATTTGTTTCAAATGCTCTCTCAATTCATCTGTGAGACCCCCAAGACCAATAGACGTGAAGAAATTAATGGAGAACCTTGTATTCTTTGGATTGTCCCTTGGAAATATGCCAGAGAACGCACTCTGAAGTGTTCTGGAAAAAGAAAAAAGAAAATTAATTTAAGGCTTGGATTGAATAAATGCAAAATGAAACAGCAATCAGAACTCACGGATCTTTGAGACGGTCGTTCAGCTTCTTAAGCCCCATGTATTCGGCTAGCTCTTGGAATAAGATCTTGATGTAAATGCGACTTGAACTTGTTGTGTCTTCTTCATTTAACTTGACACACTCTAATACCTCCCAGCTTATCGAATCAGTGAACAGAAGATGTGCAAAGAACTTGCTAACATTTCTCAATCGGTTGGTGTCTAATCTATGAGCTGTTGAGTATGAATCTTTGAAAATTTCCTCAAAAGGTCCGATGTAAATTCGATTGATATTACAGAACCTCTGTGCGAGTAAACCGTAGAATTTCTCATATGTTCTCTGCTCAGCACAGCAATCGAGAAACATGTGACATAACTCCACTTCCTGACCAGGTTTTAGTTCCATTTTCATGAGTTTGTGAGCGCACTCCTCGAAGTCTAAACTGGAGTTTATGGTCAAATAGATTGTGCGTCTCAGAGCCACGAGGTTTGTCTCTGTGTTGTCTATGATGGTGACAGGCTTCTGTTCACCCTCTTCTTCTTCATCGCCATCAGATTCCTCGCTACCGCTGCCTCCTGAACCCTCCTCCTCCCCAGATTCCGCATCAGATCCAAGTATCTCCTTGCTCAGTGTTTTGTATTTCTGCTCGTTTTCTTCATACTTTTCGTCAAACTTAAAGACATCTGGAATTCAAAATATATTATTTCATAAAATATAATTACTTTTTCTCCCATTCTAGTCAAAATTGAAATAATATTAAAATTGAGTAAAATGTCACTTACTCAGAATATCCTGTGGGTCCGTAGCATCATCCAGCATCAGAAGGTGAGTGAACTGCTCCTCTTCAGGCACCAACTCAAGCTCTTCAATCAGGGCTGGGTGGTCTTTAAACCCATCCTTCCACACTTGAAACATCACCTCGATCATGTACTGAACTCTTTTATCCAACTGCCCTTCATGGAGAATGTTTCTTAACATCTCAAAAATAGCATTCACACCCTTCGAAGACACTTCTGTCAACTTCTGGCCGCATTCCTTCAAAAATGCTATTGCCACCTCAACTGAATCATCTGTAGGAGTCTCTACAAGTAATGTCAGTAACTCCAATGCAAGGATTTCGTGAGCTACTCTTTGGTTAACAAGGTGAGCTATAAACGAAGCAGAGGAAATGCATGTAGGTTTGTCATTCCGCTTGAAACCTCTTTTGAATTGAATCACTAACCTTTTTAATAATAACTCTCCTATATTTGGGAACCGAGAGTTCACTGCTGCTACTAGGGCAGCATAGACGTTAGTAAATGTAGGCGACGCAGCCTGGGCCTGTATTACAGACCGACAAAGTAAACCTCTACCACGCACAATGTTCTCCTTCAACAGCTCTTTGATGATAATGCCAATGTTTCCAACGTTAATTTTGTTAATGTGCCCGTGTATCGACTTTTTGAGCGCCTCCCAAGCCAGTCTTTGGTATGCCACGGAGGATTTATCTGTAATCTGAGCCTGCATCATACGCAGCCGCGCTGGAGGTATGTACGCTCCTCCAGTGCGAGTATTTAGCATGTCTGTTTCCTTAGCCTTTCGAACTGGAGCCTCATTTTGTTTTTCGTTCCCTCTTGGCTGACCGTTGCCAGACTTTTCTTGCTTGACTGATGTATCCTGAGATTTTGATCTAGATCGCCTGCGCTTGCGGCTAGAATCTTTTTCCCTGCTTGGAGGAGGTGAACGAGACTTCGTACGAGCCCTTTTTGACTTTTTTTCCTTGCGATAATACTCTTCATCTCTGTTTTTGTCCCTTCTGCGTTTGTTTTCTCTGTCGTTCTCCATTTTAACGGTATATATTTGAACTTATTTAATTGATGCACTGAAATGTTCTACCTAATTCTAAGCTAAAAATTACATACGTAATTGGAAAATTCAAAATTATAATAAGTAAAAACCCATCACTTCAATAAGCACGCATGACGCTGATCGGTGGTCGCCATTTTGATGTAAATAAATTTGACAATTTTGACATTGACTTTTATGCTTTGTATTGTCATCTTTGACGTCTAAGATTACGTGGCAAACAAAACTATAGCCATACAGCTAGACTCTTTTTCAATGACAACCACCTAAAAGAAGTGCAAAGTTTTCGGCTCATTTTTGCAAGTTCTGCATTCGCCATAACTTCAAATGCCTAAACAGTTTTTCTATGTATAGGGTATCGTTGTCATGTTTTTAAAAATATTTATACCTACTACTTACTATTTCATGCCCCCTTGCCTTTTTGTAGTCATTCTTTTATTCATACAATATTATCATATAAATAGATGGTAAATAACCGTTATTTGTGTAATTTGACCTTATTTCGATATTTTCTTAGGGCGCGTAGGAACAGACGCATTCTAAGTACGCCTCCCATCCACCTACCCTCGCATTGTGTTGAGGTCGTGATTCTTGTTTGTTACCTATATTATGTTTTCCCTAGTTGATTGTTTTGTTTATCGTGTGCGTAAGTGTTAGCTGCCTAACCTAAAGGCATTTGACATAGCTTGGCGACTGCCATACAATTTGTGTGCCACGCCACGCGCAAGTGCGGACCACAACCGGTGTCGAGTCGCTCGCTTTACTTGCCGCTTTAGATGTCAATTGTCATCTAGGTACTGATAAAGCGATGCTGTGTAAACGACATAAAATTCGTATTTCCCTACTAAGATAAAGTTCAACTACTTAGTTGTTCGTTTTGTTTTTCGTGTGTGTAAGTAGCCAACACGGGCGCCAGATCTTTGAGGCTGCTTAAAGGCATCTGACATACATAGCTTGACGAGTGCCATAAAATGATGACAGCCGGGTCCAACTGCTTATAAGTGCCTTCCGAAGTAAGGAGGAGCACGATAAATTTTTACGCCACTTGTGGCGACTGGTGACCCATCCAAGTGTCGCTTAACTTGCGCTAGCGTTAGTAATGCGCACTCCTGCCGGGCCACCGAGCTCCTCAACTTAGCATAAATGATCATGACCAGAGATCGGAATTACGGGTGCTATTGGTATCAAAAGTATGGATATGCATAATTATGATTGTTTTATTTACTTAGTTTAATTCCCAATGTCCTATTTTTCATTTAAAGGGAAATATTGTGTATACTACATCCCGGAACTTTTAGTCATGTCCATACTTTTGATAGCAATAGCACCCGTGATTCCGATCTCTGATGATGACGCAATTAAATGTTATTTAGCCCTCGTTAAAAAACGAGGGGTGTTATAAGCTTGACGCTAATGTCACAATTGTTTATTCTAACCCTTTTATTCATAAAAAATAACAACTGTTTGCTAAACCTAATTTAGTTAAAATATCCTTTGTCCCTTTCCCTCTTTTCAATATTTGACATAGAAAGTACGAGACAAAACACATTTTAACTAAAAGAGGTTTAGCAAAGGTTTAAAAACTTTTATGAATTTGGGGGTAAATGTTTGGTCATGGTCTGTAGCATCGTATTTAGCACTCGAACGGATGGACCAATTTCTTCGATGCGGGTTTTTTACGTGAAAGCAATTCGAGTGTTCCATGCTGTTTGAGGAAAATCGGTTTAGCTTCTTATTGGGTCTTACAGCTTGAAAGTCAGGGCTTTCTAATGCTTGGGCCGGACCTGCGCCTATCGTCACGAAGCTTCGTGCTATTACACGATACACGCAAATGTGACCGGCAGTTATCGGGTATCATCATCCTCACGTATTCCTGGTTGCATCCTCAGCAGTAACGCTTCAGAGCCCGGGGTTCGCTACCTAACCAAGGAGATTTGACGAGGTTACTGGTTTTTACACAGAGCGACTGCCGTCTGACCTCCACAACCCAAAGGGCAAACCAGGAACCAATCCTTGGATAGTTTGATGATCAAACGCTAGGTGGCGTTCGGGACCCACAGTTGTACGTGCCTTCCGAAACACGGAATCATCTTTCTTTTCGGATAATCAGGTGATTCAAGCCTGCAATATCCTATCCAGACTGGAAACAACTTTTCACAAAGTATGCTTCCCAGTGGGAATCGAACCCATGACCTCCGGGTCACAAGGCGAACGCCTTGACCACTGGACCACGGAGGCAGTCATCGGGTATCGTCCCGAATATTCGGACTTCGTGTTGGTTATCGCGCGGGTGGCGATACATCAAAGGATTTAAGCACGCTAACCGTTCGATCTACGTGGTCGCACTTGAGTTATTTATTTTGACGTTTGTTTTCAACATGTTCAGACGCGTGCTGTGCGACGGTGCCACGGTTATTAAAGAAAAGCGTCGAAGAGAAGACGTCGTCCATATTTAAAACACGTAGATGACGCCATCTTGGATTATTGCCAGATAGTTCGTGAAAAATAATAAAGCCGCTAGTGAGACCAGCGCTTTATCGCGATAACTTTTTAGTGTACAAAACGTACGAAAATTCGCCGCGAATTGCTTCGGAACGATAGGCACAAGTGCGGCCAAAGCATAAAAAAATTATAGATAACGCTATAATAGTGGAACTACTGATAGTTCCGCTATTCGTCGCTAGATGGCATTCATGACATTTTCGGTCGGAGTTTTTTTAATTTGATTTTTCAAAAAAACTTGTTGATCATGTTATGTATGGGTGATGGAAGCCACGTTGAATTTAGTTTAGATTCTTTCCAGAACATGGCAAGGTCCACTTATTTGTAGACCTCTACATGGCATGGGTCATATCATCATCTTGCTAAACTATAAGTAAAATAAAACACAAAAACATAAGTATTTATGACTTTATTCATTAGGTACGACAATGAAACTACAAAAGTTGCCTGCACTCCAAACAGCAATTTTCATATACCTCACAAACTGAAGCACATTAATAATAAATCACATAATCAAAATTAATAGTAACACCATAATAGGAAAATGACCTTACGCAAAAATTACTCAATCAAAAACGAATAATGAAGCTATAATTGCCGCTATACATGATTCTCGATCGTGAGATTCTAAAGGCTACACAATACCCAAGGCAAATTGGTCAGAGGTTTTAACTTCTCCCGAAACAAGCATACTTACTCCTAGTTACTTAGTTTAGCGTTAGTACCGAAGCAACCAGCCGCGACCAATGTCGCTCCGCGCCAAGCGATACATCGTCTCCTAACATTATATACAATTATTTTCAATCGTAGAATATCCATTTCTCAACTTGTCTCATTTGAATCTTCATATTCACAAAATTTACCGTTTGCTTATCGTAATTTAGTTAAAATATGTTTTGTAACCTAACTCTTTTTAATATTAGACATTGCGGAATAATATAAAGCCTGGTTTACATATTGACAAGTGACAGGTGCTAGTGACAAGTGATAAGTAAACACTGATAAGTGACAAGTAGGTTCACACGTTCTGACAAGTGGATATGCGGTACTGCTATTCACTTGTCACTTGTCAGTGCCTGATCACACGTAGTAACGTGTCACTTTAATTCGCACTTGTCAATTGTCAATATGTAAACCAGGCTTAAAACATATTTTAACTAAAATATAACTGCGAATAACCTTCATTCGCTTGTCGCTTGCTGACAGCACGAGTTATAAGTACTTGTAAGTTGTCCTTTTTGAAATGAAAACTTCTATTGAGATAGGAAAAAGATCCATTGGACCCATTGAAAGTAACCGACACGAAGTTTTCACTTCTGTCAGTCCTCCCGGAGTGCCTCTGTTTTTCGTTTTTTTTTTGAGACAGATTTTTCTTAGTTTGAGTGACGAACATTCTGCGACCGAATCTTATTATCTTTGACATTAAAACAGACGCTAAATGAATGGCAAAAATATACTATTAAATACAGGGTACTCTCACCTACGAGCGGCCTGAGCGCCACATATAATTTGTGCCTAACGAATCGATACATATATCACTAGAGCAAAAACATCACAGAAGCGGTTTGTGGGTTTATTGCCTTCTGCCACCAATAAAATGGCGTTTATTGATGATTGCGAGTTACTTAATCATATTCTGAGGTCCAAAACTTACTACAATAGTGGTTAAAAACGAAAATTCAACTGAATCTAAATATTTTTTTCAATGTTTCAAATTTTAGGCTGACCAGTATTAAAAAATATTAATTTTTATCCTATCGGCACACCGAGATTGCTATCAAATGAATCGAGAAGAAAAAAAAACCCTTAATTGGGACAAATTTATTTCATCTGCCAACACAAGCAGATCATTGATTCATATACGAAACAGTCTAAAATCACCAGATCATTTTTTTCTATTTAAGAAAGGTTGCCCGGAAAAAGTTGCTTTGCGAAAAGCCGCCTTTTGCGCATTTTCTATTAATCATGTCCTGTATTTCATTTATTATGCAATAAAGGATATTTTAGTTACCAAATATTATTGGTGGCAAAAGAGAATAAACCGGTTGTGTCCAACACAGTACCCGCGGCCCGGCGCCTTCGCCCACTACGTTTAAAAAAATATAAAACCCTATGAAGGCAGTTTTATATTACATTACTGATACCAGAACCGATCACCGATTTGAGGCACTTCTGATGTTTGCTATCGTCCGTTTATTTATATGAATGTTTTGCGTTATCGTGATTTCGGAACAGCGGATATCTCTCTCGTCTCTTTTTAAAGGAGTTGGTTGTCTCTGTTTTGTTTTCCTCTAATGCGCGAATAAGTAGATTTAAATAGCATAAAAAATCTTTTTATTATTTATTTTAACCTTTATAAAAATTGTACAGAAACAATAAGCGAACTATGTCCTCTTTTTGTCCTTCTCTATAGCTTGAAATAAGTAGTTTATTAAAAATATGAAATCTGTCAAAGTTAAATAAGTTCAGTGTACATTAAAAAGTCCATATAATCTTCAATAGATGGCGTTAACATTTTCGCAAATGCATTCGTATACGCCTGAATATAGTCATCCACTCGTGTTCCATTTTTGAATTTCTCTAAGATAAAAAGTATGTATAGAACTAATTGAATGAATTTCTCCGAGTCTGGAACAATCCGGCGTTTGTATGTATGTACGCATGTATGTTTGTCTGTCCGACGATAACTTTAGTTATTTTGATTGAAGCTTTATGAAATTGGGTAGGCGTGTAGATGTATTTTATACAATTGTTAAGTTCTACCATGAGCCAAATAAGGTTGCCGAGATAAAGTGTTCGCGATTTCACAGTTCGGGGCGATCTACTAGTTCACTTAGTTTATAATCCTTTCACCGCGAACGTCGGATTTTTCCGACCATGAATATTCTCACGAAATTTTTGTCGGATAAATCCGACGTTTGCGGTTTAAAGAGTTAAAAATAGGAGGGCCTATGTTAATTAGTGGACTTTTCGCGACTGCAAACACGAATCCGCTGTTCCTCAATAACTTCTTGTGGTACGAGTGACAAGACAACGTGTGGTGGCGTTGGTCGCCGAGCGAGCAACCGACCAGCATCCAGCAGCCACCTTCGACCCGCACACACTCTCAAACCGAACTAATTCATACAAAATATTGTTGCCGATCGAATACTATCGATGCTGTCGACATCATGGTACCTCATATGTCTATTAGTATTAAAATTATCAGTAGTAATATTAAAGAAACTAAAAAAAGTGACGGAAAAATATTTTTTCCCTGTTTTTCCGCATTTCCCCATCGGGTAAGATCTTCGTCCCAATATAAAAATGCTACCGATTTAAGAGGATCGATTTCTTACGAATACAGTATTTGCTTTTCAGAATTTGACTGCATGCAAGTACAAACCAGATAGTCACAATTAATCGATAGAATTCTAACATATCGATAATATTACTACGCACCATGGTATCGATAGTCGAGTATCAATCGACAACACTAATACAAAATATATATTACAATACAATGGACAGTCAGCAACGGCGATTCATGAGTGATACGAACGTGAGAGAAACTTAAATTTAGATTATACTCCCCTAAAATACTGTTGCGTATGATAAACATTAAAAATAATGATATAAGACTATAACTATCATTAGGGGTCGTTCACATATTACGTCACGCTAAATTCTGACTTATCGACCGCCCCCACCCCCCTTGTCACGCTATTTGTTGATCCTTGCTTGTTTGTTTGTTTTGTGTGTGTTTGTAAGTGGCTGGTGACAGATTTTTGGTGGCTGCCTAAAGGCATCTGACATAGCTTGACGACCGCAATACAATCCCTTTAAGGGTCTGTTCAGACCTTTTAAAGGAACATAGCACTTGTTTACTACTCGAAAAGATACAAACAGCTCGCTCTCGCTGAAATTAGTATATTTTTCTAGTTTAGTAAACAAGTTCTATATTTGTTTAACTACGCGCCACGCCACATCACATTTGACAGCCCCCCCCCCCTCATCGCTGTAACGTAATATGTGCATGGCCCCTTACGTCACCCCGCCAAGCCGCCTCGTCAGCCCGCATCGTTCATTTGCCGAGGGTTCCGTATCACCCAGCGTTAAAACCAAAATGTAGGCAATATCCCCGAAAATGGCCAGCTTTTAGCAATCTGACGTCAAATGGTGAAATATACTGTTTTTAGATAAAAAATTCGGACCACTAAAAACTGGCTTACAATATTGAGATCATTTTTAAAATAATTAAATAGGCCTTATTAAGAAGGTGACGGTATCTTACAGTAGTTATGTGTAGTTAAGGAACATAATTACATAACCAAATACCCATTTGTACAGTTTCGCCGAAAAATCGATAGTTTCAATCGAAAAATGCCAAACTATCGATTGCTGGTTTAGAGCAATACTATCGACGGTATCGACGAATAACTATCGATAGTATTCCTTCTTATAATGCATAAACTATCGATAGTGCAACACTAAATAAAGTATTGATAGATAGTTTATGCATTATGAGGATCAATAATATTGATAGTTTTCACTATTGAGCGGCAACACTCCATTTGTACTGGACATTCGGCTCATTAGATTCTTTGGTTCCGGGCTTTTGTTCTTCATTTCGCACGGGGAGGACTTTGTCCAGCAGTGGAATAAAGATGACTCATTACAAAAATCTATCGGTCTTCGGCATATTAAGGTGAACGTTGACATGTATTTATTTGTGAAGAAACGGCAGCACAGCTTAGCATGCAACCAGAATTGCGTCAGAAAAAGGATTTGTAGCAATGTATTTATGTTCCTTGACTGTATAAAAAAAGTTTAATTGTGTGATCGAGTAGGTCTTAAGCGTGACCACGAGGGAATGTAGTGTTGGGGTGTAACCACTGACTAGCAAGGCTTGAAATACCGGTATTTATGGGAACCGGTACCATTGACCTTGGTGCGGTACCGGTGCCGAACATTACTATGTTCGGCACCGGTACCGCACCAAGGTCAATGGTACCGGTACCTGCACTATCTGTACCGGTACTATTTTTCCGTCAGTATCGGTACTATACCGGTACAAATCACGTCAGAGTGAGAAAGCAGATACCAGTAGGTTCAAGTATAAGCAGACAGCAACACGTACCTAAATAAGTTACCTGTACTTTTAAGGAGGAGTACCGGTACCCAGGTACCGATTTAACCTTTAAATACCGTTACCGAACCCGTACTTCTAGTACCGGTTCCAAGCCCTGCTGAGGAATAGTTCGAGGCGTGGGTGGAATAGAAACGTGAGGATGCTGAAGTGGTATCTCGTAAATTGTCAAAGGGGGAAAATGTTAACAGAGGTATACATTACTTTGTGATATCAGATCTTCAATTTGACAAAGTATGCTACGGTTTTTATATAAATAATGGTAATTCATCTAAATCAATTTCATATTAAATAATTAAAAAAGTCGAAAAAAGTAAAACAAATCAAGGTTTTGAACAAATTTACCTATGGAACGAAGTTATATGAAAACATAATAATATGTTTCTATTGAAACCATTATCAGCTTTTTGATGACTGGTCTTCTATGGATATCAAATCGGGCGACCATGTTTATTTATTCATATTTCGCGTTGAGTTCCATGGGCAAATGCTGTCCAGCATTAAGAACCAGACTGGTACTTCACTTTAAAAAAAAAAATCCGCAGCTAACATTTACCCGCTCTGACGTTACAATATTTACGCGTCAGACCCCGCCATCTTGACAACATCCTCGATTCATACCGATACAATTTCGCAAATGGACCAGCCAATCCTTAACCCTTCCACCACAAACGTCGGATATATCCGACAAACATTGTCGTGCCCATTCCGCGAGCGTCGGATATTTCCCACAAAAAATGCTCGTATTGCACATCATAATTCATAACTGAAGTATCCACATCCCTTTTTGGTTGTAGGTATTTCGATTCACTATGCCACGCGTGGAGGCACGACAACTGATACAAGTCTCGCGGTGAAAGGGTTAAACCTACGTCATAAATGCATGCGATGCCAACAATACTGATCAAAGTAGCCTCAATTACTTATTTCGAAAAGGCTTTACTTATTGCGGCCCTGGGGGGTTACTCCAAAAGCGGTACGCAAGACGGACGTTACTGCGTATCCGCGTTTCAGTTTCAAGGAACATTGCGCATGAATGTAAGATGATAAGTCTTGTTTGGTTTGATAGAGAATAGGACGTCACTGTCGGACGACTTTCGTATTATCTTATGGAGTAACCCCCCTGGGCTCTGTCTGCTCAGAGGCGCAAGATACAAAATGCTCTGTCTTCCCCATAAGGGAAGAAAGACGTGATGGTGAATATATTTCGAAAAAGTTAATGTATCTTGTATCCATTCATATGTGACCTCTAACAGCTGAAAATCTACAATATAAACTTTACCTACTTTAATACAAAGTTTAATACACAGATCTTACAAAGTCCAAACTTATCTCTTATTGAAGGTCATTTTTTACATCACTTTTTTTTTTGCAACCGCATGTTGTATGTTTGACCTAACCGAACATAGACGAATCTCAACCTTATTACATTGACATAAAGTTCATTTCATCAGGCAAGTTCATTGACCTTGGTCTGAGAGGAATGCCTTGAATAGTAAGAACTGTCAAATTACAACAGTGATTCTTACTTGATGTTTCAGTGATGCCATCTGGTGGTAAACCTTACTTCAATACAATGACTACATAGTAGATTTTCTACTATAGCTCTTCATAACTGAAATGAAACATGAACTCTATGTTTATAGCATTAAAATCCATTTCACATTGTATCATTTTAACCCATCAGAAGTAAAAAGAAAACGATAACAAATGGATTGTAGTTCTTCATTATTTGTCAGTGTTGCTCGCATCGTGTTTTACATTAGCGTGATAATATAAACCCCTCTTTTGTTGACATCCGTAGCAGATGACAAGATGGCGGCCCGCGCTGACCAACACACACACACATTTCATTGGATATTTCATTTCCAAACCCAATTTTGGCTAAACACCGCACCGCATCAATTTTAATTTACAATGGCAACAATATTTATTTAGCTGGCAACATTGATTTGGTAACTTTTGCACGCACTACGTAAAGACAATTTTGAATTATCATAATTCATTTTAAACGAAAAAGTAGGCTCGACGTATAGTGTTACATGAAATAACTGTAAGTGGACAAGTGCGTGTCGAGCCACGGTCATAGTTAGTTGTGAAGTTACACGCTACAACATGACTTTTGCTAAAAAGAGTTTAAATTGCTACATCTGATTTTTTTTTTTTGTGGAAAACAATCCTTTGTCCTCCCCATACGGGTGGAACCCGGGGCGGACCGCCCACCCTAGCCTTCCCTAGTAACTTCACTGGCCTTAACAGTAAGTTTAACCCTTTCACCGCGAACGTCGGATTTATCCGAAATGGCCTATTTCGCGAGCGTCGGATATTTCCGACAAAAAACCACTGCTCGTATTGCATATAACTTAAGTATCCACATCCCTTTTTGGTTGTAGGTATTTATTTTCGATTCTCTATGCATCGCGCTGTTGTAAGCACGATAACTGATATAAAGTCTAGCGGTGAAAGGGTTAAAGAGAATTTTTGTGCAAATAATACCAGTTAGTCGTGACGTACTTGGCCGATCAGAGCATCATTTAACCCTTCATTTATCGCATGGCATTAAATATAAATGCACCGTTGTTTGTTTTAGTTAAAGTGTCTAGTATTGGCAGTAAAGGAAGCGCGTAAAGAATCCGTCGGCGTAGGGTTATCAAAATGAATTAATACAAAATTGGGTATTTTCCCAAATCAAAAAAAAATATTTTTTTACTGTTAAGAATATAAAACGTCGCAAAATAATGTCACTTGTCTTTGAACATACGTGGTTTTAGATTTATTATTTCATAAACTGATAATAAGAGCGTTATTTGACTCCAAGTAGCTATGACGTCACCTGCCTGTTTTTCATACAAATCCCCACAGAAAGTGATTGTTTTGACGTTTAGAAAAATTCTGATTTGACTTGTTGGAAAATAGCGGATTCTCTATGTGGTGCGTGCAAATGAACCAACTTAGCTGTTCGATTTGACCCTAACAGAAGTAGAGTGACGTAACGCTAGCGAGTGTGCGGGCGGGCGCGAGCGTCTAGCCGGAGGTGACGGCGGCCTCGCTCTCCGCGCGCGCGCTCTTGTTCTGCCGCACCAGCTCGGCGCGTCGCTCCTGGAGAACAACGCACACACATTAATACTTATTCATGCAACTGTAGTATAATGAGGGGTATTAAAACATGAATGTGGATTTATCAAGGCGAAGCCGAGTGTGATTGGTGTTTTATTACCTAATCATTACAGTTGCATACAAAACTTTATCTACACCCATGATATGTATCCTCTATAAAAGGTTCTAAATCCACAGGGTCTTGTACACTGTTGTAAGAACTCTGTGTTAATTTCTGGTAAGTTTATTGCTGAGTATCTAATACAAACTAACTATGTATGTATAGGTCATAATTAAATTATTTATTGTTATAATTATTAAAATTTTGGATCGTACAATTATTGGAATGCGAATTATATTTGTTCGATATTAGTAAATATCGAACAAAAATGGCGGGATACGACGTGAATTCGAATAACCAATAAGTTCCTTTTTTAAATAACGAAGCTGTGGTAGTGAACGGCGCGTAGATGACAATGTTCATTTTTTAAAATTTATAAAGAATGTGACTGTTTGATGAGTATATAAGGAAGGAATCGAGTTTGCGTTGCATAATGAAATTTAGTATAACATTATAACACTCGTTTGGGTGATATAATGGTTACTATAACGCTGGTTGTTTTAATGTTGGCAATAAGCTATTTCAGAAACTTTTATAGAGGATTGTGTAGATAAATTAAAAAACAATACAATAGTATATTATGCAACTAGTGAATAAACGACGGATTAACTTCGAAGACCATAGATGCATTACGAACAAGTGAGTGAAAGTGAGTAAAATTGGATGGATGTTTGTATCACTTGATAATTATCAATTTTCCTTATGATTTCATAATACATAGCTAGTTGTTGACGTCAGAACATTTACTTACAGCTAAGTTTACTGCCGCCTCCTAAGCGCAAGTGTAGAAGACGCGGCATGATACTGTACTGCAGCATTTTATACAAAAACGTCAACTTACAATTATACTGATATTAAAATTGGATATATTTAAATTAGGTAATTTTTCTTGAGGAAAGTAGTTTTTAGTAAACACTAATCTCGGTCCGGACTCCGGATCCGGAACCCCCCTGCTCCCCCCCCCCCCCCTCCTTCGCCTACTAGCTACGCCACTGGGTATAGCGCGAATTATTACGAGAAAACGGTCGCCAGTAAAAATCGCTATAAATAAAACATAATAACCATTTCCAAACATTCATAAATAAATAACGCAACCAGCAGTCGTTAAAGCTTTAAATGTGCACATCAAAATACGAAAGGGCTATAATTTTGAAATGAATCATGATAAATACCAACTAACGACCCTTACGGCTTCCACAAATTATTTCTCAGTATCGGTTTGACGTTTTTGAGTCGTCTAGATTTCTGTCAAGTGCCATTGGGTTTGTTACAAGCTTTTATTTAGTTTCACCTGTCCCGTTGTCTGTCTGTCTGTCGGTCTGTCTGTATGTCTGTAATCAAATCTTGCAAGTTACATTTGACCCACTTCTCGGTTTCCGATTGAGCTATTTTGCACGCAGACGTGTATCGCGTGACGATGCAGTATTATGATGACATGGAGCTGATCTGATGATGGAGCTGGAAGGTGGCCATAGGAACTCGAATGAAACGACGCAACCCCATCGAGTTTGGGCTCGTTTGATTCGTTTTGAGCAGTACTAGAGATAAAAGCTTGTTTTAAAAATATTTTTTTAAATAATTACTTTTTGTTTTTATAATTTTTCAAAACTAAAAACCAACTTCAACTCTTAAACTACACAACCGATTTCGATAAAACTCCTAATGGATCGCCTGACAAGTTTGCACTTACAGACAAAAAATAATTCTCCAAATTGTTTCAGGCTTCTTCGAGTAATCAGTGAATCAGTAAAAAAAACATTCCGTCGAATAGATATCCTCCTCCTTTTTTGAAGTCAGTTAAAAATACAGGGACAAAGGATAAAATTAAGTCAAAGAAAAAATTTTTTTGTTTCTGATTCAAGTTGACCGATCTGAGACGGACTGATCCAAGTTTCTATGAAAAGCAAAATCAATAATTTCTTTTCATGTCCAGTTTTTTTTGGCGACGTATGGGGGGGGGGGCATACAAAGAGGGGGCACTTTCAGTTTTAACCCCGCCCAAAAAGGTCCAGATGCGCCGAGACATAGACAAAATAAAGTGAAAGCGAACCTCTTTCTTGACGAAATCCAGTTTCTTCTGTATCTCCTTCTCTCTGTTCTGTTCGGCGGTGGTCAGCTTGGTCTCGATCTCCTTGGAGATCTCCTCCACTTTGGCGGTGACGGACGAACGGACGCCCTCTAGCTTATCTTTCTAACATCAAACAATGAGGATGGTAAACAAAACGCAAAAAAACAGACAACAATGATGAATAAAACGATAAAATCATGCATCCATAAAAAGTTAAGATGTAGCTTAATTAACTCTTTATCTGTTGCAAATAATAAAACAATAGATAAACAATTGACCTGGGAGGAATTCCTCCAAGTGACAGGTAAGGGATTAATAAGCATGATGACTGGCTCTGTCAAAGTCAAAATCAAAAATCATTTATTTACTTTGGATATTTGTATCACTTAATGTTAATAATTGTCAATTTTTGTTTCGATTTCATAATAGTTCCTAAGCGCAAGTGCAGAAGAAGCGGCAACAAACTGCACTGCAGCATTTTGCTACAAAAACGTATTTTAAAATAAGATGTAAACTGAGAATACATTCAGAAAAAAAATAATATTCTATTTAATTCGTCAATTAAAATTATCCAAAAATAATGGACACTTAATATACGATTCCGAGTGGAGGTTTCTGCTATCCTGTGTATGACATGATATGATATGATTCTGCTGTCACCTTTGAGTAGAAATTGTACCAAGGCGTGAAGTAGCGCGAACTTGAAATGTGCTGTAACTTCGTTAATTTCTCTCTCTGACTATCAAGGTCAGAGAATAGAAGAAAAACATGTCCAATATTTTTTGATAATCCACCTGATGGGCCAATCAAAATTTTTCAGTCATCATGCCTATTGAATGTATTGTAAGGGTAAATCCAGTCCGTGTCTCCATGATAATAAAAAACATGAGAACAACTATATAATAATATTAAAGAACTGATCAAACTTAGTCCTACGATAGATCTTTACAGAAAGGATTTTTTTGAATTAAAAAAAAAATTGTTGCACTATGATTTTAAAATAAAAGTAATATAAGATTAAAATTGAAAAAACAAAAGACGACAACGAACTTGAATTATTTATGTTTGGTAAGAAAAAAAAAACCAATGGCAACAATATTTAATAATGGTGATGAATTAAGACATTGATGATATGGGTTGATTTTACCAATCAAACCCTTAGCTACATTGAAATCTTGAATCTCCAGCTGGATCTCAAGCTGCTGAAAGCGCTGTTGCTGCTTTAAATTCGCTGTAACTTACATAGCTGCGCAGCTTCTGCTTCTGCTCGGCCTCGATGAGCAGCCGGCGCTCGGCGGCCTGCTGCAGCTTGTCCTGGATGGCGCTCTCTAACTGCTGGAAGCGCTCCTGGTTGCCGGTTCGCACCTTGCGGACCTGTTCCTCCTGAGGGGAAAAAGGTCACAAGGTCACTCAAGATCTTATATTAGGTTGGGGAAAAAGTGTTTTCGCATATAGTATGTATAAACTTGTAACAAAACCACTTTGGCTATACTATTTGTACCTGGCTGGTTTTGGTATCATTTAAAAGTTTAAATTTTAAAGAAGATAATTCCAAATTCAAATAAGGAAGATGCGTGATTTTCATTTGTTTTTCTTACCGTCAAGATGAGTGAATCTAATGAAGGAATTAGATACAATTTAAAATTTTACTACCAAAAAGGTAAAAATGCAACGCAAGCCGCGAAAAAAATTTGCAATATTTATGGACCTAGTGCAGTGTCTGTGAGAGTAGCACAAATTTGGTTTAAGCGTTTTCAATCCGGAAATTTTGATGTTAAAGATGCACGTCGCTCTGGTCGCCCTGTTACGGATAAAATGGATGCTATTTTTGAAAAAGTGGAGCAAGATCGGCATATCAGTAGTTACGACGTAGCTGAAGAACTGGGAATTGACCACAAAACAGTTTTGGCGCATTTGAATAAAAAATGGGTACACAAAAAAGCTTGATATTTGGGTACCTCACGAGCTCTCTGAAAGAAACCTAATGAACCGTGTACTCATTTGTGATTCTTTGTTACGACGTAATGAGACCGAACCATTTTTGAAGAAATTGACAACTGGTGATGAAAAGTGGATCACGTACGACAAGAACGTGCGAAAAAGGTCATGGTCAAAGGCCGGTCAGGCTTCACAGACTGTGGCGAAACCCGGGTTCACTCGCAACAAGGTGATGCTGTGTGTGTGGTGGGATTGGAAGGGCATTATTAATTATGAGCTGTTACCACCAGACAGGATCATCGATTCAGAACTCTACTGCGAACAACTGATAAGATTAAAGCAAGAAGTTGAGAGAAAGCGGCCGGAATCAATCAACAGAAGGGGTATGGTTTTTCATTATGATAACGCTAGGCCTCACACATCTTTAACCACTCAGCAAAAATTAAGAGAGTTTGGCTGGGAGGTGTTAATGCATCCGCCGTATAGTCCTGACCTGGCACCTTCAGATTTCCACCTGTTTCGGTCTCTTCAGAATTCTTCAGGCAGTGTCAGGTTAACATCACGAGAGGACTGCCAAAACTACTTGACGCAGTTTTTTGATCAGAAGCCCCAAAATTTCTATAGCAATGGGATCATGTCCCTACCTATAAGATGGCAAAAAGTTATCGAACAAAATGGTACCTACATACTTTAGTTAAATGTAAATAAACTATATTAAAAAATGTTTTGAATTTTCATATAAAATGCGAAAAGACTTTTTCCCCAACCTATTATTAAAGAGCACTAGACAAGGTTCAAAACGAATATTTAAACATTACACGTGATGTATGTCAAATTTATTGACATGAAATTGTGCATGGAAAAGGCCTTATTACTGAATAAGTATTTGATTCTAGATTTGGGTTACATAACATCAGGTTATGGGCCCTGTCTCGATGCGTAACAGGACCCTAATATAATGGAATCTATTGTAAGAATAATAACATACTCGCGCAGGCGCTGTAGCATCTTTGTGATGTTCTTGTCGCGCTTGTCCGCGGCTGTGGTCATCTTGTCCTCGAATGCTTTGTACACCTCTGCCGTCTGCTGTCCCAGTGTCAGTCTTGATTCAGGTCACATAACGTCAGGTTATGGGCCCTGTTACACATAATCACAAGAATACTTACATGCTCGCGCAGGCGCTCCAGCATTTTTTTGATGTTCTCGTCGCGCTTGTCCGCGGCTGTGGTCATTTTGTCCTCAATCGCTTTATAAACCTCGGCTGTTTGCTGTTCCAGTGTAAGTCTGGAACGAAAAACGATAATTTAAGAGGTGAACTTGAAATATCACTAGGCGCCGTACTTTGCAACCCATTACTAATTTGATCCCCTTATCTCGAATGTCTGATTCGCATAACATCGAAAGTTTGCCTTCCTGATCACCACCATTATGACCAGTGCTCGATGGCCCGGCGGGCGTTCGCATTACAAGCGCTGTCGCAAGATAAGCGACACCGGGCGTGGTCCGCACTTGGATGGGTGACCACAAGTGGTATAATAAGTTCTCGAGCTCCTCCGTGTTTCGAAAGGCATGTAAAGCTTGGTTCCGGCTGTGATCATTGTATGGCAGTCGTCAAGCTACGTCAGATGCTTAAAGGCCGCTTAAAAAATCCGACACCAGTGTTGGTTGGTCACTTGAATATACGAGAAACAAATAAAACACCAGGTTTTACGACGGATAAAAAAAAAGATCGCAACGAATTGATAACCTCCTCCTTCGGTAAAAAAATTTGAAACTGTTAAAAAAAATATATGATTTATTGTTAACCATTTCACCGCGAGACTTTATAACAGTTGCCGTGCCCCCAGCGTGAGGGGTAGTAAATCTAAAATAAATACCTACCACCAAAAAGGGATGTGGATACTTAAGTTATGTGCAATACGAGCATTTTTTTTTGGCGGAAATATCCGACACTCGCGGAATGGGCACGACACTGTTTGTCGGATAAATGCGACGTTCGCGGTGAAAAGGTTAATCTTTTACTAGACGGGTACTCGTAGAACTGAGGGTCGCAAGACCCAAAATCCATGCTTCGCAAATATTTACTAACATCTTTCCTACATAAAAAAAATTGTAAGTTCTCTCAGAACCGTCTTTTGCCAGGGCGAGAGAGAGAGAGCGACGGAACGCTATAGCACGGCCGGTGCTATAGCATTCTCAGCGACAGAAAATGATAGCAGCATAGAAAAAGTGCTGTTCCGTGCTGACAAATGAGATCTAACCCTAACACACCACTCTTTTTATCGGGGATCAAAACCGATTATCATGCCAACATACCTGGTCTTCTCAACGCCCTCCAAATGGTCTTTCAGCCTCGCCCTGAGCTCGTTGATGTACGCTTCGCGCTTCTCCTCGTGGATCTCCATCTTGGCGTCGAGCGCCTCTTTGGTGGTTGATATGAAGTTGTTGGTCTGTTCGCTGCGGATGCGCGACGCTTCCTCGATCTTCGCCATCTTGGTCGCGATCGCCGCCATCTTGCTAGCTTCCAAACTCTGCAAGAACATTGATCGTTGTTACTTTTTACATGTTTAAAACATTTTACATGTTACATGTTTTACATGACAACCTCTCCTAACGTTTATGAAATAATATAAGTTTCATAAATGTTAGGAGAGGGTGTTCAAGTGATATCTGTTATACCGCTACAAGATATATATATTTTTTTATGTCATAGGGTAGCAAACGAACAAGCGGGTCACCTGATGGTAAGTGATCACCGCTGCCCATTGACAACTGCAACACCAGGGATGTAACAGAAGCGTTACCGGCCTTTCAGGAAGGGAAGATGTAGGGGGAGGGAGGAGCGGAGGAAGGGAGGGGGGCCTCCGGCTCTCTCACTCACCGAACGAAGCATAGAAGCGGTGACGCTACTACTCAGACGTCGATTTTCTGTGAGCGTGTGGTACTTCCCCGGACGAGCCGGCCCATTCATGCTTATAGCAAAACAGAATTTTGGCAATAGTGTGGCTCTACCACAACCAAAATATAAGTCTGATGGATTAAATAAATAAATATATACGGACAAATTATCAGATTGAGCTAGCCTCAAAGTTCGAGACTTGTGTAATGGGGTACTAACTCAACGATACTATATTTTATAACAAATGTAAGTATGGTAAGCCTCAAAAGTGGAGTAGCAATTTCTCATACAATCAGTATGAGAAATTGGGACTCCACTTCTTAGGCGTACCGTACATATAAAGATAAACATCCAAAACCCAGATAAATCTGGAAAAGATCATTTCCATCTTGACCTGACCGGTGATCGAATCCGAGACCACCGGTGTGACATGGTAGCATGATGGTCACCATGCTATTATGTCACACCGGTACTAGGCCACAGAGGTCAAGATTCGCGAGAAAGAAAATCATTCCACATCCTAAAGACTTGACAACATTATGCGAATTGGAGAAACATCTCCACAAACGAGGCACTCCTAGACACTACAATCTCGGTCTACAATAATAATTAATTTGTCATGTATTAATTATTGTTCTTTTTTTAACAGCATTACAATGCTCGGATTATTATCTAAATTTTAAACTTTCGTACTGTATTTTTTCTAAACAGAGTGTCTTCTAAGAGCTCTAAAATCTGTTAGAGGCCTGGTGCTGGCTACAGACTCATTGCCTATCACATACTGCGAGTTACTTTTGGCTGCAAATTGATAGATCCGAGGATTACTTCACAGTCTCCGCAATAACATCAAAAAGATACTTACACGTATACTCTCCTCGGCTACCTTTAGTTTCTCCTGTATCTCTTCTACGGAGGGCGTCTTCTCAAGGTAGTCGGCACTCCTACCGGCTCCGCGGGTTTCACCTCGTGTACAAGCCCTCCCTTGGACATCTTGATAGTAGACCAAGATGAAAGAGATAAAGATACTAACACGTCTCCTCTCCTCAGGTCCCTTCAGTTTCTCCTGTAACTCTTCTACGGAAGGCGTCTTCTCAGGAGTTGAAGCGGCGTGGCACCAGCACTCCCACCAGCTCCGCTAGTATCACCCCGTATGCAAGCCCACCCATGGACGGCTCTTGATAGTCTAAGATGAAAGAGTAAAAGATACTTACACGTCTCCTCTCCTCGGCTGCCTTCACTTTCTCCTGTATGTCTTCTACGGAATGCGTCTTCTCAGAAGAGTCGGCACGGCACCTGCACTCCCTCCGGCTCCACCAGTATCACCTCGTATGCAAGCCCACTCTTGAACAGCTCTTGATAGTAGACTAAGATGAAAGAGATAAAGATACTTACACGTCTCCTCTCCTCGGCTGCCTTCAGTTTCTCCTGTATCTCTTCTACGGAGGGCGTCTTCTCAGGGGAGTCGGCGCGGCGTGGCACCGGCACTCCAACCGGCTCCGCCAGTATCACCTCGTATGCAAGCCCTCCCTTGGACATCTCTTGGCAGCGGATTTCAGTGGCTGTGGACAAGAGTTCTATTATAAGACATTTTTTAATTATCATAAATAGAGCGAAGCAATGGCGCTGACTCGTCTCGTACTTTATGCCTAAGGAGTAAGGCTGGATCTTTAAGGCTCCTTTACACAAGGCCGGCAGTGCGCCCGGCGGCTTTATAAAGCCGCCGGCACGCGGCGCACATATAGTAAATCGTCATGCATGTGTGTAGGAGCCTATAACACTTACATTGATGATCAATGTCATATATGAAGTCGGTAGGCAGTATGAGTAAGAGTGCGTGACTCTACGGCAAAAGATTTTGATTGTGATACTAAACAAATTCTTGAATCAAGAATTGTTTTATTTGGTACATTGATTGATATAACTATGACTAAATTATATATTAACACGGTTTTACTCAAGAAGTGTAGTCAGATATGGCCGAATAGTTTCGATCGGTTGAAACGACCATCATTATTATAACTATGCGAAATATTTTGAAAGTCAAAGTGTAATTTGAATTTCGAGGGAGTGGAGACAATCAAGTCATCGAGACCAATGTTATACTAGAAATGATGATTCTACAAATACGTAAGCATATAGGGGCAACCAATCCACATTTAGACATAAACCTCTCCAACGATTTCTAAAATGACAGATTGTATCCAGGCCTACATCCAACGTTTTATTGCAACCTTCCTCGCTCGTCTCATACCGTCTCGCTCCTATGAAACGCTATAATATTTTTTGAAGTGAAAACTTCTTTAGCGGCGTTGTACACTTTTTTTTGTAATGGGTAAAAAATGTTAAACTCCCCTCGCGTCAGGACACGGGACACTGATCGAAAATTCGTAAGACGGATGACGGCGCGGCGAAAATGTATGCCTGCGTCTGCTGTTTCGTTTAGTTAGGCGGCGCAGGGCGCTTGCGCGTGGCACGCTGTAAATAAATAAATATTGTATTCTAGCACATAAATTATGTACTTTTATACTAATAATTAAAGCAATTCGTGCAAAATTATTCCCTAACCATACCAAAATATCAAAAATGCACAACGTTAATATTCAAGTTTTCACTTCTGCCGGCACTCCCGAAGTGCAACCCGTCGTTTTTTATTTCGTCTCTCTGTCTCATTTCAGCGCATTCCCAGTTGCACCCACAGCCGTAATGCTGTGGAACCCGGGGTCCGCTTTCCAACATTTTCTTCTATATTTAATTTGTATAGCACAATTATTATAGGCGGACTGTCAACCTTTGGGTTGTTAGAGACATTTAGATGATTGCAAAATAATGGGATGGGTAAACGAGAAGTGGTTGGGTTTATATCTATTAGGAAAGTCCAAGTGAGAATCGGACTGGCGCACGAAGGGTTCCGTACCATTGACTATAAAAATCACGTTTGTTATATGGGAGAATGGGAGCCACCCTTAAATATTTATTTTATTGTTTTTAGTGTTTGTTATAGCGGCAACAGAAATACTTCATCTGTGAAAATTTCAACTGTCTAGCTACGGTTCATCATGAGAGATAGCCTGGTGACAAACAGACGGACAGCGGAGTCTTAATAATAGGGTCCGGATTTTAAGCTTTGAGTACGGAACCCTAACAATTGTTATAATAAACAAAACTTGACAATACAATTCAGATCAGAGAGTCCGTGTTTACAATTCTGATTCCAGGTCCTCGGGCTCCGCGAGTTCGCGACAGATCGATATTGTGTCCTTGGTGAGTCGCCGACTCTATTACTGCACCGTTGTTTGCAAGGAATCTCATTATGATATTAACTTGGTAATGCCGGCACGCAGCGTAGCAGCCGTTACCATCTATTAATAAGATTTTTGAATAAAAAAAATACACTTTTGTACAAGCTTTTATTGTAAGGCCAAAATAACTTTTTAAAGGGATACATGACTTTTTGGTTGGCCCACTGTTGCCCCTATTTGAAATAAATTATTTCAAGGAAATTTTGTCTTGATCATGCCCGAGAAGACCCTTCAAAATTTTTTATGAACTACTACTATGAACTAGGGCTTGATAAAGACAAAATTTTAAACGATATCTCCGTATTCTTTGAAATAATTTATTACAAATGGGGGCAACACTGGACCCCGAAAATTCGTTTATCCCCGTAACACGTTTAATCCGTCGTTTGAGGGCCGGAACAGACGGGGCGCAAGTTGCGCCGCGTAACAGCTGGAGATAGGCGGTGGATAAATACTCAATCTACCCATTTGAGTATTTACTCAGTAGATTGAGTAAATACTCGATAAATATTCTTATCTTTCCATTTGGTAAGTAGATTGATTTATATGAGTAGTGACTCATATATATATATATATATCCAAATTCGTTTATTTTATGTTTTCATGACAATTTTGAAATCTTAATATAGATAACAATTGCAATTCATATCGGAAAGCTTGTGAATACGCTATAATATGCTCAAAATGTAGGTAGACGTCAAATGCGACGCTAAAGTATATGAAAATACCATACTAATCATACATTGAATGTAGGCTTCTTTGACTTATTATAATTTTTTTGCTGGGCACCTCCCAGACTCCCTGCAAAGACGTTATTAAGTATATGTTAAATAAAATGCGTAGATTGGTATTTATCCATCGCCCTTCTCTAGTTGTTACGCGACGCAACTTGCGCCCCGTCTGCTCCGGCACTAATTCCTAATGGGGCTGACAAGAGCTTATTGGGTCTTGCGGCTCTAAGTATACAGAGCCCAGCTCGCAAGACTCAATTTTTACGCAAATTATTACGCAATTTATGTTTGTTTACTTGTTCGCATGCATTACATGTTATAATGTGTCAACATTGTATTATATTATAAGTATTTATTAATTAAAAGACAATAATAATAATATGACAAAGCCATTCTGGCGAGTAGGCAACCAATACTGTGAAAATGAGTTTCTTTCGGTGTTTCTTCTCAGCAGTCGTCGTTACAAAGAGCTGGTATCGGTAGCTTTTCTTTTAAAATAAATTATATTTTAATATACTTTTCACGTAACGTAAATTAAACTTATTGACGTGTAAAAGTGCCTGTAAAGGTATAATTACTGAATATAAATTTGAATCAAAGGCCCTTTTTAGCATGATAAAATGGAAAAAGAAACAAAATAGTGACGGGTTGCTACCCGTATCGCCTATTTACATGATTCGTGCGGACAGAAGCGTACATTTTGCTCTGAACAAACAACGCGTTACGCCTAAGCTAACATCAGATAATTTCCAATCCCCGCTATGACTTTGTTTAGGACCAGAACCAGAAATATCAGGATAGACCATTTTGCATTTTAATGAAAGTAAAGGACTCAATTATACCATATCAGGCCTGCATGTGTCACTCCCCGTTTAGGTATCGAAAATATACCTACATTAAGGTATCGAAAATATGCCACTTCGAAGGGGAAAATTCAGTTACATAAATCGTTTGTCTAGAGTAATATCTAATATATAAATCAATTCAACATTGACAATGTAATGAAATGTGCATGTGTACTTGTTACAAATTTTATGTGAATAAATGAATATGAATAAGAATGAAATTGGCTTGCAATGGATGTCTAGGTATCTAAACGAAGAGGTGAGGAGTTCTGACGCGAGCTAAATTAAACCATAACGCTAACCACATTAAGTAGATATTTCCTTGAATTTTTTTCTGAGTAAGACTTCTGTACGTGAGTACTAGTACTTATTCTGTGACCATATTACCACACAAGGTTCTCAGATTCCAAAATATGCTTTTATATGATTTTACACTAGGTACTTGTAAGACCGATACGAAACCGAAAGAACTCGGAAAATCCCCTCAAACTCTTATTTACCTATAAGTATGAAGTCTTGTTCGAATATCTTACTCATTTTGTTTGTCAAGAAGTATAGGTTACGGCACTTACGGCCGTCATAAACTCGTAGGGGCCCCTAAGGGAACTCTTTTGAGAATCATTTATATAACGTTTCAACTTCTGACATACTCTGCAGTACCTTTACCAGGCCTGCGCCACTCCCCGTTTAGGTATTGACATATACCTACATTATTACTATGCGCGCGAAGACCACTTCGAAGGGGAAAATTCCGTTACATGAATCGTTTATGTCTAAACAAGAGGACTTCTGACGCGAGCTAATAGAATAGCGCTAATCACATTAAGTAGATATTTCTTTGAATTTCTTTTCTGAGTAAGACTTCTGTACTAGAGTACTAGTACTTATTCTGTGCCTGGACCTAAAAGTATTTTTTAGTAGTAGTCACAGTAATCACAGCTTGCAAACAAAACGCTAAAACATGTCTGGCCTTACCAGACGTCTGCTAACCTTCCGGCCAAGTGCGCAATAAACCTGTAAACCCTACTACCATACACCATGTCACCCAAGCTGTCGACACGGCACTAAAAGCAGGGTCTAATTAACACCCGCTTATAATCACACTTAAGGGTAAATTAACCCCAGACTCCATTTAGGGAGGCGGTGACGGAATTCAAAAAATGCAGCAGGGTCCTACGTCCCGAATTTCAAACTCGTCAAGGTCGGTCGTTAAACTCCCGGAAGGAATTCGCCATTGTTTAATTATTAAGGGTTAGGGGGGAGGGGGTGGTTACCCTCATCCGGTGACTCACACGGATATTACACTCGCTACTACGCACCGGCGCGGCGTATTTGCGGAGAATGAGTAAGTTGGGTGTTGTTGAAAACCTATTTTTAGGATTGTTAGAAAGTATAAGTATGTTGAGTAATTATTTTACAACTTTCTTGAAGGACACTTAACCAGGCCTGTCACTCCCCGTTTAGGTATCGAAAATATACCTGCATTATTGCTATGTGCACGGCGACCACTTCGAAGGGGAAATTTCAGTTACATGAATCGTTTGTCCAGAACAATAAGAATAAAATTGGCTTGCAATGGATGTCTAGGTATCTAAACGAAGAGGAGAGGAGTTCAGACGAGATCTAAATTAAATCATAGCGCTAAGTAGATATTTCTTTAATTTTTTTTTCTGAGTAAGACTTCTGTACGTACTAGTACTTACTTTGTGACTTAACTAGATAGATGGTGCTAAGAATCATGGTCAATAAAAATAATGTTATGAACTTATATGTATACGATACGAATGTCACCTCATTATTCTTTATTTTTGAGGATACGATGTCAACGGATAACTGTCGCATTCCAAGGTATTAATAAACACATAATCAAGTATGTACAAGCATTTGGATGAACCACTTGCGACAGTGTAATTAGGACAACACAACTCTTTCTTGATGTGTGCGTGCATACACATGTTTAGATTAAAAAAGGGTTTGAAGTTAGTCCTTTATATCCAGTTGCTAATGTTGTTCACAAAATAATTTGAAAAGTTTATCTAAATATTCGAAACAGAAAATTTTCATTTTCATCTTCCTTTTTCTATAAATGCAGCAAGAAGTTGAGGATCCACCTTAACTTCTAAAGAACCCGCTTCATATTCTCCGGGAACAGCTTATACCAATCCATCGACTTTAATACCGGGTAACTTTACTTGCAATAAAACCACGTAATCCCTCGATATAAAAGTTAAAGAATTCGGTCAACCTTATAATATCCATAAATGTGGAAGTGTTTTTATAGCAAAAAAATATGAAAGCAGCTGAAATGCTCTAATCGATCGATGAAACATAATAATGTGAATTTGCATTTAGGGCAAGGCCGTTTCAAGAACTATCCGCAACCCGCATGTACTAATTGTAATTAAAGTGCAATTTTTATATTTCCGCATATTTATGTGATATTTTAAGCTATTGCATAGCTTTTATCGCGGGCCTTGGGGTGGCGACCGAGTCCAGAAATTCCGTAACGAAAATTAAACCTAACACTCGTCTATCGTCGTTTCAGTTCGGCAGACATCGGCACGGTGTTTGTGTGCGTGCGAGTAGATGTATGCGTGTAGGGAGTTGGGCATTATTCGAATAAAAATTTATCTAGATAAATTATTCGAATAAAAAATTGTTCGTGGAAAATTATTCACGAATAATTTATTCGCGAATAACTTATTACTATTTTATTCGTTATTCTAAATAACGAATTTTTTTTTAAACTTACCCTTCTCTTTTTAACCGATTGCGTCGGGAAGAGTTAATTTTGGAGTGTACGAGTGTTTTCTTTTTAACCGATTTCATCGAAAAAATTGGTCGCAGTTTTGATTTTTTTTTTCACTGGACCGGTTGACTTCAAAATCGATATCTGGACGGCCTTGTAGTCCCTCATATTGAATCTATGCTCAAAATGTAAAAAAAAAACTGGCCGCCATTTTGGACTCTTTTGTTTCTGGACAGATTGCCTACAAAATCGATATCTGGGGGTCCCTGGGGTCTTTTATAGTAAATCTGTGCTCGAATTTGACAAAGATAGCCGCCATTAAGAACTTTTTTGTTTCCGGACTGATTGCCTTCAAAATCGATATCTGGGGGTCCCTGTGGTCTTTTTCAATGAATCTATGCTCGAATTTGAAAAAGGTAGCCACCATTTTGAACTTTTTTGTTTCTGGACCGATTGCCTTCAAAATCGATATCTGGGGGTCCTTGTGGTCTCTTATAATGAATCTATGCTCGAATTTAAAAAAGATAGCCGCCATTTTGGACTCTTTTGTTTCTGGACCGATAGCTTTCAAAATCGATATCTGGCCCTGTGGTCTCTTATAAAGAATCTATGCTCGAAATTGAAAAAAAATGGCCAATTTTGCCCAACTCTGAGACTAGCTGCTAATTGCTCATAATAAAAATTCTTGAATAATCTACATGTATTGTAAGATAAAAAAAATATTTTAAACGATATTAATTTCTCATTTATTCAATAAAAGACAAAAAATTGATTTCTTATCTGTCACCACGCTCAAAAAGAGTAACTTGAATTTATATCAAAGAAAAAACTTGAATTAATATTAAAGAAAAAAATACTGCATAAATAAAAAATAAATAAATAATTATAATTGCATAAGTTGATGAAAAATGCTATGCAATAGCTTTACCGCGGCAGTCTTCGAGTGCCACACTTTTTTTTTTATATCTTTCTCCCTGGTCTAGCTAGGAGAATGTGGTTTTTAGCAACTTCAATTCTGACAAAGATTGTAGAAACGTAATAAAAATCAAAAGACATACTAAATGGAGATTGATCCAAATTATGATGAATCGTTAGTGGATATGAATTACGACGTTAAATTATGATTGACGACCTCCGTGGCGTAGTGGTCACCATGTTAGTTCACCACCCAGAGGTACCGGGTTCGATCCCCGGTCAAGGCGTTTTCTTTTGAAAGAAGTTGTTTTACGAGTAGGATAAAGAAACAAGAAGTAACAATGGCAGACAATAATAACTATGAATCATTCGGGTTCTACATTCAGCGCGAAGTTTTTATTCAAACGAACATGTTCAGAGACAAGGAAGTACATATACGGCGTCCTCTTAACCTGCTTCAACACAAAAGAAAGAGCTCATATGCGGGAAGACTGATGTGCGATATCTCAGCATCTAGGTCAATGCAAATGGTCGTTAGAGCACGAGATTCGCATGTCTAGGATGTGTGAGCTCCGCTTTAATATGAACAAAGTAATAAACGTAAGTTAAATTCTTCATTAAATGTTGTAGGACTATAAAAAGGCTTGTTTCTTTTTATTATTTTTCTAAAGATTCTTTACTGACAATGTATATTTTTGTACCTAAAGGTCCTTTTGTCGACGTAGTAGAAGGTTCTAGCCAGGTCTGCGGTTCATCCACTTTACAATTCTTTATGTACAGGTAGTTTTCTTCCTCAGGGGTATCCAAAGGTTCAGAAGAAAGTGACGGTTAGCTGAGGATCGTAAAAGATATCATCTCCAAAAGAACACGATCCAGGTTTTAAGACAAGACGAGGAATAGGGCACGTACTGTATTCACGCTATCATGTAACAGGTAATGGTGTGGTGAAAAGGACCACTGCCATCTAAGGTCTTTATTATCAACTGTTTACTACATTAATACAATCAATTATAAATTAATAAAACTTACTTATGAATTTGACCTTCTTTGGTTGCTTCGTCCTAGGTTTGCCGACTGGTTTCTTGACGGGCGCAGACCGCCGATGCGCTAAACAAAAAGTGGGACGTCAGCGGAGCCGGGGTGGTGACGCCGCCGCCTTAATTTTTGGAGACCCTCATGTTGCCTGATTCTTAATATATTCCTACGGTTACCACTAACAAAGTTACACAATATATACTTACTATGAGAATAAAATTAAAGGAAGCAATAAATGATTGAAAACAGAAACAAAATTGCCCATCCGAAATACTACTCGTATCAATATCTGAGGAATGGAATATGATGGCAAGGATAAAACTGACCACAACTTTTTGGAGAACCTTTTCAATTATAACCAATATTTCAAATATATGAACGCGTATGAGACTCATCTTTTGTACAATACTAATATGTGTGAACCAACTACCTTCAGCTGTAGGTAAGTAATTAATTTTCATCAGTCACAGACAGACAACTAAGCAGCCCAAATTTGTAGCATTACAATTACGAATACGGTTATCCTCTTAACAACAAGCAAAAGGTATTCCGTCCGTTGTTGTAGGCTTATCCTTTATCATAATTTAAGCAACAAAGCCTATTGTTTCCAACTGCCATATTGTAACACCCAAGCAAAACAGTTTATCATGATTTCATGATATAACAATAATTGTTATTTATAGGTTTGGTTTAGCTAATTAACCATTATATTAGGCAAAATACCAAAAAACAATTTTCTCTGGAGACAAACGTGAAGACAAGACTATAAATATGTACATACCATGAGTCTTCGTTGATTCATTTTACAGTGTCAATAATTTTAAGTATTAAATACAGTTGAAAGAGAGATAAAGGTACATTTTTAACATTACAACATTGTTGTCAAGGCACTTAACAATTTACTCTTTGAAAAATAATTATCCAGTAAAAAGTCAAGTTTTTCAAAAGCTTTCTTTTATAACCACTATTTAATTAAGGCAAATAGGATATTCCTTCCTCAATAAGTGTTGCCAAGGATCACTACTGAAACTGATCTGATATTTTAGGAAAAGTCAGGCAGTTTAAAAAAAGAGCTTAAGATTCAAATTAATTCCAAAAGTGTTAGTGAGGCACTCACTACTTAATATAACCTGCTCTATTGAGAACTTATTTTTTTAAAGTTCAAATGTTTACTTAACATTAGTTCCTAATATTTAAAAAGAGCTCATAAGTTTTATTATTTCCTTCAATAATCGTTAAGACAGTCAGTACAATCTTCCGATTTACAAAATATGAATATATCGGATCTTTCAACCAAACAAAATGCTTTAGATACTTGATTTATACGACTGAGGTCTAGGTAATCAAATACTGCATATTTATTATTTATCTTAGAAGCTACAACTAATCACAACAGGTTATATACCTAAATTCAAAAAAAATATGACAGTCATGTCACGATTTCCACGTCTGCGAGATCTCACCGAAGTCACCAGTAAATCATCAAAATACACAAAAACTTATTAATTCCAACTTTCTAATCCTATTTAAAAGTATTAATGTAACAGCGAACCTCTTGAAATTCCAATACAAATAATTATTCAAAGTTACGGCAAAGGTACTGTGGAATAAAAAGCGTCTAGCGAGACCTTGAAGGGTGCGACCCAAACATCATTAGACGCACGCCCCAAGTCAATACCATCGCAAATCGAAAACCGATTACAAACGGTCAATTTGGGCGGTCTAATATTTATTTGAAGAGTTCGAAACTGACTAATGAATCGCCAATCGATGGTCGCGTGACCACCTGAAAGTATCGATTCGAGTCGATTTAGAAATGTCGCAGCGTAGCGACAACACTAATCGTGGTACATATCGACATATCAGAATGGATGACGTTCCATTAGAGAACAATAGCCAACACATTTAAATATTAACAATAACAGGTTACTCTGAAATTGAAATTCAGCCATGCTTTCAGCTCTGCTTTTAGGCGTCCATGTTTTCTTTTTTAGAAAAGTCTACATTTGTAGCCATGCAATACTAAGCAACAATTCTTCATCCGTTATGATTGATGATGCTGCTTTTATAATTTTTAGGCTTTCTATCTTTCTTACTATCAGCAATAGCAATGCCCACACAAATAACTCACGCTCATTCTACTTTTGATTCATAATCACAAGGGTACTTTTAATTACCCAAAGTTTCAAATAATATTATGGTATTATTCGAAGTTAGTAATAATGTTTCGACGGTCGCTACGTAAGTTGCGAGGTAATAAGGCGACGCCACGACAACGCGAGATGAGAGACCGGTACGTGAGCAGAATGCTGGTACAGGAGAAATTTGCCGCAAAGACATATAATGCCTCACGGCAAGGCTAAGCTCCGGTTAACACGACAGACAGAGCAGAGACGCAGGGAGTGCTGCCATCTGTATTAACGGACTTTTAAACTTTAAGCTTTCCTCATCCAGAACTTTAAAAATTATTAAAGTAAACGGTTTTTAAACATCAATTCAACAAACATTTCGAGAAGTATATTCTCGAAATGTTTTTTGAATTAATCTATTATTTCCTAAAAATTTCAGTGTAAACAAAGGCTTATGTTCCAGGGTGACCCTCTTTATGTAACAAAGAAATCCGTTGCACGAAGGTAAATTACAAGAAACTTGAATAAGTTATACTGAATCCTCAGTTTTATCCATCTGCATCAACATTTCTCGCACGAACCTATTAAAGTTTCAAAGAGATGGAACCCTTCATCTCTATTAATGGACTTCAGTCCGAATACATTTGTCGGAAAAACAGCAAAATTAAGCTAGACTTGGACAAAGAAATTAATACCAGGATTAACTAAGTGATAAACAGCATACATTATGCTGAAAAAAGATATAATTTAAATCTTTTGGCGATAACTAACCAAAAGACAAAATTAAATATTCACGATCAGGCTTATCTGAAAACAATCAAGCTTGCAATAAAACTGAAAGAAATATCTATAAAAAGCAAACAAAGAAATATTAACTGAAAATCGAATATAAATGTTTGAAACGACGCTGTTACTGGTAGGGCGACCGGTATGGCATCCCCTTTGGCGCCACACGGTACAACATGAAAACTGATAAAATATTTAGAGCTTGGCTTTAAAACTCGCGAGGGGAGAGCCGAAAGCGAATTTACTACCTCTGGGAAAACGAATGTTGCCACGTAAGAGTGTTTTAAACGTGGCGCAAATGCGTTGGCGAGCTGATGCAGAAACGAAGTGGGAAGAATTCAATGTACCGCCGGGAATATTCCATATCTCCATGTTCCTTTGACGTCCTCATAAAGAGCGGCGCTCATTAGTAACATTCGCTTCCCCGTATTCGCTTCAGTTATTCTGAAATATTATAACTTGTAAGGTACTACCGAGAATTTCCATAAACTGTAGTAGTTTAGCTTCATTCATTACATATCCTGAGAGTCGTAGCTTCTTAAAATTTTAAACGTTACACAAGTACCTGGCAAGGGTCGAAAGACACGCAAACTCTTTGCGAACCTACAATGCATCAAAGTGTCAAGGTAGATCAGGAAATCGTATCTAATATATGTAATATGTTGTGACTACTGCAGCTTATTTTAATTATTTAAATAAAACATTGTGCATTTAGGATTTAGAAAAAATTCAAATCTACAAAATTAATGATAAATATTTAAGTACACTAGATACCGTGATAAGGTTAAAGCACATTAAGTATATTCAAAATATATATGCCAATCTAGCGTATTTTATGGGAATTATGCAAAAATAACACCCATAAAAATACCCTAGTTATCCCTTTCACGGTCAGCCAATACTCGCACTCAAGCCCATGGAGAAAGAGGTTTACATAAATTTAGGCTGGCGAAACACGAGGGAGGGCATGAGAACCAATAACGACGGGTATATCCTCATCCCTCGAACTCCTGTTGCGCCCGGAAGCGAGGGATCCTAACTTGTTGAGTTCAATTTAATTCGAGTGTTATAATCACCCCTCAACAATTACGTAATTTGTAACTCAGCTCGATGTCAAATTGCCTGTTGGCAAAATACTTAACGCGTGTGGACAATTTAATTGAGTTGCAAAGCAAAGTTTGTGTAGTTAGACCGCTGTGAAAGTGATAGATCTAAAGGCTTAATTTTTAAATTAATTACCAAATAGTTTAACATTAACTAATACCACATTTAGAATGCTCATTCTATACGTAGATGTACTTAATTAAACTAACATATACAGTCATTCAAAAAGTGTAACAACGAGTGATCTAGCAGTAATTCAAACAAGTAACGAGGAATTTAAACTTGAAAACGGAAGCTGTACAAGTATGTAAGTCTGAATGGAAATGATAGATAGGTTGTTACGGGTGACGTTATGTTGTATAATCTAACAAAATCCTTCAAACATCAAAGGAAAGCACGAATCATAGTAACTAATAAGGTAATACTAATAACTTAATTATTATTACAGTGATAACGTTATGATTGCGTGTTGTGGCTTAGTAATGCTCTATTCTGTCACCAAAACCATAGAAACAACATTCAAAAATAATGCCGAAAGACAATTACATAAAAAGTATAGATTACATAAAGGTACGGCAACACTAGTGGCAGTTAATTCTGTGTTACGTGCCAATCGAGACGAAAGCAGCATATTTTGACTGCGCAAAATGGTGGACGCATGTGGTGATATCACGATGAACAAAATGGTGGACTTAATGCAGTATAATATTAAATCAATACGTCTACTAAAGTATACACGCAGGCAGCAGTGGACGCACAACACCGGATAATCTACACAAGGTAAATTTACAAATGAAAAACCAGGTAATTCAGAAGAAGCTTCTCTAAGAGCTATCAACGATGATCAGCATTCTGTGAGACTAGGATAAGTGAGAAGCAAACCCCAGGATAAATAAATAAGAGAATATAAGACAAAAGAAAGTTTATACAATATCTGTCATTTTCTTACAATTTATATCTTAGGAAATGTGCTTCATTTCAATTTTCACTAAGATTCTTAATAAACCTAATAGCACCACTATCAAACCTTTTTAACATATTCATCATAATCAAACCAAACCATCATCCATGTTAATATATCTTTACTAAGTAAAACCTTACTCTGTATACAATTTACTTTTCCTGAGCCATCATCCTGAGGCCACGTGTTTTACGTCATAATAGAAATTCATGCAAAAGACCGGCCGGCGACCGATGACGTGCCGGCCGGCTTGCCAAGATGCCGGCTATGCCAGTTGGTAAAGGGAACATGCAAACTTGTATTTTATTACTATAGTAAGCCTCATGTAGTTTTACAAAGCTCGAAGCTAAGAATGTTATGATCTTCATTCCAACCTAAGTTGAGAAAAATTATGCTTTTTGGTATTTTACCTACTTGGTATTGGAGACACTGTTATGCCCTTTAATAGATATAGAGACTAAAGTAGAGCTATAGCATATGGAAAAAAGACCCTGATCAGGCAACACATCATCGGGCGTTTGTCTCCACAGGAGTACGGCTGCGGCGTCACCGGTAAATTTAGATGAAAATTCGTCGAATTTGGCGTCCGCTGGTGCAACTGTCCCAACCTGCTGGTAAGACGGGCGCACGGCATGAGTGGCAGAAGCACTGCATCACCGAGTCCCGAACCAATCCTATCAGCATGATGACAGATTCAAATTGACTATCTAACGAAGTGACGGAGTCGAGTCACGGCGCCGGCGAACTGCGCGACTCTCGCCCGGAAACTGAGCCACGCCGGGGGGAGGGTGCCGGTCGATAGCCGCACCCCTCGTCCCGCATCCCCGCCCTGCGGACCCACCCCCGGACACCCCCTTGCGCGCTACCATCCCTAACTTGATAACCCGCACAAGAAAATAAGCCTACCAAATGGAAAAATAATGTCATTCACGACGTCTATTACTTTATGTCACTTCTCCTGCAGCGACGGCGTTATGTTTATACCATAATATCTGCCCCCTTTTCTTGTGATATCCCGAAATAGTATTGGCTCATTGGACTTATTCGTAATATGAAAGGATATAGTTATAAGTATGTTCAATAACTTTCACAAGAATATATAAATAATCTTATGAAAAAAAGGGAATTGGTTTAATTCAAAGCTTCACCCAGCAAGCATGAGTTAAGAAAGACAAACTAATTTAAGAGCCGCCCAGACGCGTGCGGGTCTCGACGGGCTTCTCGCTCATAAAAACGCAGAGCTGTCGAGGGACGACGGGCGAGCACGTAGGGGTGCGAAGGGGGGTACCATGCGGAGGTTCCACCGCCGTCTCGGCGCCGCCACCCGCAGCCAATTAACAACCGGCAACGCCACGCTGAATTTGTTTGGCCACTGGAATTACTTCCGATTGATTTCCTTTTCTCAAAATCTATCATCGATGGACTCTAACTTAACCGAAGAAAGTATAAATAAATCTCCATTTGTCAATACCAGAAGACTTCTGATGGCAATTTTCTCCTATGTGAATGAGCAATGCATACTTAAGCAGGAATACTTCATATCTAACTCAAGCAGCAGCAGAGTCAATTCAATCATCTTTTATCATAAAAGACATAAATAGAAAGGCTTCAAGACTGCAGTATGGTCATGGTGTCGTAACCCCGTGCACCGGTTACAGCGACGGCCGTGGTGCGCCAGCGGATCGATTCCGGCCAACAACCCCAAGGACTCGTCCCCCTGCGATAATAACTGGAAATTCCAGGAGTGAGGCATGAACACCAATGTGTAGTCTGGAAATAACGCTACTCAGCGGCAGCCTGGCTGTCGACGTAACCTAGCGTTCCAAGAAATATAATTCGTAACTAATGTAAAAGTTGTGTTAACTTGTAGGAACATCCACTTCTGTTATTACTTATTACTACCTAATCAAAATGACGTAATACGTGTAACTTTGAAAGTTTCCCCTTCGAGAAGTCAACACTATAGATCATATCTGAGCAATGATAAATTAGTTTCTCCGCAGAAGTTTGTCGGCAATTCATAGTGGGTTTAGTTTTTAGTAACTTATAATATAATAAAAGACCATCAAATTTTTCTTTTAAAATTGATCCTGTCTGTACATTATTCTCACATTACTGTGTGGCGTCTCGCCAAAATTAAACCGTAAAGACAAAAAAGCCATTAGCTGTTTTTGGATTGCTTCATTAAATCTGACGGAAGTTAATGGCGCCCAACGAGGCACTTGTTATATTAAAATTCTTTTCAGCATTTTAAAATGAGTTGCTGAATACATAGATAGTAATTTAGTAAAAACGCCGGTTTTTATCTTTCGTAATAAATTTACTAGCTGATGCCCGCGACTTCTTTCGCGAGGACTTTTATAACTCCGGCGTATTAATAAAAATACAAACTACGAGTATCGTAGATACAGAAGAAAATACAAAAATAATTTTTTTTATCATATTGTAAACATAGTTTAAACTTTTTTTATAGATTCTGTTGGGAGTCTTTCCTTCGGGAGCCAATATAAAAAAAGAACGTCATAGCAAGTGGTCGCAGGGAACTGCTGTATGCTTAAATTTAAAAGTATAATTGTTAGAAATGAGCGTTTTACGCGGACTAAATACAGTTTAACTGGCACCACTCCCAGTGAGAATCTCAGGTTCAATTATATTTCGCTGCAAAGCATTGACTTTAAGTCGGGTTCCGTAACACAGTTTCTGCGGAGTCAAACGCATGAGCATTATCGGCACTCCGACATTAAGTCTTATTTTGTGAGCAGAGGGACAACTCGCTGCAAGTGTTGCACAGAATATATACAGGAATTGCTCGTTTAAAGTATAGGATAACATAATATTTTATTTAAAAAAAAAATTAAAGGTACATTTTTAGACAAATGAGGTCTTACTGGATGACAAAGCAAAAGAAGAGTCCAAGTAAAAATTACGAAGAAATGCGTCATGCGAACAAATATGAACCTAATTATGTATCCTGTCTTTGTAGCGGCAACAAGTTGAGTCACGTGCCGGCTGGATTTCGCCAAGAATATAATTTGGAGGCAGCGGCGCGCGTCCGCCTGCCACGGCAGTCGTATCGATTTTGCCTTGTTTCAGGCTTTGTTTAAACATCAGCGAGTGTTGCCTAACATCCTTACGAATATGAAAGCGCCATGCAAATGTATTAAATGTAGAGCAAAAGAATGCGCTGTATTTGAGTCATTCTAGAAAAGGAAGTAAGATATGGATCGCCAAATATTGAGTCGATTTTAGAATGCTATCTACATAACATACAATATGTAACAAAAACCCTGTCCGATCCTTATAGGAGCAACTCAGATCGTCAATATGAACAATTTTTCCTATGGCACCAATGCTTGCAACTCAAAAAATATATCGACGTTTTCATATAAAAGTGTTCGGCCGGCCCGGCAATTTGTATGAAAAAGTCGATTTTTTTCTTTAGAGTTTCAAACATTGGTCCCATAGGAAAAGTTGTTCATATTGACGGTCTGATTTGCTCCTATAAGGATCAGAAAGGGTTTTTGTTACATATTGTTTAGACTATATCTTTATGCCAACTACAAATTAATCAACTTTGTGAAAGAAACTTGATACTAGGTGTCAATTTTTTCTAACTAAACAAGAGAAATTATCCTTAACTTATTACGGAGACGCCTTTGTACAAGACAGAGAATCAATAAAAGAAACAGGCTCGACGATTGTATTACTTAACTGCTCTGCTGGCTGAAATTGGACTAAACTTGTTAAAGGGTGGTCTTCACGGGAAATAAAGTTACAAGAATGCGCTCTGGGGAGATCTTAAGCGGTAATTTTAAAAATAGTTAACGAATTTAATTTTTAGATATCAAATTACAATTAGGTACTTATTTTAAGAATAAAATACAACGATTTAGTTGGATTTAAGATATTCTTTAGTAAAAGGTCTGTATTTTTAAATAATACACATATTATTTTAGATTAGGTAGATATTAAAGATTTAAATTGTTATTTATATTCCGGAAGATTGTGATGTCTTTTATAGATTGGAAAAAGCTAATTTACGTTAAAGCAATGCGCTTTGAGGAAAAGGAAATTTATCCACCTCTCTTGTCCAATTTAATCCGCATACAAATCAGGATCAGATATACGTAAAAAGAAAATTAGGCAAAAACGCCGAACACATTAATCCTTTTCGGCTCCATCCCTATAGCACATTCCCATCGATAATTTGGATTTATAGCAAACTGTTAGTCGTAAAAACAAACTGTTACTGGCGGTCGATAGCGAATTTATTTCATGCTATCGTGCTAGAGGTAGTCTACTATACAATTACTGCCTATCTCTTGGAATGTGTGTTAGACATATTTAACGTGAAGCTCAAAGAAATTCTATTATCGACATCTATATTAATAATGATCTTTATAGTGCGGGTTAGGTGTTAGACATGCATCATTTTTAACGTGAAGCTCCAGAAATGCTAATAGTATCTAAATCTATATTGATAATGATCCTTATTGGGTGGGTTGGGTTTTAGACATGCGTCATTTTTAACGTGAAGCTCTGAGAAATTCTATTTTCTAAATCTATATTTTTTTTTACAGAGAAATTTTCAATTAATTATCTGTTTTTTTTTTTTAAATCTATGTTGATAAAGACCTTTATGGGGTTCTAACAGGGAATAAGCTGCTTTCGTTTTAATTTGGACGTCATCATTTTAATCCTTACTCATCCTTTAATGGTCTCCTTCTTTTTATTTTTTTGTACTTCTTATAAAGCTACCAACTTTTACAAATTATTTTTTCTGCAATATTTCTGTATCTTATCATCATCAAATGAGGCATTTGGAATTAATTGAATGATTGCGGCTTGTCTCGCAAGAAATAGACCTATTCAATTTTCCACGAAGGGAATGTGCTCCAACTGCGTGCTTAATTTAATTATCTCATTTGGGGTATTACCGTATTTTTGTGTCCCAACCGTTTGCGATACTTTCAGTATCGTTTAATATACGAACGTATAATACATAATATTTTTTCTTTAGGTATGAATACTCTTTTACTTTTGATGCATCAGGAAATGAAGATCATCGGCAGCACAAAATTCGCAGTCTATATCCCATCCTTATTATCTATATGGGATTGGGGCTAAGGAAGATCCGCAGAAAGAAATACTTGCGTTTGAGAATAATAAACTGATATATTCTTATTTTAACTGTGAACTAAACTTTACAAATCCATCTTTTTTCTTATTAATCTTTAAACTTATCTTTAACTTTAAAAACCACGTCTTACACCTTATTTCGTCTTTAGCGTAATCTTTTTCTCTCCAAGAACTTCAACTATTTTTTCACACATCCTTCCAAATTCAAACTTTTCGCGCGTCCCTTCCTTTCTCTTTCACACCGTCTTACTTGTATCGTCTGTCCTTCTCTTACAAACCGTACGTTCCTTTCCATGCATAACTCTTTCATTCTACATCTATTACACACCAAGTATAGTATTCTATTCCTATATGTTTACTTGTTGCTGGTAAACGGTAGAATCTACCTTCTCCTGTCTTTCCCATCCCCAGACTGCAACCCCCCACACGCTCCATAATACTATAAACGTGCTCATTTGGTTTCTCGAGCCTGGTACTGGTTTAACGAGGTCTGACATGGCTGCGCTGGTAGAACGGAGCCTATAAGTACCCATATCGGCCCGAAGCTGTAAGTGTAGTCGTGTTCTCTCCAAGTGGACTAAGTTCCTACACTCTTGCTGCGAAATGCTGGCTGGGTGAGCACAGAACTGAACTAGTATACTGTTTTTCTTTTTAATAAATCTGGAGAAAAAGAAATGAGAGGGTCTGGCCCTCTAGTCCCCCGGCTTTTTTAGTAAGTAGCGGAACATTATTTGCTACATATAACGAAAATAAGGAAGGAATTTCGGGATAGATATAGTTTTAATCTTAAACGATATTTATATAAGTAACCTCTGTGGCGTAGTGGTCACCATGCTAGTCCGCGACCCAGAAGTCCCGGGTTCGATCCCCGGTCAGGGCAAGTTGGAAAATGGCTCTTTTCAAATTGGCCTGGGTCTTGGATGTATTGTATATCTATTTATGTCTCTATTTGTTATAAAAAATAGTGTCGAGTTAGTATCCTATAACACAAGTCTCGAAATTACTTTGGGGCTAGCTCAATCAGTGTTATTTGTCCCTATATATTTATTGCAACAATAAGTGACAATACAAATCAGAAAGATTTATAAGCGCTGCGCTGTCCTATTTTCTCCGACTTAATAAATGATACTTCGAAGAGGAATCCTAGGCAAATAAAAGTATATGTTTCGAGATATACATAGTTTTATGTCCATTCCCTACTATTGCTTTTTTTATCTATCTCCTACGTTGTGTGTATTGGATTTACTTGTATTTTTTCTTTCTTTCTTGTTTGTTGATCGTCTGTCTCATAAATATTTGATTTAACATTTTATTGGTCTTGTATATAATAGTATTAGGTGATCTGTTCCCTGATGTGTTTTTCATTTGTACTTAAGTATTCGCAGATGTTTTAATAGAATATTCAACAAATCCTCCAATCTTTTTACATCGAAATTTCATTTACTCGATTATTTATTATCTACAAACTCAGTCTAAGGTTATGTCTTTTCATATTTTAAGTATTTTATCGTAATAATGTAACATCAAAGTTTTCTTATCCATCATTTTGTTTCCACGTAAGTTTTAGTTTGCAAACTAGTTGAAGCACTTGACACGAATGCTGACATTTCTATCCATTTTACTAGGTTAGGGCAGACCTATAGGAGGTTAGGTTATGTTAGAATTGCGACCAACATACTCACGAGCCAAACGAGCGAAGCGAGCTTGCCGCGGCAGCGGCCGGCGAGTGCTAAGACAGTTCTATCCATTTTTACTAAGTTAGAGCAAATCTGTAGGTTACGATTACTTATATTTTACCTTATTATGAAACATGTTTTTATGAAGAGTTTTATCGATAACTTAATACTTTATGTGAAATGTTGGTTCGATATACAGTAACGGAAACAATTTTAAATATTTTTGTTTGTGTAATGTTATTCGAAAATATGAAACTGCGATGATCAACTATTCGATATATAAAGAAAAAAATATTTTCAAAATCGTGTAATAGTTTTCTGGTAAATGAAAATCGTTGTCAAAAAATCTGTATTCTAATAGACACCCGATTCGATTCGAAGGACACTGAACTAGATATTCCTAGCAAAACCATATTCAATCAAATACATTTAATTTAACATTTCATTCCATTACTACGAGAAATATTTTATTCCTTTTAACAAGTTCAGTACGGAGGAGCTGGAATATGTATTAATTTATTAAAACCACGTTCGCGGGATAAGTAATCAGAGTTCAAAAGTCACGTCATTAATATTGACCAAGGATTCAAATTATTCGCAAGATTCCTTCTTCTTTTCGTCTTGAAATCTTTGGCTTACTAAAATTTATTTTGCTATTATTCGGATTCCAATAATTCAAAGAAATTTATGAAACTAAGTTACTTTTCAATATGAGTGTTGGAGAACTTTTAATACATAAAGAAATTGTATCAACTAAAAGTCGCAGAATTAATATAAAATAAAATGCTGAAACTCATGTAAATACATAGAGTAATAGAATCTTTAAAAAATTTGATTGACAAAAATTTTGACATGACATGATTTTTACTATAAATAAATAAAAAATAAAATTACAATAATATCAGAATAAGTGTTATAAAACTACAACATTGTCCAGATGCGTCTGACTGCGTCAGCAGCTGGCCGTTATTCAGCCACCTCGGAAACATCTGACGCGAGTTCCCAACTTCTTCGACAGTTTCGCGCCGAATATTGAAACCGATGTTATTGAGATCGGAAATATGAATTCGGAACTAAACGTTGCCCGCTATAAATTCGCAGTTCTACTTTCTCACACAAATTATCCGGTCGGGTGAATATTTGTATCAAAAGGGAGACTTTTGTCCTCAGCTCGTCAAGTTGTTAATATTGACGAGCTGAGTCGCCCAATCATGTATGTGTTGACCGTAAAATTACACTAAGCAGATAAAAGTTGATACAGCAAACTGTCAACATGTTGTCCCGATCCTACGTAGAGTAAAATAAGGTGAGGTAGAAAAAGATACAACCAACACAGTTGTTTTCAACAACATAACCTCATATTTAAATTTACTTGAGAAAAGCTTTAACTAAGACTGCAAGATAACTACAGCGAAACAGAAATGAAAAACTATGGCTATTAATACCTGAATAACTACTCCTAAATAAAATGAATAGAAAAAGATATTGACATTCTTGTTTAAGATTATTTTGAGTAAGGCCTTACACAAATACCACACCAGAATCCTTTGCCTCCTCTTCAATGTTCTGTACAATCCTTCCTATCCTCTCTACTTACGTGAAAGATTCTCTTTCGCACGGCCTGTCAACGCTCCCTGTCGGTCCACCCATAAATTAATCCTTCAATTCCCAATTCATAGCTCCGCTACCTATACCCACTCCTTTTCCGTGCAAGCAGTTAGGCTATGGAATCAGTTACCACTAAAAATTCGTGAATCAAAAACCATAACCACGTTTAAGAAACGAGTAAAAGATTACTATCTGTCTTTATCATCCTGATCATCATATTTAGAAATATTATCTTATGTATTCATTAATTGTATATATCAGTATAAATTTATGTATTTATGTAAGTTTGTTTTACGTACGTCTATGTAGGTATGTTTATTAATTTATTTATGTTTCTTGTAGGTATAAGTATTTATTTATCTTTGTATGTACACGCCAATTACCTCTTTCTTCCCATTTCCTCTCGCGGGTCTACTGGAAGAAATTTCTTTAGAAATAAGTAGCACCTATGTACTACGTTAACGTTTATAAGGTTTTATTTGTAAATTTTCAAGTGTACATTAACCAATAAAATAAAATAAAATAAACGAAATAATCACAATGACTCCCGTACTGTTAATCATAAGAAATTCGATGTTCTTTTTGAAACTTTGCTGGAACTACATATAAAATAACATTACAACTCAATTTCGTCGAGCCAGCAACGACACAACTTAAACACAACCCCAAATGTTACATCGAGGAGGAATATTAAACGAAATCCATAAATTTCCGTATCGATGGCAGCATATCGAAGTCCATACTCAATACAGAGGGGACTGGGGAGATATTATAATCATCCTGGATATCAAATTCGCAGGATTCTGATTGATTTGACATTAGCATTGGCTTCGATTAAGTTATTTGACATCGAAACGTCGAGACACTTGTTATTGCACCTTTTTTCTTAGTGTTCGTACATTTTTGGAATTTGGAGCAATCTCAATTTCAAACTTAGTGTTCGTACATTTTTGGAATTTGGAGCAATCTCAATTTCAAACTGAAAGTTCGTACATTTTTTTAAATTTGGAGCGAACTCAATTTCAAAACATCTATTAACTAAATAGGTATTAATTTAATAAGTACTAGTTGAATGAAGTTACGTTTATCGTTCTTCTATTACGAAATCCGTAGATTACCAATGTAATTTGCTTCAGCATACACCGTTTGACCCTTCGCGTCCTAAAGGTGACACTCCACAAATATAATAACAACTAATTTAGACGGCGCCGCAATAACAAAATCATTGCAATGTCATAATAATTTCAATGGCATGTTTTTTTAAAAATCATATTCACTTGCTGTTGTCCGCGGCGTTGACCGAGTACTTGAATCCCCTTACCCTGGACAGAATCAGACTTTTCCATACAAACGTAGTCTACGTTTTATTTTGAGACATGTCAGATATGGGCAAAATTATGCCATTTTACAAGAAATTACATATATTTAGGCATATAACTAGTTTTCACGTCAAATATGAACTTAAAAAAGAATATAGCGTATCATATCATATTTGACCATCAGTATGGAAAACTTCCACACCCTTAAATTTTCTTTCCAGTTTATAATTTTACCCTAGGAAACCAATTATAACCCTATATAATTGCAATTTCTTTAACCCTTTCACCGCGAACGTCGGATTTATCCGACAATAATTGTCGTGCCCATTCCGCGAGTGTCGGATATTTCCGACAAAAAAATGCTCATATTGTAAATAACTTAAGTATCTACATCCGTTTTTGGTTGTAGGTATTTATTTTAGATCACTATTATAAAGGGGCACGACCACTAATATAAAGTCTCGCGGTGAAAGGTTTAAAATTACAAATTGTTACCGAAATCAGACATGTCATTTCAAAATAAAAAGTAGACTACGTTTGTATGGAAAAGTCTAGGGTAAGGGGATTCTTAAAGAGTATTTGACAATTCCACAGAAAGCTTACACAGGACTAAAAAATAAGCCAATGTGTGAATTTAAAAAAAATAAGCTATCTCCGTGCCAAGTTGACGTGAAAGCGGAACCAACATCCTTATATCTAAACATACTTTCGCATTTATTATGATTATGTGTGTTCTTCACAGTAGTGTTAGATTTGCCTGTAGCCGCTTAGCATCTACAGGCAAATCTAACACTACTGTGAATTAAAAAATATGTATATAGGGACAAATAACACTGATTGAGCTAGCCCCAAAGTAAGTTCGAGACTTGTGTTATGGGATACTAACTCAACGATACTATATTTTATAATAAACACATATATACATAAACATCCAAGACCCAGGACAATTTGAAAAAGGCCATATTCCAACTTGCCTTGATCGGGGATCGAAGCCGGGACCTCTGGGTGGCGGACTAGCATGGTGAGCATTACGCCACGACTGTCGTCATAGTTAATTGTTTTTTTTTTCGATCTAAAGAACAGGTATACTATTTATAGAAAATCCTTCATTGGCATTTGATGACCTTGATATGAAATTTTAAAATTTGTGTTATTTAAGCTCCGCACGATGCGTGAGGGTCAAAAGGTGAAGCTATAAACACACGAGACACATAAAACGCAAATGAAGAATTTAAATGTATAAATGATAAATATACTCTAGGGCAATTGTGAACTAGCTACACCCGTGGTAGACTTCTTATTAAAGCTTTTTAGATTAGAATAAAGATAAATAATTGATTAAGGTGACGTAATAGTCACCACCATTGAAGAAACAATAACATATAGAACTAAAAGAAATTCGGGAAAATTAATTAGAATGTAATGAATAGAAATAACATGTATTTCTGAATTCCCAAAAAACTCGAGACCGACAAAAGGTCGCGAAAAACAGCCACTTTTAGCTAATGTGCATAGAAAAGATTCACGTTCTCGCTTAAAACTTAAACAGTAGTTCATAAAATAGTTTGAAGGGTTATCTAGGGCTTGATCCAGACAAAATTTTAATGATATCTCCGTTTCCTTTCAAATAATTTATTTAAAATGGAGGCAGCACTGGACCCCGAAAAATTCATGTATTAAGGCCAGGACACTATTTTCACATCGTTTGCTAGGATCACCGACATGTCGAAGGTGTATTAGAAATTATTACACAAAATCCCCGGCTCAAGTGTAATATCGCCCCGGCTGACCCTAATACTGGGCGTATTTTGCAGATGTAACGCTATGATCATAGCAGACTGAAGGGCGGAAGCGGAAATTACCTTCATGATCTTCACAACTGATCGCACTTGCACATACCTAAGGTTTTAGCTAAAATTATTATTAATTTAACAATATTTTCGCTGAGCCTACGACCTTTTTGTGCTGCTGCAGCATACATACACGCATCACACATCGCTAAAATCCTGTGTTTAATATACACAAAAGTCATTCGTGTATTTCCTTCTTGTGTGAGTGTGTATGTGTGCAGTTTTCACAAATAAACGATTTATCTATCTATTATCTAATAAATTTGAAAGTTAAACTGAAAAATTAGTTGCCAGAAATATCGAATTACTTCATAATACAGGTTTTTTTTTGACAGTTCGCGCATCTAGCTTCTACTGCAAGAAGAGTAGACAGCAAACCGAAGAGTAAGTACTATTCGCCACATAAACTCACTTATTATTAAGTGGTATATATTCGACGGAAGGAACAACACCATAGATATTATTCGTATAGCTTCACATTAAAAACGAGGCGGTGTGAAAAAAAAACATTAAGGATATACTACAATATGTACCATAAAGGAAAAGTTGTTCATATTAACGGTCTGAGTGGCTTCTACAAGGATCGGACAGGGTTTTTGTTACATATTGTATAAGGATCTGAATTCGTATGGCATTTGGTGACTAGTTCTACTGCCCTGATAAACAAAAAGTGGTGATCTTGGGCTGGTTCACAGTTTAAACCGCTATGCCTAATGGCGGACACTAAGATCCCAGAGAATAAATATGTATATACTTTAGCTGCATATATTGCAAATCTTGACTTGGATTCTTGAATTAAACTCTAAATTGTGACTTCTTGATTTATTTAGGATTTTACAGTATAAGACTTTTTTTTGCCGTTACACACGTACGATAGGCCTCAGAAGTGGAGTCCCAATTTCTCATACTAATTGTATGAAACATATCGAAGAGAAAGTAAGAAAAAAGTAGGTAGATACATTATAAAATATTTTACTCGCGGAAACAAGGCTCCTACAAGATTTGAAGAGCAAAGGATGCAAACTACGCAATGTCTTTCAGTGTACGAGAAACCCCAGCAAAAGAAGAAGGTTCTATTTTAGATTTTTCTCCTAAAATCATTAGAACCCTTGGACCCGCTACCCGCTCGACACCCTGAACATAGCCCGAAGGAGTCTCCCCAGCCTACGGCCGCCACCCGCGAACTGTAAGTGACACACGCACGGATCGATCAAGGCCAGACGCCCACGGCGAGTTTGTCTGGCTCAGCTACACATGTATCTTTATCCAGATAGCCCAGCGAACAAAGGGATGGTAAACCTGTTTGGTTTCCGCATCGATGCTTGCAAGGATTCGTACATTTTTAATACACAATCGCATTTTATGCGGTGATTTAATGACTACCGGCAAGTACTCTGGTTAGAGATTCAGACTTATTGAACAAAGATACAAATAAATGTCATGTTCTCTAGAAATGATTTTGTCAGATACAATAAGGATTTTCAGGAACCTAAAGTAATAGTGGTAAACGTGGCCTTTGTGTCTAACGGCATTTGGATCTGACCAACCCAGTCAGGAATAAATTAGTGATAATGTATTTGTATTACATGAACATATGTTAGAATATCATCAATATAAATAGTGAATTTAAGTCCCTCGGCATATACTTATTTCGGAACGGAAAGTGCTGTGGTAATTTCGATATGGATTTCGCCAATGTGTATAGCATTTTAGGAGCAGGTTAGGTGTAAATACCCGTGTGAAGCCAGGACAAGACGACTAAGAAGTATTAAAATATAGGATATAAAAATCAACCAAAAAACTATTTATCCACGAACATTCTACTATTGTATCGAATGTCATCATCATCCGAGCGTATTCCCGGTTGCATCCTTAGCAGTAACGCTTCAGAGCCCGGGGTCCGCTACCTAACCAAGGAGATTTGACGAGGTTACTAGTTTTTACACAGAGCGACTGCCATCTGACCTCCACAACCCAAAGGGCAAACCAGGAACCAATCCTTGGATAGTTTGATGATCAAACGCTAGGTGGCGTTCGGGACCCACAGTTTTACGTGCCTTCCGAAACACGGAATCATCTTTCTTTTCGGATAACCAGGTGATTCAAGCCTGCAATATCCTATCCAGACTGAAAACAACTTTTCACAAAGTATGCTTCCCAGTGGGAATCGAACCCATGACCTCCGGGTCTCAAGGCGAACGCCTTGACCACTGGACTACGGAGGCAGTCATACTATTGTATCGAATGTATAGGATTTTAATTCTTGTTTTATTATCTATTGTTAGGAAGAAATTAGAATATCAACAATAGATATCGTTCAGGCTCGTTTCGTTAGGAATAGATTTATATTTACAATGGTTCTATAAGGTCAATAAACGTTCAAGCATGCGAATGAACTAACATGACTCACTGCAATTTCATGATTTCATATATCTACGTATAAAAACTGTACAATCTACTAACTGTAATTCAACGATGCGAAATAACAGCAAATTGTTTTCGAGTCTTCATGAATCACACTGCTTGATTTAAATTTAGCTAAATCTATCGATCATCAAAAGATGACCCACATGAAGACAAAGTCAAAAAGCGAAATGAACTTCGTAAGATTGTAGAAATGTACGGTTAGGATGTTTGAAACACCGTAAACGTTAAACAAAGCCAATTTCCTGACATTTATTATACAATAACGTTGTCGATTCCCAGCCTGGCAAAGACTTACATATCAGGTGATGGAATTTGTCTGTGATTCTGGGTGTTCAGTCTGAGTTTTTAATGTTTTTCTCTATTGGACCTACGAGTGCTTTAAACTGAAAAGCTTGTGCGTGGTACAAACTGTTGTTTACTGACCCATTGTAAAAAAAATGGATACCGGAGCAGTCAAATAATTTAAAGGAGTCAATCCAACATCTGTAGTACTATTACTTGAAGAAATTGCAGATGAAGAGTCTTGATACGAAGTGAGAGAGAGGGTTAAGATGCAAGGAATGCTCTCAAGTGCAGTTCAAAACAGCTTATTAACAAAATCAAGTTCAACAAAACATCAGAAGCAGTATTGAGAAAAACAGACGAAGAGTCTTAAATCGAGAAACGACGAGTTAAAGACAGTTAAGATAAATAAATAAATAGGGGACAAATAAGACTGATTGAGCTAGCCCCAAAGTAAGTTCGAGACTTGTGTTATGGGAAACTAACTCAACGATGCTATATTTTATAACAAATACATATATATATAAACATCCAAGACCCAGGACAATTTGAAAAAGGCCATTTTCCAACTAGCCCTGATCGGGGATAGAACCCGGAAACTCTGGGTGGCGGACTAGCATGGTGACCACTACGCCACGGAGGTCGGAGGTCACCGGATGCGTAGAATGTTCTCTAAAGCTCAGTTCAAAACAGCTAATTATTAAACCAAGTCCAACAAAAACATCAGAAGTATGTTTTTGAGGAAACAGACGAAGAGTCTAAAGTCGAGAAACGACGATTGAGAAGAAGTTAAGATGCATAAGAATGCTCTCTAAAGCGCAGATCAAAACAAGTAATTAATAATATCAAGTCCAGAAAACATCAGAAGGGTGTTTTTGAGGAAACAGACGAAGAGTCTAAAGGCGAGAAACGACGAGTGAGAGAAAGTTAAGATGCATAAGAATGCTCTCTAAAGCGCAGATCAAAACAAGTAATTAATAATATCAAGTCCAGAAAACATCAGAAGGGTGTTTTTGAGGAAACAGACGAAGAGTCTAAAGGCGAGAAACGACGAGTGAGAGAAAGTTAAGATGCATAAGAATGCTCTCTAAAGCGCAGATCAAAACAAGTAATTAATAATATCAAGTCCAGAAAACATCAGAAGGGTGTTTTTGAGGAAACAGACGAAGAGTCTAAAGGCGAGAAACGACGAGTGAGAGAAAGTTAAGATGCATAAGAATGCTCTCTAAAGCGCAGATCAAAACAAGTTATTAATAATATCAAGTCCAGGAAACATCAGAAGGGTTTTGTTGAGGAAACAGACGAAGAGTCTAAAGGCGAGAAGCGACGAGTGAGAGAAAGTTAAGATGCATAAGAATGCTCTCTAAAGCACAGATCAAAACAACTAATTAATAAAATGAATCCGACGGTGTCATCTACTGTTACAGATAATGGGGACGCGGCCGAGGAGTGACCGCAGGGGTCGACCAACTGTGGAACACGACACCAGAAGCCGTACAATTCGCGACGCGGATTTGGATTCGTTTTAACCGAACTCCAAAAAGGAGGAGGTTATCAATTCGTCGGAATATTTCATGTTTTCTTGAAGTGAAAACTTCTTTAGCGGCGTACACTGTACACTTTTTTGTAATGGGTAAAAAATGATAAACTCGCGTCAGGACGTTAGGACACGTGACCCTGATCGAATTCGTAAGACGGATGGAGAGTAGACAGCCTATAACTTTAAAAAAGCTAAACCGATTTACATCAAATCTAGCTAAGAAGACAAACGAACTTCCTTTTAAAATAGCATCAAAATCGGTACACGATCGAGGGCTTTGATGCTACCTACCTACACACAGACACGTAGGCACACAGACAGACACTAACGTCTAACTAATAACACTCCTTTTTTTTGTAGGGAGTTAAAAACAAACAAAGACAAACTACGTCAGCAAGTTCTAAATAATGCAATAAAGTAATTAAGGGGAGGTGATTCAGCCTCGTCAAGGCTCGTATTAGAAAGACATCGCTCTGGGGTGGGACCCTCGCGTCCCTAGAGAACGAGAAAGCCCGACGAACCACATACATTTTTATCTCGACCCCACTATGCAGTAAATGTCCCAGTAGTTCCCTGAATTTAGGGGAAACAGGTAATACACCTTTTTGATATTACCTTTTGATCAATAGGTACCTAAAGTAAATACTAGTACTAGAGGCGATCTAATGGAGGCCAATCAAAGTGCTATACAATATGTAACAAAAACCCTGTCCGACCCTTGTAAGAGCAACTCAGACCGTCAATATGAACAACTTTTCCTACGGGACTAACCAATGCTTGAAACTCGAAAAAAAATCGACATGTTCATACAAAAGTGTACCGCCGGCCCGGCAATTTGTATGAAAATATTGTTCGAGTTTCAAACATTGATCTCATAGGAAAAGTTGTTCATATTGACGGTCTTAGTTGCTCCTACAAGAGTCGGACAGGGTTTTTGTTACATATTGTGGATGTCGCGGACTTTTGGGTCAATACAACGTATGCATACGACGTACGCAACACATGAAGTGAAAAACTCCAAATCACAAATTTAAATAAAAAGGTTCTTTACACTTTGTGATAATGAGCCAATGAACCATAAATAGTAGGTATACGATATGACAATATTTTTTTTACAATTGCTGCAAGGTATCTTTCTAAAAGATTAATGGGTATATATAATATCCTCTTATCAATCAGTCACAATATATTGTACTCAACCCTTTGTTTCCTTGTTCTCGTTATAGACGAACAAACAATGTCATTATTTATTGTTATGTGCGGCGTAAAAAGTAATTACTGCGCACATGTCTTGATAACATTATTAATTTGAAGTGGGGAAAGTCTTTATTATACCTAAACGGCTAGCCTTTACTTGTATGAGAATTAATTGTCATAGCAACGCTAGATTGAAAGGTGGACTCAGAACAGAACAGAACAGAACAGATAGCAACGCTAGATTGAAAGGTGGACTCAGAACAGAACAGAACAAAACAGAACAGATAGCAACGCTAGATTGAAAGGTGGACACAGAACAGAACAGAACAGAACAGATAGCAACGCTAGATTGAAAGGTGTGATGCAAAGACAGACTCGCAAGCTCACAAAGCCAATTTTGTTATTGTTTCAGTAGTTGGGTTAAAAAATTGAATTGAAAACTACCTGTTATTGGTGAAGCTTGAACTTCCAGAAACTGAATTAATGTAGAACGTAATCAAGGATCAGATTGTTTTGTTTGTTCAAATTCAAATGTTTATTCAGTAATTAGACCTTTATAGGCACTTTTAGACGTCAATGAGTATAACTTACGTTACTTGTAGTGTACATATTTGTAAAGAAAAGCTACCGATATTAGCGCTTCGTAACGACCACTGACCACATACTTTTTTATAATAAACTGCCACAATCGGTCCTTGATATGCCTGACAAAAAGTTTAAAGCTTATGTAAAGAATACTCTGTGAGAAGGCTTATTATAGGACCGATGACTATCTTAAAGACAACAAAGTCTGGCTTGAGCTTGGCGCGGGTCCCTCTTAAAGGTTTGTATACTCAGAAATGGTCATAATTTGGTACATTAGGTACATACTGAATTTACAACTTGATTTGACATTATTTCAAAATTTCGACTTTTAAAAATTTAATTTTAATTATGACAACAAACAATGTATACTCTGTCCACATATCTACTATAAATATTAATTTCATTGCGAGTTGACGTCCTTGGAGAAAATGCTGCAGTGCAGTTTGTTACCGCTTCTTCCTGCACTAGCGCTTTGGAGGCGGCAGTAAACTTTCAACATATTTCGTTTTAAACAATTTATTTCAAATGAGGGCGTCACTTTAGCTACCACTTTGTTATAAGTAAATTTCAATTTGTATTAATGTATAGCCGCCATTGCAAGTCTATTTACTGTAATACCGCTTGATAATGTCAACGGGGTTGTTAACTCTGCAATAACTACAGTAAACGGTTAGCAATTACAAAAGGTCGAGTAAATAGAAGGGAAAATACAATTCTACACCCGAGGGAATGAATACAACTGTTTCAACACTAGTAAGACTTGTTTTATTAAAGAAAATTCCAGGAAAATAGGTGATTAATTTAATCAACCCGATAAACATGGCCGGACATTGTTAAGACGAAATAAGCATTATAATAATAAGCATTGCCATACAACGTGGCAATGCTGCCAGCCTTCTGGGCACGTTACCACGGGGCAACGATTTGCCAGGGCTTTTTTATTTATAAGTAAGTAATTTAAGTAATTAGTTTAGTTTTTGTTTCTTTTTTTTGTTAATTTAAAATTAATACAAGTGAAAATATTTTTTTGCATAAAGTGTTGGTAGGTTTTAAAAAAAAAAAAGAAATTAAAATAAGAACTATTTTAATTGTTAATACTCGGTCGGGTTGTAAAATTTCTTAACATTGCTTTTGTTATGAAAATAGGGACTTTACATATCCAAGAATCGGTGCATTCCCCTCTGCCACTTCAATTAGCTAATCCGTTGTATATTAGCGGATAATTACGAAGTAACTCATAGAAATGCAATCAGTGCATGCCGAAAGTACCACAGTTGCGCGACAAACTGTTGCCCGGCAGACCTATGACCGACATAACATTTGATCGGTACTACTATAGCTCGAAATCGATTTTGTTCGACCAACGTTTCACTAACATTACTTTGATCGGCACATCGGCAACAGGTCTGAACGCATAATTTTATGATAAAGTGTCAGGCCATGTCAGGCCATATTACCGGCCAATTACATGTTTTAATGTGTAAATATTGTATTATATTATAAGTATTTATTAATTAGAAGACAATAATAATAATAATATGACTGCCTTCTGGCGAGTAGGCGACCAATACTGTAAAAATAAGTTTCTTTCGGCGTTTCTTCTCAGCATTGGTCGTTACGAAGCGCTGGTATCGGTTTCTTCTCTTTAAAAATAAATTAAATTTTAATATACTTTACACGTAACGTAAATTATACTTATTGACGTGTAAAAGTGCCTGTAAAGGTCTAATTACTAAATACACATTTGAATCTTTGAATCTTGAATCATACCATCCATAAACGAAACCCTTACTGCATTGCCAGTGTGAAACTCAAAATAAATATCAACACTCAAGACTTGCAAGTGCAAACAAATTCGAGCAATGCTGTGCAGATGTTCGCAAATGTGTCTGAAACTTACTTTGTTAACGCTTTTACATTCTTTACTCGTATTTTATTGCGCTAAAATATCCAGGAATAGTCTTGAGAGAAAAACGTTTTGTATTCAAAATGGTTTGCTTGGTATTCATTCTTCACACACATTATATAGATACAATCTTGTTGTTTAGTTTAGTTAATCAGTCATTTCCGTTATTTGGTTCGAGTTTTTCATAAAAGACTGATTTAATTCCGTCTTATTATAAAACCCAGACTAACTTTGTTAAAGGTTTAAACCATTATCCGCCCAAAATGAAGTTGACATCGACAGGTGAGATAGTGTGATATTTTCTAGATGTCTACTTGATTTGGTCGTATAATGGTTCAAACCTAGTAACAAAGTTAGTCTGGGTTTTGTAATATGACGCTTATTGTTTAAAAGTATGTGGGTGTTGGAAATTGGAATATGGTCTGATTCCTATCACAATGCAAGGGAGAAGAAATATGACATTAGTGGGGGTTGCCAGCATTAAAAGTATTACCAGCTATAGTTCAAAAATAAAGATTGATTTTTGCAAGTAAAATAATAAAATTAAAAGTGGGTATATGTGTAAAAAAAATTACAGAATCATTTAGCCACGTTGGCTGATAAAGCTGAACTCAGTTAAGGTTGTATACCTTTGCTCAGACGGCCAAGACATGATAAGCGCTACTTCGTACCCGCTACTTTGTCGGAAGACCCAGAATGAGTAGCATATCTGCGATTCGGACTGTTAGTCCTGACAACACCATTTATCTAAATGATCTTTTCCCAGATACGTTCTTATAACATGGCATAACCGTTGCGTTGAACAAGCTTTGAAGAGCTAGGTGTAGTCCGAGCGTGGTCCGCATTTGGATGGATGTCCATTTACTACAAGTGCCATAAAAAATCTCGAACTCCGTCTGTCACTCATTATCATTAATCTTTCTTTTCTGCGTGGTCATCAAGCTATGAAGTGTTGGCTTCTCACGCACAAACAAACAATAAATCCATTGATTTTCCAGGCTTCATGAATGGTGATGTCCATGTCAACATCAATTACCCTCGATTAGTCGATCGTGTGCATGGAACAATTAGCAGATATTTTTTTACATATTGACATGCAAGATGCCAAGACATGATTGAGAAAGTTAATTATTACGTTCATTCGATTATCTTGTAAATGTCACTAACAAATCACTTTTTTCAAGAAAATGGACGTGATAGAAATTTTTAGAATAATGATCATCGTGATCATAGAAACGTATCCAGTTCAAATTTATTACATTTGTGTACAAACTTCCACCGGGACACCCATACTACTTTAAGGACTAACCATCATCATCATCATCCGAGCGTATTCCCGGTTGCATCCTCAGCAGCAACGCTTCTTAGTTCATTAAGATACAACTTGGTGACAGACAGACAGCGGAGTCTTAGTAATAGGGTCCCGTTTTTACCTTTTGGGTACGGAAACCTAAAAAGGATAGCGACGAATTGATGACCTACTCCTTTTTGGAATGGAAAAAGTGGCAACCTTCTGGAGGGAAGAAATATGATTTCATTTTGGGCTTGAGATACGAGAAGAAGAATAAGCACTTACTACAGACTACATCAACAGAGGTCTTAGAGTAAGCAAGTAACTTACCTAATAAAGTGCCTGTGGTTTTATCACGTCTGACACACGCAGTAGCCGGAAGATGGACCATTAATTTGACCATTACGGCTGCTATTAATCCTACCTGACTCGTAGCTTTTAGTGCAGCTTTACTGTCTACCAGGAATTCCTACTTTTACTGTGTATTTTTTTTTTGAAGTGTCTTCGTTTTATTAAGATTGGATAAGTTGATGCTGTAGCAGTTCTTTACTAGGGGATGTTTAATTGATGTTCATGATTGAACGCAGTAGTATTTACAGATGATAGAAGTCCAAAGCATTACATTTTTCCAATACAGATGGAGTATTAAACGAAAACTAAACAAACGAGGGCATTTAAATAGTCATCATGGTTAGTCCTTACTGCCTGACTGCCTCCGTAGTCCAGTGGTCAAGGAGTTATCCTTGTGACCCGGAGGTCATGGGTTCGATTCCCACTGGGAAGCATACTTTGTGAAAAGTTGTTTCCAGTCTGGATAGGATATTGCAGGCTTGAATCACCTGATTATCCGAAAAGAAAGATGATTCCGTGTTTCGGAAGGCACGTAAAACTGTGGGTCCCGAACGCCACCTAGCGTTTGATCATCAAACTACCCAAGGATTGGTTCCTGGTTTACCCTTTGGGTTGTAATGTATTCACCCTTCCCTTAGTTATCCTAGACCAGATTCCCTTAAACAAATTAACATCTATCTATGGTGTCACCTCTCAATACGCAAACTCATTTTACCAATCTCTACTGAGAAGGTGGATTTTACATTAAGCTTGACAATAAAATAGAAATGTAAAAAAATAACACAAAATGTTAAACAACCATGAACATCGACGTAATGAGTGGTTCGGTACCGTTGTGTGCCGGCAACGGCCGGTCATGTACAGTCAACCACAACAGTTGATGATCAAAGCAGAGTTAGATTTCTAGTGCATGATCCACAGACCGGCTGATTATGTAATGGAAAAGTAAAAAAACACTTTTATTGCACCAAAACACATGAAAATAACATTTGAATATGTATTTAATTACAAATAAATTACGTAATTTATAATTTTTAAAATAAATAATTTGTAATTTGCGAAGGTATTGATTTATAAAGTGTATATTTCAATAAAAACGCATGTCAAGATTGTTTACATCCTTTTAAATACTTAAACAAACGCACTATAAGTTAATAAAACAATCATAATTATGTGATTTCAGGATAAGTAATTTTTTTTTCGATTAAAATATATCCTGTAATCACATAATTATGATTGTTTTATTTATAGATTATAATAGTCATATCCATACTTTTGACAGCAATAGCACCCGTGATTCCGATCTCTTGTTATAACTTTAAACTAGTGTTATAACAAAGGATATTATTACTTATGTACTGGAGTGTACCATGCAAATATAGATTATTCACCCGACGCTGCTCGGGTCATGCGCGATGAACCACACCAGTTTTTGGGCTCTATCCAACTCCTGGATCGATGGAAGCAGGACTTAGGCTTTTACGATTCAAGCCTTACACATTTTGATCAAACTCTTTATACAAATTAACCCTTTCACCGCAGGACTTTATATCAGTTGCCGTGCCCCCAGCGCGAAGGGTAGTAAATCTAAAATAAATACCTACAACCAAAAAGAGATGTGGATACTTAAGTTATGTGCAATACAAGCATTGCTTTTTTGTCGGAAATAGGCACGACAATATTTGTCGGATAAATCCGACGTTCGCGGTGAAAGGGTTAAAATTATTTTCAGTAAAATTTTGAAGATTAGTACCTAATTAAATTATACATTAGAATGTACCATGTCGCCCAAAATAAGCTTTTACCGGCATCAATTGTAGGTTGACTGGTAGAAAAGGCCCTGGGCCTGGGCTAATATTTTTGTAATAAAGTTAAATAAATAAATTATCTCTTCCATGTTTCATGACGACCTTCGTGGCGTAGTGGTCACCATGCTAGTTCGCCACCCAGAGGTCCCGGGTTCGATCCCAGTCAGGGCAAGTTGAAAAATGGCTCTTTACAAATTGTCCTGGGTCTTGGATGTTTATCTATAATATATGTATTTGTTATGAATTATATATTAGTATCTTTGAGTTAGTATCCCATAACACAAGTCTCGAACTTACTTCGGGGCTAGCTCAATCTGTGTACTTTGTCCCTATATATTTATTTATTTATTCTTCTTCTTTTCGTGTCGATTGGCTCAAATTAGACTAAATTCTGTCCCTCCAATAGGTTGCCAATCTTATGCCTCTCTCCGACGCCGAGTGCAGGACGTACTTTGTACAGCTGGTCGGGAACGATGGACACGAGAGAAGGTGCTGCATGGTCTGATCGGCGTGACCACATTGGCAGCAGGCCTCCGATTTTACAATATATCGCCAGTTCGCGAGCTCGTGACCGCATCTGCCCTTCTCAGTACACGTAGTCGATTTAGGCACCTCCAAGTTGCAAGTTGCAAGGTAGGTCACATTTTACTATAACGTGGATAAATATGTGTAAACAATTATTTGAGAAAGTAGGCGTTACTAATGAAAAAACCTATACGAACAACACGCAGAATATTACAGCCATGTGTAACGAATCGGCGACCAAATTGCGGTTACATAAATGAAACTAGCTTTTGCCCGCGGCTTCGCTCGCGTAGGGGTGTAATTTATCAAAATCCTTTCTTAGGATGCCTGGGTTTAAAATTGGCAAAGTTTGATACAAACTTTCATCCCCTATTTTATCCCCTTGGGGGTAGAGTTGATCAAAATCCTTTCTTAGCGGATGCCTACGTCATAACATCTACCTGCATGCCAAATTTCAGCCCGATCCGTCCAGTGGTTTGGGCTGTGCGTTGATAGATCACTATGTCAGTCCAGTCAGTCAGTCACTTTTGAGTTATATATATTTAGAAGAGCCCACGAACACATATTGCGGAAACTCGACGCGAGAAAAAATCAATTAAGGAGAACATCAACAACTAGTTTGTTTTATTTTACAAGCTTTTACTCAACTTGCAATGTATAAATAAATATATATACACGGACATATAACACAGATTGAGCTAGCCCCGCCCCCAAAGTAAGTTCGAGACTTGTGTTATGGGATACTAACTCAACGATACTATATTTTATAACAAATACATATATAGATAAACACCTAAAACCCAGGACAATTTGAAAAAGGCCATTTTCCAACTTGCCCTGACCGGGGATCGAACCCGAGACCTCTGGGTGGCGGACTAGGATGGTAAACGCGACGCCACTTTTTTTTTTTTTTGACGTGACAGACATAGGTTGCCTCGGACGGCATTTCCTATTTCACCCGGACAAGGTTTGAGGAGCGGGCCAGAGGCCCGGCTTCCTATATTTTTATACTACTAGCAGCAGCGCAAAGGGCTCCCAAGGGGGAAACCTCGGCTTTGGGCGCGCTAGGGATTATGGCAAATTTTGGGGTGCTGCAACACCCATGTTTTGCCGGAAGGGCACGCGACGCCACGGAGGTCGTCGTATCTTGTAAACGTATGTACATATGTATGTATGTTTGTTTAGGTCAAATCTTGCAACTCAATTTTAGACCAGTTATCCATAACCGATTGAGCTAAAACTTTGCATACTTGTGTAAGTCAGATGACAATGCAACCGAAGGTAGACCCGGAAGGTAGCCATACGAACCTTGTAATAAAATGACGCAACTCTATCGAGTTTAGGGCATTTGTCTTGATAAGTACTTAGATCTCACAATATGAGATTGAACAAAAAAAAATTTTTTTTTTAAACTTAAGGCCTTGTATTCCAACGGCCCACTCGGATGAGGTGCGAGGCGATCTGCGAGGAACCACGTGAAAGAACGCGGAATATAGATTTTATCGTTTTTTTTTTTTAAACAGGGTACTGGGTATAAAAGGCAACTCTGCGAATTTGTCTCAACATATTTAGTGGCTTTAAGTGAGCACAAGAATCAAATGTTAACAGTAGTTTAGACGTAGTTTTGAAAAAATATTACAAAAAGGGGCTACTTCAGGATTTTTTTTACACATACACCACACACACACACATACGCCAAAAGTGGCCGTTTTTCGCAATTGTGCGTAGAAAAGCTTCACGTTCTCACTTTAAACTGTAAACAGGAGTTTATAAAATAGTTGGAAGGGTTATCCAGGGTCTAATCAAGACCAAATTTTAAATGATGTCTCCGTTTCCTATCAAATGATTTATTTCAAATGGGGGCAGCACTGGACCCCCGAAAATTCATGTAGCCCCATAACAATAGCAAGGGGATACACTTTGTAGTTTGGAGAGCGGTTATTAAATAGTTTTACTAAGTAAATATTATAATTTTATTTATTTAAGACTTTATTTACTAATAATTAATGGTACAAAATGCGGACTTAAGGGGCTACCTGAGCTCCAGTGCTGCCCCCATTTGAAATAATTCATTTGAAAAGAAACGGAGATATTATTTAAAATTTGGCTTTGATATAATCCTAGATAACCCTTCAAACTAAAATGAACTACTGTTTATATTTTAAAGTGAGAACGTGCAACTTTTTATAGCATTTTTGCTAAAAGTGGCCATTTTTCGCACATTTTATTTAAAATGTGCGAAAAATGGCCACTTTAAATAACAAAATAACCACAGATAAAATAACCTTTACATTTAAACGTTTTAAATTGGTCGATATCTAAATACTCACACATACACACTTTTTATTTTATTTTAGGAAGAGGTCTCCCTACCTCCTTCCACATATTCCTATCAAGTGCGACCTGTGACCATGACCTTGTTGTCGTAACGCTTCCTTGGTCTACCCCGTTTACTGTCCTACAGGAATCCATCTTACCCTGCTACAAAATTAGCCCATTGATCTGGCTGGGTGCAAACGGTTTTTCACCGACTTCCAAAAAAGAAGAGGTTATGAATTTGTCGCGATTTCTTTTTTGTATGTTCACCGATTATTCGAAAACGCCTGGACCGATGTGTTTTTTTTAATAGGGTGGTCCCATAGTAATTTTATCAAAATCGGTTGTGTAGTTTGGAGGTCAGTTGGTTTTTAGTTTTGAAAAAAATATTTGATTAGTCAAGTATATTCTTTAACAATACAGCTATTTTCATCCTTAGCATGATCTCGGCATTGCAAGTTTGTTGACCCGCCTTGTCTCGGATCGTGCTCGTGGAGAATCAGCCCGATAAGTCACGCGATGTCCCATAACATTTTTACTCTCTGGTTACTGCGTTCTTTTTTAGATAATCTGTTTTTTATACAATAGTAGTCAAACAGGCATTCAGCTCACTATTATAAAATATAATAAATAATAAGGGATAAAAAACACTGATTGAGCTCCGAAGTAAGTTCGAAACTTATGTTATGGGATACTAACTCAACGATACTACATTTTAGAACAAATACATATATAGATCCAAGACCCAGGACAATTTGAAAAAGGTCATTTTCCAACTTGCCCTGACCGGGGATCGAACCCAGGACCTCTGGGTGGCGGACTAGCATGATGACCTAGTGGTCATCATGCTAGTTCATAAACGGCACGGAGGTCGTCAGCAGTTTGAAAGTCCAGTGCTGCCCCCACTTGAAATAAATCATTTGATAGGAAACGGAGATATCATATAAAATTTCGTCTTGACCAGGCTCTTGATAAATAATCCTTCAAACTATTTTATAAACTACTGTTTACAGTTTAAAGTATGTAAGAACGTGAAGCTTTTCTACGCACATACGCCAAAAGTGGCCGTTTTTCGCAATTGTGCGTAGAAAAGCTTCACGTTCTCACTTTAAACTGTAAACAGTAGTTAATAAAATAGTTTGAAGGGTTATCTAGAGCCTGGTCACGACAAAATTTGAAATGATGTCTCCGTTTCCTATCAAACAATTTATTTCAAATGGGGGCAGCACTAGACCCCGGAAACTTTAGGTAGCCCCTTAACGCTTGAAAGTCGAGTTTTTTTAATATACCTGGCAAATAACAGATGGCGCTACGGATATAATTCCACTTAACATCGGTTGGAATATGTAGTTCCGCCACTGATCACTAGATGGTGTCGTCGGGCGATTTTATTATTTATTTACGTAGTTACCGTCATACAATCCGAACATTGCCGACCCTGAAGCACGCCCTTTTGATTGATTTTGTGTTCGGATTGTTCTCCGCTGTCATCTTTAGATGTTATCAAGTTATGTCAGATGAAAATAAAATAGTACGTGAAAATATTGTGAGGAATGGGTATCTTTTGGATAGGCATGCTTCATCCTAGTCTTCATCGTCGCTTACCATCAGGTGAGATTGAGGACAAATGCCTAAACCAATATATTGTAAAAAAGAAAAAGGAAGGCAGCTTGATCTGTTGACAGGGTTTGCCCCTTAAACTCACGAAATGTTGATTTTGAAGTAGATGCTACTTCAGTCAAACTTTGGGAAGTATAGTTTTTGGATCGGAAAGTTCTTCCAGCTTAAAAGTCTACCTCCCAAAAGGAAGCTGCGGTTGATCCATTAACAAACAAACACTAAGGTAGTAAAGTATAATGACCACCCTAAGTGGAGATGAAAGTTGGATAAAAGATGTCAAAGCGACGGTAACCATCTTTAAGAAGTTTTATTAAAGACATAAATGGCTATCAATATCAGCCTAGACGAGACCGTGGACCATGCCGGCTTCTGAACTCCCAGGCAAAAACGGTACACTTGAGTCAATGAATATTGCAACTTCAGGGGCTTCTATCTCGTACATAATCGCGATGCCAGTCCGATATACTTGCATTGCACCCTTGCAGCTGCACCCAAAATAGCAAAATGGAAAAAAAATGGTGAAAGGTAGGAACGAATGAAAAAGGTACAGGAATAAAATTACTGACAGACTCCTCGCGCACTGCGGTCTGTAAAATAAAAACTTACAAAATAAATATCTTCATTGCTACAATGTCAGCAGCGGCCGTTAGTTAAACGTTTTCGCTATTGACATTGACGGTAGAATAAACGTACATAATAAATATCAAATGAAATCACAACGTGTTGTTTACATGGATGACACTCTACCAATCAGAAAATATGTTATTAAATGTATGACGGTTATTCAAAACTTTTGAGACAATAGTTTGCGTGACTCAGGCCTCAAGTTTCCTGCAGAGAACGTTGGCGCTACCCACGCCTGTCTTGCCTTTTCTGGACTGTACACGCTTTCGATGCAACGAGCCGGTCTGGACCCATAGAAAGCCGCGTAGGAGGACAAGCTCAGTTATTCCGATTGCAATTTCACTAATAGTCGTAGCGACAGTCTATTCAACATGCAATTAGAATGATCGATTATCGTGAATCGAAAGTTCGCAGTTTAGTCATTCGCACTACTTTTATCAACGGTAAAGAAGATGCGGTTATTCGAACGAGAGAAGACACTCCCACTACAGAGAAACATAAGTTGTAGTAATTAAAATTGATTTTAAATGTCGGCTATCATTTATGTAGTTGATACAAAAACGTAAATTATCGTTTTTAAAGTTGGATGATACCTACTGATGTGATGCCTTATATTTTTAAGAGATATAAAATAAATTAAAGTTTCACATAAATGCTTGTTCCTTTTTTATCATACAATATCATTCATCAACATGTTTAACGCAATAGATTATTATCTTCATCGCCAGTTTAAAACCCGATTAATGAAATTAGGTGAGCGATTATTTTGCTAGTGTCGTTTTAAAGTCAACGACAGTGCGTGTACAAGTGCGCGCTACTTTTACCGACCGGTAAATGATTCATTGAATGGATGTCAACAAGATTGACTTTTTATCCCATTCGATAGACGTATTGTGTGTAAATGATAACACTCCAGTTTGACGCTCGTGTCGTGTTGTTGAATGAGCCAAAAAAAGAAGCCAAAGCAACAGATTTGATTAAACCGTGACCCGATGACTTGCGTCCCGTTTAATCAAAGAAAACAACTCGACGAACTTTTGCCTTTTCGTGTTTATTGCGGACGGATGCCAGTGTGCTTATTCCATAAGTCTTGTCGTACTACTTAGTTCAGAATCTGAATAATGTAGGGTACAAATGAAAGCCGTTTCAATTAGTTACAGCTGTTTTGTTCAGAAGTTCGAGACAATAGATTGAACATCTAGGTACAGTCTGTTTATTTGTGCCATTGCATATGGGTCTAGCGGTCTTTAGATGATGGTGCTACAGTTATATCAGACCGAAATCAGATTGCTTTCATATGGCTCGTTCTAAGCTCTATGCATAAACATAAAGCAAACCAAACCCTTATTCCATATGAAACTCATGCAAACTTAAAAAACGACGAATGTTTGGACTATTATTTTCATGTATATTTAAACTAGTTTTACACCCGACATTTCACAACTTGCACTACGTGCTATAAACAAAACGAAGATGTCATAATTTAAAACATTCGTCGAGTTTTCAGAGCTGGTTTTCTCAATCAGTCTCGTTATCTTGTCTCGACTGTCATAAAACGGTCCTGTCTTTAGTTTCTTCCTTATTGAAGTTGTAAGAATGCGGAAAGCGATATTCGATGTTCCTTTTAGGGTCCGCATTAAAAACATGGAGATTACATACATAAGAAAATACAATCATGGCTGTGTCCCACAAATGTAGTGTGTCCCACAGATGTATGGACGTAGGCAAAGTCTATGCGGACCTCCATTTGCTAAGATCATAAAAGATATCTTTCGCTTCTCTCATCAATCTTTTAATAAATACCCTTGGGTATTTCCGATATGAAGAGTAAAACTACAGAATAACCCCGCCAGTATACAATATTTCATTCTTTTAATCAAGACGGAATGCTCACCATATCGCCTCATCTCTAAATTTCCGTTAATTTGTAGAAATGTCTTTGTTCCTGGGCCGGACAATGGTCAACATTTACGTAGACGTAATGCTGCAGATTCCTCCACTGTCATCAGGTCCCTTGGAGATTGAAGAGCAACGCCGTATTAAACTTTAATGGGGCCTTTGGACACACAAGAATTTGGGGCGCTTTTGGAAAGTAAAGAAAGCGAATTATTCTAACAATTTTCTACTGACATTTATTTATTATAGGTAATAAAACCGTAAAAAAATACACAGAAAGCTTATGAAGAATTTCGTTTACTTTATTTTCAGCTGTAATTTTATTTGTAATAAAAGTGTAATCTGCACACCAAACATGTTTTGAGAATTAAAGTGAGAGTAATTGTGGGTCCTTCGGGGCTTCGTGAGGAAACGGGCTCCCTGTGCATTATTAAAAACGAATTGTCACGGGTATTCTCTCAGACAGCATAGGTTGGAAGAGTTTTATAACTAGGATCTACAATACATCTACCTATATAAACATTTTTAAAACCAATGTGAGATAAATTCATTATATTTTAAACGGGTTTAATCAAGTTGTACCACTTGCCGCTTTTGTGAGTGATCTCACAACTTTTCTTTGAAAAATACTTTTGCGAATTTTGTGAGACTGGCGTTTATAATCTGCGTTTTGAAGGGATATATTAAAAGGTTTTGAATATTCTGGACCTCTAAAATCTGTGATTTTGTGTTCCTTTCCATTCTAGACACATAACACAATACTAATAGAAATCACATCTTTGCTGTTAACAGAGTTAATTTAGATGTTTTATACGTAAGGTACCTCAGGGAGAGATACAGCCGACCAAATTCTTTACAAGCCAGATCATACCTACTTTGATTAAAAACTGCTTATAAACTACAAAATTAATGCACGCGCAACTTACCTTCCCGTATTAATTAATTTAATAATGATGCAACGCAATGTTTTAACTGTTACACAAACAACACATTGGTACGAATAGAATCAAAAACACAGCCCAACCAAGCGCGAAGAAAACTCTCACCGAAGGTTCCCTCTGGTTCCCTCAGTATTCTTAAGTTACGAATCCAAACGGCCCATTAGGCGGGCACTTGGGAAATTCCATTACCCTGTTTGATTATATTGTATTTACCTACGGCACTTGAAGATCGCCTGTTCGGGTCTCCCGTACTTTAATCAGCATCCCTCCGCGAGTTGGGTGTGTCTCGGAGCTATTAGTGTCCATTTAATATCGGATTAAATTGGGCGTGAAATTTAAATTAAACCGAATCGATCGTACCAGATTTAGTAATGGAGAGTTTGGAAACGATAATAGGGTGACACTTTTAACGAAGTTAGCCCGAGAAAGACGTGGAAAGAATGTGTAAGGGCAGATATGAAGGACTGCAAATATGGTGAATGACAGAAAGAAATGGAAACAGACCCCAAACAGAAAAGTGGCGAGGAGAATGATCGTCATCATCATCCGAGCGTATTCCCGGTTGCATCCTCAGAGCCCAGGATCCACTTACCGATGGAGGATGATAGGAGAATTATGATGACTTTTAATGAAGTTGAAAAAGGATCTTAAACGTGGAAATTAGCAGTTCGCCTAGAATAGTGAATTCGCAACCTCAATGAAGGGATTGCCGAGAAGCACTAGACCGAGTTTGTTCATAAATGTCCTTTCTTAAAGATTATATTAATCTCAAAGGCTCGCCTACCGATTTTCTGAAGATCAACTCAAAGATAGGTTAGTACAAGAGTTATCGTTCACCATCGAATGTAGTCGAACAAACAAACTATGCCCGGACGGACAAACAAGACAAACAAACATATTATCTTACTTAGTAGACTCGGAAAATTCAGAATCACTGTATCGCTTACGGGGTAGACACAGTCTCGGACCAAATGATTCAAAGGGCACGTCTCGCCACGTTCAGTGTGTAGGTGGAAAGATAATCAAATAAATCTACGGGCGATGCAGTAAGATACCCTTATCTTACTGCATCGCCCGTAGATTTACAAGATGGGTATAGCGTATTGAAAAATGTGACAAGTTTTGATACTTTTGACGAATTTTATTTGTACTTACCACTCGAACTATCATCGGTAAAGCAGTTCGATAGCATCTTACCAAAGTAAGATAACTTATTTATTAAATTAAGACAGTTGACAGTTTGAACAATCCAAATTTTGTGTGACGATGTTCGAGCCAGGGTGATAACGGCTTATATGTTTTAGGTATATGAAACTTGTCTCACTGTCAAATTGATCTCTTTTGCTCCCGTGAGAGTGACATTTATCGTATTATCTGCCGTACTCGGCTAAATTGGTCTTTATATGCAGTAAAAAAATCTAGGTCTATGGCATTGCCCATTGACACGACTCCTCATTTGTCCATTTTGATTTTAGACATAGGGAAACTTCCCTAAATGAATTTGCCAACCTTCGTAGGGCAATTGGGCGGACTCGTTTAATTAAACGCTTGATTAAACCTAAACAATAGCGAATGCAGGACTAAATCATCATTTAGATGTAGCGACCAGCATGGCGAAACTAAACGGTCGTCTAATTTGTGGTACTGGTCAGTTTCTAGACAGAATGGCCTAGAATATTTACTTATGGAAAAAAAGTTAGTTGAGTCGAAATAGTTTCGGTTCTTTCCAACAACTCAAATCAGATACTTTTTTCTAAACGTCAAAACAAACATTTTATATCGGATTTGTATACCGTCATAGTTTCTTGGAGTCAAATAGCGTTTTTAATATCGTTTTTCTGCAATAATAATAAGTCTAAAATCATATTGATAATGAAAGTGACATTATTTTGTTACGTTTTATATTTTTAACAGATTATTATTTTTGACTAGAAAAATACCCAATAACTTATAATAAACTTGACCAGTGTTTGGCCACGTCGATTGCCTGTTATTCCCTCGTTAAGTTCTTGCATTTTTTAAAATCTTATTCCATAAAAATCCATTTAAAAAAGGATGGTCGAGCCTAACACAAGGGATAAGTGGAAGAAGATGGGAGAGACCTTTGCCCAACAATATGACAAATTAGGTTAATGTAATGAAATGAAAATACCATAGGGTTTCTGGAGAATATCGGATCCACTCCGTCTCATTCTGTGAATGTGGTGTGAGGTATCTTAGCACAAACATCTCTTGCATCAACTGCATTCCCAAGGAGGGTATGATCTGGGGCGGAGGTCTGAGAAAGACTTCGCAGAAATACATTCCCAAGGGTTAAAGGCCGGTCGTAAATCACAGGAAAATATTAGGTTGGGGAAAAAGTCTTTTCGCATATAGTATGGATGAACTTGTAATAAAACCACTTTGGCTATACTATTTGTACCTGGCTGGTTTTGGTATCATTTAAAGTTTAAATTTTAAAGAAGATAATTCCAAATTCAAATTAGGAAAATGCGTGATTTTCATTTGTTTTTCTTACCGTCAAGATGAGTGAATCTAATGAAGAAATTAGATACATTTTAAAATTTTACTACCAAGAAGGTAAAAATGCAACGCAAGCCGCGAAAAAAATTTGCGATGTTTATGGACCTAGTGCATTGTCTGTGAGAGTAGCACAAAGGTTTAAGCGTTTTCAATCCGGAAATTTTGATGTCAAAGATGCACGTCGCTCTGGTCGCCCTGTTACGGATAAAATGGATGCTATTTTTGATAAAGTGGAGCAAGATCGGCATATCAGTAGTTAAGACGTAGCTGAAGAACTGGGAATTGACCACAAAACAGTTTTCGCGCATTTGTAAAAAAATGGGTACACAAAAAAGCTCGATATTTGGGTACCTCACGAGCTCTCTGAAAGAAACCTAATGAACCGTGTACTCATTTGTGATTCTTTATTACGACGTTTGTGAAGCATTTTTGAAGAAATTGATAACTGGTGATGAAAAGTGGATCACGTACGACAAGAACGTGCGAAAAAGGTCATGGTCAAAGGCCGGTCAGGCTTCACAGACTGTGGCGAAACCCAAGTTAACTCGCAACAAGGTGATGCTGTGTGTGTGGTGGGATTGGAAGAGCATTATTCATTATGAGCTGTTACCACCAGGCAGGACCATCGATTCAGAAACTCTACTGCGAACAACTGATAAGATTAAAGCAAGAAGTTGAGAGAAAGCGACCGGAATTAATCAACAGAAGGGGTGTGGTTTTTCATCATGATAACGCTAGACCTCACACATCTTTAACCACTCAGCATAAATTAAGAGAGTTTGGCTGGGAGGTGTTAATGCATCCGTCGTATAGTCCTGACCTGGCACCTTCAGATTTCCACCTGTCTCGGCTCTTAGAATTCTTTAGGCAGTGTCAGGTTAACATCACGAGAGGACTGCCAAAACTACTTGACGCAGTTTTTTGATCAGAAGCCCCAAAATTTCTATAGCAATGGGATCATGTCCCTACCTATAAGATGGCAAAAAGTTATCGAACAAAATGGCACCTACATACTTTAATTAAATGTAAATAAACTATATTAAAAAATGTTTTGAATTTTCATATAAAATGCGAAAAAACTTTTTTCCCAACCTATTAGTTTTAATTCCTTCGGCGTTTTATTCTCTACTTCGCACGGTCTTCGACATTAGGTTATCTTATCATTGACATTTGTAAGCTCTGTGAACTCACACAAATACAAAGCTGAGCTTATGCCTCGAGGACTGTACCTATCTTTGAAATGCCGTAAAGCGCATCTCGGGCCCCAAAGAAGCGTAGCTATAGATGCAACCGAGAACGCGTCAAGATAAGGACAACTTAAGAGTAATACGGGAATTATTAAAAAAGAAGTAAAAGTTATAATGATATAATGTAAACAAAACTTTTTGTTGAAGTTTACAAAACTCCAACATTCCATTAGCTAAACCATAAACAGTGGCGTAGATAATCCTCTATAAAAGGCGATGTTAGTTCAAAAATAGAACAGCGAGCTGGTGGGATTTGCGAATGCATGAGTCACCCGTGGCGGTTGCAGTGACCGACCTTCAAGATGAGAGTTCAACCGTTTACGATGACACACGCGAGAAATTTTACCGGCCGTTATTTAAAATTGGAACTTGTTTAACGGTCGTCTTGATGAATTCGCGGCATTTTAAATTGTGTGGGAGACTTAGTAGGCAGGTAAAGCAGAATACATTTTAACCGACTTCAAAAAAGGTTATCAATTTGAATGTATATACATTTTTTATGTACGTTCCCCGATTACCTACCTAAGACGCCTGGCAAAACTTGATAATTACTTTTTTGTTTCAGAGGATATTTTAGCATACTTGCGAGGTGGTCTCATATAAATTTGATAAAAATTAGTTGTGTAGTTTGGCGTCGTAGTCGGTTTTTAGTTTTGAAAAAAATATGTTGTCTAGGTAACTCTACAACTTTTTGAAAGTAAGTACGTAGGTATATGGGCAGTGGCACTTCTTCGTGGGAAGAATCCAACTAACTCAAAGGGAGGAAAACGAAGTGATGTGGTTCAGGATGAGTTATGAGTATAAATCTAAACTGCTACTGGTCAAAACTAGGAAAGTTCGGATCTCCAAATAGGTATTGCCATGGCCAACATACAACATATAACCAAAATGGCCAATGGCCAGAATATCTAAAATGATATAAAACTATGACCTTAAAAGGTAAAAATCATATGGCATGTTATAATGATTTGAAAGTAGGTAGAAACACACCAATAGTTTAAAGCTACAGAAAATAGATATTATAACAGAAAATACATATGAAGGAGGTAGGTATGTAAATTAAATAAAAATAATTACACCACTACAATGGGGATACGACAAATGAATTATACGGTAAAAACTATATAATTTGGCTTGGTTCAAATAGTTCAAAACAACTTTTATACTTTGAGCATAGGAATAAAAATAAAATTATGCCATGAATAAGACATTGGAGTTGCAGCGTACCTAATTTCAATAAAATAGTACTTACATTTAGTTTCGATCTCCATGGCTGGATCACAAACTCCGGGAAGCCGCAAGTGCAACAAGTTAGAACAAAGAACTTGGTTGGATTGGAATGGAAGTTTTGTAACTCGCGTCGACTTCTGTTGCAAGCGAACGACTAAATAACTATTTTATTTTCACTGTCCACGTCGGGTGGGTCAGTTAATCCGATTCAAATTAAACGAAAATAAACGGTACGGTTACAAAGACAAACAAAGTAAACTGAATTGAAGCGCAACGACTGTTTGTTTTCTTGTCAAGTTGTATTTTGACAAGATAGATGAACGCTGCGTCCTGATTCGTCGAAGTCAAACTTCCCGCTCTTCGTTTGAAAATATCGACCAATGATCTAGATTGTTGGTGGCATGTTGGTGGGTTCAGAAAAGGTGCGTATTGTTTGATAGAATAACATTTGATATATTTACATTTCAATAACATTCATATGATATAATATTCAATGGACATAATCGTTAAATATATATTTTTTTAAAAGCTATAATATTTATTTAACTTTCTTTTAAAAACATAAAATCATTTAAATAATGTTTATACAAACTAAATATCACCTGCTGTTATACAACTTGTGCAGTATACACGTCAAAAAGAATACCATTCTAAAAGTATAGTGTTTAAGAGACATACCAATTAAAACGTATGCCTATCAAAAACATTATTGTTGAGAAGATATATAACTGCAAAAATATACCATCTAAAAAGTATAGACAAGAAAATACTGAAATTATTCAATTCACGCAATCTCATAACATATTTTAATTTTCTTGTCAAAATTCAAGGTATATAATTATAAAAAGCCCAAAGTGCATAATTTAAACAAAGAAGTAGATGATATCCAGTAAGATTTAGATTTATTTATTATTATTTGTTAATTCTAAACATCATTTTAAATGTATACGACATGTTTTTAAGATTGAATAATTATTAATCGTGTAATAACACGATTTTATAGATTTTAAATTTATGTTTTACGATATATATATTAGTTGATGATTATAAGTACCATGATCTTCATCAGTAAAAAAAAATCTAAGTCTATAATCTTTATGGATTATACCAAAGCTTTAGAATATACGTAGTGTAGATTTGCTACTGAGCGGCCGGAGGTAAGAGAAAGACATATTAATGATACTAGGTATATTTTTTTCATGGTCGGGTTATAGGCACACTTACAACTATGCTTGGGCCGGAACTGCGCCTATCGTCACGAAGCTTCGTGCTATTACACGCAAATGTGACCGGCCGTTATCAGGTATCGTCCCGAATATTCGGAATTCGTGTTAGTTATCGCGTGGGTGGCGATACATCAAAGGATTTATGCACGCTAACAATTCGCATTGCGTGTTCGCACTTGCGTTCTTTATTTTGACGTTTGTTTTCAACTTGTTCGGACGCGTGCTAAGCGACGATGCCACGGTTGTTAATGCGTAAAAATGGAGTGGAACGATAAAATAGTGTTAAAATTTTTAGCTTTTTCTTCCTACGTTTCTTTTTAGGTTTCAATAAATGCATTATGTAATTATTAGCACACATGTCAAAGAAAAGAAAGTCGTCGTCCATATTTAAAACACGTAGAATTCTTGGATTATTGCCAGATAGTTCGTGAAAAATAACGAAGCCGCTAGTGTGACCAGCGCTTTATCGCGATAACTTTTTAGTGTACAAAACGTACGAAGATTCGCCGCGAATTGCTTCGGGACGATAGGCACAAGTGCGGCCGAAGCATTAATGCAATGTGAAGTGTGCCTATAACCCGACCATGAAAAAATGATTGGTCGGTGATAGAGACAAAACAAGGCACTCTTTTCTTTTTCTTCTTGGATTATACCGACCAAAATTATAACTAACGTTGGCGTTGGTATTTATAGTTTAAAAACATTTGTTAATCTTATATTACTTAACCGTTCAGAAACTGTGATAAGTATTTTCATCCGAATTCATCCGATTGATGAAGGAGGAAAATGTTTCTTAGTTTTATTGTATAAAATATTTAAAACTATTTAAAAATATATATGGGCGTAGAGGGAGAGAAAATATTAATTAACCAACCCCCTTTTTTTGGATGGTGGTAGATAGTGGTAGCCACGAGCTTTAGATCAGTTTGGAAATCCATTTCCAACATGAATTATTATGATTTTTAAGATTTATAATATAACAAAAAAAAAACTATTATTAGAAGCACTACTTGACTTCAAAAAAGCATAGCGTCACACTTTTGTATTTCATACAAATCCCTTATAAAATGTTTGGAGTTTTTGTCGTTTAGACAAAAGTATATTTGACTTGTTGTCATCTAGCCATAGCGGATTTCTTCATGCTGGTCTGGGAAAAAACTTGAAACAGTTAGAACGTGCTAACTGCTTCTCTTTTCGCACAGAAGTGCCATTTCTGAAACGCGGAGTCACCTAAACGAATGGTTTTTGTAACGAAAAACCATTCGTTTAGGTGACTCCGCGTTTCAGAAATGGCACTTCAGATCGTAAAACCCGATCGAGGGAATAAAAGAAAATGCGAATCAATAGGCTAACACCCGTCACTATTTTGATTCTATTTTCCGTATTTTCGTCCATCAGCACTCTAAATGTGGTCGTTGACTCAAATGCTTTGTTCAAATTCAAATTCAAATATATCTTTATTATCATAGGATATTTATAATATCTCTTAATAATCGTCACTTTGTTTTATTGCACAATTAATTATTGTTGACGTCAAAAAGTTACTTAGAGCTAAGTTTACTGCCGCCTCCAAAGCGCTAGTGCAGAAGAAGCGGTAACAAACTGCACTGCAGCATTTTCTCCAAGAACGTCAACTCACAATGAAATTAATATTTATAGTTGATATTTGGACAGAGTATACATTGTTTGTTGTCATAATTTAAATTAATTTTTTAATGTCGAAATTTTGAAATAATGTCAAATCAAGTTGTAAATTCAGTATGTACTTAATGTACCAGATTATGACCATTTCTGAGTGTACAAACCTTTAAGAGGGACCCGCGCCAAGCTCAAGCCAGACTTTGTTGTCTTTAAGATAGTCATCGGTCCTATAATAAGCCTTCTCACACAGTACCTTCTTTACATAAGCTTTAAACTTTTTGTCAGGCATATCAAGGACCGATTGTGGCAGTTTATTATAAAAAAGTATACCGTTCCCCATAAACGTTTTACTAACTGTTTTGAGCCTATAATACGGGGCAACTAAGTCACTCTTATTGCGTAAGTTTCTGACGGTAAAATCGCTTACTTTATTGTATGAGGAAATATTTTTCCTTACATACAGTATGTTTTCAAATATATACTGTGATGGTAAGGTTAGTATACCTATTTCCTTGAATAATTCTCTGAGTGAGTCTCTAGATCCTAAGCCGTAGATAGCTCGAATTGCCCTTTTTTGTAAAATGAAAATAGTCTGAATATCGGCTGCACTCCCCCATAGCAGTATGCCGTATGACATTAAACTATGAAAGTAACTAAAGTACACAAGTCTAGCAGTTGCTACATCTGTCAATTGTCTAATTCTCCTAACAGCATAAGCCGCAGAGCTAAGTTTATTTGAAAGTTTTGATATATGAGCGCCCCACTGAAGTTTCGAGTCGATCGTAATTCCTAAGAAGGTAGTACTTTCAATAAGATCAAGTTTTTCGCCATCTATCAGTATGTCGACGCAAGCTTGCCTCACATTGGGAAGAGAAAATCGAATGATTTGGGTCTTTTTCGCATTTAACATGAGGTTATTGGCAGTAAACCAATCAGAAATAGAAGACAAGGTGCTGTTCACCGCGCTAGCATCCGTGCTATGACGGCCAATTTTGAATATTAGCGAGGTGTCATCAGCAAACAGCACTATGCCTGCCTGTTTCTGTCTTTGTCTGCCCAATAGGAATAAAGACGGACGCCAGTGATTTTGATAGCCAACAAGCATACGATCGCATCGTTGGCAGGTCTGTGTCACTCCTACTAGGTATCAAAAAATACCTACATTATTACTATGCGCGCGGCGACCACTGCGAAACTTCGAAGAGGAAAATTCAGTTACATGAATCGTTTGTCCAGAGTAATAAGAATGAAATTGGCTTGGAATGCATGTCTCGGTATCTAAACGAAGAGGTGAGGACTTCTGATGTGAGCTAAATTAAACCATAGCGCTAACCACATTGAGTAGATATTTCTTTAAATTTTTTTTCTAAGTAAGACTTCTGTACGTGAGTACTAGTACTTATTCTGTGCCGTTGGTTACTACGTGGGTTGGGCTACATGACTACATATATATATCAGCAGTTCAGCACGGGGCAGAACTTTATATGCTGTTATCCTTTTCTGCCGCTCAGAACCGTCATTCGCTAGAGCGAGAGGGAAAGCCGCGGCATCGTCCAAAGAATAATAACCCATAGGAGTCGCCGATGCTTATAAGTTCCGTCGTTTTCTCTCGCTCTAGCGAACGATGGTTCTGAGCGACAGAATAAGATAGAAGCATAGATAAATGCTGCTTCGTGCTGCCAGGCCAGGTATAGTCTAACGTTATTTTACTAACAGGTATTCATGCAACTGAAAATTATAAAATAAAAAATGTACAGACTGACTTAAATAATTTAATAAATTAACAACAAATTGAGGTTTACGTAACAGATTTTTATGTTTCAAAAATAATACAATTAATTATTTACACAAAAAGTAAATAAACTAATACTTATGGATAACATAAATATATGATTTAACCGAATCATGTGGTTCTAAAATATGAAATGCTTATGTTGGTATAATCTGGTCCTTTAGGAGTATTAGGACAATACTTCTTAACTCAATCCAATAAAGTCTAAAATGCAATGCATATTGGTTGCTCATAAAGGGCACACCGGCCGAAATCCAAAAGTTAGATGTCTATAATATCGAATTATAAAAAATTACGACGGTATTATTCGTTGTCTCACATGGAGATTGTATTACCTTAAGTACAGTCAACGACAGAAGTAGCTACATAACGAAATTAATAATAAAATCAGTGATGAAAAAAATTCGCCACGAATGCGATTTTTCCGAGCATTGTAATGCTATTTTAATCAATATTTGTAGCTAAATAAATTATTTTTCTTTACAGCCTGTATCAGTCCACTGCTGGATTGAATCAATGAAAGAAAAACTCTTTATTCGCTCTTTGAGCATTTCGAGAGACGCTTCTTAAGTGCTCTTTCCTACGTCTTTAGTCGCCTCTTACGACACTCGTGGGAGAGGAAAGATGGTTGACAAATCGTATCTGTTCTATAATCACATACCACACGTTTCACAAAATGCTTTTCTACGACCTTTAGTCGCCTCTCGACACCCGTGGGAGAGGAAAGGTGGTTGACAAATCGAATTCTGTTCTATCATCACCACACGTTTCACAAAGTGCTTTCTTACGACCTTTAGTCGCCTCTTACGACACCCGTGGGAGAGGAAAGGTGGTTTAAAAATCGTATTCTGTTCTATCATCAGTCCGCATCAAATCCGCATTCTGTTGATGACTGTTCTTAGAATACAACACCATATTATTTATTTTAACTTCAGCAGAACAATAATAATTACAAAATGGACGACAACACGTCCTTTAAAATAAGTCAGATCTAAGTATTTTTTTCCTCCATTCAAAAGACAGGCTTAATTCATACTGAAGTGGCAGCGGCCAGCAGCGAATAATATCAAAACATATTCACCTTTATTTCGGTCTACGAAATACTATACGTATAGCTTGAGAAAGACCTGCAAAATTATAAATGATGTCACCGTTTCCTTTCAAATAGTTTTATTTTATTTCAAATGGACCTCTAAAAATTCATGTAGAATGAATTACAATGAATACCTTACCCTTAGAATGAATTGAGCCTCTTTTGGAATGTGAGGAAAATAATGTCTATTTTCACAATTTGTAAACTACAAAGCAATTTGCAATTAAATGCACATGTCTTTCTGATCATAACGTAGTTACGTACGGCACCTTTGGAGAATATTGTTACTATAGTCAGCAAGTAAGTTAGAAGACTTGAAACGATCGCGCCACCAAACGCTTTTTTGGGTTCCGTACCCAAAGGGTATAAACGGGACCTGTCTGTCTGTCACCAGGCTGTATCTCATGAACTGTGATAGTTAGACAGTTGAAATTTTCACAGATGATGTTACGGGACGTGTTACATTAAGGGGCTACCTGAATTTTCGGGGGTCCAGTGCTGCCCCCATTTGAAATAAATCTATCGAAAAGAAACGGAAATTTCATTCAAAATTTTGTCTTGATCAGACCCTAGATAACCCTTCAAACTATTTTATGAACTACTATTTGCAGATTAAAGTGAGAATATGAAGCTTTTCTACGCACATACGCCTAAAGTGGCCGTTTATCGCAATTGTGCGTAGAAATGCCTCACGTTTTCACTTTAAACTGTAAACAAAAATTCATAAAATAGTTTCAATTGTATCTAGGGTCTGATCAAGACAAAATTTTAATTGATATCTCAGTTTCCTTTCAATAAATTTATTTCAAATGGGGGCAGCACTGGACCCCCGAAAATTCAGGTAGTTCCGATTTTTCGCGAAATGGCGAGGTCCGCTAACTTACTTGTTAACCTCTAATTGTATAATACGGATGTTACCTGGATACAGAAAAATATTATTCTATTTAGTCCGTCAATAAGATTATCCAAAATTAATGAACACATCATTATATGTGACTGAGAAAGAAATATGTATACAATATTTTTTTAACCCTTTCACCGCGAACGTCGGATTTATCCGACAAACATTTTCGTGCCCATTCCGCGAGCGTCGGATATTTCCGACCAAAAACCACTGCTCGTATTTTACATAACTTTTTTGGTTGTAGGTATTTATTTTCGATTCACTATGCCTCGCGCTGGGAGCACGACAACTGATATAAAGTCCCTCGTTGAAAGGATTAATAATCCATCTGATGAGCTAATTAGAAAATTTCAGTCATCATGTAAGTACGAGTATATTTGTAAACAATATCATTGTTACTTGTCACTTTTGTTAAGTTGATTTTACATACAATACGAATACCTACAAATATCAATAAGTGATGTACTTACTAAAATATTTTGGAAGATATCTTATTTGTATAAATATTATATAACGAATAATAACATGCTTCATTATGTTTGATATATACACTTGTAAATGTAGTCTAAAACATTGATTAACATTGTCTAGAAGGTTAATATAAGACTATATTTTTAAGCACTCTAGTATCATCCAAATATACGTATAATGGTATGTCCATATAATTTCGATTATTATAAATATTATACGAGTGGGACAGATAATAAAAACAAAATAAACAATTTTAAGAATAGAACATTTACAAGCGATGTTAAATCTTATTTGTGATGTTGGTTGGAGGTTTCAATAACTAAATACCAGGACGTTCATATATGTATGTTTTAGGATTAGAAAATACTTACTATAAAAAATACAATACTCGGCACGTAAGTTGAACAAAAATGGCAGCCGTCGGCGCATGTTTAATTGGAGATAAAAGTGTTAAAAGAGATTTTTTGGTCTTTCTTCAAGCCGAAACCATTTCTATTTGAAGTTCGTATAGAAATGTTATAGAAATGTAATTCTAAACGGACAAACAACGTACAACAACGACGCCATTTTGTTTAACTTACGTGCTGGGTATTGTATGAATGATTATCGTAGGTAATATGAATGGATATCACCAAAATTACAAATAACTTAAGTAATTCAAATGTTACAATAAAAATATTTAAAATACTAATGGAAAAGATTGAGTATTAGGATTAGGTATTATATATAGACTTAGTTCCCTTCTAAAGAGAGTAAAAATATTTGATAAGCTATACGCGAGTCTCCCAGTAGAGCTGAGGGGACTTTAAACAAGTGATTATTGAAAATACATTTTTTTTTTAAATTTTTGGTATACCTTGTGTCACTCTGACACTAAAGGCGAGTCTAACGACACCTCTAATCACACTTAAAATCCATCAAGCCTTATAGGCTGCACAGCATAAAAAAAATACATACATACAAATGGAACCACCGTTTGTATGTATGTATTTTTTCTTTATCAGTCAGGTAACAAACAAAAAAAATATCATTATTACCAGATGAAGGAAAATACTATCCGTATCTCTTTACATGTGGCAATAAGGAATCTTATTGCTTGTTTAAAATACGTACATCTCCACTCAACTTCTGTCGAGTCTCGCCTTAAGGGCCAATGCTTCGTTAAGTGGCAAATACAGGCGGTAAAACCGTCGTCGTTAATTCGTCAGTTCCTGTGAACCATTCCAAAAATGTTTATCTAGTAAAAATTAAGTCACTATGATCATTCACCAAGAAGTGATGGACAAACTGCGCTTTCTTCTTGTCAATCACCTGCTTGTTGATCCTTGATTGGGGCTCCTGAATCTGATTGGGGTTGTCCCGAAGGAATATCTCCCCAAACAATGTCGACAGCGTCTTGGCATCCAGTCCATTTTCGGCACTGTGCTGCAATGCCTCTTGTAAAAATTCGCACAAGTACAAAAATACATTCTTCCGGAATTCCGGTAACTCCATAACTATTTGCTTGCATTGTAGATAGTTAGCTGATGCCCTCAGACATACTGATTGAAGGTTGTATGGTATGATAGGGTCAGCAGTGCTCTCCAAAAGTAGTAATAGGGCTTCTGCAACTGAGTGTATGCTTCCTGGAATGGTATCCACTGAACCTGTGTCCAGCCAATCCCTGATCTGTAACACTTCAGAATGTAACCCTGGTTGCTCAAACAAATTAGGCTCCTTTAGTCCATGCAGGTAGATGTGGTCAACCAAGAACCAAATCTCTTTTGGAATGGAGTATGTAGACTGGTTGGAAGCACACTGATCTCTCTTATTTTCTAACTCAATCAGTTTGCCTACGGGTACTTCTCTTATAGGCATATTTAAGTTGACTAGCACCTCAATAGAACAACCAAAACAGCTCCTTTGGTATGTACCATAAACCGTAATGAAAATATCTTTGCCTCCATATAAATGCAATACTAAAATGTCATACAATTTGTCAGTGCCAGCATTTATTTTGCATGCTGAAGTCTTATTTATAAGTACTTTTAGCTGAATTTCGCAGGACTCCTCAGCACAAATACATTTTTTATAAGGTTCAACGATCAGCCATTCTTTGCAGAAGCTGGACTCGTCCAGTTTTTTGATGAATTCAAATTCTACAGGAAGCTTGCCAATATTCTTTATAGTGATGGTCCGCACCTGCAGTTCTAAATACCGCACAGTGCCAAAATCTATTTCGGTGACATCAACCTTCACCTGTGGAATGAGTTCATTTTCCATTTTGTCCAATTGTTTAATAACATCCTCATACACTTTCCTGTATTTTTCCTCATTAATAACTTTGACACATGATTTAAATATAGCAGATACTGGCTTGTGATCACTGATATTAAGTGCTGGATGGCTCCGGTAGCCCAGTTGAGTGATGCCTTCTCCTCTCCAAAATATCCTGTCGCACCAGGCCGGAGCTCTGTTCTTCTCACTGGAGTCCCAGTTGTCTGTTCCTGGGTCATATTTATAGGTGGGTTTGAATGTGATGAGCCCTTCCGTGTAGCCTGCAAACACGTGATTGTTCTTATGCTGCTGTTTGAGTTGATCCCATTCAAGAACAGCTGCAAAATTGTTTTCATTGACCATTTTCTTGACAGTGTTAGGATCCAGCTCTGTAATGCGGTAGTTTAAGTCTCCCAACCAAAATATCTGGTCATGGTCCTTTATTGCTTTGGATTGTTGGTTTGGTTGTAAGAACCTAGTCCTGCTACAGATGTCTCTGAAATCCTGGTTCCTCCTTTCAAACTCTTCAACGTGTGCAGCCAAATGCGAGTTTACAAAACACATGGAAGTGTTATGCAGGTCAAACCTGATGGACACTCCTCCTTTGTTGCCCATTTTGCCCATAATCCCTGTCCCCACAGTGTCACACACTATGTTTCTCACATGGGACATGTGTTTCTGCTTGATAAGCACAATAAGCATCATTCCAACCAGTCTTACCTTCTCTACCTTAACATACTTGGCCCTTTTACCCACATAACTGACAACTGTGCTGTACCATTCATCTTCTCTAAATGTCTGATCAAAGAGAAAAGTCTCCTTAGACAAGTCAAGCTCTTGAAAACCAACTGCGTATATGTCTGGTGGTTCTTTGTCAACATTCAGCCAGCCTTCTAGGGGGATTACAGGCGACTTGTCATTCACATTCCAGGTACCACAGAAAACAGTGAAATTCTTAATGAATGTGTAGTCTGTTTCTTTGTCACACATTTTACTCTTGATAAGGCTCTCCCTGATAGCCACGGGGGCGGTGCCTTGTGTGTGTGCGACGCCGCTTCTAGGGACAACCATCTGTGTTATGACATCTTGCTCATTTTTTCCACTGTACTTTTTCAACCAAACAAACTCGGGCTGTGTTGGCATTTTACTCACTGCTTCTATGCCTCGGAATAAATCGTCTACAAAGTTGTCCACGCGTGGAGTCATTTCAATTTCAAACTTAAATTTAGAATTACGGGATTGTAAATTCAGGTACAAGACCGCCTCTGGGTCTGATGGCTTGTTATCGATCTCACATTTGAACGTGTTATCGATGGGTAAAACTACTTCTATAGATAGGTCGGTAAAGGATTTAGGTGGGTGACATGATGTGAATAAACAAAACACTGCCTTCTCGTCTCCATATTCCACGATCGCCAGGAGCCTGTCCTTCTTCACGCTCTCGCAGTGCAGCTTCGCATCGCATAGAAAAGCTGTCACATTTTCACTGGATAGGAATTTTTCCTGGACTACACATTTTATTTCCTCGTGATTCATTATGCTTCATTTATACTAATTATTTACTAATGAATCGATTAACTTTGACATAATTCCGACATCGTAACAAAATACGTAGGTTGTTGTTGACATTTTTGTACACAAATGTCATCAGTCATGTCAAACTACCGAACTGAACATTTCCAAACAAATATTTTCACTTCTCTAAATCTTTGAGTATTTACTACGTTTTGTTATAAAAACGACGGCTTGGAATATTGTAGTAATAAAACGCGCTATTTATTTTTATAATTGTGAATTTTAAATTGATTTAAAATATACAATAATACTAATAGACCTACTTTACTCAAAGATTGATATATTTCTGAACGCTGAAAAATATGGTATAGGTACGACATTGTGTCAAAGTTTTTAAAGTTACCTTTTGATGTATTTTTTTTTAATTCTAAAATTAGTAGTCATTTTCTAGTTAAATTATTTCATACCTTAAAATCAATAAAAAGTAGTTGTAGAAAACATTATTTACTACCTAGTGTGAAATTAGTTGAATGCTTCTTTTTATATTTTACAATGATTGATTATTTATTTATTACATAATTATAAGTTGCTAGCTTACTTCATAAACCTTGCCAGCTGCTGCTGCAAGCTGATTGATTTGTGCAGATGCGATTTGTTTTGTTTATAATATTGTGTAAAATTCTTGAATATTCCAGTGAATTGTGCAGTAGTTCGATAGAGAACTTTAGTTCTCGCATTAAGAATGTCGGGGGTGTCTAATGACTGGCAGTTAGAATGTGTAGAAATGAAGCAGAGAGGGGCCCACCTTTTGCAGTCCGGCCAGTGGTCTGACTGCACATTCCTGGTGGGCGCTGAGCCCCATCAGGTCAGCATCGCTGGCCACAAGCTCATCCTGGCCATGGCATCACCAGTATTTGAAGCTATGTTCTTCGGAGGTATGGCTGAGAGGAATGATCCTATCCCTATCTTAGATGTCCAGCCAGATGCTTTCAAAGCTCTTCTAGAGTAAGTATGACCAGTGTTTGTCTCATATAAGTGGTAAATTATCAAGCTTCAATCACCAAAAATGTAGATTTGATTTTGAATGTAGATTCAATTCATTTCAAATTAAATTTTTTTTTATTTTTCTCCACAATTTCACATTATAATAACATAATTATATCGTCAACATAGGTCATGGTTAGCAGAAGATTGTAGTGACTGCTACCTGAACTAAGCAAATGCTAGTACATAGTCCTCTGTGGCGAAGGTTATGGTTAGTTTGTGATTTTTCTCAGATATATTGTGTATTTTTAAATTATATTTTCAACATAATGGTAAATTTTTTCAGGTACATATACACAGAGAACATAAATATCAGCTCATTTGACAAGGCCTGTGAACTGTGCTATGGGGCTAAGAAGTACATGCTGCCGCACCTGGTCAAAGAGTGCACTAGGTACCTCTGGTCAGACCTGTATCCGAGGAACGCTTGCCGGGCTTACGAGTTTGCCAGGCTTTTTGAGGAGAGTGTGTTAATGGAGAAGTGCATACAGGTATAATACACGTTTCCTCATCAACTTTAAGTATTTAAGTCTTTGGGATTAAACTATTAGTTTGCCTTGAACTGTGAACTCTCAAAACCCATACATCTGTATGGCCTATACAGATTTGGCTCATATACTAACTATAAAATTCTATTGGCTGTATCTGTAGGTTTAAAAACATTATAAAGCTTAGATCAAAAATACTCGAGTTATGATTAAACAACAATACCCACATAAATGCATACAAATGCTGAGTGATGAGTGTAGGTGAAGCAAAAGAGGTTTGTCAGGGTCGTAGCAAGTGGAGGTCAATCATCTCTGCCTACCGCTGTGGGAAACAGGCAGGCGTGATAGTATGTATGTAGGTATACATAAGGCAACATTGTTCATGTCTTAGAATCTGAGATCTGAGGCCTTCAGACACTCATTAAATTATTTAAATTACACAGACAACTACAATTCAACTGAGAAAGCTCCTATGTAAGACAAAATTTAGTTTGTGTCCTTAAAAAAAGAAAAACAGGTAAGATGCTTTTCAGCTGTAAAATATAAGACTTTTTATTTTAGATAATTAGTACAAACACAAAAGAGGTCCTAAACGACAGTAGCTTCGAGGAGGTGGAGCTAAACACAGTGATAACGGTCTTTTCCTTGGACCATCTGAATGTTGACAGCGAGTTAGACTTATTTGATGCTGCTGTGCGGTACGCCAAGGCGCAGGAACGCAGGTCCGCTGACAGAAGCATTAGCCCTTCAGCAGAGAATGGACCACCTTCGGAGAAGAGGTCTAAGAGTCCTGGGCCTTCCACTTCAACGGAAAAGGTAAAACCAAAGATAAAGCTAAAACCTACAAAGCTTGAATGTAAGAATTAATTGTTTTATTCATCAAGTTACTACATGACTCACAGAATTCGGTTCTTTGGTTTGACTGTTCTAGACTGTCAAGGAATAGCAATCCACTGTCGCACATAGTAGAAGGCATCTACCTTTTCTTGCGGGCTGTTATGGTGCACAGAAGTTAGGTAATACTTAATTGAAGTGCCCCATGAGGCTAGCATAGACCTAGTGTACTGAGTCCTCGGTAAAATAATAGATTAAAACAAAAACTACATGACTCATTTTGTTAGTAATACTTATAAACTAGTTATTAGTATAATGTGTAGCGGGAGCGAGGTCATATGCTCCACCGCCACAAAGGGAAGATCTTTCCGCCAGGCATGGTGTTGCGCCTGGCATAGGTTGATGTGTATCGTCGGAAGTTGCATATAAGTGAAGTTGCAGCCAGATCTCTGAGATCGAGATGTAGGATACTGATGGCGCCATCTCGTATGCTTCTTGTGAACTATATTGTCGCTTGTTGCATAATTTTTTTGTAATTGTAGTTACTCGTAGGAGGTCGCCTCACATATAGGGTTCACTTTAAGCAATAAATTTTTATAAAGATTACTCTGCACCTGAATGGTTTTTGCTCGTCCCCTTTTCGATGCACTAAATTATGTTTTTGTTAATAAATAAAAACATAGCTTTACCTATGAAAGTTTAAATGTTACTTTCTTCACAGGTGGTGAACGTGGAAAGCAGCCCTGAAAACAGTCCCGAGGCGCCGCCGGAGCCCTGCAAGGTCGGCGACACTCCTGTGCCTAGACCGTCCACAGAAGACAAAGCTGCCAATAACAATGGTAAATTGTTAACACAATTTGTTACGGGATGCAGTTTCTATGAAGTTACCAACAATGTTGAATTAATATTTAAAACCGGTTAAGTGCGTGTCGGGCCACGCGCAATATAGGGTTCCGTAGTTGCGAATGCCCACTTTGAGTTCACGCCACTATAAACGTCTAAAAACATCTACATTTTATAAGTTGGTCGCTTATAAATTTTTAATTTGTAAACCCTACTTAGCTCTGATAGTTTTCCTTTTAAATTTGTTATATGTTCTACTGCAGTGAATTTTTTCACATGTTCATGTATAACCGTTTAATAGATACATGGGGGGGATACTTGACTCGAACAAAATATAAAACCAAATATTTCAGAAACTGATCCCTAAATCGAAAAATTATATTTACAAGCTCACTATATTTTTGAAAGACCTTTTCAACGATACCCCACACGACGGGTTAGTCAAGAAAAAAAAATGACTCAATTTAGTTGTATGGGAGCTACCCTAACAAAATGTTTTTTTCAATGTTTTTTTTTACCACTTTTTTGCATGATTAATATACATACCTATACCAATTTACAGCTTTCTAGTACTTATAGTCTCTGAGTAAAATCGCGGACAGACAGACAGACAAACAGACAGATTTGGCGAAACTATAAGGGTTCCTTGTAGGTACTGCGGAACCCTAAAAATGACCTTCAATCTAAACTATCTAAACTAAAATTATAAAGAGGAAAGATTTGTTTGTTTGCATCGAACAGGCTCCAAAACTACTGGACCGATTTTAAAAATTCTTTCACCATTGGAAAGCTAATCTATCCCCGAATGAAACATGCTATATATTTTTTTCAAAAAAATTGGGTATCCTTACTTAAACTCAACTCAAAATGTAACAAAACGTGTAAAAACTGACTTAAAAAATTCTCGATGATAGAACAAAATAATGTACTACAACTTTGAAGAAAACATCATTATCTACAAAAAGTGTCGCGACAGCATATGTCTGATTATTGTAATTATTTCACAATAAGTGTTATTTTATTTTAAAACTTTAATTGAAATGCCGCCTTTTGAAAAGGCTTTTTATTTGTACCTTGATATTAATCCCTATCAAAATAAATAACTTTATATTCAAGACTGCTTCAATACCTCTATATAACTTTTTGAATCATTCAATTTGGACATTCCATTCGAAAGATATCACGAGTTTAAAATGTAAGTAAAAAACTCGCGTGGTTGTCGCTCACCCCGCTCGGGTACCGTGATATGATATGCGATGTGATGTAGGTAGGCTCCACAGGGGAACGGGAGGCAAGTCAATTTTTGAATTTTTTTACAAATCCCCGTGCGAATCCGGTTCGGGCCGCTAGTAAGAGATAAATTTATCCTACATTAAATAAAAAATGTTGACTTTGACTTTGACTTTTTATACAGGGTGACTTTTTAACTCATCATCATCATCTGAGCGTATTCTCGGTTGCATCCTCAGCAGTAACGCTTCAGAGCCCGGGGTCCGCTGCCTAACCTCGGAGATTTGACGAGGTTACTGATTTTTACACAGAGCGACTGCCGTCTGACCTCCACAACACAAAGGGCACACCAGGCACCAATCCTTGGATAGTTTGATGATCAAACGCTAGGTGGCGTTCGGGACCCACAGTTTTACGTGCCTTCCGAAACACGGAATCATCTTTCTTTTCAGATAATCAGGTGATTCAAGCTTGCAATATCCTATCCAGACTGGAAACAACTTTTCACAAAGTATGCTTCCCAGTGGGAATCGAATCCATGACCTCCAGGTCACAAGGCGAACGCCTTGACCACTGTACCACGGAGGCAGTCAAGGGTGACTTTTTAACTACCAGCCAAATATTTAGCGCAAGTTCAGTCCATGATTCTGAATAAATCCATGATACTGAATTAATTTCCATAAAAACAGTAACCGAAAAAACGAAAAAGAATATTTTGCTACCCATACAAATCAGCGGTCGGCCAAATAGATTTTGTATGGGAGGGCAAATTCTTTTATCGATTTTTAATAACTTTCTTGCTTTTCGTGTGTGTAAATGGCCAACATTAGTGTCAGATTTTTCAAGCTGCCTAAAGGCATCTGATATATTATAGCTTGATGACTGCCATATAATGATGACAGCCGGGATCAACGGCTTATTTGTGTCTTCCGAAGCACGGAGGAGCTCGAGAAATTTTCATGCTACTTGTGGTCACCAATCCAAGTGCGGACCACGCCCGGTGTCGCTTTACTTGCGAAAGCGTTAGTAATTCGCATAGTAATGAGCTCGGCCACCGAGCTCCTCAATAACTTTCCCCTTAAAATTTTATATTTATTTCCTTTTATTCCAGATGCCAAAGACAAGATGACCATCCGCTGTGCAATAGAACAGATCCGTTTCCTGACGCTCACCCCTCAGCAGTTCGCCGAAGGTCCTGCTAGATCCTCCCTGCTAACAGAGTCGGAAGCGTTCGCAGTCCTCATGAACATACTGTCCAGCAGTTCGGACGTGCCCATGCCGAGAGGGTTCTCAACTTGCAGGGTGCCGAGGAAGCAGCTGATTGGAGGCGGACCTTCTTCAAACGTGAGTTTAATACCGTCAAATATAAAAATATAACCATGGTTCCATACCATTATCAATACATATCTACAATATGTAACAAAAACCCCGTCCGATCCCTGTAGGAGCAACTCAGACCATCAATATGAACAACTTTTCCTATGGGACCAATGCTTGAAACGCGAAAAAAATATCGACATTTTCATACAAAAGTGTTCGGTCGGCCCGGCAATTTGTAAGAAATTTTTCGAGTAACTGCACTGCAGTAACTCGCACTGTTTGCACGTAACTTATGGCTAGTTTACACAGTGCGAGCTAGCGTACGAGTTCGCCTACCGAGTAACTGCACTGCCGTAACTCGCACTGTTTGCACGTAACTTATGGCTACTTTACACAGATTGTCCTGGGTCTTGGATATTTATCTTTATGTATATTTTATACAATATGTAGCAGAAATCCCGTCCGATCCTTGTAGAAGCAACTTTTCTTTTAGTATTATTCTAATATTGACGGTCTGTCAATATTAGAATAATACTAAAAGAAGAATTCGTCAATTTTATACAAATTGCCGGGCCGGTCGAACACTTTTGTACAAAAATGTCGATTTTTTTCGAGTTTCAAGCCTTGGTCCCATAGTAAAAGTTGTTGATATTGACGGTCTGAGTTGCTCCTATAAAGATCGGACAGGGTTTTTGTTACATATTGTATAAAATATAGTAACGTTGAGTTCGTATCCTATACCACAAGTCTCAAACTTACTTTGGGGCTAGCTCTGAGTGATTAGAAAAACAAAAAAAAAATATGTTTGTGTACGAGTAACTTTGTTCATCGTCCCTAGATGCCGACGTTCACGGTGGACACGCCCAGCCCGGTGATGCTGGAGCAGGTGTTCGGCATGGAGGTGTCGCGGCCCGGCAACCCCGCCGCCGGCTCCTCGCACGCCGTGCTCTCCTACCCCCGCCCTACCCGCGTCGAAGGTATTTTTTTTCTCTATTCCAACCACCTTTTCATTGAACTACATCTATTTTTAAACCTATTTACTTTTATTATTAGTTTATTACTAATAGTATAAGTCGGAAAGCGGACCCCGGGCTTCTCAGCGTTGCAGCTGAGGACGCCACTGGGAAAACGCTGTGATGGGAGAAAGAGAGAGAGAGAGAGAGAGAGAATTTTATTATTAATAATAGCTCTGTGAACTGTAGACCTCGCGTGTCACCTCCAATAGTTAATCAGTAGTAAAAAAGTTTTACAGTCAAAAAAGTTGCGTTTCTATAAGGATAACAATAAAGTTTTATGACATTTTTGAAAAAACGTGTAAATAAATAAACAAATAAATATATACGGACAAATTTCATTTATTGAGCTAGCCCCAAAGTAAGTTCGAGACTTGTGTTATCGGATACTAACTCAATGAAACTATATTTTATAACAAATACATATATAGATAAACACCCAAGACCCAGGACAATTTGAAAAAGGCCATTTTCCAACTTGCCCTGACCGGGGATCGAACCCGGAACCTCTTGGCTGAAATATGGTTTTTTAAAGTTTTCAAAAAGGAAAATTTCGAGAAACAGAATCGTTAAAAAAATTATATAATTATCGAACCTACTCAAAAAATTTTACGAGAATCGGTTGAGAAATGCGACCGGCAGGCAAGAACAGACAGACGAACAAAAGCAATTGACAACATTTCAAAAATTTTACATTCATATTTTATATTTTTTCTTTAAAGAACTTCTAAAAAAAGGACATACGTATTTTTTCTTTTTCATTTCTTTTCATTATTTCTTCTAAAATTAAATTGTTTAAAATCTCTCCATTCTAAAAGAGCGTAAGTACAAGAGTTAGGATGTAACGAGTTTACATCTTTGCCATACATTATAATTAAAAAATAAAACTTTTACTGACGTCTATAGAGTTGTGTTTTGTAGCAGTAAGATATCGATTTCGACACAAAAACTTATGTATCGTAAAATAGGGTGACTATGATTAATTTAAAAATTCAAACGCTTCTATCTCAGCTATTTTTGGCATAAAAATATAAATAAATTGACGACTTGGTATGTGGAAAACAAATGGCATAAAAATTACGCTTGTAATACTCGACAAAAAAAATTTGCCCTATCATCTCTGTACTTGAAATGGGGTTCTTGGGTAATCCACGTTTTTTAACGGATTCTCATAGTCGCCCCTTACAGAAATTAAGAACACAAAGAAAAAATGTTTTACTTTTTAAGTTACAGCGTTTTAAAGTTAATTGGGTTAATTTGACTGAAAATAAAAACAAGGGCTCCGGCGTACACGCGTTCAGAAATTTGGAAAATTTAATTAAAAAACCAAAAAAAAAAGCTATCATAAATGTCACCTTGTGTTTTGAAAGTCGCCCCATTTAAGGGTAGCATTTTTCCTTACTTCATTTTTTTATAGTTTTTAAGACCTGGATGTCAATATTATTTTCATTTAACCTGAAATATCAATCATATAAAGGAAATATTAGCATTTCGCCACCAAACTATGTAATCATTTTAATGCATGTGTATTTTTTCCAATGCTAATTCTACTTTACTGAAAGAAATATCGATATTAGATGGTCTTCCTATCGAACTGATACTTCTATGGACAACACTACTATTATCTCTCTCTCTCACTCGTGATGTCAGTTGTCAGATTGACGCACACGTCAATTGACAGCTGACAGCTTGACATAATTTTTTCACTTTTAGATGTTCAAGCAAAGGCGTAACCTGTTAAATGCCTATATCCTTTTACTTTTGAGTTTTTTTCATTTATCTCTAAAAATATAACTTAAAAAAATCTGAAAAAATATTTTACGTGTTCAGAATTGCTAAATCTCGAAATGATTCTCGAATTTTCATACCTTTTAGAAAATGAAATGTTGTCAATTTTTGGCCACTCTAAAAACTGAGAAGATTCGTTCGCTCGGGCAATCAATTAAAAAATAATCACTTCCAGCTCCGTACAGTGGAGTGCGGATGGTGAACAGCGGCATCCTCAATGGCCCGCGCTGCGTGGCCAGCGCCGCCGACCAGCCACTCGCGGAACTCGCGCACTCCATCGGGCAGCCCGTCGGGCAACCGCTGGGCAGACATGCTGCGGATTGCACCAAGCTGTACTGTCAGAGACCGATAGTTCAGCACACGGATTGCTTAAACACGAGTGTGTTGGATTGCTCGGTCACGTTTATGGTGGATAAGAACATTTGCCTGCTTGGAGTTCAAGTAAGTTCGTAGAATAGTTATTAGTTCAATAAATGGAACAATGAATCTGGCAACTATTGGGTAGATGGCTCGAGTTGCGCCATTTGCCCAGTAGCAGCGCCTCTGTCGACCAGTTGCTCGCAGACTTCGCGCACTCAATCGGGCAGCCCGGCGGGCAATCGCTGGGCAGACACGCTGCGGATTGCACCAAGCTGTACTGTCAGAGACCGATAGTTCAGCACACGAATTGCTTAAACACGAGTGTGTTGGATTGCTCGGTCACGTTTATGGTGGATAAGAACATTTGCCTGTTCGGAGTTCAAGTACGTTCGTAGATATACAGGTTCAATAAATCGGGCAAGGGATCGGGCAACTACTGGGCAGATGGCCTGCGTTGCGCCATTGCCTAGTAGCAGTGTCACTGTCGACCAGCCGTTCGCAGAACTCGCGCTCTCTATTGGGCAGCCCGTCGGGCAGATACGCTGCGGATTGCACCAAGCTGTACTGTCAGAGACCGATCGTTCAGCACACGGACGGACTGCTTGAACACAAGTCTATTGAATTGCTCGGTCACGTTTATGGTGTATAAGAATATTTGTCTTCTTGTAGTTATTACACGCCTGTATACCTCTCTTACATAAACATTTCCTCTCACAGGCCTACTGGAAGAGATCTTTTATGAGATAAATAGTGCCTTTGTATAAATTTTCCGTGTACATAAATTGGCAAATAAAATATATAAATACAAACAAACAAACTATGAGGAAGTATTCTGCAGGTGCCGACGCAAGCGCCCAGCGACGGCAGCGCCCTCTGCCTGGGCGGGGCGGCGCTGGGCGCGGCGGGCGCGGCCGGCTACAGCGAGCTGCTGTACGCGCACCTGCTGGACGCGGACGGGGCCAGGCTCACCTACACGCACTACACCAGCCGCGTGCCCTACCGCCACCTGCTGGACATCATGTTCAACCGGCCCGTCTACATACAGCGGAACAAGGTCAGTTCAAGGTCAGGCTCACCTACACGCACTACACCAGCCGCGTGCCCTACCGCCACCTGCTGGACATCATGTTCAACCGGCCCGTCTACATACAGCGGAACAAGGTCAGTTCAAGGTCAGGCTCACGTACACGCACTACACCAGCCGCGTGCCCTACCGCCACCTGCTGGACATCATGTTCAACCGGCCCGTCTACATACAGCGGAACAAGGTCAGTTCAAGGTCAGGCTCACCTACACGCACTACACCAGCCGCGCAGTACCGCCACCTGCTGGACATTATGTTCAACCGGCCCGTCTACATATAGCGGAACAAGGTCACGTCCTAACACGAGTTAGCTCTCAAAATAAACATATTATTGTATGTGGCGATTAATGTAGATATTTTAGTTTCGGACACAGAAAGTATTAGGTTCATTAACTTATTTAATTCATTTAATTTGAGGTATACATTCTTTGAGCCCACTCGAATAACTGAAACATCTGCCAAGTGCATTGATAATATTTTTTGTGATTACCCAGTCATTGATAAAAAAATCTTTGATTGTCTTGGCTCTGACCACCTCGGCCAACAAGTATCACTTGCATCTCCAAAAGATCACACCCCACGACCTATCACTTGCAGGCCTATTACTACCAATCGTAGAGTGCATTTTCGGGAATGTATACAAAATAATTTACCTAGCTTATATTTTATTGCAAACCCTAACGACCATTACAAATATATTTTTAACACGGTGGAAGGAGAGTTTAGCAAAAGCTTCCCACTGAAAACTCTTAAAGCTGATAATAAACCTAAATTTTGTGATTGGGCTACTAAAGGTATTTACACTAGTAGGAGGAAATTATATGAACTACACGGTGAAAAAGATATAATTTTAATGCGGATTTTTTGGCATATGTTAAAAAAATATTTAAAATTGTTCAAAAACATGTGTTTGGCTGCGAAAGCATTACATCTAACGAACAAAATTAAAAATTCTAAAAATAAAGTTAAGACTACATGGTCAATTATAAATAATGAGACAGGAAAAACCAATACTAGGGACTTAACATTCACAATAAAAATTGGAGATAAAACCGCTGAATCGGATATCGAAGTAGCCAATGAATTCAATACTTTTTTGCTAACATTTCCAAAGATATCACCCAGTCATTGCTTTCATGTCCGAACGCCGCCGATGAACTATTGAAAAGTAATTCATCTACGCCCAAAACAACTTTTACCTTTACTAGCATAACTCCATATGACATTGTCTCAGCTTACAAGGCTCTTAATACTAAAAAAACTGAGGACCTATGGGGTATTTCGGTTTCCGTTTTGAGCAGTATCATCGACCTGATTGCTCCTCACTTAACTTTAATATTTAATAAATGTATTTCAGAAGGTGTTTTCCCTGACTTAATGAAAGCGAGTAAAGTAATACCACTGTTTAAACAGGGATCCAAAGATGATCCGAACAATTATAGACCAATTTCAATATTTTTATTAATTACCGGCTGTAAGTAAAATATTTGAAAAAAATTACTTCACTGTCGCCAATATGGATTTACAAAAGGGCGCTCTACCACTGATGCAGCAGCGACCTTAGTTAAAATTATTTACGAAGCCTGGGAGAATCGACAAGAAGTTATTTTATTTATTAGGCATCTTTTGCGATCTGTCGAAAGCATTCGACTGTGTCGATCACATAATATTAAAAAATAAACTAAAATTTTATGGCGTTACTGATTCTGCACTCTCTGTTATTTCATCTTATCTTGATAATAGAACTCAAAGAGTTGAAATCAACAGAGTATCCTCAAATAGTGCACCAGTGAGCATGGGTGTGCCTCAGGATTCAATAAATGGTCCATTTTTTTTTGTTTTATATTAATGACCTCCCCTGTCTTGCAGAAAAGTTGGGTGAAGTAGTATTGTTTGCTGACGATACATCTTTACTTTTTAAGGTTGACAGAAAATGCACAAACTATGACGATGTAAGCAATACTATGTCACAAGTACTTAGTTGGTTTACGACTAATAATATGGCCTTAAACACACAAAAGACTAAGTGCGTTAATTTTTCACTATTGAATAAACCCAATACTCACATACCTTTGAGTCTTAATGGCCAAGTTCTAGAATGGGTACCCAACACCAAATTTCTAGGCATAACTGTAGACTGGAACTTAAAATGGGATAAACATATTGAGGCCACTGCCAAGAAACTTAGTTCGGCAGCATATGCTGTGAGGAGTGTCAGACGGTGTACTAACGTTGAAACTGCTAGGCTAGTATACTTTAGTTATTTTCACAGCATAATGTCATATGGCTTGCTCTTATGGGGTAAAGCGGCTAACGTACATGCTATCTCTGTGCTACAAAAGAGAGCAATTCGGTCGATCTACGGACTAAAATCACGCGATTCCTTAAGAGAATTATTTAAATCTATAAACATTCTTACTGTGACATCTCAATTTATTTACGACAATCTTCTGTTTGTTAAATCTAGGTTAAATAATTTCAAGAAAAATAGTGATGTTCACAGTTATAATACTCGCAACAAAAATCAGCTTCATACGCCTAAATTTCGACTTGCTAAAACTAGAAAGTCACTCTTAGGTCTAGGTATAACATTATTTAATAAACTGCCCGAAGCGATCGTTAACCTACCAATGGCAAAATTTAAAATACATGTTAAACTATACTATCAATGATTATTTAAGAGATAAAAACGCGTGGATACTTCCTAAACATTTTCCATTACACTCCTCACATGAAACATAAAATAGCTGCATTTTCTGTTACCATAATAAGCTTACTGTAAAAACATGTAAATGCTCTGCGATCAATAGGTGACCAACATAATAACTAATATTTTCTCTTGAAAAAGTCTGCGAGTTCGGGTTTTTCATGCTCACTAAAATGTCCAATCCGGTGGTGGCGTCGCTGGTCGGGTCGTTGGATTCCCTCTAATATGGTTGAGTTTAACGATGGCTGATCCGTGCGTCAACTCGTGAACGGGTGCTGCCGGGAGGGACTGGTCAGCTCGGCTTCGCTTTTTTTTGACTACTTAATATTTTTTATTACGCAATTTATGTTTGTTTACTTGTTCGCAAGCATTAAATGTTATAATGTGTCAACATTGTATTATATTATAAGTATTTATTAATTAAAAGACAATAATAATAATAATATGACAAAGCCCTTCTGGCGAGTAGGCGACCAATACTGTGAAAATGAGTTTCTTTCTGTGTTTCTTCTCAGCAGTGATCGTTACGAAGCGCTGGTATTGGTAGCTTTTTTTAAAAATAAATTAAATTTTACTATACTTTACACGTAACATTAATTATACTTATTGACGTGTAAAAGTGCCTGTAAAGGTCTAATTATTGAATAAACATTTGAATCTTTGAATCCTTGTTCAAGGTCACATGCACTACGCACTTTACGTGTGAACATGGTATAATAAAACAAGGTATTTTCTTGCTGATTTAGGGACGTTTTCAATTAGGTAATGAATATGAAATATAAATATTTAGCATTTCGTGTGATTTATCTATTAAAATTTTCAAATTTTAATTAATTTAAATACTTCTTTAATTTATGGTTCATAATTTATTATTAAGTTGCATAAATGCATTTTGCTCACAATGCAAGATCGCCGCCGATTCTAAACAGTATGCAATTTACTGAAACTCTAAAAATCTAAACCTTTTTGGAAACCAAGATTGCGTCTGGAAATTAACTTTTGTTTTAACTTGTTTATGTTTTAAATAAGTATATGAAATATCAATGTTTTACAGGTATACAAAGTGGGCATCGTGTTCAACAAGGTGGGCTGGTACCCGATGGGCACGTGCGCGCACCAAGTGGAGGCCGAGTCCGTATTCTTCAACTTCGGCATCGGGCAGAGCAGCGACTCCGTCCGCGACGGCCTCATCCGGTCCATCATCTTCACGTACTAGCGGCCGGCTGTGGTGCCGATAGTGCTCTCGTAAATATCACGTCTTATCACGTCTTCACTTTAAAGGGGACTCATTAGTGTGTTTAACTACCCTTTATAAAGGATTTATATCATGGATGTGGATAAAGTCTTGTATGCACCTGTCATAATTAGGTATTAAAACACTCATGTGACACTATTATCACACTCGGTTTCGTTTCGTGTTTAATACACCATGTAAATAACCACTAAATTTTATACACCGAGTCCGTTCTTTAACTTCGGAATCGGGCAGACTAGCGACTCCGTCCGCGTCGGGTTCATGCGGATAGTGCTCTCGTAAATATCACGTCTTCACTTTAAAGGAGACGCATTAGCGTGTTTATACTTTATACACGAGTCCGTTCGACTTTGGCATCGGGCAGAGCAGCAACTCCGTCCGCGACGGCCTCATCCGGTCCATCATCTTCACGTACGGCTCTTCACAGCCGGCTGTGGTGCCGATAGTGCTCTCGTTAATATCGCGTCTTTACTTTAAAGGAGACAAAAGGGTGCCATTTTAAAACGCCGAGTCACAAAACGAACGGTTTTTTGTATGGAATAAAACATTCGCTTGGTGACTCGGCGTTTCAAAAATGGCACTTCAGGGCGTTTACACAGGTCGCGGCGCCGTGTGCTTGGATATTTTATTCATTTGTATGACACACGCCTACACCTTGCACACACCGCGTGTGTAAAGGTCAGTGTGATTCGTTACTTCCAACAAATCGGATTTCTCTAAACGTCAAAACAATCATTTTCTGTTTTATAACCAGATATCGGAATCACGGGTGCTATTGCTATCAAAAGTATGGATATGACTATATAATCTATAAATAAAACAATCATAATTATGTGATTTCAGGATATATTTTAATCGAAAAAAATATACTTATCCTGAAATCACATAATTACTCGTATGATTGTTTCATTTACTTAGTACCCAATTAGATTCTCGAGAAATCCCGGAACTTTTAGTCGTATCCATACTTTTGATAGCAATAGCAACCGTGATTTCGATCTCTGTTTATTACTCGTGTTCATTCTAGATTGTAATTTGGATAATTCATCTTGAGTAGAGCCTGGGACGTTACTCCGTGAAATAACCCGACAGTTGTCCGACACTGTCGGCATATTTCAATGGCAACCCAAATTAGACTGTAGCATTTTCGCGTAGCGCTCAATGTACGTTGACACTGAATCGCGGACTTAGCTACGTACGCATTTTAATTAAGTATTTATTTTTAATTAAAATAATTAATTTAAATAAGTATTTAATTAAAATATACACTTTATAAATCAATACCTTCGCAAATTACAAATTATTCTTTTTATAAATTACATAATTTATTTGTAATTTGCAAAGGTATTGATTTATAAAGTGTAGGTTTCAATAAAAAGACATGTCAAGATTGTTTACATTTTTTAAAATACCTAAACAAACGCACTATAAGAGTATATGAAGGAGTCAGTTCAGACAAAAAGGGAAAATGCTCGAGCAATTATCTAACTAAATTGAAAATAATGTATAAACGTTTTAACATGACAAACTGCTAAAATTCCCGCGTTTTGCAGTTTATGCTAATATTTTAAAGTTTATTTTGGAGTATTATAAAAAAATCCTCTCCGCTGTGCTTCTCTTTGTCTGAACTGACTCTTAGAGAATACATACAAAGCTCTAACCTTAACCCTTGGCAGCATAGCTCCCACATAAAATTAAACCTTATACCTTTGACATAAAGTTTAAAACCAATCAAAAACTTAATACCAGCTCCCGTAGCATGGCAACTTTGATAAACCCAGTTAAAGTTTATATCGCGCAATTAACTGGTGCCATTCCGCTCGTTATTATTATGTAGAGCGAGATAGTGATAGATGATAGCGCTCGACAAACGCTGTCGCCGGTGCCATGCTAACGAGGCTGCAATGCGGCTAAGGGTTAACAATCAACCATAGTGCCTGGCCTGTGCCTAACTGTCAATATAAAGCTTCTATATCTTGAATGGGCACCCAAAATCTGTATATTTTAGATCTTTGACTTTTACATGCGAGGTCTTTTAGATCCGCAAGCAGGTGTTATTAATCACTCTCTATCGGTCGTTCTGAGTAATGTCGGTCAATGTGACATAGGACATCATTAAATAACGAAGGTTACGAATCTTAGTTGTTTGTACAGTTATCGATTTGAAGCTGAATTAAAGGTAAAAAGATAGTGTATTTTAAAATGCGCTATCAGAAATATGAAGTTTTTTTTTGTGTGTAACACTTGTGTTTTTTTTTACCTATATCTACCTAATGTATGATATAATACAGTATTGTATAATAGATAATAAAATATGTTTAAATAATTTCGGTGTTTTATTAAAGATTCAGTAATAATCTCACCTCTCTGGACCAAGTCTTAATTTCATGATTTATGAAAGAATGTATGGGTTAATCTTACTTAACGCATGATTAGGCCGAGTCAAGATTAAATTAGACAGTGTCGTTGTATTAAATCCATTCCGTAACATGATGTCATCATGATCATCCCTATATCTGTCTAAATTTGGCATCTCTAAATCTATAATACGTCTGAATACATTAAAAAGTATGGATCTGTGGATGTTTGAGTTTAAGAATATGGAATCGATGCAAAGGTAAAAATCTTAAACCGTAAAAAAAATTTTACGACGAGCAGAGTGAGTACTAAGAAACTACTGTTTGTAAAGTAATTGTATCGCTTTCGTCTACGGTTTGTACGATATTGCGTGCTGTATAGAGACGCCATAAATTTTTTGCATACAAAACGAAGACGAAGATGATACCTACGAATACTTTGACGCAAATATACGTGCTAAGCTTAGACCATCAAAGGTGCTAAGATAGGTAGGTGTATATATTATAAACACGTAAAGTGTTATCTTTGTCGATACTTTTGCTATTCGCTACGAGATGTCACTAAAATTAAATCGAGAATACAATACTTAAATCGATCGATTGTTCAACCCTACATCTGTCAAACAAATGTGAAAGTAGTATGGCAACCCAATTAAATAAACGTCACTTTTGACTTTTGTCATGTTGGAACTATGAGAATTGCTAAAGTTTAGGATGTGAATTATCAATGTTTTTCGCTTAATTAAAACATATTTACCTTATCTTATTTATAAAAACAAACACATGTGGCTTCAGACGTCTTCTAGATAGTGTTTACTGGAACATTCACGAGTGTGGCTTAAGTTGTTTAGATGTTATAAGTGAGAATGGCTCGAAACAGATGCGACGGGCTCCTAGCCCGAGTGGATTTTCCCCTTTACACGTTACAAACGCTGACTAATCGTCATGTCCTGGTCGCCGGAGGTGGGGGAGCCTCTAATACAGGCGTTGCTAATGGTTTTGTGAGTATACCCTCGAGTAATCCCTCAAAAACAATTATTCTGCTGAATGGATTCGCATACGTGTCATTGACAGAAAACCTTGAATAATCCATTTTAAAATCAAGTTATATACTCATGGAAATGTGGACTCTTTGTTTAGAATGTTTGTGTTTTATAATTGTAGGAGATATTCGAAATTTCGCATAATGGGAGGAGGTTTGTGGCCGAAGAGGTGATGCGACATGAAACTGGGCCTAACGTGGTGATGACGTGCTCTGTGCACAACAGCCAGAACCGCACGTACCTGACGGCGGGGCAGGAGAGCCACTGCCAGCTGTACAAGGTTAACATCCGCATGGTGGACCCAGCAGAGATGCGCCGGGGAAGCTTCCGGGCTGAGAATGGGCTAGTTCGGCGCAGGAGGCGGACGGTGTCGGAAAACGATAATATTTCGAGAACAGACAGCAATAGTAATACAACAGAGAAGCGAATATCATTTGAGATACGGCCTACGGACAGTGTACAGACAGATTTTGGGTAAGAAAGACAATAATTTCTCTTTTAACAACATTGCTATTTAGCATTGGTATACAATATACATTTTAAGGATCAATTTAAATTAAAAAAAAAAAAAAAAACCTTCGACAAAGCAAATTATACTCTTGTACTAGAAATTAAACACTAATTAAAATAATATTCCTAGTTGAGCCAGTTATTAAACCTGTTTCTGATGTATATAATTACTGCACATCATCATTGTTTTGTAACATAGTTACGATGCACCTGCTCTAGTTCTGAAAAGAATGCAATATCGAGCATAGCTAATTTGCATTAGTTAATTATTCAGTTGAATGTATTGGAAAGTAAGATGCAAAACCATCATTGAACACTGCTACTAGTTGACTCGTGCAACTAAAACCAAAGCAGCATGAAACACACACAAGTTATTCACACAAAAAACAGTAAATAGCAATATTTAGGGCCTAGACCTCACCAGACCTAGTGCCTAGCCTATTTAATCGGGCGCCACTGTACTGTTTAGGTTAGTAAAACCTAGATTTAGGATCTAGGAGGATAGATGAGATAAAGGAAAGACTAGATATTGGCAAATGAGATAGGTATAATGAACATTACATTAGTTACAAAAATTCACAAGAACACTAGGTACAGATTAGGTAGTCAGGGTCGAGAGTTATAGGCACTAGATCCGTTGAGTAGCCCTTCTAGGTAGAAGGACTACTTAGCTGGAGATGCAGCCGAAGAAAAGGAGAACGAGCGCCGGCCGCCGCGCATTATATATGGGCATGGGCCCCCCCGCTGCACCGAAGAGAGGCGGAGGAGTGCGCAATGTCACAACATCACTTTCTCAGTAACAGAGTGGTTAACAACTGGAACAGACTACCAGAAGAAGTGGTCATTGAGCCTTCCATAAATGCATTTAAAAAAGGCTCAACAAGTGGATAAGGACAAATAAAGTGTCATCAGTAAATTTATGAACTGTAACTTTACCAACTCTCAGCACTGTGTGAAATATACATAGCTGATATGTCCAAGCTGCTCGTCTATAAAAATCAATACAAATAAAAAAACAGTAAAAAAAAATGAGTCAGTACATTCAATATATTTAGAAAAAAAAAATTGGGGCTATGGAGACATAGTAATAGAGTAACAATTTAAAAAAAGTCTTTCTGTTTGTCTGTTTGTATATGCTAATCTCCAGAAATAATTGACAGATACGAATGAAACTTTTTTTTGTTATATAGTATAGTACTAGTGCCAGGGCAACACAAAGGGTATAATTGATTTTGGACAATGGAACATCTGACGCAGGACCGTAATTATATATTATATCCAGCAAAATTATAAGAAATATATAAATGACAGCTCAGCAAAAGTTGTTCATTTTTTTCTTACTGCATTGTATGTGCAATGTCTAGTCAACTAGGTTTGTGGACCTGAATTTGTGTGTGGACACTTGTAGTCCATAGGCAATAAGAATGGGTTCACAACTAGGTTCGGGAACCTAAAACAATGTTTCCGCCAAATATTAACATTCGAGATTTAGGTTTTTTTTAAAGTAACTTTGCAAGACTTCAATCAAATTAAGAAATTGGACCAACTGCTACTGATACATATACTACTATTTTGGGTGTTGCGGCTCTAAGCAAACAGAGGGCCAATTTTAGAATGATGATGGATGAGAAAGTAGAAAAAGGATTAAAAATATCATTGATTAATGATTACATAAGTAAATAAATAAATAATTACTTATGTAAATAAATAAATGAATTATGTAAATGGGACAGGTCTTTAATAGCAAAACTGTCTATTAAATATGACATGTAAACATTGAGTGCTTCCTGATATTTTTTTAGCACATTTCATAATATAGTAGTGTATTGTTTTGACATTTAGTTCTTTTTTTTTCGCCACATGCCTATTCAAGTTTTGCACTACCCCTGTCATTCTCTACATCACCCTTTGGTTGACTGGTAGATAAGGCCTTAGGATAAGTCCGCTATTACACTTGTATTTGTGTAGGAAGTTAAATAAATAAATAAATATCTTATGGGTGTTGTAAATAAAATGAATTTATTATTATGATAATAAATGTTTTGGTTTAATTTCAGAAACGACCCGTTGCAGCGAATAGTGCGGATCAGTCATAACGGCAAGCTCATGGCCACCGGTGGCATGGACACCAAAGTCAGAGTGTGGAGTTTCCCGAAGATGGAGCTGTTGTTTGTGCTAGAGGGACATAGTAAAGAGGTATGTTTATTTAGACATTCTAAACACAGGCTAAAGGACTAAGCACAAACATCTTGTGCTTCAAGTGCATTCCCAAGGAGGATAAGGCATTCACTGCTGGCAATGCATATATGCGGTTTTGTTACTTTCATCCAGTGCTTCGAAGAGACTGTGAATCGGTGAAAATAAAAAATAAAATCCCGCACCTGCCAGCTGAAAGTTCAGAAAAAAGGACCGGCAGTAAATGCTCAATGCGTTAACGAAGAAATCACAAATCTTTATTTGCTAGAATACATTTATATAATATAATAGGTGTTCAGTACAATTATAGTCATTGTATTCAGTCTGCAACCAGACGTAAATACAAAATAACTAATTCATACAATTTAAAAATATCAGTCTATAACAGCTAAATATTCCCATATGCTATAAAAACATTTATCTATTAAGTTGTTATCTCCATTTAATTCTTTTATTTTGTCAAGTAGTTTATTAAATACATTTATTACAATACTCATAAGAATTTTCGTTTTTCGTCGAGCGGCGGCCATTGGTAAAACTAAAGCCGAGTCAGTTTCGGCTATTTCTTCTCTACTTTGCAAGGTCTTTGGCATTCTTTGGGTGACCATTGACATGCATGCATGGAGGAGAAAAAGCAGGAATTCGCATCCTGGCTCCGAAGCAGTAAATGCACTTAGTTAAAGAAAAAGAAGTATCAGTCAGGTTACTAAAATGAGTTATAAACGTTACATCGTGAATCCTCCAGTGTGCAGGTTCTCAAAGTTAAAAAGTTAAAACCTTCTTTACTGGACTGGAATAGTAAATTACTGCAGAGGACGGGAAGTATGGCTTTGCCGGACGAGTAGTTCTCCCGCGTCAAAATATCTTTTTCGTAAACATGCTCGGAAATGTAGGCATTTATTGTATTAAAAAGAGGACAAAGTTAATGTACTATAGATTTAGTTGTTCCTGAAGTAAATAAAGTCACGATTATTGTTATTCTCCTTTTCTACAAGGCGCCCGGTGGGAGTACGCATTACTAGCACTTTCGTAAGCTAAGTGTCTCTTGGCATGTCCGCACTTGGATGGGTGACCACGAGTGGCATAAAAAAAACGACGGTTTCCACTCCGGGAGTGCCGGCAGAAGTGAAAACTTAAATATTAACGTTGTGAATTTCCATGGATGCGCTTGGCAAGCTGTAACATAAACACACGAAGCGCAAGCGCTCTTCGCCGCCTAAACGAAACAGCAGGCGCCTGCATACATTTTCTCCGCGCCGTAGAAAGAGAGGGGGATACTTCCTCTCCTACGCCGCGCCGCGCGTCTTACGAATTTTCGATCAGGTCACGTGTCCTGACGCCCTGACGCTCTGACGCGAGTTTAACATTTTTTACTCATACCAAAAACAGTGTACAACGCCGCTAAAGAAGTAATCACTTCAAAAATTCTCGAGCTCCCCGTGCTTCGGAAGGCACGTTTAGCCGTTGGTCCCGCTGTCATTGTATGGCAGTCATCAAGTGATGTTGGATACTTTTAGACAGCTTGAAAAATTGGTACCAATGTTGGTACCAATTTTTCAAGCTGAAACGACTCACTTACTCACACGAGAAACGAAACTACAAGGGACAAAAGAATGCACGTGTTATTATCTCTGGCGAGAGAATCTGGGTCAAAATATCAAACATGACCTACTTTCATCACCTGTTTATGTAGGTTTTCCATGTTTGGTTCTCATTCATTGACAAAAACCTGTAGAGACACTTGACATAAACGTATAAGTCACGTTTATGTCAACTGTCTCTACAGGTTTTGTGTTTCTACTTACTACCATATGTCTTCACCTGGATTGAAAATGTTTATTATGTATGCTGTTTTCCGCGTTTTGAAAAGTAATACACAACGTGGAAAGGACATACCTGTAATAAATCTTTGACAACCTCCGTGGCGTAGTGGTCACCATGCTAGTCCGTCACCCAGAGGTCCCGGGTTCGATCCCCGGTCAGGGCAAGTTGGAAAATTGCCTTTTTCAAATTTTCCTGGGTCTTGGATGTTTATCTATATATGTATTTGTTATAAAATATGCTATCGTTGAGTTAGTATGCCATAACACAAGTCTCGAACTTACTTTGGGGCTAGCTCAATCAGTGTTATTGGTCCCTATATTTATTTATTTATTTATTAAATCGAACCACGGATTATACTGGCGGGAGGGTCAACTCGGCTTCGCTTTTCTGACTACTTAGTATTATTCTATTACGTAATTTGTTTGTTTACTTGTTCGCAAGCATTACATGTTATAATGCGTCAACATTGTACTATATTATAACCCTCATATTCATAAACATTAACAAACGTTTGCTAAACATATTTTAGTTAAAACATGTTTTGTCCTTTTTCCTCTTTTTAAATATTTGACATTGAAAAAACAGGATAAAACTATTTTTAACTTAAATAGGTTTAGCAAACGTTTATTATTCTTTATGAATATGAGACTTAGTATTTATTACTTAAAAGACAATAATAATAATATGACAAAGCTCTTCTGGCGAGTAGGCGACCAATACTGTGAAAATGAGTTCAGCAGTGGTCGTTACGAAGCGCTGGTATCGGTAGCTTTTTTTAAAAATAAATTAAATTTTAATATACTTTACACGTAACGTAAATTATACTTATTGACGTGTAAAAGTGCCCGTAAAAGTCTAATTACTGAATAAACATTTGAATCTTGAATCTTGACTAGATCACTATAGTGTAATGAAATTAAAATAACAGCCAAAACACAAAAAAAATCGTCATTTCCATACAAAAATGTGCGGTCATTTTCATGGGAGTGTCGAATATTCTTTTGTTTTTTTTTTTTTTGTTATTTTAAATTTTATACTATAGTGATCTAGTATAGCCTGTGGTTCGATTTATTACGGGTATGTCCCTTCCACGTTATATAAAGCCTATGTGACTAGCTGTGTTTAGGTGGTTTTTAGGGTTCCATAGTAAACAAGGAACCCTTATAGTTTCGCCATGTCTGTCTGTCTGTCCGTCCGCGGTTTTACTCAGCGACTATAAGTACTAGAAAGCTGTGATATGGCATTAATATGTATATTAATTATGAGGAAAAAGTGGTAAAATAAAATAGTGAACATAATTTTTTTTTTCTCGATTAACCAAATATGTGGGGTATCGTTAAATAGGTCTTTCAAAAATATTATGAGCTTTTAAACACCGTTTTTCAATTTAGCGATCCGTTTTTGAAATATTTGGTTTTGAAGTGAACATTTTTGTTAGAGTCAAGTGTCCCCCCCATCTATCTGCTAAACGGTTATATATGGACACGTAAAAAATATCACAGCTATAGTATATATAACGAACTTTAAAGGAAAACTATCAGAGCTAAGTAGGGTTTACAAATTAAAAAGTTATAGGCGATCAACTTATAAAATGTACTCGGAAAAATAAAATTTCGTACAAATTTAATAGAAAATTCGTTTTTAGTCGTTTACACTGACATAAACCCGAAGTTGGCATTCGTTAGTACGGAACCCTACACTGCGCGTGGCCCGACACGCACTTGGCCAATAATTTTTAACTATCTTTAATAATATAAACTATTTTTAATAATATGTAACATAAAAAACATGCAATAATTTTTTTCTCTTTATAATATTAGCATAGAGTAAATTGATAAAATAAACATAAGTTGCTGAATTCTCTCAATGATTGAAAATCACGAACTTGGATACTTTAAACACTTTTTATAGTTATTTTAAACACTTTAGACAATATCGTGTGTATTTGTCATTGATATTTACATTATAACCTAAGTGTTATGTGTATCGTGCTCGAATGTTGTATGTAAATACTTTCGGTGTACCTTTTTCAATAAAATAAAATAGCAGAACGGGTTTAAACAAATAATAAATAAATAAATATATAGCGACAAATTACACTGATTGAGCTAGCCCCAAAGTAAGTTCGAGACTTGTGTTATGGGATACTAACTCAACGATAATATACTTTATGACAAATACATATATAGATAAACACTACGGACTAGCATGGTGATCACTACGCCACGGAGGTCGACGGTAAATGTAGGTAATGTTGTATGTATATACTTTTGGTGTACGTGTTTCAATAAAATAAAATAGATTAACAGGTTTAAATATATGTACAGAGAACACTGCGAACAGACATAGCGAATGTCTGTATGGATGAATGGATTTTTTGTTCCACTTTGACGCCAAAACGGCTTATCGGATTGGGATGAAATTTTACTTGTTGATAACTTAATACCAGAAAAAAATGTGAGGTTCCCGTGGGATTGCCAAAAACCCTTTAACGAGTTGCAAATTCAAAACACCTCGACTTTCAACCTAAGAACCACCGCAAGGTCCACAAAGAAACTCGCATTCACGTAAAAAAACCGCATCGAAATGGGTCCGCCCGTTCGTGAGCTACGAAGCCACAGACAGACACACAGACAATCAGACCGACAGACAGACAGACATAAGCGTCAAACTTATAACACCTATCTTTTTTGTCGAAGCTTAAAAAATAAGATTATACGAATTATTGCATTAACACAAATATTTTATTGTTGTAATAAACTAGTTTACTGTATCTGCGTCTAATGCAAGACGTAAGGTCAAGTGGTTTGTGATAAAAAGTAGTCCACACGTCTAGTTTGCCGTAAGCTGGTAGATTAGGAAGGCAAACAAGGGTGATATCTAGGATTGTATAGCTATTTATTAGATATATTTATTTTAAATCTATGACAGTACCCTTACAGTAGAATAGAATAGATAGTCCAGGAGCCACCAATCCTGAAAGCTCCGTGATCACGGATTCTAATATTTTTAATAAAAAATAAAAGTTAACGTAAACACGAACAAGATTTGCTTGGTCGGCGTGGATTTGATTGGCCGGAAATATTTTAATTCAATTATTTATTATTAAATTTCCATATTTTTTTTCCGTGATCACGGATTTTGATCAATCTTATACAGAATTTTGTGTAAATTTAAGTTCAACAAGAAAAAATCCGGCCGACCAATGATTTTTAGCCGGAAAGGTCACGCATACCTATTTGAATGGTGTGATAAGGGGTAAAATTTATCCATTATCACGGAAACCTTTTGTTGTTTTTTTAATTCACGCGTTTTAATGTCACATTTATAATTATCTTGGTATGCGTGCTTACAAACTGCCGAAATTATCGCGCATACCAAATTTTATTGTGTCAGTGAGGATTATACTGTTATAGATTTCACTTACTTGATGACATTTCTTTTAGAGTCTTTCTTCTACCTCTGGTCTCTTCCTTTTATTTTTTAATAAAAATATTAGAATCCGTGATCACGAAGCTTTCTGGATTGGTGGCTCCTCGCCTAAGAATAGAATTTCCTTTATTGCCAAAAAATATAACAACACTTAATAGAAAAAAGTACATTGAACAATAAGATAAGGATAAAATGTCTCCTTTAGTATAGAGGGACTTGAATAAGGAAATAAAATATTTTTTTTTTCATGTTTTGTTCATTTAACACATCATGTCCTTAGAAGTATAGATAGTCAACATGAATTCTTAATATGTTTTTATTTTAATATGAGTATGACGAGTAGAATAATATTGGCACTAATTTTAAACCTCTTAGCTATATTAAAGAAAAGTACTCTATTTGTGAATTAAATAGTAAATTGTTAAGTTAAACAGTGAGACGACCTCCGTGGCGTAGTGGTCACCATGCTACTCCGCCACCCAGAGGTCCCGGGTTCGATCCCCGGTCGGGGGAAGTTGGAAAATGGCCTTTCTCAAATTGCCCTGGGTCTTGTATGTTTATCTATATACGTATTTGCTATAAAATATAGTATCGTTGAGTTAATATCCCATAACACAAGTCTCGAACTTACTTTGGAGCTAGCTCAATCAGTGTTATTTGTCCCTATATATTTATATTTATTTAAACAAGGGAGTTCAATTACACTCGAGATATTTAGGCTCACGAGCGAGCGAAGCGAGCGAGAGAGCTTATAGATCGAGGGTATTATTGATCCCTTACACTCGAGTTGAACACTCTACTTTTCATCATAAAAGCGGGAAAATAATGAAAAACTGAACAGATTTGGTTATTAAGAAGTGTCTACTTACACAATTCAATGAAAATTCCTTTGAAATCCGAGGTAATGAGTTTTCCTTGACTGCCTTTGTCTCTATTTTTGCCGATTCAGGCGTCGAATCGAATTCTTTTTGATTGAATAAAATATAAATAAAAGTAAAGACCTTTTCATGTCACAAAAGATAAATAAAGTTAAGCACGCAAAGTGAACGATTTTTATTTAAGTATTAGTGTTCTAAGAAAGAAAGTTTGAAAGGTTTTGGAAGCAAGCAGAGAGCTTACAACTTTTAACTACAAGAGCCAGGCTCTCAAATGAAAGAAATATATTTTTAAGGGAAACAAACAAATATTTTTTTTTTTTATGTATTGTTTTTCGTGCGTGTAAGTGGCCAAAACTGGTGTCAGATTTTTCAGGCTGCCTAAAGGCATCTGGCATAGCTTGACGACTGCCATACAATGATGACAGCCGGGACGTTCGTACGACGTGATACGTTCCTTCCAAAGCACGGAGGAGCTTGAGAATTTGTATGGCACTTGTGATCACCCATCCAAGTGCGGGCCACGCCTGGTCACGGAATAAGTACACTAGTACTTATTCTGTGTACATGAGTACTAACTCATGTACATAAGTCTTACTTAGAAAAGAAATTCAAAGAAATATCTTCTTAATGTGGTTAGCGCTATGGTTTAATTTATCTCGCGTTAGAACTTCTAGAACTAGACATCAGGACATATTCTAATCGAAAACAAAATTTCTCCTGAAATCACATAATTATGATTGTTTTTTTACTTAGTACCCAATTAGATTCTCGAGAAATCCCGGAACTTTTAGTCATATCCATACTTTTGATAGCAATAGCATCCGTGATTCCGATCTCTGGTTATCACTGAGCTTCTCATATTTTTTATGCTAGCAAGTCATTGATAAAGAAACATTGACTTGCAGCTTGACGACTTAGACTTCAGTCCGTGCGACAAGCAGCTGGTCAGCATCGGCAAGGACGGCGTCGCCAACATCTGGTGCACGGCACAGCGCCGTCAACCTCTGCGGCAGATCACCTGCACCCCGCCCAACGGCAACAAGTACCTCTTCAGGAGGTGCAGGTCAGTGTACTAGTTGACTGGAGGAGAAGCAGCTGCTAGCGTGGCCAGGACGGCGTGGCCAACATCTGGTGCACGGCGCAGCGCCGTCAGCCTCAGCGGCAGATCACCTGCACCCCGCCCAACGGGAACAAGTACCTCTTTAGGAGGTGCAGGTCAGTGTACTGTCGTTGACTGGAGGAGATACAGCTGTCAGCATGGCAAGAACGGCGTGGCCAACATCTATTGCACGGCGCAGCGCCGTCAGCCTCTGCCGCAGATCACCTGCACCCCGCCCAACGGCAACAAGTACCTCTTCAGGAGGTGCAGGTCAGTGTACTAGTTGACTGAAGGAGAAGCAGCTGCTAGCGTGGCCAGGACGGCGTGGCCAACATCTGGTGCACGGCGCAGCGCCGTCAGCCTCTGCGGCAGATCACCTGCACCCCGCCCAACGGCAACAAGTACCTCTTCAGGAGGTGCAGGTCAGTGTACTAGTTGACTGAAGGAGAAGCAGCTGCTAGCGTGGCCAGGACGGCGTGGCTAACATCTGGTGCACGGCGCAGCGCCGTCAGCCTCTGCCGCAGATCACCTGCACCCCGCCTAACGGAAACAAGTACCTCTTCAAGAGGTGCAGGTCAGTTACTGTAGTGAACTGGAGCAGAAGCAGCTGCCAGCATGGCCAGGACGATATGGCCAACATCTGGTGCACGGCGCAGTGCCGTCAGCCTCTGCCGCAGATCACCTGCACCCCGCCCAACGGCAACAAGTACCTCTTCAGGAGGTGTAGGTCAGTGTACTGTCGCGGACTGGAGGAGAAGCAGCTGCCAGCATGGCAAGGACGGTGTGGAGAGGAGACCCATAGTCTCTGCTACCCATGGGCGTGGAGACTATGCCTAGTGCCTACTCATATGGGAAACAGGCGTGTATTTCACCTCACTGCTTCGCCCGAACACAATGTTAGCTGAGACAGCATGCTTTTAGGCCGCGCCCACCCGTGAGTTCGGGCCCGCGACTAGTTCAACCTTAAGGCTCAGTTCAGACTGACAGTTTTTAAAACCTTTTTTTTAATATTTTAGATTTGCTTCAATCGAAGACAAGAAAGGTGCTTACCGCATGTTCACGATCGCCAACCCCCTCGCGCGCTCGGGCAAGCAGAAGGGGCTCATACAGCTGTGGGACCCCGCGGATGGGACCCTGAAGAAGACTGTCATAGTCAACGAGTCACTGTCAGCGCTGGCAGTGAGGGACGACGGCCGGTTTGTGGGAGTGGGGACCATGTTCAGTGGATCTGTGGACATCTACGTCGCGTTTAGTTTACAGGTATGTTATATATATAACTTTAGAGGCAGTTCAATATACATACATATATGTATAACTAAGGGTTTTGTTATCATATACTACTTTAGTCAGAAGGTAATCATAACTTCCATGTTGGTGTGGGAGTAAAGAAAAAAGATTTTACTAGTTGCTTTTCTTCCTGCGCTGATGGTAAAAGCCAATCGAGGGAATGAGAACCTTTTTAGTGGGCGAGGCTAGCAACCCATCACTATTATTCCTTTTCCTCTTACATGCCCACGCTAAGCGTGGGTTGGAACTTTTGGCCCTGGGGTATGTCTACCCCGTCAGGGAAAACAAAAGAAGAAAAAGGAAGGTGTTATATACCTATAGTCCATTTTTTTATATCCTATAAAGACATAGAGAGTATTTTGTTTCTGTACTAATGAACAATATGAAATTGTCTGTACCGATTTTATTTATTCCTAAGCCTGGTTAACATTTTGACAAAAGGCAAGTGCGAGTGAGAAGTGACAAGTAGGTGTTTACACGTCAATGGTAGATATGGAGCAAGCTTATTATATGCGTATACATGTCTTGCGTGACGTGCCGGCTACAGCAGAGGCGGTGGAGTGCGAGGAATGCGCGGGGAGAGTTACTTGTTAAAAAATAGTATAGGCTGCTATTCACTTTTCACTGCCTGTTCACACGCACTAAGCATTTGCAGGCCTGTGTCACTCCCCGTTAAGGTATCGAAAATATACCTACATTATTACTATGCGCGCGGTGACCACTTCGAAGGGGAAAATTCAGTTACATGAATCGTTTGTCTAGAGTAATTAAAAATGAAATTGACTTGCAATTGATGTCTACGTATCTAAACGAAGAGGTGAGGAGTTCTGACGCGAGCTAAATTAAACCATAGCGCTAATCACATTAAGTAGATATTTCTTTGAATTTCTTTTCTGAGTACGTGAGAACTAGTATTTATTCTGTGGCACTTGTCACTCGCACTTGTCACTTGTCAAAATGTAAACCAGGCTAGCTCTAAAAATGAACCTATTTTTCCCCAGCGGGTGCTGCACGTGAAGAACGCGCACATGATGTTCGTGACGGGGCTGGCGTTCGTGCCGGTGCGCGGGTACGGGCCCGCCGTGGCCAGCCGCAGCGAGGCGGCGCTGCTGTCCATCTCCGTCGACAACTGCCTCTGCGTGCACAGCCTGCCGCCGCGCAGTGCGTACCCACCTTTACTTTTATTTAGCCTGAAGCGGGAGCGAGGTGATATGCTCGACCGCCACAAAGGGAAGATCTTCCCGCCAGGCATGTTGATGCGCCCGGGGAACCGCGGCTCCGACCGTGTATCGTCGGAAGTTGTATATAGGCAGCGAATCGGGCGAACTCTGAGATCGAGATGTAGGATACTGCTGGCGCCATCTCATATGCTTCTTGTGAACTATATTGTCGATTGTCTCTTGATTTGTTTGTTGTTGTAGTTCAGTGTAGTTTAGTGGCCGTAGAGGTCGCCACAAACCCTTTCACCGCGAACGTCGGATTTATCCGACAAACATTGTCGTGACGTCGGATATTTCCGACAAAAAAATTACCCATTTTGCACATAACTGAAGTATCCACATCCCTTTTTAGTTGTAGGTATTTATTTTAGATTTACTACCCCTCGCGCTGGGGGCACGACAACTGATATAAAGTCTCGCGGTGAAAGGGTTAACTGCACGAAACGCGGGCTGCTTGCAGCCAAGCCAGCGCAACGACTAAAATGCTATGTTATCCCTCACGGAAGAGAAAAATCTAGAAGTGACAAGTGGGCGTGGCGCGCGTGTCATAATGAAAGCATAGAATAAGTACTAATACTCACGCACAGAAGTCTTACTCAGGAAAGAAATTCAAAGAAATATCTACTTAATGTGGTTAGCGTTATGGTTTCACTTAGCTCGCAGCAGAACTCCTCACCTCTTCGTTTAAATTCCTAGACATCCATTGCAAGCCAATTTCATTTTAATTACTCTAGAAAATCAATTCATGTAACTGAATTTTCCCTTTCGAAGTGGTCACCGCACGCATAGTAATAATGTAGGTATATTTTCGATGCCTAAACAGAAAGTGACACAGGCCTGATTAAGCACAACTGCACTCAATTCCGAAAATATATTTTGACTCAAATTAAGACCTTATGTTAATGTTCTTAAGTTAATAATTGCTTCTTTTGAAAATAGCGCAATATATGAAATATCAGATTTTTTTGTTAAGTTATACTACAGATTGCAAAACATCGTAAGTACTTTTTGAACCGTAGCAAAATAAATCTTATTAATGAGGCCTAAAGGCCATTATTGAAATAAATTAAAACGACCAATAAAACGATTTAATTCGTATGTAATGCAAATGTGATTAATGGTTTATTTGTGTGAGTTTGGCGACAACGGTTCCGATACTAATTTTGTCAAGAAGCACTTCCACTAGATTTTTCTCTGCCGAGTAATCCTTGCTGTCCATATCCGTCGGCAACTGCCTATCAGGGACAGGCATACCGATATTTTGTATCCATATATCGATACCCGATACCAGTATTTAATCGATATTATATATATATATATAATCGCTTTTTAACGCTAATTAACAGTTGCAGTCTCGCTTACATACAACATACTGAAATTATTGTACTTTTATTTTTTTCAAAGTTTTATGGTCACTTGTTATCTTCTTTGAAATTTTAAGACGAAGTGGTAGCTAAAGTGGCGCCCTCATTTGAAATAAATTGTTTAAAATCTAAATATGGTGATAATTAAAAATTTGATTTTCATTTTAAACTAAACAGTAGTTCATAAAATAGTCTGAAGGGTTATCTAGGGCCTGATCAAGACAAAAATTTAAATAATATCTCCGATACCGATTTATTTAAAATGGGGACAGCACTGGTCCCCGGAAAATTCAGGTAATACGTTTAAAACTAAGATTTTAAACGTATTAACTAGCGTTTGATCATCAACCTATCCAAGGATTGGTTCCGGTTTGCCCTTTAGGTTGCGGAGGTCAGACGGCAGTCGCTCTGTGTAAAAACCAGTAACCTCGTCAAATCTCCTTGGTTAGGTAGCGGACCCCGGGCTCTGAAGCGTTACCGCTGAGGATGCAACCGGGAATACGCTCGGATGATGATGAATACGTTTAAAACTAAATCGTCTCTTTTTCTAAACCAAAATTTTCTCTTCAACAGGTACAGTGCCCGCCTGGATCGCCATCCTCCTCATCATCTTCGTGTTGTTCTGTACGTTCACTCTTTGTTCATATCTAGGGATTTAACGAAGTGTATTTATTTATAAAAATAAAAATTATAATATTATAAAATTTGTGCTCGGATCACAGCGCCCAAAAATTCGGCACTTCAAATTATGAAATTTATGTAAAATAGAAATATAAATGGCGCGTTCTTATAAATATTTACCGTCTTATTATAAAACCCAGACTAACTTTGTTACTAGGTTTAAACCATTATCCGACCAAATCAAGTTGACATCTAGTAATATCACACTATCGCACGTCTTGTCAATGTCAAATTCATTTTGGGCGGATAATGGTTTAAACCTAGTAACAAAGTTAGTCTGGGTTTTATAATAAGACGGATATGGTTTAAGTTGTCTTCACTGTAAGTACCTTGGGGTTATATTTAGGGTAAATTATGATTATAGTTAATTATGCTCATATACATATGGTATGTATAAATAAATAGGATCAATTGAATTAAATGAAGTGCAATGTTTTCAGCGTTTTTTTTTACCGTTTTATAAGAAAGGAAAGTAGATACTAAATCACCCTAATTTTATTCAAAGTCGAAGTCAAAAATTTTTATTCGATGTAGGACTAATTTATCTCTTATAGAAAGTAATTTTTTTAAATATTATTTTCGTGCAAAAGCTAACAACTACTAGCGTTTCGGAATGAACACTGCTGGGAAGATTACGCCGAAAGAAACCCAGTTCAGTATTGGTACCTACCCAGCCTGATGGGCTATGTTTCAGTTACAATACAGATTTATACTTAAACTCAGTATACATAATATTATACATCTAAATAATACAATTAAAATTTGCAGTCAACTGTTTCCAAAAATTTTGATCAGATAAATAGTCATTTACATGATCATAAGCATTTTTTAATAAATGATTTTTAACGGCAGTTTTAAACTTAGATATTGGTAACGCTACTACGTTATCAGGAATTTTATTATAGAGACGCAAGCTGAAACCCACAAAATATTTTTTTCTATTTTTTTAACCGAAACGCTGAGATGGCTTTTTTATTTTTATTTCTAGTGTTAATACTATGAATGAATTTTATGTCTAACTGTTTTTCTCTTCAAGCCTCACGACTCTGGAATGCTTTACCCGTTGACATCAGAGAAATTTCTACTAAATTCTCTTTTAAAAGTAAAGTTCACGCCCACCTTTTAAACTCCCTTTCCTCATAAAGTCATCATTATTTAGTTCTTCTCTTCATATCTCTTCTCACATATTTGTATATTAGTATAAGTAGATGTATATGTAAGTATTGTATAAGTAGATATTTATTCCGAAATGTATATATAATAGGTATATAATGTTATTAGGTGATTTTTTACTACATTGCTAAACGAAAAAATATGGGTTTTATTTTTGGATAATTTAGCAGACAGATAATATATTTTTAACCACTCCCCATCCGTATTATAGATCATGCGAGTCTAGGGAAGGCAAAAAAAACCCAAGACCGCGTTTAGCATATTGGTGGATGGTGGGCATTGAAATAGTGATGGGTCGCTAGTCTAAGCTTCACTAATTAGAACCATCGGAACACTTGACCAATTATGAAGTGCACTAAATTCTTTTTGACATAATTCAAATTAAAATTCTTTCCGTCTTATTATAAAAACAGGACTAACTTTGTAACCGGGTTTAAACCATTATTCGCCCAAAATGAAGTTGACATTGGCAGGTGAGATAGTGTGATATTACTAAATGTCAATTTGATTTTGGTCGGATAATGGTTTAAACCTAGTAACAAAGTTAGTCTGGGTTTTATAATAAGACGGTTTCCGTTCATGTGTTAAAAAGTATGTGTTTTGGGTCGTAAAATAAAAAAATATTTAAAATTTTTATAACATTTAATCAATTACATCAAAACAATTAACATATACATGCTCATAACCTTCGGCAAGTTGCATTGCTTGGTTTAGACCGACTAGAGATCTACACCAGTTCGTATATACGCTGGCACGCACAGTACGCACACCATACAGGGATACAGGGATTTGCACAGAAAGTCACATGGACAGCCTAAACGATATTCTGCACATATATAAGTATAATATATATTATATTATATCATTTATATTATACATATAATATAAAAGTATAGTAGTAGATATAAATCATATAAATCAGTAAGTAACATAAATTTTGGAAAGGCACTATAATAAATAAATTCAGATACTGATTTAGAAGGGGGCTAACGAGCTCAACCCCTCGTAATAAACATCTTCTTTGAATGAACAGGCCTTTGAACTGTGCTTTTTATGCGTTCAGGTATCTTGATAAGACCTCACACTCATTGGTTTCAAGCCCCTCCCAAACCAAAGTCCTGGATCCGCCATTAAAACATTGTCTGTTTCATTACAATTTAATTGTGATCAGTCATTCATTACGGAGAGAATGTGAATAAAATCAGCATTCAAAGACAGGATGAGTCCGCCTAAAATTAAGGTCCTTCAGACTTTGTGAAGTATGTGTATAAACAGTTCCGAAATAATAATAAATATATAAATTTACACATAATATAATAATTTGAATAGGGATATAAATTTATTACCCCTTTTTAAAGAAGAATTTCTGCATATTTTCATATTAAAGACGCAATTTTTTATATGAACATGGCTGTTTGGTTGTCCAATGTGAAATTCTTTTTTAGATATAAATCTTAACATAATGTCCACACATCTCAGTCTGGCTAGCTTACGGAATAGTAAAAATATATTCAATAAATAAATGGAAGCACAGATTTCAAAACAATTTAACTAAACGTGGAAGACAAAAATTGAATTGTGATGTCCAAATACTTAGCCGAAATAGTACAAGAGTTTGAATGTATTTTTGCTTACGAGGCATTATTGAGTTGCATAAAAGTTTAAGGAAAGATATACAAAAAAAAACCCCTAAGCAAGTTTATTAGGGTCAGTTCTTAAAAAGGAGTAATTTCGTCAAATAAATAAAATTATATACACGCAAAACGACTTTTCCTAAAATAATATGCTGTTTTATTCGAAAATTATTTTTTATATGTAACAATCTGGGCGATTATAAATACAATGCGTGATTAAATACACATCGGTCCTAGTAATTTTACGAAATTATTCCTACTTTCGAAATAATAGTAACAATGTATCCAACTATAAATTATCAAAATTTGATTCGTCAACAATAACAAAGTTACGCCTTTCAACCCTGACTTTAAGAAAACGATTTATACTAAAATTTTGTTATAAAATCTTTGAAATATATATTAACAAAGTAACTTATTCTCGTTGTTACAACTATAAGTAGGTTCGTTATAAAACTTCGTCTTTGCCAAGACTATTTAGCCAGTTGTGCAAAAAAACTATAATTATACATACGTTATATAATAATTAGTATTATATTAACAATTCAAGATTCTTGGCTTTGAGACTGTAGAAAAATCTTTGAGATAAAGTTTATGTATTGTTATTTTTAAAATTTTATATATATTTTTAATATTTTTTAAGATTTAATTTAGGTATATAATTTTCAAAATAGTCTGTAAACAGGATATATTCACTTCAAAATGATTACTATTCTATAGTTGGTAATTTTGTATAAGAATATTGTTCATGTGGTCCCTATGTGAATACTGTCAAAATGTATATCAATGTAGAAAAAATTAGCTACCTACCAAGCGGTGTGCAAGGCACAGGCTATGTTCCTTCGAGTTATCATTTTTTCACGTCGGCCAAACTGTGAGGTCATACACCAATTTCCCATACGATATGGTTTTACATTAATTCTTAACTAAGATTACATAGTAAATGGCACATTTAAATATGTAGCATTAACACTCGCTATAAAAAATGAACTCTTCATATATTTTTAACATAGTATTATATATCTTTGCTAACATCACATCAGTACAGTTTTCCTTATATATAAATTTAGCTATGTGAATAATATATTCTTATATATCACAATCATATAATAAAACGAGCGACGGTTGGCTTGCATAGGTCCGTTGAGTGCACAAATGTTCGTAAACTAACAGTTGTTTCATTACTTGATTTTTGGCAACTTTTTTTTATAACTCTGTCATATGGTAGGATTTCTCTGTCGCAAGATTTATGATTTATTATTATTATTAATAAAATCAATAAAAATAGAGCGAGTTGAAATAGTATCGAGCAACGTTTTCTATTTTTTATTCGTTGAAACACATAAATGACTGTGTTGTGTCTTCGTGCGACAGTTTTTTTTTTAAATATGAAATATTGGTCGTAAGCAAGGCGCCCCGTCGGCTTACACTAAGTTATAGTAGGCGCGGCAATCGAAACTAAGTTTTGTTATACTTTAGAACTAGGTGACTAAATTTACTTAGAGATTTTTGAGAATAAAGTGTTTCAAAATATAAAAACTTTGGCAGTATGATAAAAAATCTAAATAAGTAATAGTAAAAAATACGTATGATTTATTTACGGCCCTTAAATTGTAAGATAAACTTTTATAATTGAGTTTATATTTTGAAACTCTTTTTAAGTGACAATATAATTGACACATGCAGTCAAAAACTAATGAGTAGTACTTAGCATCTGCAGGTACTACTAAACTCAAGACAATGTTCACACCAAACTTTAGACAGTCGGAGAATAGGCATGACGAATGGAAAAATATGTTTAGCCCATCGGTTAGATTGTTAAAAAAGATTGTAAACGTTTTTTTTTCTTTTCTCTGATAAACAAAAAAATTACAAAGATACAGCACATTGAAATTTCGCATGACGTCACGGCTACGTACGATTTTTACAAGGAGGTGACGTCGCAAACCCCCCTCTCCGGAATGTTGGTGCTTCGTATCTATGTAAATTTTTACATTTTTGGAACACTGAAAAAATGGATCCATTATTTTTAGATAATCTAAACGACGGACTAATTACAATTATAATTTTAATAAAACAAAATTCTTGTGAACAGCACCTTATTCACACTCAGCGATAGACTCGCCTGGTGCGAACAACGCCTTAGCCGCTGTCGCGCCATCTACCCTAACATAACATAAATACGAGTCTAAATTATTTACAAAATATAATTCGAATCCACGGGACACGCACATCATAGCTACATCTTTAGCTACAAAGAGTTCATAAGATTTAAAAAAATACATACATCATCTGTTTTGACATGTCCGCTTGCTGGCCACTCAACCAACTTTATAGGTGAAAATTTATTCAAAGGTATAAAATAATTTTTAAAACTAAAAACCGATTTCAACACTAAACTGCTCGACCGATTTTAATAAAATTTATACAGGACGATCTCACAAGCACGCCCTTTCAACCAAAAAAAGAATTTTCCAAATTGACCCAGGCGTCTTCGAGTAATGTGGGATCAAACACAAAAAAAAAAACCACATATATACCTCCTAAGTCCTCAATAAGTAAAAATAAGTAAGTAAGAACTGATAACCTCCTAAGTCGGTTTAAAAGTAGTAAGAATTGATATGTAAATAAAAATAAAATGGATAGCTACAATACCCGGCACGTAAGTTGAACCAATACTGAACTGGGTTTCTTTCGGCGTTATCTTCCCAGCAGTGGTCGTTCCGAAACGCTAGTAGTTTGTAGCACTAAAATAATATTTAAAAAAAATGACCTTCAATAAGAGATAAATTTATCCTACATTGAATAAAAAAAATTTGACTTTGACTTTGAACAAAAATGGCGGTCGTTGTTGTACGTTGTTTGTCCGTTCAGAATCGCATTTCTATCCGAACTTAGATATAAAATGATTACGGCTTTGGAGAAAGACCAAAAAATCTCTTTTAACTCCAATTAAATATGCGCCGACGGCCGCCATTTTAGTTCAACTTACGTGCTGGGTATTGTACTTACATTCAAGGTTGACTAGTATATGACTTAATACATTTTATAGGTTTGAATAAAGTCCACAAAAATATCAAGTTATTAACATCGACCTATCATAAAAAAAATACTATTTAATTATTTACCAATTTATGATCAAAATTGTATACAGAGAATACATAAGATAAAGGAAGATGTTTACGTTATTTTCTCTAATTTGTTTAAGTGGCTCTGCAAGCGGCACGTGTACATAATTTGCCCTGTAATACTGACTCACATGAAATAATTGACGCTCAAAACACACCGTCATACAATCAAATTAATAGGTATGAGAATCATAAAAAATCATAACCGTAACGACGTCTCTACGCGTCCATCGGAGATTACTCTACAGTTAACCTACGACTATAGTAACATCCATTAAAAATTCACATAAAAACTGCTTTTTTGAGCCCTCGACACGTCACTACAATGCATATAGCAAGTCTCTGAGCGGCGGAGTCCGGTCGCTGAACTTACACTGTAAACAGAAATTAGTTGTTAATTTTGGTAGACGCACTAACTAAAACGCTAACACGGTTACTTGGCAAGCTTGGCATCATGTTCACTCAATTTCACCGCAGTTTTATCGGAATGATTAACAAATGGAACCGATTAAAGCTATTCTCTGGTATGAGCCACCAATTCGCGCCGTTGGGTCCGTAGAACACAAACATTACGTCTTTCTCATTCATCGTACACTGATGTTTCACAGGCGACTTTGGGGGTTTTCAGAAGTAGTCCATATACTCACCCTGGTCAAAGGTGCTGGGGTTGATGTACGACAGCAGGTCTTGGTCGCTCATGTCCGTGAGCCCCTGCACGGGGGCTGTCATCTCTTGCGACACTGCTTGCGACACCGCTTGCGACACAGCCTGTGACACCGCTTGCGTCACGGCTTGCGACACTGCTTGCGACATGGCCACGAGCGGAGTCTCTGCCGGCATCCCGGCGGGTTCCTCCGGCGGCTGCGCATCCGCAGCCTGCATGCCCCCGCCCCCACTAGCGCTCTCTGTCGTCAGAATGTTGGCGGTGTTGATCGCCGAAGTGACTAGCGCGTTCATCGTCGTGTCTGACGTCAGTATTTCCGCGGCTGCGTTCAGGATCATCGACTTGACTGCGGCGGGTGGCGTCTTCACAGAGGTCAGCTGCACCTGCTCGGGCAGCATCATGAGCTCGTCCTGCGACGCTGTGTTCGGTAACACAATTCGCTGGTTGTTGTCGCAGAGGAGGCTCGGCGACACTTGAGGGTTCAGGATGACGTCGGGCGAGATCGCAGACGAGGACATAGGAGGGAGGAGTTCGGCCGTTGGGTTTCGGACCACGGCCGCATTTGGACTGAGGAGCACGTCAGACGCGTGCGAAGCCGAGGACGGGGACGTCGCCGAGCCCGAGAGGTGGTCTTCCACCCTGGAGTTCACTAACTCGTCTAGCTTCGCCGCGTCGGCGGGTAACATAGCCGCCGTCGCTTTCATGGCGTCCTCGACTAAAGCCTCCATATGCGCGCTCTGTTGCGCCAGTCTTTGCTCTATTTGGGTGGTGCCCATCTCTAATTTGGTGATGGCTCCGAACGGGTTGAAGTTATCCTCGCCTCTGTTCTGCGGCATCTGGTTGTAGACAATCATCCTCTGCTCGTTGGCAGTCTGCAGCACCGTGGTCTGCATGTTTCTGTCAGTCATCATCAGCTCGGGGTTGATGACCTTCATGTCCGTCTCGAGAGGGTCCATGTTGGTCTTGGAGGAGATGAGCTGCCTCATGGGGTCCATGGGGAGGATAGGCGGGTATATTTGACTGGCGTTGTCGTCGGAATTAAAGATGGCGGCAGTCACGGATTCCACCATCTTGTCGGTCTGCACCTGTTTAGTACAAAAAGATTTGATTTGAAGGCTCGTAATGAGAAAATAGATTTAATTAATCATTATTATATTGAAATAAAATTTATCAGTTCACTCTAAGGAGCGAGAACGTGAACAAGAATAGTTCTCTGAGAGATTTAATTATTAAAGAAATATAAAAGTTACAGAATTTGGACACAATACCTATAGACTAGAAAAAAAATCAGTTGGTGTGTGGTAAGAGGAATTAAGAGAACGGGTAGTTGTGTCTGGTTATAAACAATTCTTTATTGGGAGAGTTCAGAAGTAAGACTGATTGGCAGAAAGGAGGAAGAAAATGTACCTGATTGTGTATGGCACGCAGCTGCTGAGTGAAGGAAGCCATCGAGGTGGGCTCGCTCTGCGTGGGCGTGGACGGTGACAGCTTGATGGAGTCGTAGCCGCCGACGAAGCCCACCTGCTGGGGATAATATTGTTATTAAATATGGGCGCCTAAAGTTTCCTTGCTGTCGTGCAGTCTATAGGCGAACAATTGTTACATAGCATATCTAGTTTACTTCGACGATATGATTACATGCATAAAAGGTTAAGCAGGTACAACGACAAGCATGATTTACAATTGTTTGAACTAAGTTTTAGTTTTCGGAAGCCTGCAAAATTTTGAAAAGCCTAGTTAGGATGATAATGAGTAAAGATTAAGTCGGAAAAGCTAAATACGTTCACATTAGGGAGGCGCCCAGGAATCGGCTAGTTTCAACAAGTCAAATAAATTCATAACAAATATTTTCTACGCGATTTGTATTAAACAGCAACTAGGCTGCGACGTTATAGTTTCATAGACATAATTTATTCAGCCCTTTATGTATCAAATCTAAAATAACTTCGAAAATGAATATGATCAATGAAAAGTGACGTTACTTTGTGACGGTTTTTAAACTATGAACATCATAGACTTAAAAAAATGTTTACTACGTAAAAAATCTATGATGAACATGTATTATTATTGACTCGGGAAAGTAGGTAATTCCGAAAGGTTTGGGTATATAGAAATGTGATCGTTTGCGTGCAGTACAGGTCGTGAGGTGTGCCTCACCTGACCCTCTCTGGTGATAGTCTCGGATTTGAGCCGCAAGTCGACGACCTTGAGGTCTTCGGCGAGCAGGGAGCCCGGGGGCGCCTCGGGGCCCTCCGCGCTGCACGAACCGTCCCCCGCGTCCAGCAACGAGTGCTGACTGCAGTCGTCTGTCACCTATGACGAGTGTTCGGTGTAAAGTGTGACGGAGAGAAATAATTACTTACATAAATATTGAAGAGGAAAAATATAAAAATTAGATTTCGTGTAATTAATTTTAAAGGCATGGCATGGCAAAGATAGAGGATAGTTAATTGCAATCATTACTTTGACCTTTGATTATCGTGGGGATCGAGTAACGTGAAAACATCTCTTGTAGAAAAGGAAGCTTCTTAAGCAGTGTACCCAAAAATCATAAATTTTTCACTATACCGACGTTTCTTTTGCAATATCTACATTTCAATATTAGTTTTTACAAGAATTAATGTCACTTTAAATATAGCCTCTGATGTGCTATGCCACAAGCCTTGAAATGTAAAAAAATAAAAAAATAAAGTAAAAGCAACATACCTCGCTCTTCAGCCCTCCCAGCGGCGAGTGCGGGTCCGGCACAATGAGCGAGGGCCGGCGCACGGGCAGCGCGGGCGGCGGCATCATGCCGGCGCCCGCGCCCGCGCCCCACAGCAGCACGGGCCGCGCCTCTTCACCTGCGGGAACGCCGGGTCATTAACTCGTCACGACATATGCCTAACTGCGTGCCCGCGGTGCGCTGGACCCGCCGCGACAGTGAACTAGCGAGTGTGGCAGCGAAATTTACAACTTTCCGTCTACAAATATTCAAACGTTACACAAAATCTCAATCAAATAACCTGATCAGGAAAATAAGAAACATCGCATCAGGACCTACACTGAACATTTTTGAAAGAAGATAGTTTCTTATTTTTCTGTTCACAAAAATGACGTCATTTTTGTATTCCAAGATGGCGGACACTTTATTTTAATTCAAAAGTTTAAAATTTTCGACTTAATTGCTGATCACAAAAATGACGCCATTCTTGTATTCTATGATGGCGGACAGAGTTTTACATCGGATTTTTATTGAATAAATGTTGACGCTATATTACAATGCTGAATACAATTTAGTAAAGATCCCGGTGTCACACTCTTTAAAAAAATCAAGGGTAAAGACCAGTCGCGGTCGGGTCGTAAACGCCGGTGAAGGGTTGGGCTCGGGCACGCCTCGCTCTAGCTAGTAGTGTGGGAAGGTTGCTGTGCAGTCTGTACCTAAACGCGTGTTACTGAACAGTGAGCCATGGAAAGTCTGACAGAGTTTGCTGAAAATTCGCCCAACGAAATCTTGATTTTCCTAGTGTTAACATGTTTTGTGTTTCCATGTAAGGTTCGTGTGTTGAATGTCTGTGGCCTCTGAAATCGCCGACGTAGCATTCCATCTCGGAATCGACTGCGCCGGGTCTTTCTTTGGTACTCGAGCGTGGTTTGTGTGAGAGTATGGGATTCTGAAAATCGTGTAAACATGTGCTTGTTGTATGAAGTTAGTGATGTTTAGTGTGTAGATGTTTGCGGTGTAGTACAGATCGTTGGTGATATTTTCAATTATTCTAAACAAAAATCTAATAAAATTGAGATGAGGAAACACTTTTACATTATTTACAACCAGTCCCCGTAGTAAACATACGCCAATGTTTGAGGTTTCTGAAAACAATATGGGTTATATAAAATAGGTAAACTTTATACTTGAATATTGTTATTTTCAATTCAATCTATTATTGTTAATATTTTTTTTTGATATAATTTATCTAATCACTGAAAAATACAAAAAAGTTTATGGTATATAAAGATTATATGTGTTTGATTGTACTGTGTAAATGTGTATGTGTGTTATGCGGTGTGTGTGTCAGTACCGTGCTGTCGCGGTCAGCAGGGGCGGCAGGCTGCGGCGGACGGAGACCTACACTCTAGACAGACCTAGCTTGAACAGAAGGGAAAAAAGAAAGGACGCCAACGCATCAGTCATTTCTTCCAATTTCTCAAAATATTACTTATAATACCGCAAGTGCGACGAGAAAGCAAATCTACATGCGGTTAGTTCGAAAGCAACATTTTTTAAGCAACCATGTACAGATGTCAGTACGACACGATCACAGACAATATTCAAAAAAGTATTAAAAATTTTCAACCCGTTGTATCTAGCAATTGTTGATTTTTTTAGAACTAATAATTAAAATGTAAAATACATAAATAATGATAAAATATATATTTTGTGATCGTATACAACGATTACAAATTTGTGTTAAAAATCCCTTTGTACCCAATTGATATCAAATTATTTGCTAAATGTTTCTTACAAGTGGCAGTTATTTAAAAAGCACACAAACACGTTATAGACAAAACAAAGTGTTTTCTCAAATAAATACTGGTGATAATAATTTAAATTTCAAATAAAAAAGTATGAAAAAAGAACGAAAAGGCTTATTTTTTTGTCTACAACATTTCACATCTATACAGTTTCACAACATCATAAGCAATTTTCTAATTTAACAGATAAAAGCGAAACACAAAATATAATTAATTTAATGATGTTATGCAATCCCAAAGCTACATAGATAAGAGTGTTTTCAATATTGTTAATTGGTTAAAATCCTTTAAAAACAATTATATTGATAACTATACCTACTACACTTTTGTATAATTATAAAAAAGACTTTTATAATATTTTTCATGATTTTTTTTTACAATTCCTTATAACTTCATCATCACCAATGATCATTTTTGCATGCAATTTTCTAAGACTATCGGGATCTAACCTAACGCAACGTCAAAAAAGCGGGCCAAACACCACAGCGAGGGCAGAAAATTGGCCATTTGTGCAAATACGTTACCTTGGGTATGATGTCTAGTGCAGTGGACTGGTCCCGTGTCGAGAGCGGGAGGGGTGTAGTAGAAATTGTGGGGTTCGGAGGTCTTGCCCGCGGAGCGGACAAACAGTTGCACGCACACGCTCTCAGATATGTCTGTGCGAGCGAATGGGGGTACGCAGCAAACTAAATGAGTCTGTGAACGGTAAATCAATTATTAAGGTATTTGAAGATAAGACAAACACGTAACTCTTGAAGTATCCGCTTGACGTACAAAGGCAGACGTAACTTTCAAACGTGCATGTCAGCCATTTTGAAAAACAGAGTTCGTCGCGACCCATATTTAATAATATACTTTTGTAGGTACTTTTTCACTGTAATACTAATAATTACATTTATTTGGTAATTGGTAATGTCAAACTATTATTTTTTCAATGAAGGATAGGTTTCGAGACGAATTAAGGGTCACACACGTACAGCAGTCTTACTCAGAAAATAAATTCAATAAAATATCTACTTAATGTGGTTAGCACTATGTTTTAATTTAGCACGCGTCAGAACTCCTCACCTCTTCGTTTAGATACCTAGACATCCATTGCGAGCTGATTTCATTCTTATTTCTCTGGACAAACGATTCATGTAACTGAAGTTTTCCCGTCGCAGTGGTCGCCGCGAGCATTGTAATAATGTTGAACATTATACTATGCTGGTATATTTTCGATGATATATTTTGGTATGGTATATTTTCGATACTTAAACCAGTACTAGTACTCACGTATCTAAACGGGGAGTGAGTGACACAGGTCTCTCATTGTTTTTTTATTTACTTTTTATTTAATTTTCACCTCAATACCATTTTTTTTTACTCTTCACCTGTCCTTTTTCTAGGTCTGCAATAAAAACAATTTGGTTACCTGCTGCAAAAACTCTTTGTCGGGCACCACCTCTTCCTCCCACAGGCTCCGGCCGTCCTGCCGCTGCCGGAACACGACCCGCGTCTCCTTCAGGAAGTTCTTCCCGAGGAGGTACAGCTCCAGGCCGCCGGTGGCCGGACACGACACGAGGGACTTGCGACAGACTTCGGGCACGCCGGGTGGCTGAGCTGGAAGGGATATACATCATCAAAATCGTTAACTTTGTCGACCTCCGTGGCCTTATGGTCATCATTCCACGCTGTCACACCGGAGGTCCCGAGTTTGATCCCTGGTCAGGTCAAGACGGAAAAAAAACTTTATCAGATTGACCTGGGTCTTGGATGTTTATCTATATATGTTTATATTATAAAATATACTATCCTTGAGTTAGCATCCCATAACTCAAGTCTCGGAACTTATTTTGGGGCTAGCTCAATCAGTGTGATTTGTCCGTATTTATTTATAGCAAGTTTTACCGACTTCAAAAAAGGAGGAATGTTCGGTGTTGTAACACCTAACAGTGAGGTCAAACGCATCGTATAGGTACCGGTGGGCTTGACCCAAAAACGATTCAGTGCTAAAATCGTCATATACCACGGAATAAGTACTATCATATACAGAATTCTCACTTAGCAAAGAAATTCAAAAAAATATCTACTCAATGTGGCTAGTGATAAAGTTTAATTTAGCTCTCGTCAGAACTCAGCACCTTTTCGTTTAGATACCTAGAAATCAATTGCAAGCCAATTTCATTCTTATCACTCTGGACATACGATTCATAAAGGTAACAGTTCGTTTTGTTTTTCGTGTATGTAAGTGGCCAACACTGGTGTCAGATTTTTCAGGCTGCCTAAAGGCATCTGACATAGCTTGACGACTGCCATGAAATGATGACAGGTTTATACGTGCCTCCCGAAGCACGGAGGAGCTCGAAAAATTTCTGTCTGTGCCACTTGTCACCCATTCAAGTGCGGACCACGCATAGGTAACTGAATTTACCACTCCGGAGTGGTCGCCGCGCTCAAAGTAATAATGTATAATAGGTATATTTTCGATACCTAAACGATTTTTGTTCGAAATAACGAAATATTTGTCAGGTTGTTCTATCAAAGTTTTATCAAAATCGGTTGTGTAGGTAGTTAGAGGGGAAAGTCGGTTTTTAGTTTTGAAATAATATAAATTCCATTCAATAAACTGTTTGCTTAGTGACTCCGTGTTTCAAAAATGTGTTCACAGAATGACCGATGAAAATGAGCTATTAGTAGCCAAACGTGGTTGTGGCGACCTCTACGGCCACTACGAGGAACTACAATCAAGAGACAACCGACAATATAGTTCACAAGAAGCATATGAGATGGCGCCAGCAGTATCCTATATCTCGATCTCAGAGTTCGCCCGATTCGCTGCATATATACAACTTCCGACGATACACCGTCGGAGCCGCGGTTCCCCAGGCGCATCAACAAGCCTGGCGGGAAGATCTTCCCTTTGAGGTCGAGCATAACATCTCGCTCCCCCTACATAGTTATGGATACTTACTGCATATAATCTGCGTAGAACACACTTGCAGCGTCTCCCTCTGGCCGGCCGCGTTCACGATTTCCGTCCGGAACACCATTCGGCACCGCGTCGATTTCTTCTTGCCGCGCGACACGTGCGCGGCGCCCGGGCCTCCGCTGAGGGACTCGCCGAAACGGTGTTCCACGTCTACATTCCGCTCCTAAAAGTAAATTAGTAGATATAACACTTATTCAGTAGTAAAATCACGTTTTTTTCGAGTGTAGACTGCAAGGCAAGGCCTGTTTAGCATGTACATATGCATGATATATCCAGAACTAAAAAACGAGAGACAAATATTTTTGGTCGTTTCCTTAAGTTGGAACAATAATACCCAAACTAGATTTTATCTGTTTGGGTATTCGTGCAAATAATTGACTTGAAAATTATTAAAAAGTAATGGCTGTGGGTATATTAAAACTAAAGCTATACGTAATAACAACAAGGAACTAGTCCATCGCGACATATTAACTTTATCCACGGTGCTATGCAACGGAGGCTGGTCGGTGTTATTGCATGTATTGCATGGAAAGAAACGCAGATAATTACTGCCATTGCCTTCTCCATTAGGTGGAAAATTTAACCAAAATCCCTCGAGATTTTCACCAATTCAAGCGTAGGTCGTAAGGATTCGTTAGTTACTTAGTTATCTTTTCATTGCACCAAAAAATAATTATACTTAACATTGGAACAGACTTGATGAACAGACTTGACTGATACCTGAATTTTCCGGGGTTGCCATTTGAAATAAATCATTCGATAGGAAACGGAGACATCATTTAAAATATTGTCTTGACCAGGCACTAGATAACCCTTCAAACTATTTTATAAACTACTGTTTACAGTTTAAAGTAAGAACGTGAAGCTTTCTACTCACATACGCCAAAAGTGGCCGTTCAAAGAAAAGCTTCACGTTCTCACTTTAAACGTGTAAATAGTAGTTCATAAAATAGTTTGAATGATTGATCAAGACAAAATTTTTAATAATTTATCCGTTTCCTATCAAATGATTTATTTTAAATGGGGGCAGCACTGGACCCCGGAAAGTTCAGGTATTCCCTTAAGTCGAAATAAATTGATCAAAACGAAATATGGTGATAATTAAAAATTTGATTTGTATAAATGTCTAGAAAGACCTTTAAACTATTTTATGAATAACCTTTGAAAATATTACTATAATAGTTCGTCTAGTTTTAAAACTGTTTTTCGCCAAAAGTGGCCACTTTTGGCGAAAAACAGTTTTAAAACAAGACGGACTACCAATATTACTTTCAAAGGTTATTCATAAAATAGTTTAAAGGTCTTTCTAGACATTTATACAAATCAAATTTTTAATTATCACCATATTTAGCTTTAAACAATTTATATCAAATGAGGGCGCCACTTTAGCTACCACTTCGTCTTAAGAAAATAATATAAATTTGTACAAAGGCGGGCTTATCCCAGGAAGGGATCACTTCCAAGCAACCAAGAATCTGATAGGAGTGCAGCCAGAGTGTAACAAGAGAGAGAAAATATAAAAACAAATATTATTTGTTCGTTCGTGTGAATTTGTTTCAGGGAAATTGACTGGCTTTTTGAGGCAAATTCGAATGAAGTACTACAGCTCTCATTATACGAAGCAAAAAGGAATGTCAATTACAAGGACTGCATTATACTTAAGGGGGCTTTCTGGGCTTAATAGGTAAATAAATACACGATAGGTCATCTGACACGACACGGTGATTTCATAAAAACACATCATTGAAGGGAAGATAGAGGACCAGGAAGACCCAGACATAGCTATATGAAGCTAATAAAGGTGAAGGTAAACGTCGTGTCGTAGCGAAGTAAAACGGCTGGCGGACGAGAGACAAATGGAAAAAAATTCAAACTCCACCGACAAGAGCATAAGCTCTTAAATAATATAGTATAGCATTATACTCGCTCTCATAAAATTATTTAATAGATAGTGAATCCTACAATGAACAATATATTTAGCTCTTCGCAGTGTGATGTCTTGGTTTATCAGTGGTCAGTGAGCTTTATTATCGACATCGTCATAAATTATGAAGAGATTCATTGCATCTTTGTAATTACATCGTAAAGACTTACTCGAATTACGATTTACAACGGAATGGACTCATGCCGCTAACAGCCCCCCCTAATTCCATTATACGATCTTCTTATTCTCTTTATAAATATTCAGACAAATCACACAGATTGAGCTAGCCCCAAAGTAAGTTCGAGACTTGTGTTATGGGATACTACTAACTCAACGATACTATAAAGATATACATCCAAGACCCACGACAATCTGAAAAATATCATTTTCCATCTTGACCTGACCGGGGGTCGAAACCGGGATCTCCTGTGTGACAGTGTGGAATGTGGACCTCTTTCAAAGCCTCTTCCTATCACCTATAACCTCTTTGTATCTCCATGGAGCTGAACTCAGCCTATACCGTAAGGGATAAAAACGTGAAAGAAGGTACCGGTAGCAAGTCACTTATAAACAAGAAATGTTCACTCTATGTTAACAGGGAAGTAATAAAGTGTGTTTACGATAGCATCGACGAGACAATAAAACAAAGATTATAGAACTATATCGCATAACACAATATTGGTGTTAGTTTTACCGCTGATAAATAATACATAATTAATTCTTTGTGTATGTTGGTAAGGAGAAAACAGTGGCATGAGTTTATTGTTGAGGTAAAAGTATCTTATGCTTTGTTTTATTCCTGCCATTTCTATTATTTATTACTTACAATTTAACAAAAACATCCGTTTGATTTGTTTTTATATTTTCTAAAACATATCATCATGTAAAGATTTTCACGGTTACATCATTTTAGATAACTTTCCTCTTTGGAGAAGATAGGTATAGTTACTAATATCTGACAGGGTAGCAAACAACACAGCACAAACAAGAAATGTGCTCTTGTTTCTTTTCTGAGTCAATATTCAATTGAAGAATAAACACTAAATTATTCGAGATATTCAGATACTTGGTTGGCTGGAAAAATCCTTCATTATGTCCCGCCGTTTCCCTTTATGTCACTTATATTTTGAAAAAGGCCGGAAAAACATGGAATGTATCAGATTACAAAAACAAGCCAACGAAGCCGAAGGAAGGTAATAATTAAACATATGATCGGATAACTCCAAGAATTTCACGTCTACTCGCGGCTGTTTCGCGGGCGTAAACCGATTTTTAAATCCTAGAGACGCATTATATAATACATACCTTGAGAATGCCGACGCAGTCGCAGGTGACCTGCCAGCTCTTCGTCGGCTCTAGGTCGATCTCGATAACGACGGTGCCATCCTCTTTCCGCTCCTTGCACGGCGTGGAGTTCTTTCCCGACACCCGGCACGCCTGGTAGAACATATGCGGGGCGACCCTGCCAGTGTCGGTGCCGATAAATACCTGAAAATAAAATGGACGTTTATTAACTATCTTTATAGTCCTCGATCACCAACCTGGCATGGTGATTATGCGTAAATCCTCTCTTAATTTAAAGAGACATCGTCTCGCAGTGGACTAAATGTAGGCTGGTAAACACAATGAAAAATTCAGGTGAAATTAATTTCATATCATGGATAGGTAGATACTCTCTTTTCACTGTCAGCTTTTAAAGAGATAATGCGAAGGGTAGAAACTGTAAATATTATTCAAGAACTATAAATAGGTACTTATCTAGTAGTGTATTAAAACGTACAAGTAATAATATGATTGACAGACAATAGCTGCCAACAGCATATAAGAATAGAAATGACAGTTTAGAATAAATTATATCCTTTTTGTTTCGCTAGAAGTGAAAATTACGAAGAGTTGTTGCTACGGCATAACTTATAATTATAACGCTAGAAAAAGGGTTTTTTAAATTGCTTATCAAATAGGTAAGAGATGGCGCTACGTGCAATATGTAGTTTCAATACGTATCACTAGATGGCGTTCTTGAAATTCGGGGGATTTTCTTTTTGCCCGGCAAATTTTGTCATATAATAAATACACGTAATAAACATTTACCTGCAGAACAGCCGGCTTGTCATAGCCGACCAATTTGACTATTGGGAAACCGTTTCCCGAGTTGTCTTTGACAGCGCCTCGGCTGCCTTCAGTCTGATACCTGGAAAATTAATCAAGGGTTAAAGGTCTGATTCCTAGAATCCATCAACAACACTCGTAGGTGTCGATAAAGTAGATTTTTGCGACTAGGTATGTAAACTGTCTCATGGTCTGCGGTTTTTCAACTCCCGACGGCAAGATGTAAGGGTGTAACAAGATTGACGCTAATTACTGTTTGTCTGTCTGTGGCATCGTAGCTCTTGAACGGATGGACTGATTTCAATGCGGTTTTTTTGACGTGAAAGCAAATTCCATTGCGGTGGTTCTTAGCTATGTTTGATGAAAATCGATTTAGACGTTTAAAAGTTATTGGGGGTGAACGCTTGAAAGTCGGGGATTTAAATTTACTGGGGGTTAAAATGTCATCCTGGTACATATCTACATACAGGGTGACTTTTTACCCACCATCCAAATTTTTGGAGCAAGTGTGGTCCATGATACTGAACAAAAATTCGGCTTCGCATACAAATCAACGTCCGGCCAAACAAATTTTTATGGGAGGACGACATTTTTTTATCGATTTTTAATAACTTTTATTATGGAAAGTAGTTTAATATCATGGACTGAACTTGCTCCAAAAATTTGGCTGGTGGGTAAAAAGTCACATAGGGTTAGACAGTGACAGGACCAACTTACCTCGCTCTATGTTGTGTCTCCGGCTGGCACAGTATCTGCAGCTCCACGGAGCCGTCCCTCGACCGGCTGGTCAGCGGTGCTGACAGCCCCGCCGGGCCCGAGTGCGTCATCGCCGCCAGCGCTCTCCGCCGAGCGAGTACTTGCGCCAACTTACCCCCATACTTCCCCCCTTTGCCTCCTAACTTCCCGCCCGTGCCTAGCTTCCCCCCACTTGCGTATTTATTCGCCAGTTTCCCACTTCCCCCCAACTTCCCACACGATCTGTAGGGGTCTTGGAACCGTTTCACTGGCGCTGGCGTTTCGTTGATGCTTGGACTAGATATGCTGCAACCAGCTCTGATTCTGTAAATATAATTAAATTTATTAATAATTTGTTTTATACAATTTCAGTAAAGGGCCAACATAATCTACGCTGGTATGTGTAAAGGGCAAACCCTTGTATCTTTTGGTTAAAAAGATCCCATAAGCTTCCAAAAAATAGTAAATTTAGTTATATAAGTACGTCACTATAGGTAACTTAATGAAGTATCATGTCCTTTACTTAACTATAGGCGTCGTATTATAACACAGAAGTTAGTTATCTCTAAACAGCGCCGTGTCCGACTGATGACGAGTTACAAATGATGATGAGCACGTGTTAATGACGTCAGACACACAATTACGTGCAATGAGCATGCGCGTTCTCGCGGCCTTAATGTCCAGGTAGCAAGCAACATCAACATGTGTGCGAATATATATCATCAGGGTTGCATTTGCAATGTCAGACATGTAAGTAAATGTGATTAACATTATATAGTTAGATACCTAAACAGTCTTATTAAAAAACGTAGATCAACGTACGTTAGAGTTGCTTTAAAACATTAACCACCCAAATCAAGTTGAGGCAAATCAAGGGCTGACTGACCTAAAAGTAACAAGTAAAACGTAAGTTTAGTAGACGTCAACTTCTTTTCGGTCGATAATGTTTTAAACAAAGTCCGCGTTCTGTAATAAGATGGAAAGAATCTTGGCGGCACTTCTATGTGGCTTAGAATAAGCAAAGTTGTGAAAGTTTTTAAAATTTAGTAAAATTTGGAAACGTACACGGGTACTGGCACAGGCGCCAGTGGCGAGGGCTCGAGCGGGGCGTCGGGCGGGGAGGGAGCGGGCACAGCGGCGGGCGCGGGAGGGAATGCGTACGCGTCATTCGCGTCGTCGCACTCTATTTTAACTCCCTCGCTCTCCGTGCGCCTCCGCTTCATATCCGGGTGGTCCCATTCCTCCAGCGAGTCCGACAATCTGCGCACACGCCAGCAATTGGCTTTGGTTAACTCAATTCTGCCCCATTGATGAGTGACAACATGAAATATCATCGTGTACATGCAAAAGATCTTACGCTTTTAATGCCAATTAATAGTAGAATGCCGCTCAAAACGTTAACGGTTTACTTTTACAATTATGGCCATGTTTGTTTGTAGATGACTGAGATTGATTTACTATGAACGCGCGTTCTACGCCCGAGCTAGAAGCGGAGGCAGCGCTTCTTGTTTTAGCACAGATGAGTCACGTCACGTCACAGGCCTACGCCGAAAATATCGGATGTGTGGTAAGTAGTATAATAGTCCACGCTGGGCGCACTAGGCGGCTCCGGCCGCCACTGACCGGTTAACACTCACACACTGTATAAATAACCTGCAGTTTTTCTGCAAAGGCCGTTTGAGGATAACGGGTTCTCATTTCGGAATTCCCGCTCCGAGACACCTACATAAGTTGTTTGCGTTATTTTTAAACTTTTAATGCGTGCTTAAATTAATTTGGGTTTATTTTTAGCAGCCGCGGACAAGTGTTTTTTAGTATCTGAAACTACTTAGTTGATATATATAAATAATTGATAGCAAAAGCATGATGGCTGGAAAAATATTTTTGGCCCATCGGTTAAATAAAAAAGTATTGTATACGTATTTTTTCTTTTCTCTGCGAAACAAAAAATGACGTAAAGCAGTGCAATTAAATTTGGAATGACGTCACGAGTTAGTACGATTTTTACCTAGCGGTGACGTCACAAGCCGCCACTCTGAAACTTAGATGCTCTGTAGGTATCTTTGTAATTCCCTGAAAAATATGGGTCCATTATTTTTGGGTAATTTTAAAGACGGACTAATTAGAATAATACTTTTCTGACTGCCATCAACTCTATTCTTTATTGAAATACCATTGGAACTAGCTACTGTATCCCCGATTACAGCTTTTATTGTGTAAGTGCATGGTATATACAGATTTCCTATGGGTTTACCCAAACAAGATGCGGCCAAGCGTAAAACCTATGCGTAAATATTTTATCTGTGCTCAAAGGCGATTATAGAAAAAAATACTTTGTACGTATCAGAACCTTCGTAAGTATGAGGTAGAAACCTTCGCTGCTATTATTTCGTAAGTTCGCGAAAACCAAGCGAGCTAAGCAAGCGTGCAGTGAAAGCAAAAGCTTTAGTAAAGCGGCAAGGGAAGATATACAGGCCGACTGGTAAACCACGTGTCATACTTAAGGACATAATAAATCATGATCAAACGTAACGTCAAAAATATAAAACCAACAATATACTTTTAAATCACAAAGAAAAAATTATACAAATCAGTGCGCAAAAAGTTTCGGAATGTATGGAAATCGCGCGCTAGCTTCACGCTCGCTGCCTCTACCTACCCAAATCGGCCCGTTGTTGAACCGCTTATAATCGCGCGCAGCGCGAGTGTCCACAGTTCCACACTTCTTTTTATTGTATAATTTAGTCATCTTTCAGGCACCTATTCTTTATTTATATACTTGGAACGAGAATCGAGTATTGAGTGCCCCCTTTCAATATGTAACGTGATTTACCAGTCAGCCTGTAGGTCATCATCATGTTAGTAAAAAGGTAGTGTATGCGGTGTGGGACACATTTAATTTTTTTTACTGCCATTCTAAGACCACAATTTTGAAACTCAGAGTCGAGTATTGCACGATATTTGTGTTCATTTTCAACCGCTCTCTGGTTTTGATCATGTTTTGCCCCAAAAAAGTAAATTATTTATGGAAAATCTACAAGACTAATAAGAATAATACTTTTCTAACCTTGTTATTAACTGTATTCTTAATTGTAATATCATCTGAACTGGTAAGTATACTACGAATGCTATGTAACATATGACGAGAGATTTCGAAGATTCAAAATCCTGCGCGACGGCCACTTAGGGTTGGATCTCACTTTAGCACGGAGCAGTTTTTTATCTGCTATCCTTTTCTGTAGATTAGAACCGTCATTTGCCAGAGCGAGAGAAAGCAATGATACGCTATTGCACCGGCCGTGCTATAGCGTTCCGTCGCTCTATCTCGCTCTATCTAATGACGGTTCTGAGCGACAGAAAAGGAAAGCAGCATAGAAAAGTGCTGCTTCGTCCTGATAAGTGAGATCCAACCGTTATTAGTCGTTAACGAAAGGTACCATTAGGCAGTTTGAAAAATGTGACGCCGCAGTCTCGAGGAGACTAAATTCTCTTCACAAACAATTGGTGCAAGTCTAATCTGTCTCTCGCCGCGTTCCGCTATTTATAATATTCACGTGACGCGAAGTGGCGTCGGACGCGAATCTTTTAGTGAACGAGAATTGTTCAATTGTTTACATTATAGTGTAATGAGCACGAGGATTAGTTTACTCACGCACGTGCAACAATTCATCGCGTCGGATCTGAATTCGCTTCTTAAAGAGTGCCTCTGTAGGTACTTTTGTGGGAACGTGTTTTTACGATACGACTTGAGTAAAAAAAAAAAATATGTTATTCATTGGTTCGGCGGGATAATGTATTGCTTACTTAGATTAATTGGTAGGTAAGCATCCAACGGCGTCATCAGTACACATTACGCTTGTTGAAAAAGACACCGTACCTATGTGTCTTCATTTTCGCATAACACACGGTGTATTATATCGTTAAATCATGCATGCTTCGGAAACCATGTTAAGCCGTTGATCCCGGCTGATATCTTTAAGTGCATTTGTCAAGCTCTAGGTGCCTTACTTAGAAATAAGACACTGACACAGACCTAGGTCTTACGTTTTTCAAGTTTTTCAATTGTTACTTTTTTACACAGCAAAACGCTTACTTTACTTTATTAGGTGTACCGACAGGGGGGGGGGGATTACTAGTACTATTATAGCCTCCCTACACATGAAAAGTGTGCTTAACTTACCAAAAAAAAAAACTTGCCTGGGTACGTCTATTCAATATTATTTTTGTACCTCAAGTATACTGTATTCAATAGTAAGTTTGTTGTTATGTACACAATCAATCTATTTTCGTCGCCTAAGATTATAATTAATCTTGCGCTATCATTCATAATCGTACACTGTAAAGTAATTTAGTAGTAGCATATTAGGTATCTGCCGGCGCAGACTGCGAGATAACGGATCTGAACGTTGTTGAAGGGCCGGTATACATTTGTGATAATATTCTTTCTACTTACTACTACTACTTAGTACTATTAGGTACTACGTCTTCTGTGCCCGAGGTAAGTAATATGGTAGTTTGTTTAGCCTAAAATTGAATTCGATTCGTCGCGCCTTCTTGTCTTATAAGGACAGTTAGTCAACAGATCTTGAATTTTTCGATAGTGACCGTAGCCAGATGTAGCCCAAGCGTTATGCTTAATTTGGGGCTAGCTCAATCAGTGTGTTTTGTCCCTATACATACGTTGTATAGGGATAAAACACACTGATTGAGCTAGCCCTAGCCTATTAATATACTATAAAGCCCTTTAGAACATGCCACATAAATATACATACCTACATATATACACATATGACTCACATACATACACTCGAAAAACATTGACCATCCCTTCTGGGGATACTTGCATTTTTTCGGGGTCCAGTGTTGCCCCATTTGAAATATATTATTTGAAAGAAAACGAGATATCAGTAAATTTTGTCTTGACCAAGCCCTAGATAAACTTCAAACTGTTTTATGAACTACTGTTTACAGTTAAAAGCAAGAAAACGTGAAGCATTTCTACGCACATTTGCAAAAAACTGCCATTTTTAGCAAAGGTGCGTACAAAAGTTTCACGTTCTCACTTTACTTTGTAAACAGTAGTTCATAAAATTGTTTGAAATCCGTTTTGGAACCCGAAAAATTCAATCATGAGTTTTATTTTTTTATTTTGATGATATTTGGTGTTAGTGGTTGCGATGCATGGTAGATATCGCTTTATTTATTTATTAATCGCTTTATCACATATGTGATGGATGAGTCATGCAGAACAAAAAATTTTATACATAATAATTGCGTGCAAAAGCATAAGACTACACAGTAGCAAAATAAAATATCTAAACTATACTTTTGAGCAAACAGCCGGTTTTAACTGGATACGCCACAATCTACATCCGGATTCCTTTTGTCCATTAACTTATTATAAATCCAATTAGTCTACAATCTTTGAGTGAGCTTGTATCGCGTCAGTTGAACAATGCACTAGTGTTGTCGAATTATCGATAATTTTCATCTGAAAAAGCCATACCTATTGATAGCACTATCGATGCTTTCGATAGGCCTATCGATAGTCTTACGATTGATCATCGATATACGTCTCTCATTCGACAACACTGCAACGCACGAATCTCCAGTCAGAGACTGCCTGGTCACGACGAAGCGCGTCTAGCGAACGTGAATGATTTAAGTACTATTTTCTTGCTTGTTTTAATTAAAGTGTTATGGGCTGATGATAAGCAAGCGCATGAAAAGACTATTAAAAAAATGAGAAATAACAATAAATAAGCCCCGCTTCAGTTCAATTTCATTCATTTATTGCTTACATGCACATTACAACATGCCGCAGTCACATACGATTTATGCAACAACGCTCGCAATCAACTCAACGCAGTGCAGGTACTATCTTGGATTCAGATGCTCGTTTCATATGTAATGTCTGTTTAGTAATGGTCGATCAGAATTTAATTATAACAGGACATTTTTTTTACTATCCTGTTATTGTTTCTAACTGCTGGACACAGGCGCGGTCGCAGCCTGAAATTTTGGAGGGGGTCACTCACAACACTATAATAGAATAAAATAAACATTATTGCGTAAAAACACCACTAGATGTCAGCAGACTATAAATTTATCTCTGTAAGGGGATAGCTAGAAATTTCTTTTTATTATGTGGCAAATTTTTGTAATTTTTCAATTGACCTTAGATTTTGGGGGTCCTTGGTCTGAAGGGGGGGGGTCATGTCCCCTGTGACCCCCCCTTCGGACCGCGCCTGGCTGGACAGAACAGAAGCTAATAAAAAAAGATAAAAAATGTTATTATAAAAGTATGTGAATTTAAGACAGTGGGAGCCAACCTTTATATGTAATGTGTCAAGAAAGCACAAGATGAAACTAGTGTTGCCGCTCGATAGTCCATATCAATAGCCTATAGATAGACTATCGGCATTTTAAATAAAACTGATATATATTGATAGTCTATCGATACAGCTGATACTATTGATAGTATCGGTTGGTAACAGAAATACTTACCGACTCTCGATAGTATCGATCCTATCGATAGTATCGATAGTATTGCTTTTCATAAAACATAAGCTGTCAATAGTATCGATAGTTTATTCGTCGTCTGGATCGGTACTATCGATAGTATTGTTGGTTTTCAATAGTATTATTACTCTAAAACAGCTATCGATACTGTTGATACTTTCGATAGGCATTTTTTGATTGAAACTATCTATTGTAAAACTATCGACTTTCGGCAACACTAGACGAAACGCACATTGTGATAGCACAGGCCACAGAGACGACAACAAGAACTTAGCCACGTCTTACCTGTTGACCGGGTCTGGTCCGAGGCCGCTGTCGTTGCTGTTCTCGCACGCTTCGGGCGGCCGCAGCGCGTGCGTTTGCGCATAGTGCGCTAACTTCCCGAATTTTCCTAAATGCGCCATTTTGCCCGGGTGATAGCTAACTTTGCCGGGATGCACCAGTTTGCCCGTGTGCGCCATTTTGCCGCCGTGTGCCATTTTGCCCGGGTGTACGCGTTTATGCGGCGCGCGCATCACCTTGCGGTGCACGCGTGCGGACATCGTCGCGCTCGTGGACATAGTCATTTTCATGCCTGCCGACAAACAGAAATAGGACATTACTGCAGAGGCCTGGAAATATGGCGCTGACGGACGAGTGATTTTTGACAATAATTACGAGTCCGGCAATGCCATTCCCGCCGAGACATGTATAGTGCATTTCTCATAAATGTGAGGAAATCATTAAAGAAATAACCAGAAATACGTAAATATTTACCGAAAGCAATTAATAATTACTGCAAAGAGTATCTTCGTACTTTGAAAGAGAAGAATCTGCTTTCTCGCATTTTTTAGTGCAAAGGAAACATAGCCCATACGGCCCGGTCATATGTTACGCAAAAAATATAATAGGTACCGTAGATTTTTTTTTCTATCGCAACGAAAATTAAGCATATTTTCGTTATAAAACAACATTATTTTAATAAAATTGTGGTCATTAGAACATAAATAACAAAACATAACGCTCGAAGAGTGCATTTATTATTATGTGGTAGCAACTGGCTGTATGACAAGTTATGACGCTTAGTGTCCTTGCTAAATGTAAAAACAGAATTGTCATCTGAAACGTCAATGTCACTGTCTTGTCATTCTGAATACACTTTATTCGTCTTTTTGTTTTGCTTGGGCCGGACCTGCGCCTATCGTCACAAAGCTTCGTGCTATTACACGATACACGCAAATCGTCCCGAATATTCGGACTTCGTGGTGGTTATCGAGCGGGTGGCGATACATCAAAGGATTTAAGCACGCTAACCATTCGTTCTGTGTGGTCGCACTTGCGTTGTTTATTTTGACATTTGTTTTCAATTTGTTCAGACGCGTGCTCTGCGACCGGTGCCCCGGTTGTTAATGCGTAAAAATGGAGTGGAACGATAAAATGGTGTTAAAATTTTTAGCTTTTTCTTTCTAGGTTTCTTTTTAGGTTTCAATAAATGCATTAAGTATGTAATTGTTAGCACTCATGTAATAGAAAAGAAAGTTGTTGTCCATATTTAAAACACGTAGACGACGCCATCTTGGTTTATTGCCAGATAGTTCGTGAAAAATAACGAAGCCGCTAGTGTGACCAGCGCTTTATCACGTTAACTTTTTAGTGTACAAAATGTACGAAGATTCGCCGCGAATAGCTTCGGGACGATAGGCACAAGTGCGGCCGAAGCATTTTGACCAGCGGCCAGGAATGAATTTTCATAAGTACTACTTTCCTGGCCTAGTCCAGCAAAGTAATGCACGAGCCAAGAATTACCAACTTCGTGTCTTCTTTTTACTACAAAAATGCCTACATTTCCGAGCATGTTTGAGAAAAATACATTTAGCATCAATTCTATCGACACTTGTAATGTTTATTTTATTTATCACTTCGCTATAAACGGTTAACTATTATTGCGTGTTTAGTGACGTTATATTTAGTTCCGTATTGTCTCTGTAACTGTGATACTTATAAACAGTGGTCGGATAATCGGATGCATATTTGCCTAAAGTTAATTTTTAGCTAGAAAATTATTGAAGCGGCTTCTTCAAAAATATTTTTTTAATACAAATTCCGGGATTTCAAAAGAAATCGGAAATGTCGAACTAATCGGATGCATATTGACCTAAAGTTAATTTTCGTCTTGGAAAATATGGAAGCAGCTTCTTAAAACGTACTTATTAAAATATGAATCCAGGGATTACAGAAAATTCGAGTATGTAAAACTAATCGGTAGCATGGTATGTAAATGACGTTTTTAGTATGTGGTTTTCATTAAACACTAGACTCCGGAATCACATTATTATTCGGGTAGGTATTTAAAAAAAAAACAAATAATACAATACAATAATACTTTATTGCACACAATTACAAAATACAAAACATAACAAAAGTTTTTTTTTTTTAATTAAATATCCTCCGTAAATATTACAACTTTAATCACTGTCTGAAACTATATTTTTTTTTAAATACATTTAAAATATTTTGTAAAATAAATGATCCTTACCTTCTAAATAAAAGGTATAAGAGATCCAAGTTGCAAGACAGAGTATATCAGTGTCCAAGATTCGTAGCACAGTCGTCTTTCCAAGTAAAACCAAATTCCGTATCTCAATGTTCACCAGAAACCGTTTTAGAATAGCCAAGTAATCATAAAATAGAGAAAAACAAAAAAAAAAAAAAAAACACCCGAACGCATGGCAATCAAAGCGATGAATGTCATTAAATGAATAAAAGGAACTACTTTCAGGTCACTACCTGCACACAAGCAGTATATAAAATGCCCTCTCACTCGCACTCATTACGACATGCTTATTAGTTTCGCAGTACTACACATAAACATTTTTTAACGAAACTCAAGACACCAAGTTGTTTGTCGCTATGGGGAAAGAAAAAAGAAAATTAATCATCGTGACATGACATCTATAGTTGTTTGGTAACCTACTTTACAAAATTAGCCGGCATCCGATTCCGTAGTTAAAAAGCATTGAATTTGATCGGAATCACGAGATTTTTACAATCTATACAAAAGGCATTCCATATTAGCCAAAACCTGAACATAAGTAAATATACACCCTACCCGATTTGATTCTATAATAAAAACACAAAATTTTGTCGATTTCGGAATCCTGTGATTTTTCAGATACAAAAGTGCACTCTATAATTGCCAACATCTCAACTTTAGGTAAATATGCATCCGATTATCCGACCACTGCTTATAAACCCTTGTTATCTATCACATAAAAATCCTATCATATAGCGGCAGATCCATGGTACATCTAGCTATAAAAAAGAGTATTCTACATAGAAAACATCAATAAATCTTAAAGTCAAAGTCAATTTTTTTAATTCAATATGTGATAAATTTGTCTCTTATTGAAGGTATTTTTTTTTACATATTATTTTAGTGCAAAACTTAAAAACTACTAGTCTTAGATAAACATCAACTGAAATCATTAAATTAATCGTTAATTTTCCTGTTATAGGTAGTACAAATAGGATAAAAAAAAGCATTTTGTTCAGATTACCGATTGTATAACAAATTATAACATAATCACAGCATGAATGCAAATTGTCTATGAAACGATTGTCTCTGGGTCGACGTCAGTCAGATTGCTGTCTGCTTAATAATCAGTCAGATTGCTATCTGCTTTACAGTCAGTCATAAAGCTGCGTCAATAAAACAGACAGGAATACACAAACGTTGCGTGCCATTGATCGTTTGATTCAGTGATTTGATTTGATCCGTTTTAGCGATGGTCGTCACATTTTCGCATCATGTTTGAACTAGTGTTTTAATTTTATATATTTATTTCAGTTTTAAATTATATTTTCATTTTAGTTACAAATGTTTTTCTTTTGTCATACCGAAGTATATATATATATTTATTATAATTAACTGCGCACCGTAGTGTTACTCGCGGTATATGTAAAATGTAGCTTATGTGTTAGTCCAGGGTGTCAGCTTCCTGCATACCAAATTTTATCAAAATTAGTCGAGTCGTTGGCGCGTGAAGAAGTTACAAACATACACATACACACTCACAAACTTTCGCCATTATAACATTAAAGGATAAGTGTGATGTGATAAAGTGCAAGTATACTAAAATCCAAAGACCGAGATGGCTTTAGAACCAGCTCATAAAGCCCTTCATTTGATATCCCACACCATAAGTAAAAAAAAAAATACATTCCATACAAAATATTGATGAAATCATAACCCCCCGTTGTACAAAAATTCAAGATGGCTCCTTTCTTAATCCATATTTGAGTCTTAAGAGCGGCCTTCCCGTCTCACTTTTCATACAAACGCTCGTACGTGATTATGGCGTTGTATCTGATCTTTCTTGAAAACTTTTGAACTCACAGGTATCTTTTGCGTTATTTCTAGGTTTCGATCGAAATAAAAAATTAAAATTTAGATAAACAAAGTCAGTATAAGCCTCCAAAAATCTGCTTTTTTGCACAAATTTTAGCTGAACTTCGACCGTTCATAAAGTATTCCTAAATTGTAAAGATAAAGAAAATATTTCGATACTAACCTCGCAAATGTAATGAAAATTTTGAATACAAAACATTTATTTCACACACTTGTAAGGCTAACCGAAAAAAAATGTATATCCTGAAACAAGTTATATAAAATTTCCGCACCCTATGAATAGTTAATATTCGTTCAATGGATAGTTAATAATAATACTAATTTCATACATATGCCTTTTTTTCTGGCACTGCCTTAGATGAAAAAACAAGCTATTCAAACTGTGCGCGCGTTGACGACAGAGTGGCCGGGAAGGGCCGCCTTAAGGACCAACTCAGCCATAGGTTCTTTTAATCACTAAAAGCCGTATATTGTATTTTTATGTCGTGTAGACACGCTACTATAAGGAACATCATTAAATTAATAGAAACATCAAATAATATGATACAATTAATTGGCAATCTTGTTACTGAGGCTGATCTGGCGGCGTGTCGGCGGCCGTTTACGATGGGAGTTAATATTCTGGCAATTATGTTGCTTTAGAGGACAGGAATAGAACCTAATATTAAACAAGGTACTTCATATTTCGAAGTTTGGGAAATATTAGCTCCCTCCGGTTTATCACCGAATATTTCAGTTTGTGTCATTATATTAATCTTATTTGAAAACTCTTTATTGCGCGGAATAAGTATTATTTATTATTTAATTATCTAAAAGTCTATTAATGCGGGTAGAAAGATGTCATTTTGATTCGGGTTAATATGGTTAATATAAAATCAAATAAGTATCTTACTTTTTCATGTTAGTTTTATCATAAGACAGTTTGAGCTTATCACTTATCAGCTTAGTTTAGAAAATATAAAGTGCGACCGAGCTTCGCTGGACGAAAAACAGCGAAAATTAGGTTCTTCGACAATAAAACCTAGCTAGATCGACTTTCTGCTCCCAAAACCCTTTATATTTCATACCAATTTTCATCAAAATCGATGGAGCCGTTTCAGCTATTATAATCAGGTAGATATCTTTATAACAATCTACCTAATTAGGATTATTAGTGTATATTGATAGTTTCGCTTTCATATGATTACAAATGGATATTGCAATTTGGCTTTTATATGACTCATATACAAGAATTGCTCGTTTAAAGTAACAGGTGACACAGGGTTTACTTATTATTATGCATCCCTCATTTTCGATATAGATAAGCTAACAAGAAACCCATAAAATCGGGCAGTGAGCCGCGACCTTGGTGGTGACTCATCAGCACCATTGCATCATCATGACATAACGTCTTTCAGCAATGCTTACAGCTTTTTCATTGCGTTGTTGCCTTTTTAAATATTAACCAAAAGGAGGAGGTTATCAATCCGTCGCGATATTTTTTTTTCTGTATGTTCACCTATTCGAAGACGCCTGGACCTTTTTTTTTGTTTGAAAGGGTATTTCAGGTGGACCCATAAAAGTTTTTTTCTACTCCTATACTGTTATCTGTCTTTTAAATGGTCCCGAACACTAATATAAGAACATAGATTATATGATTTTAGAAAAGTCTATAGTCTATTCCTAATATAATAGCACATGTGTCGTTATTTCGCCAAAACGATACTCCTAGCCATAGATATAACTTTTTTTCTTTAGATCTACCATACTGCCAACATAATAAAATCGTTATTTTAACATATGGTGCCATTTTTCAAACATGGAGTCACTGAACAAACGGTTTTTTGTATGAAAAAACATTCGTTTAAGTGACTCCATGTTTCAAAAATAGCACTTTTGGTCACTAGGAAGACGTCAATAAAAAAAATTAAGTCTTCCATAGATACTTAGTATCTATCAAACATATGGTAGTATTTCATACTTTTCTTTGTTTATTTTTGGATTTATTTTAGTAAATGTAGTCGTAGAAAAAGTATTGTATGCAACGTTGTATAAGTATGTCAAAAAATGCTCGATGGCGTCTCCTTACGATGCTCGCCAAGGCTCGCATCGTAACCTGCGCCACTCGCATTTTATGAACCTTCTTATACAACTGTTGCATAAAATACTATATCAAAATCGGTTGTGTAGTTTAGGGATGAAGTCGATTCTTTGTTTAGAAAAATTATAGTTCATCAAAATAAAAAATATTAAGAAATTAGGGTTTAACTATCATTTTTCGCGTCATTATGTACCTATACTGGGTGACTTTTTACCCACCTACCATTTTTTTTAAGAAAGTTTAGTCAAAGATACTGTACTTAATTTTTTTTAAAAGTTATTAAAAAGCGATAAGAAATCTTCCTCCCAAACAAAACCCGTTTGGCCAAACGCTGAGTTGTAATGGAAAGCCGATATTTTTACGTTTTTCGTTGATTGTTTTTTATTTATGGAAGTTTAGTATCATGCACAGAACATATTTAAAAAATTCGGCTGTCGGTGAAAAAGGATACTGAACAAATTTCCCCACGGAGAAACTATTAAAAAATTTAAAAAATATTTTTTGGCTTTCCATCCAAACTTGGATCAGTTATTCGGTCGACTTGTTAATGTCCAAAAATAATTTTTCATATTTCGATATATTCACGACCTTCGTGGCGTAGTGGTCACCATGCTAGTCCCTGTAGGTCCCGGTCAGGGCAAGTTGGAAAATGGCCTTTTTCAAATTGTCCTGGGTCTTAGATGTTTATCTATATATGTATTTATTATAAAATATAGTATCGTTGAGTTAGTATCCCTTAACACAAGTTTCGAACTTACTTTGGGGCTAGCTCAATCAGGGTTATTTGTCCCTATATATTTATTTATTTTTATATATGCTCTTTGGGGAAAGTTGTTCCGTTTCATGATCGTATATTTTTTAATAAACTTTACATTATAATCATATTTTATAACTTTATCATTAGTTACGTAGTATAGCAACACGAAATAGGGTTATCAATCACTTACTTTAACCATATTACATAATAATTAAATATTTATACGAGATTATTATTATCTGAAGCGGAAGACGGGCTTACGAGGAAAATAAATACACTAAAAATAATTTGATTATGTACTCACACGTTTAACTAAAATATACTAGTGGCTCTATGTAATCTGTAGACCTCGCGAGTCACCCCGACTCGTTGAAGTTTATCGGATAAAAAAGTTGTTCGGTCGAAACAGTTGCGTCTTAATAGGGTAACAAAAAAGTTTTTATGACTTTTTCGAAAAATGGCTGAAATATAATGTTTCAACCCCCATATTTATATAAAAGTATATACATACTCATATATAGGTATATATTACCACTATTTTGAAAATAATCGAAGAACTAATTTTACAAAAAAGTTTTTACATATAGGCAACTCAGACCGTCGATATGAACAACTTTTCCTATGGGACCAATGCTTGAAACTCGAAAAAAAAATTTACTTTTTCATACAAAAGTGTTCGGGCCCATAGGAAAAGTTTGTTCATGTTGACGGTCTGAGTTGCTCCTACAAGGATTGGACGGGGTTTTTGTTACATATTGTATATTTTTCAAACCTTCTTACAATATTTCACGAGAATTGGTTGAAAAATGCGACCTGTAGGCGAGAACAACCGGACAACCGGACAACCCCGGACAAAAGCATTTTTGGCCAATCTCGAAACTGAAGACGAAGTGGTAGCTAAAGTGGCGCCCTCATTTGAAATAAATTGTTTGAAACTAAATATGGTGATAATTAAAAATTTGATTTGTATCAATGTCTAGAAAGACCTTTAAACTATTTTATGAGTAACCTTTGAAATTATTACTAATAGTCCGTCTATCAAATTTTTAATTATAAAACCATATTTAGTTATAAACAATCTATTTCAAATGAGGGCGCCACTTTAGCTACCACTTCGTCTGAAGACGCTTCGCTCGCTCGGACAAATTATTTGACGGACTTATATTCAGCCTCATAGATCAAAAATTTATTTTTCTAAATCTATTTTCCGCCGTTCAGCCCGATACTTTTGTAACGAACCAATTTCGAAATAAGAATGAATGTCTTCTGGTCTTCGTTTAAACCCGGATCTCCCGCAGCATGACACTAGACGACAGCGTTTATCGAGTGCTATTGTGTTTTACTATCTCGCTCTACGTTATAATAACGGGCGGGATGGAACTAGTCTGTCGCGCGATATTATCTTTATCTGGGTTTATCTACAGTGCCATGCTACAGAGGCAGGTGATCGGTCGACTTGAATGGAAGGTGAAATAACCAGCCAAGTGTGCCATAAAAAATCACGTTTGTTGTACGGGAGCACTTAAATATTTATTTTATTCTGTTTTTAGTATTTGTTATTATAGCCGCAACAGAAATACATAATCTGTGAAAATTTCAACTGTCTAGCTATCACAGTTCATGCGATACAGCCTGGTGACAGACTGAGAGACAGACATATGGACAGACGGACAGTAAAGTCTTAGTAATAGGGCCCCGTTTTTACCCTTTGAGTAAGGAACCCTAAAAAGCGTACCTATTCCACGAGAAAGTTATTCATCTCATAATTATGAATTGAATTTGCCCCGAAAATGGTTCAGATATTTGTAAGTTTTGTCAACAAAATATTCTCTCGATAATAAAACCTTTAGATACTTATGACAAATTAAAGCAGAAAATTAATGTTAAAGTTTATTAGGTTTCCTTTTGACACAGCCAAAATATAATAATACTTGACAAATATTTTCCAAGCGACAATGGAAATTTAGAAAATAAGCGACAGAGTAATTATAACTTTTAACTCTGAAAGTTGATTTCGGATAAGGTCCTCTCGTGTTATACGAAATTAGCGCTTTGCAAATTTTTTATTAATATTAATATCCTGACAATAAAGGCTTGAGAGTTGTTGCTCAAAGGGAGACACAAAACCTATTTTGTTCAAGATAGTATCGTCGAGTTTGAAAGGTAAATCCAAAAAAAGCCAAATAGGTGTTAATTCTCATCAATACATACAATATTTTTTCGTAATTGGTCATTCCTGCTTGTCAAAATGCTGAACCATTAGGTAGACCTTTACTGACCAAGTGACCATATAAAAAAAACGAACGCTCGGTGAAGCCAGTTCTTTTTAAGTTAGACAAACTAGGTATATTATAGAAGTAAATAGATCATAAAAAGTGCCTCGAATAGCTCTGAGAAAAGGATGGTACATAAGTTATGTAACATAACTAAATTTACGAATGACTTCAGGCTACTAGATTCTGATTAAAATTCTGTAAGACTTATCTACAAACCCTGTCAAACAGTTTTATAGTTTTCTAAATCGGTGTATAAATGACAGAGTCCTGTACAACTGCAACCGAATTACAAAATGACTTGGTTCAAATACCATCAAAATTAAAGCTTCACAGCTCAGGACCTTATCCAATGTCGGTAAAGATATATAAAAGACTGCCTAAACGTATAAAAGATGAAACAAATTACAAAAAGTTTTTTAAAGTAACAGAAGAATTTCTAATAAATGAGACCTACTATTCCGTTACAGAATATCTGCATGATTCCTAGCTCCCTCTTGTCCCATTGCAACGCCTGACAAGGTACATATGTATTGAGTTAAAATATGTAAAGTATTTATGCACAAATCATATGTATAATGAATAAACTGAATAAACGGAATTAAGAACTTCCTTTTTTTAAGGCGATGAAAAGCGTCTCCTGTCAATCATTTCATCAGACGAAAAGCAAGTGACACAAAAACATTGAAACCACTGCCTTTCGTCGCCTTTCTCTCGAAGCCAAACAGTCGCGCGAAGTAAAAGCGGCTATTTTTAGGCGTCCTTGCAGCCTCCACCGGTTGCCGCCGGTTTCCGCCGATTTTTCACGCCGATAAGGAACTAAACGTAACATTTTATCACCAGAGCAAAGATCATAAATGACGTTTTTTATTACCTTTGTGATTAAATAAGACTAATTATTTCGCTTGTTCTTGTAGGCAGTCTAAATTACGGCATTCGGATATATAATTTTTCAAAACTAAAAACCTCCTTAACCGATTTTGATAAAATTTGCATAGACCCAGGGCCGGATCTATCATATGGCTTTTAGGGCTCAAGCCCAGGGCCACGTGGATTCAAGGGGCCCCCAGCCAAATCTAGTCAAAAATAAACGATAAAGGAATATAGCTGATCGTATCAAGATTGAATGTGTAGTGGCCACCTACGGGTTGGCAACCCTGAACACTAAAGCTTAAAATATTACAATATAAATAAAATGTTTTACTGTCTTATTTTTTTCATATACTTTGAGTAATTAGGTGGGCCTCTAAGTAGTATTAGCCCAGGGCCCTCTAACCTCACGGTCCGGCCCTGCATAGACCTGACAAGCAAAAGAAAACCCTTTCAAATAGAAGAATTTTTCAAATCGGTTAAGGCGTTTTCGAAAAATCGGTGAACATACATAAATAAAAAATCGTGACGAACTGATAATTTGGAAGTGGGTTAAAAACAGGTTGACATTTATGGTTTTCATATGTGTAAGTGGCCAACACTGGTGTCAGACTCAGTGTCTATCTAAGCTTGTAGAAAAACGTCCATTAATTTACCGGTAACCGTGATTAATTAATTATCTAAAATTTTATACAGTGTAAAATATTTCTAAAATTGACCCCCTATTTGACCCTCTTTTATTTGCTACCAACCAACAAAAACAGTTTTAAAGTTACCTACCTATTATTATACATGATTTGATATCCCTCTTATAAAATTTACACACTGAAACATAGGATATACACTTACCCATAACAATTTATCATAACATATAGCCATTAAAGCGCGAAAGGTCGTGTATTTTTAGCTCCGTGGGCATATTTCATGCTAAATTGGCCCTTTAGAGACCGCGAGAAGAGAAAGTGCTTAAAATAATCGTTATCATACTAAATGCGTAGAAAAATGCATGCTATGTTGACGCGTGTCTAATAATGGAAAGGTCTATGACCTCACTTTTCGGTACTGACGAAGCGAAGCATGGCTTCAAAGAATAGTTTTACATAATTTACATTCATTTTGTTTTAATTTTAACATCAAGTTGGATATTTATAACTTAAGGCTTGGCATGGTGGAAGTGCTGCGTTGATTTGAAACAAAAATATTTTTTACATAATATGCATGACGAATACAAAAATATTTTTAGCCCAACGGTTAGATTATTAAAAAATATTGTAGGTACATGTATTTTTTCTTTTCTTTGACAAAGACACAGCGCATTGAAATTTCGCATGACGTCACGTGGTGACGTCGCACGCTTTCTGGAACTTTAATGCTTCGTATCTTTGTGAATTTTTACTTTTTTGCCAAACTGAAATATATGGGTCCATTATTTTTGGATAATCTAAAAGACGGACTAATAACAATTATACTTTTCTAACCTTGTCCTCACCCCTGTTCGATATAATATGTTTCTTTGGCAAAGTTGTTTAGTGTAATTAGGACAGAATCCATGAACTACACTTTGAATAGTTTCAGTATTTTAGGTTAGACGTTATACGTGGTGACTTTTTAACCACCAGTCCAATTTCTGGAGCACGTCTGTCAGATAAATAAATGGGCTCTCCATAAAAATTTGAGGAGCTCGGTGGCCCGGCGGGAGTGCGCATTACTAGCGCTTACGCAAGTTAAGCGACACCGGGCGTGGTCCGCACTTGGATGGGTGACCACAAGTGGCACAAAAATTTCTCGAGCTACTCCGTGCTTCGGAAGGCACGTATAAGCCGTTGGTCCCGGATGTAATCATTGTATGGCAGTCGTCAAGCTGTCCGCCTTTAGGCAGCCTGAAAAATCTGACACCAGTGTTGATCACTTACATACACGAAAAACAAATAAATAAAAATTTGGGCTCCGCCAAATGGATTTTGTTGTTGAAATTTTTTATCGATTTTAATAAGTTTTCTTATAGATAGTTCAGTATCATGGACACCCTGTATATTCGCTGTCAAGCCGTATCTTGTCTGGACGATGCACGGCTGCATTTGATTGCAGGGTCGTCGGCCGGCGCGGCGCCTTATCTCGATATCGGCGGTGAAAGTCCGGCCGGCGCCGGCTCGCTAGATATGTCAATTAATATGACGAATAATCATCAACATTCATCGTTTCAGGCATAGGAAGCTTACTGCTGGACACAAGTCTCACCTAATAATTTCCGAAACCACCGAGTGAGAACTCACTTAACTATAATTTCAATTTTACCCGAGGCTTGGAACCGGTATCAAAAGTATAGGTTCTGTCGGTACAGAACCTATACTTTAGTATTGTGAAAATAACCTCTAAATACCGGTGTATTTAGAGGTTATTTTTATTTCGATACCTGAGCACCTGTACTAGGGTACCGGTACTCTTCCTTAAAAGTACATGTACCTAATTTAGGTACTTGCTGGTATTTGCTTTCTCACTGTGATTTGTACCAGTACTGGTACCAGTACAGTACCGATACTGACGGAAAAATAGGACCGATACAGATAGTAGATAGATATACAATGTCCTTTTTAATTAAGTACAATGGGTTAAGGGGTGATTTAGTCCATCATTTTGAACAACTTTTCCCAATAAATGTTTATCGAAATACGCAATTTTTTTTTGCATTTTTCATACTAACTATATCACGTGACTACTTCGATTTGTATGAGAATCTAAAATTTTTTTTCGTATTTCTGTTTACATTCATTGGGAAAAGTTGTTCAAAATGATGGACTGAACCTCCCCTTAAAATATTTGTACTTAATTAAAAAGGACATTGTATAGATAGATAGATAAATCGTTTATTTGTGAAAACTGCACACACACACTCACACACAAGGAAATACACGCATAACTTTTGTGTATATTAAATACAGGTTTTTAGCGATGTGATGTGTGTATGTATGCTGCAGCAGCACAAAAAGGTCGTTGACTCAGCGAAAATATTGCTTAAAGAGCAATGCGCTGATTTTCAGCTAAAACCTTAGGTAGGTGCAAGTGTTATCAGTTGTGAAGATTGTTAAGTTACGTGTTAAAGACTAAATAAAAAACAAGAATAAACTGCAGGACATATAGTTAGTACAAGTACTATTTCTGGAACCGGCACCGCACCACGGTAACGGTTCCCATAAATACCGGTATTTCAACCCTTGATTCACCACAATAACAAGTAACACTATAAAAGCAAACCAAAATAACAACTTTATTTTCAAGGTAAATTAAAAAAACACCCCAACTTTCAAGCGTTCACCCTCAGTAACTTGAACTGCTGAACCGATTTCCATCGAATATAACTAAGAACAAACGAAACTTGCTTTCACGTTAAAAATAACCAAATCATAATCGGTCCATCCGTTCGAGAGCTACGATGCCACAGACAGACATATAGACAGACCGACATTGGAGTCAAATTAATCATCATCGTTTCTGCCGCGTAACATAAATTATACTTATTGACGTGTACTCGTAAAAGTGCCTGTAAAGGTCTAATTACTGAATAAACATTTGAATGTTTGAATCTTTGAATCTCTGTAACGTCCACTTCGAACAAAAAAGTCAAACACCCTCTTTTTTTTGGGAATTAAAAACCGGAAATTTCTACGAATACGTAGAAAGAGTTTTAATTTCCTTTACCTGGAGAGGGCTCTACGGATTCAAAGACATTGAAATAAATTGATTAGTGATTTTTCTTGGGTTTTAACGATATCCAATGGACTAACGTTTTTTTACGAAATAAACATGGTACCAATCTTTTGCGTTAATTAAGAAAATAACTGAGTGCCAAAAGAAGTGTAGAAAGGGAAAATAATTGGGTTTTCAACACCACAATATAATATAAAACTTCGTTCAAAAGATTTTCATTAACACTATGAAATTTTATAACAGAATCTTATCAAGTCAAGTATATAGTCAAGAATGTTATATAACATTCTTAACATGACAGCAGAATGTTATATAACATTCTTGACATGTTGTAGCAAAATGTTACACATTGTTATAAAATGTTATCGTGTTAAACAATGTTATATAGAAGGATACTTAACTGCTGTGTGGGAGCACCTTCATATGTATCTCAGTAAAATTATCTGTACAAATAATATTTTTTGTTGTTTGAGACTACTAAAGTAATATTTTTAACGGATTATGCTATATGTTGTTAGAAACGCTCGTATACCAGTTGAATTCATTTTATAACATCTTATAACTTTCTGCGACAATTCTTTATATCCCTCCCGCAACGTCCCGCTGAGGCTCGCCTGTTGAATAGACGAAAAATCCAACAAAAATTATAATTTGCTACATGAAGTTGTATAACATCATTAACAATTTATAACTTTTGTTATAATAAGTTAGACAACAAATGTTATGCAACATTATCTATGTGTACGTTAAAAACAAAAACTTTGTTAAGAAATTCCTCAAAAACATTAATTTATCATACAATGTTTATTATTCAGCTAATGTAATCACGTGCAACTATATTTATCGCGTATTTACAACAAAAATACGCAGTACGCAATGTATGTGTTTATTTGTGTCAATGCTCGCCGATGACGATAACCGAGGATTACTTTGCTGATACTAAGTACATGAGATAATAAAAAGTATGAACAACATGCCGACAACCAGTGGCGTATTGGTATAAGCACGTTAGTGCGCCACTCTGAGGTTCTGGCTTCGATCCCCAAGGCAAGGTGAAAAATGGCGTTTTTCAAATTGTCCTGAATCTATTTTTCTAATTTTATTTTTAAGCTATTGCATAGTTTTTATCGCGGGCTTTGAGCGCGGCGACCGAATCAAGAAATTCCGTAACGAAAATCAAACCTAACACCCCCCACTCCGCCTACCATGTAGGCTTACAAGCTAATTCATCACAAATCACAGCGGCGCGGCGTTGAAAGCCGTGCATCGTCTAACGTCGTTTGACTTTGAGCCCGTCTGTACGTGGTCGCCATTCAAGAACATTTCTACCCCATCGGTAATCGGTTCGTCGCGCTATGTGTCCCGCCCACCGCCACTTCAACGAGGTAATCCGCTTTGTTAGTGGGCAAGGTCATCAAGTCACGATTAAATTAATATTTATTTAGATATGGACCAGCCGTTCTCGAACTCAAACGGCTATTTATTTTAATATTTAAATAACTTAGAAGATTTGTAAATAATAATAACAATATTTTACTACTACAATCGATCAAAAATCCAAGTAAATACCGAATTTCATCATAAATACTTACGTAGATTGCAAAATAAAAGGCACCTACCGATAACGAAGTACCTACCTTCGTGAATTCTTAGTTTCTGATAAGAATACTATAGCCGCCGGGTGACGTCATTAAACGTCAATTGTGACGAATTTTACGTCGTAGAGCGGTTAATTATGTAATTTTACCAAGGCACTACAATCTCGGTTCTGACAACTCCCTCTCTCTCCAACTTCCTGACTGCGAATATCTCTTAGGGTTGGATCTCACCTGTCAGCACGGAGCAGCACTTTTCTATGCTTCTATCCTTTTCTGTCGCTCAGAACCGTCATTTGCCAGAGCGAGAGACAGCGCAGAATGTTATATGCTATTGCTATCGCACAGCCGGTGCGATAGCGTACCGTCCCTCTCTCTCATTTCCCAGAGCAAATGACGGTTCTGAGCGACAGAAAAGGATAGTATAGAAAAGTGCTGTTCTTTCGTTCAAGTCACCACGGGCTGACAAATGAGACCAACCCTTACACTCCTCTATCCCTATCTACGAGTCCAATTGGTTTCTCGAGCTATGAGAGTGGCATAACGAAGTATGGCATCGCTTAGCTCGAGGAACAGAAGACGGTTCACAAACCGGCTTTGGTCTGCAAGTATGATGATGCACTTTCCTAGGTATACCTCATTCATAAGTTCTTGCAGCGTAACTGCTGGCTGGGTGAAATCAGAACAGAACAGATGTGCAGAATTTCACCAAGATACAATGCTCTTTAAAGTTAATTCCGGGATTTGAGGCATATCCACTTTATTCTTTCGCTGTTTGAAATCAGTGTAATTGCATAAATAACTCTACCTAATCCAACCTCTGCTAATAACATGATTCGCATTTTCGCCCATTCCCTTGATCGGCTCCTACGATCTGCGCGGGAAGGTAAGCAGCTGATACATTCTAAGTTTTTTTTTATCCCAGACCAGCATGAGAGGATTTAAAAATTAATAAAATAAATTATTTTTATTATGTTGGTACGCTTTTCAGCCACGGGACCATGGGGACCCGGTCCTTTGAGGCGTTCATGGGGCCAAAGCCAACATGAAGAGGCCTTTTAGTACCTTTTTATCTAAAAAGTGAGATGGCTGCATCTATGGAGGTCTATCCCTTATTATTATTTATTTATAGACGAGAAGCTTGGAGCTGATATGTCTATTTCACACAGTGCTGAAAGTCCATAGAGTCTTTTCACAGTTCATTAATTCATTAACGACACTTTATTTGTCTTTATCCACTTGTCGAGTCAATTTTTAAATGCATTTATGAAAGGCGAAGTGACCTCTTCTTCTGGTAGTCTATTCCAGTTATTAACCACTCTGTTACTGAGAAAGTGATGTGCAGATTTGTTTTTAGTTAATTAGTGTTAATACGTCGGTTGTTATTGCAGCAAGAGATCGACGGGTCCTAATCTAGGCCGGAAACCACGCGTCGTTTCCGCCCTGCACTCAATACAAAAAATATAAATCTAAGATAACCGTGTGCACAATAACAAACCTGTTATTGATTCTCTCCTGACACATATCGGAACTGCGCCGAGAGCTACCAATCTGTGAGTATAATCTCACGTGGTCCTCCACGCTGCCGGCCTGCTCAAATATACAAACTACTCACTTATGTTATGAACCGTCTACGACAGGAGTTCTCAACCTTTTTACAAGTGATTTCATGACATCAACAATAGAGAAAATGCATAATTTGTTTTCGTTGTGCTATGGAAAGAGTTCCAAGAAATGGGCATGTCCAAGAAAACACTACCTTGATAACCCAAAATCTCTTTAAGATATAAAGGTTACAAAGTCACGTCCGCCTGTGGGTGGCGTCTCGGAGCGCCTTAGAAAGGCCGGACAGGAGTGACGTCACTTATGTCGCATTTGGAGGCGTGATGTAAGAACATTTGTGCGGGTGCTATGTCAAATATTGCGTTTACAGGATTGGACTCATAACAAAAGTAGCTATAATTTTTTATGAAAATCCTATGGTAATATTAATCAACTAAAAATCAAAGTTTGATCAAAAAATATAATAGTGCTTAAAGGCTATTTACGTATATTACAAAATCAGAGACATTTATCAAACAGTGCAACAAAACAAAGTGACGATTATTAAGGAGTATTACAAATATCCTATGATAATAAAGATAATAGGTACAGGATTACTTTTTAAACACCAACAACATTTTTGGAGTCCATGATACTGAATTACTTTCTATAAAAACAATTATCGACAAACGAAAAAAAAATTGGATTTCCGTACAAATCAGCGTTCGGCAAAACAGATTTTGCTGATAGTAAGTGCCGTTGCGAAGGTCGAAAAATATTTATCGATTTTTAATAACTTTTTTATGGAAAGTACTGGCTGAACTGGTTTTAGAAATGTTGCTGGTTTTAAAAAGTAACCCTGTATTTGAATTGAATTGAATTTCCCTTTGTATTTTTTGTTTTCTATTTGACCTCTTCCTGTGTACTCAGGCTAAGTATGGCTCTGGTAGAACAGAGAGGGTTGTGCTCTTGCTGTGGTCAAGACTCAAACAGACCTAAAGAAGATGATATTCGACGGAGCGAGCAAAGCGCCTCAGTTTCAAGATTGGCCTAAAACGTATTTGTCCATTTATCAGTCTGTTCTCGCCTACTGGTTCATTTCTCAACCGATTCTCGTGAATTTTGTGATACATTTTTTGTTGATTTAGTTTTAGGAAATTTTTCAAAAAATGTTTAGTGTCTCATTTTTCCAACGGTCGATCTCTTATGGAGGAACTACCTAATGCTTCATGGTAAACTAAGCCTTTATTTCTCAAAATAGCTTGAAGAATCTATGCAAAAAAGCTTGTACCAGTAGTTAATCAGACAAACGAAAATAACGAAATTTAGGGAGAGCCCGCCACAGTTTGAGACCCGCTGTCCGCTATCGGAGATTGACCGCTTGTCGGCGCCCGTTGCGCAATCATGGGTAAGTGGAGTAAGATTATCATAAATGTGAGTCAATTTTCCTTATTTCATTCTATCGCTTTGAATTGAAGGTACTTAGTCGATTTATCTTCACGCTGGTAAGCGATACAAAATAATAGATCTTCATGTCGGTTTAGAAGCAAAGAAAACATGAATTTAGTTAAACTAGTTAAACTGCTTGTCCTACCCCTACCGCGCAAATGCGAATGGTACCTATATCTTCTTGGAATGTTCGCCAATAACATTATTTTGTCTTTTTGAACTGATTTCGAAATTTCTTTTTTTTTAAAGGATGTGACATCCACATCCGGCCTATTGTCACTCGGTCAACGATGATGGTATCATCAAAGTCAAATATTCTAGGTACACATCTAGTCAATTTGATATTTTTGTTAGTAATAGTAATACAAGCATTTCATACATACTAACATAGTAAGTAAGAACAATGTAACTAACAATTTATGGATTTCTTTGTCAGAAATAAACAATTATTATTATTATTGTGTTGGTTGGGACGCTCTTAGATAGATAGATAAATAAATATTGTTAACTGTATTTTAATTGAGTCTTTTTATGTACAATATTTATTGTACATAAAAAGACTCAATTAAAATACAGTAAAAAAACACAATAGTACAAAGGTTCATGGGGACGCTCTTCAGCCACGGGTTCATGGGGACCCGGTCCTTTGAGGCGTTCATGGGGCCAAAGCCAACATGAAAATGCCTTTTAGTACCTTTTTATCTAAAAAGTGAGATGGCTGCATCTGTTGAGGTCTAACCCTTAATGTACCATTGATACACTGACTATACTGACGGACAGTCCTATAGCTGCCAGGGAGGGATTTACTTGAAATATTATTATTTGCATTCAGAAAGTGTGATTTGGTGAAAGACCAGAAGTTGAAGTCGCTTTTTAGGGTTCCCCTTTTTACCAAAGGGTTTGGTATGGGACCCTAAAAAGCTTCTTACCCTTTTTATCAAAGGGTAAACGGGTAAAAACGGACGGATGGACAGCGAAGTCTCAGTAGACTTCGCTGTCCATCCGTCCGTCTGTCTGTCTGTCTATCACCAGGCAGTATCTCATGAACCGTGCTAGACTATCTAAACAGTTGTAATTTTCACAGATGATGTATTTCTGTTGTTGCTATAACAACAAATACTAAAAACAGAATAAAATAAATATTAAAGGGGGGGGGGGGGCTCCCATACAACAAACTTGTTTTTTTTTGCTGTTTTGTTGCTTGATATGATTAACGGTAACTGGTAGACGCTTGAAATATTCACAGAATATTTAGTTGTACAATATGTAACAAAAATCCTGTCCGATGCTTGTAGGCGCAACTCAGACCGTCAATATGAACAACTTTTCCTATGGGAACAATGCTTGAAACTCGAATAAAAAATCGACATCTTCATACAAATTGCCGGGCCGGCCGAACAGTCTTGTATGAAAATGTCGATATTTTTTTCGAGTTTCAAGCATGGAAGCAAGGAAAAGTTGTTCATAATGACGTTCTGAGTTGTCCCTACAAGGATCGGGCAGGGTTTTTGTTACATATTGTATATTCAGTTTAAAAATAAATAATTAAATTTAAATTAAACAAATATTTAAGAGGGCTCTTAGACAACCAACGTGATTTTTTATATATAATGGTACGGAACCCTTCGGGCGCGAGTCCCACTCGCACTTGGCCTGTTGTTATGTTTTATTAACTTTGCCTTTATTATTAATATGACCAATCAATCCTCAGTATCTTTCGTTTGAAAGGCTGACTTGATCGAGTGTTCTTAGCTATATTCTGGGTTTGATCCCCGGTCAGGGCAAGTTGGAAAATGGCCTTTTTCAAATTGCCCTGGGTCTTGGACGTATATCTATATATGTATTTGTTATAAAATATAGTATCGTTGAGTTAGTATCCCATAACACAAGTCTCGAACTTACTTTGGGGCTAGCTCAATCAGTGTTATTTGTCCCCATATATTTATTTATTTATTATTTATATTTCACGGGAATCGGTTCAGCCGACCAAAAGTTATTGGCGGTGAACCTTTTAAATTTGATTCATGATTAATTAATTTAAATCATTATTATATTTGACTAATTTAATTGGATTTCTTATATGTTATCTATATATTTGTGTATTTTTAACCGACTTTCAAAAAAGGAGAAGGTTATCAATTCGTCGCGATCCTTTATTTTTTTTATGTATGTTCACCGACTATTCAAAGACGCCTGGACCGATTTAAAAAATTATTTTTTTATTTGAAAGGGTATACTTTCCAGGTGGTACCATGGAAATTTTATCAAAATCGGTTGTGTAGTTTGGGGGCGAAGTCGGTTTTTTGTTTTGAAAAATTATAATTTAACTTATTATTATGTAAAATTTAAAAAATATCAATACACAATGTAAAAAATTGTTTATGATTAAATAAATAAAAAAAAATGAAATAAAGTCTTTTTTTGTAAATTGACCTGGCAAATTAACTTGTTTTTTTGTAAAAATCATTCATAACAACGATCCAACAGAAAGCTCGTCACATTTTCCCTAACAAAGAAAATTAAAAAGAAAACAGTATTGGAAGCCTAGCATCATTTTATGCATAGTCATTAACATGTAAATAGCCAGCCGGTGTCGATCAATTGTCGCGTTGTAAGGGTTCCGTACCCAAAGGGTAAAAACGGGACCCTATTACTAAGACTCCTCTGTCTCACTATTTGCCACCAGGCTGTATCTCATGAACCGCGATAGCTAAACGTTGAAATTTTCACAGATGCTGTATTTCTGTTGCCGATTTAACAACAAATACTAAAAACAGAATAAAAAGTGGGCTCCTATACAACAAACGTGACTATTTATAGATAATGGTACGGAGCCCTTTAAATAAATAAATGAATAAATAAGGTATATACAGACAAATCACACTGATTAAGCTAGCCCCAAAGTAAGTTTAAACTTGTGTTATGGGATACTAACTCAACGATATCATATTGTATAATAAATACACACATAGATAAACACCCAAGACCCAGGACAATTTGAAAAAGGCCATTTTCCAACTTGCCCTGGCTGGGGATCGAACCCAGAACATTTGAGCGGGAGCCCGACTAGCACCTGACGTTAAAAAATTTATATGAAAAGATTTACGAGTACTAAAGTTGTTGTAGGGTTTTCGTGTGTGTAAGTGGTCAACAGTAGTGTTAAGATTTTTCAAGCTGCCTAAAGGCATCTGACATGGCTTGGCGACTGTTATACAATGATGACAGCCGGGACCTTCTGAAGCAGGGAGGAGCTCGAAGATTCAAAGAATTAAATGTTTATTCAGTAATAAGACCTTTACAGGCACTTTTACACGTCTTTAAGTATAATTTATGTTACGTGTAAAGTATATTAAAATTTAATTTATTTTTAAAGAAAAGCTACCGATACCAACGCTTCGTAACGACCACTGCTGAGAAGAAACGCCGAAAGAAACTCATTTTCACAGTATTGGTCGCCTACTCGCCAGAAGGGCTTTGTCATATTATTATTATTGTCTTTTAGTTAATAAATAGATATAATAGAAAACAATGTTGACACATTATAAAATGTAATGCTTGCGAACAAGTAAACAAACATAAATTGCGTAATCAAAAATAAAAAACAAAAATGTTTTATGCCACTTGTGGTCACCCATAAAGAGCTAGTAATACGAACATCCGCCGGACCACCAAGGTCCTCGTTTTCTTGTGTGTTTGACGACCTGCGTGGCGTAGTGGTCACCTTGCTAGTCCGCTACCCAGAGGTCCCGGGTTCTACCTCCGGTCAGGGCAAGTTGGAAAATGGCCTTTTACATATAGGGAATATGCATAAAAAATGTGTTATTTAACCAGTTTATTCATAAATATTTAAAAGTAAAGTATTAACAGTAAAAAAAAAAATAGGTTGAAAACTCACTCGCAAAAACGCAATTTTCTACGGCAATTGTAAAGATGGTATGGACTTTGACGTCACCAGTCCATATCGGACTTCTCTTTCTAATATTTCGATATTTTATAACTTCTTTTATATTTGTTTACTGTGGTTAATAAGGTTTTTATTAAGCAAATAAAAAAAATATAGTGTCCTGGGTCTCGGATGTTTATCTATGTTTAGATAGTTATCTCTTGCTCTATTAAATAGCGTTTTATGCTTAAAAACAAACGTGCAAACTTCATATATATGTATATAGAGTGCCGAGAAAGGTAAAAATTCACATTTTCTAAATGGATTGCAGGATTTACGCGGTGGTAATTTCGCGCGGAAAAAGTAATATTTTTCTTAAATTCGTGTTCGCTTTGACCACAACATTAACAAAGTGAATACTATATTTTTCTTTTGAAAACGACGAAACAGAATAAATCGTAAAAATATTAAAAAATAATCTCGTTTAGGTAATGCCAATTTGGACGGGCGAAGTATACGGTCATTTTATTGTATACTTATTCCGTCTTATTATAAAAACAGGACTAACTTTGTTACTAGGTTTAAACCATTAACCTATTATCCGCCCAAAATGAAGTTGACATTGACAGGTGAGATAGTGTGATATTACAAGATGTTAACTAGATTTGGTCGAATAATGGTTTAAACCTAATAACAAAGTTAGTCTGGGTTATATAATAAGACGGACAGAGTTTAACCTTTTGCACGGCAGCGCTTGTTAACGTTACTTTACCACCGACGCCAAGCCTAGTAAAAATAGTACAATTTCGACCACTTTAGTTGTCAATGGCGTCTCAGTGACGCGACCATTTTGCTATTAAGAGGTCAATGGAGCTCAAAAGATATTATAAACTTGTGATTATTTTATGTACGGCAATAAACTGAGCTATAGGTAAATGATCTGACGTCAACAACTACTTACCTACCTACTATAAAATTTGATTATCAAGTGATACAAAATATCCAAAGATAACTAAATGATTTTGACTTTGATGTCTGTAAAACTGTGTGTTTTATGTAAGTACACTGGGCCACATAGAAAAGAATAGCACCAATAGAACAATGTTGTAGTATCGAAAGTATAAAGGTAGTATACTTTTCTATGTGGCCCAGTGTACTAAATAAATAATAAAGAAATAAATATACACGGACAAATCACACAGATTGAGCTAGCCCCAAAGTAAGTTCTAGAATTGTGTTATGGGATACTAACTCAACGATACTGTATTTTTTAACAGATACATATACAATGTCCTTTTTAATTAAGTACAAATATTTTAAGGGGTGATTTAGTCCATCATTTTGAACAACTTTTCCCAATAAATGTTTATCGGAATACGCAATTTTTTTTGCAATTTTCATACTAACTATATCACGTGACTACTTCGATTTGTATGAGAACCTAAAATTTTTTTTTTCGTATTTCTGTATACATTTATTGGGAAAAGTTGTTCAAAATGATGGACTGAATCGCCCCTTAAAATATTTGTACTTAATTAAAAAGGACATTGTATACATCCAAGACCTATGTCAATCTGAAAAAGATCATTTTCCAACTTGACCTGGCCGAGGATCGAACCCGGGACCTCCGGTGTGGCTGCGTGGCATGATGACCACTAGGCCACAGAGGGTGTCAAAAAAACAAAGAAGAAAGAAGTCAAGGTTAAGAAAGCAGAAATGTTCACTTCTTCATTTACGTAAGCCAAGGACGAAGAGAAACCCGCAAAGCGTCCGTAGTTACTCGAACTTTACGTCAATGAAAGCTATGTACTTGATACGCGTGTCACTCCACTCAAGGCTTCAAAAGGTCACCGAACTCAATGTGTGACTGATTATTCACAAAATGCCAATTTCCCTAAACAAGATAAACGGTAACAATAATTGTGTTTTATAAACACGATATATTCGTAGTTATGCAACTTACTTTACCTGACTACCTCCGTGGTCCAGTGGTCAAGGCGTTCGCCTTGTGACCCCGAGGTCATGGGTTCGATTCCCACTGGGAAGCATACTTTGTGAAAAGTTGTTTCCAGTCTGGATAGGATATTGCAGGCAGTAATCTAGTATAGCCTGTGGTTTGATTTATTACATGTACCTTCCACGTTGTATGGTTAGACGTATGATTTTCTTTGGGGGCTAGATTGAACTAGCCCCAAATTAAGTTGTGTTATGGGATACTAACTTGACGATACTATATTTTATAACAAAAACTTATATAGATAAACATCCAAGACCAAGGTCAATCTGAAAAAGATCATTTTCCATCTTGAACTGACTAGGGATCGAACCCCGGACTTCCGGTGTGACATCGTTGCATGATGACTACTAGGCCACAGGGTCGTCGAAAATGCAACTCGCCTACAAGGATTTTCAACGAAATATCATGTTTAAAAGTTAAAAAAGTTTCATTAAGTATATGAAAATTACGAAGGCGTTTCAATAAAAATGAAACCTAGATCTAGGTCGAATTTTCACCCTCAAATCCCCTACATATCATTTTATCTCCGTGACGACCTCCGTGGCGTAGTGGTCACCATGCTAGTCCGCCACCCACAGGTCCCGGGTTCGATCCCCGGTCAGGGCAAGTTGGGAAATAGCCTTTTTTAAATTTTCCTGGGTCTTGGATGTTTATCTATATATGTATTCGTTATAAAATATAGTATCGTTGAGTAAGTATCCCATAACACAAGTCTCGAACTTATTTTGGGGCTAGCTCAATCAGTGTAATTTGTCCCTATATATTTATATTTATTTATTTATCTTCGAAATCGAGGTTTGTTCGGTTGTTCTCGCCTACAGGTCGCATTTCTCAACCGATTGTCGCGAAATTTTGTGAGAAGGTCGAGAATTATATAGAAATCTTTAGACGGTTCAATTATGATGAAATTTTTAAAATGGCGGTCGTATGGTTTTTAAAACTTTAAAAACATCATCATTCACCCATATAGATTTTTTTTTCGAAAATGTCAAACAACTTTTTTGTTACTCTTTTAAAGATAGAACTTTTTGTCTGACCAACTTTTTTATCCTATAAACTTCAATGGGTCGGGGTGACTAGATTGTGACGCGAGGTCTACAGTTCACCGAGCCACTAGTAATATTTGCTGTTGTTTGAAGCAATACTTTGATGTACAAACACTATCCGTTCTACTTAGAGTTGGTCTAATCTATAAGTGTCATTAGCATAGTGGTCATACGAGGAAAATGTATCAAAAACGCCAGCGCGGGCCTGGCGCTCCGCCGCCCGCATCGGAAGGGCCTCGCGGTCTCCGTGACCCACATTCACTAGAAATTATTATTCTGATAGCGGTAAATTCAATCCAATACTCTTTTTAATTCAATCTACAATTGATCTGGTTTATTTATAAGATTGTTCTGATTTGTTTCTTTTTTGTAGACGATTGTTTGTTTTTTTTTAGATTTGTACAGTCAAGTACCAAAATACCTGACCATGCCATCTACTTATACATGTATCTTGAATTTTCTCTTAAACTAAAAATGATTTTAACATGAAAATTTATATTCAGACAGATTTTCTTTCTGAATATAAATTTTCATGTTAATATCATTTTTAGTTTAAGAGAAAATTCAAGATATAAGTAGAGGGCCTGGTCAGGTATCTTAGTACTTGACTGTACCTAAAGCAAATTACCTATCTACTTGTCTGATAAGCTATTTTTTGAGCAGGTATGAAATAAAATTATAGACAAGAAATGGTCAGCGAAGTTGCCATACCTGATAAAACATTTAATACAATTTTTCCTCCATGCAGGTCTGTGGTGCCATTTTTCAAACGCTAAGTCACTAGACGAACGGTTTTTGTATTTAAAAACCATTCGTTTAGGTGACTCGGCGTTTCAAAAATGGCACCTTTGGGAGATTTTTTTTATGTACGAAAGAAACGAAAACTTTATTCGGCAACCACAATTATTGTAACTTTTAATGTTATATATAATAAAATATAAGAACTTATACTCTACCTATATTGAAAACCTGAACTGTGGACTGCCGAATTTCAGTAACTATATTACAGTGCTCTATGTGCCGAATGCCTTTGCCTGATGGCAAGTGCCACAGCGCAGCGCTGATTGTTTTCTTTGAATTTGACTTTTGTGGCCCCTGCGTTAAGCCACAAACCTCAAACTGATCTGTCTGTCCCATTGGGGATCAAGACATGATAGTATATGTATGTATTTCGGTATCATTTATTTGTCTTTTCGCACAAAATAAATAAATATATAGGGACAAATCACACAGATTGAGCTAGGCCCAAAGTAAGCTTAAGTTTGTGTTATGGGATTCTAACCCAACTATACTATATTTTATGATAAATAAATACATATATAGATAAACACCCAAGACCCAGGACAATTTGAAAAAGGCAATTTCCCAGTTGCCCTGGCTGAGTATAAATAAAAACAACATACCACTGTTGGACCTTATACTAAAAAGGCTGAGTATATTGTAGGCTATTATTTTCTACTGTCAATCAAACTTTGAACGTATCGTATATCTATGCGTAACCCCAGCAAAATGCTGCGCCTTAGAAAAATGAAATTATTACCGATAAATGTTCATAGTTAGTTGCCTTCAGGGACATAGCTGTTCAATAAATTGTTTAAGTAATTATAGCAAAGTTCAAGTTTTATTTTCGAAGTTTTTCAAGAAAAACTGATTTAGAGTGCGGAACCTCAGTTTAAGAAGTCGCACAATTATAAGCAAGCAACTGCGTAGGTACTTGCAAAGAGCATTAATGAGAAAAAAATGTAGATAATTACAATGAATTGCAAAGAAACAGCGCCAGTGAAACTGTAGTCAATAAAAAGCGCAGTTCACGAGGCTATAATAAGTAAACAGGGAAAAAGAAGAATAAATAAATTAATCATTTGTTTGTATTTGTGTGTGTAAGTGCCCACTACTTAACTGTGTCTTTATCGAGCTGCAGAAAGGCATTTCACATAGCCGGGAATAATAATTACAAGCGACAGATCGCCCGCGACTAGAGATGAGTCGTTCGCGATTGAACGAATCAAAAGGAACGGGTCATTAGCTCGTCACGACCCGTTCGTTCACTTCTACAAAAATGATTCGGTCGTTCGTTTCTGACTCTTTTTTTTACATCTACCGGCTTGGGTCGAATCGATCGCGGCGAACGAACGAACCGTTTCGTTCGCGATCGATTTAGCTCACCTCACACTCACTGACAGATCCGCGCCTACGCTGCGACCTGCGAACGAACGGAGCGACACTGCGACACGATTTCGAATGTTTACGAAAGTTCACATAAAAATGCAATATTAAGAGTCCATTTTTGCTTACTTATTTTTACTTAGATATAAACACTTTCTAGTGTTTGCTACTGTAAACTTTATGATCTGCGTAAAAGAAACTCTCACTCTTGAAATAAAATAATTTAAGATTAGTCTTTGTCATTATTGGTGGGTGACGTATAATTCTTTTCGCGCGCTATTTTGGCAGTTTTTGACAAAATGTAAATAGAGATATTAAAGAACAGTTTTTTGGTCGCCGCGTTTGAAAAATGGCACCACAGTATCTATTCGCTCGCGATCAGAAGCCGTTAACGATTGTTTCGTGAGAAAACCAATCAATCGATTGAACGGGTCGAAAGACCCGGGTCGCCTACTGAACGGTTCAGTATTGATTGAGATCCTAAAGATTGAACGAACGTCACATGTCTACTCGCGACAGTTCATGACGTGATCACATGACACCTGTGGCCTAATGTCGCGCGACAAAGGTCGCTGCCAAGGGTAACGGCCAGTGCTGCCATCGTCTAAGCGAAAAAGCACTACCAGACCTAAGGAAAGCGCTAGTTTATGGATTTTGTATGAAAATCGTTCGTATTTTAGGTTCGTACATAATTTTTATGGGCGCTTTAGAGTCCCCTTACCCTAGACAGAATCAGATTTTCCCATACAAACGTAGTCTAGCTTTATTTTGAAACAGCAAGTCAGATATTGGCGAAATTATGTAATTTCAAAAAAAATGCTTTATTATTAGTTTTCACAATCAAAACAACTTAAAAGAGAATATAGTCGATCATACCATAGTCAAAAATCATTTATTAATGTTTGGATATTTGTATCTCTTAATAATTGTCATTTTTTTCTTTCGATTTCTTAATACTTAATTGTTGACGTCAGATCATTTACTTACAACTAAGTTTACTGCCGCCTCCTAAGCGCAAGTACAGAAGAAGCGGTAACAAACTCTATTGCAGCATTTTCTCCAAAAACGTCAACCTTACAATTATACTGATATTAAAGTTAGATATGTGGACTGAAAATACATTGCTATGATATAATTAATAATTAAGAATGATGTCAAACTTGAAATTAATGTCAATTTGTAAATAAAGTACATGTAGTGTAGTGATTGTACTCAAATTATGACATTTGTGAGTGTGCAAACACAAACCTTTCAGAGGGACCCGCATCTAGTTGAAGCCAGATGTTCTTGTCTTTAAGATAATCATCGGTTCCGTAATAAGCCTTCTCACAAAGTACTTTTTTTACATAAGCTTTAAATTTTCTATCTGGCATATCAAGGACCTATTCTGGCAATTTATTATAAAACTATATAAAATTTCCCTTAAACGATTTACTGACTGTTTTCAGTGTATAATACGGGGTAACTAAATCATTTATGTTACGTAAGTTTTTGCCCGTAAAATCATCTGTTTTATTAAATAAGGCAATATTTTTATTACATACATTATATTTTCAAATATGTACTGGGATGGTACAGTGAGTATATCAATTTTCTTAAAAACATCTCTTAGGGAGTATCTCGATCCTAAATCGTAAATAAAACGAATTGCCCTTTTTTGTAAAATAAAAATAGTCTGTTTATCAGCAGCACTCCCCCAAAGAAGAATCCCGTAGGACATCAGACTATGAAAGTAACTAAAGTAAACTAGTCTAGCAGTTGCTACATCTATCAATTGTCTGATTTTTCTAATAGCGTAAGCCGCTGAGCTAAGCCTATTAGCGAGTTAAGAAATATGGACATCCCATCGACGTTTTGAATCTACTGTGATTCCCAAGAAAGTAGTATTTTCAACGAGATCTATTTTTGACCGTACAGTAGCAAATCAACATTGGCCTGCCTCACGTTAAGAAGACTAAATCTTATGCATTGGATCTTGTTTGCATTCAACAGAAGGTTATTGGCATAAAACCAATTAGAAATGGCCGATCATGTGTCATTCACCGCGCAGTAGCATCTTCGCTATGACGGTCTATTTCAAAAATAAGAGACGTGTCGTCGGCCATATTTGACCATCAGTATGGAAAACTTCTACACTCTCATATTTTCTTTCAAGTTCATATTTGACTGTCGAAAACTAGTTATATGCCTAAATGCAATTTCTTTAAAATTACAAAATACTGCCGAAATCTCACATGTCATTTCAAAATAAAAGCTAGACCACGTTTGTATGGAAAAGTCTAGTTGTAGTTGTATGGAACTACCTGAATTTTCCGGGCTCTTGAAATTTTGTCTTGACCAGGCTCTAGATAACCCTTCAAACTATTTTATGAACTACTGTTTACAGGTTACAGTGAGAACGTGAAGCTTTTCTACGCACAATTGCTAAAAACGGCCACTTTTGGCGTATGTGCGTAGAAAAGTTTCACGTTCTCACTTTAAACAGTAGTTCCTAAAATAGTTTAAAGGGTTATGTAGGGTCTGATTAAGGCCAAATTTTTAATGATATCTCCGTTTCCTATCACATGATTTATTTTAAATGGGGGCAGCACTGGACCCCGGAAAAATTCAGGCATCCCCTCAATATATGACAGCCGTTTTTGATTTGGCGCTAAACACAAAAAAAGCGCTAGCTCTAACGCTCAAAGCGCTAAAAGGGCAGCACTGTTCTTCGGAAATTTAATAAGGTTTTGGTAAAAAAATATATTATGTACAAGCTTTTATTAAGGGGCTACCTGAATTTTCCGGGGTCCAGTGCTGACCCCATTTGAGATAAATCATTTAAAAAGAAACGGAGACATCATTTAAAATTGTGTCTTGACAAGGCTCTAGATAACCCTTCAAACTATTTTATGAACTACTGTTTACAGTTTAAAGTAAGAACGTGAAGCTTTTCTACGCACATACGCCAAAAGTGGCCGTTTTTCGCAATTGTGCGTAGAAAAGCTTCGCGTTCTCACTTTAAACTACGAACAGTAATTCATAAAATAGTTTGAAAATTTGTCTAGTGCCTGGTCAAGACAAAATTTTAAATGATGACTCCGTTTCCTCATCAAATAATTTATTTCAAATGAGGGCAGCACTGTAATATTTGATTTCAAACAGACAGACAGACAACGGGACAGGTGTACTGAAAAAGGAATGGTTGCCACGCAGGGTTGCTAGTAGCAAAATTTTCGCTACACGCTACCAAAATCGAGTGACTGCCGAAGTCAGGGCTACTAATAGTCCATTTGATTAGGTATATAAAAGAATATAAACAAACTTGACATGTCTTTTTTTACACTTTAATAAATCCATACCTTGGCGAATTACAAAAAAATAATGTAATTTATAGTTCATAAAATAAATAATTTGCAATTTGCAAAAGTATAGATTTATAAAGTGTATGTTTTAATAAAAAGACATGTCAAAACAAACGCACTATAGTTAGTTAAAATGTGTTTTGATTAAAACTACATGTTTCTGCTAATTAGAAAAAAAAAATGGTATCTTGACTATTCGCAAGTAGCAAAACTGGTGTAGCAATTTCTTTTAGCTAAGTGTGAAACTAAAATAAAGCTTGTGAATTCTAATTTTCAATACTAAAAACCGACACCAACACCAAATTACACAACCGATTTTGGGACTCTATGGGTCCACCGAACAAGTATGTGGTTACAAACAAAAAAGATTCAAATCGGTCGAGGAGTTTTCGAATAATCGGTGAATAAGTACCTATATAAAAAAAGGTCGCGACAAAACCTCCTCCATTTTTGAAGTCGGTTAAAAAGAGATGGCCCCAGAACGAGTTCACAATTCACATTAGAGGTAGAATGTGATATTGCGTCTAATCAAATTCATGTTAACCACGCGCGCGCCTCGTGATCCGGGCCGCTAAGATGCCGCCGCCCGGCCACTGTCACTTTCGTAGACAGAGCGGCGATGGACTTTGGACTAGCAGAAATGCGTTTTTTAATCTGTTACCTAGTTTTATACATAGACTTCTGGCAAGGGCGGATCTAGAATTTTGCTGGCAGGGGCACAAAGGGTAGACGGACAACAAAATCAACAATAACTGTTAGAAATAAACTTGTAGTACAAAAATGGACAAGAGTTTCATTCATGTTCTTTCATTTATTCATATATTTTAACGACTCTGATTACTTTCTTTCTGAACGAAGTTCCTTTTCGGACGGTACGGACTTGGCAAATGAGGGATAGGCAAAAAAATGTTTAAGATTTTCCGTCACGATTTTTTTTTAATTCTGTCCAACTTAGGTTCCACGACATTCACGCATTTTTTTTAAAATTTAACCAGTTAATACACGCATACCTACTCAAAACACGCATAGAATATGAAATTAGTAAAACAACTGTGAATAAACTATACACTCTGAGACTGACCGGAATAAATGAAGACTTAAAAGTCATTTAAACGAGCGATCACGACATTGCAAGGGCTTCGAGAGAAATCGGTAGGTAACGAACTATACATTATGTAACGAAAACCCTGTCCGATCCTTGTAAGAGCAACTCAGACCGTCAATATGAACAACTTTTCCTATGGGACCAATGCTGGAAGAAAAAAAATCGTTATTTTCATACAAAAGTGTTCGGCCGGCCCGAAAATTTATATGAAAATGTCGATTTTTTCTTCGAGTTTCAAGCTTTGGTCCCATAGGAAAAGTTGTTCATATTGACGGTCTGTCGAGTTGCTCCTACAAGGATCGGACACGGTTTTTGTTACATATTGTATAAAAAAACCTCACAAATAATCTCAAAAAAAACCTCAAAAAATAATCTACAGAAATTGCCATTTAACAGATTGCCTATAGAGTAGATGTTATGGCTGCAACGTGTATCTTAGTTTTCTTGGAATTCATTTCACTTAACTTCAACAAGGTTCTTGATTGCATCTTTAGCAGAGTTTCTTCAGAGCCAGCCTAATGATTATTACCCTTACAATCTGAATAGTACAAGGGGCACAGTTGAATGCTATAAGTATTGTCTACCAGTTCTTCTTCTTCTCTATCGAGTGTGTCAAAAGCTAATACGGGTGTCAGATTTTTCGACCTACACAGTCATTATAACAAATGTGTCCTTACGATGTTTTTAACGCAGAAGCAGATGGTAATAGTACAAATTCAAAGGTAAAGGTTGCGTCTACTGAGATTCAAATTAATGCCTTATAGACGATCAGGCAGTGACTATAACATGGCCACTACTGCTTCTTCCTTAGATCTAGAATTTTTTACTGCGTACTGCAAGTTTTTTTTTTTTTACCATTTGCGAAAGTGACGAACTGCGTCGCAACCAACGAGAACCCCTTAGGGATTGAATTTCCAAAATTCCCTTCTTAACACTTACGTCATTTATGGAACGTTTGTGCAAAATTTCATGTTTCTAAAGCAAAAATGTGAAAAATTTTGATACACTATTAATTTGTTTCTATTCATTTATTACATTTTTCTACCTAAGCGTTAATCATAACACTGAACGTGACCTTTGAGCCCCTAGACGCAAAGGATGAAGAAGGATTAAAATTAACAATCATTTTAACAACAAAAGTAACAATCATATTTATTGATATCACGACGTAAATGTCGTGTAGTACAACCCTATTCAAACTCACATATAAACAATTCATCTCTGGTCATATTTTACATTACGCTTGTGCGATCTTGTTACTTTTAAATCTAAGGCTTCTACCATCTCACATTTGTCACTTAAAAGAACGTTGCAAAACAATATTTTGTAGATAGATAGTCTTTCTCCTATTGCAGCAGCATTTTAGAGCCGCAGTAAAGGGGCTTACAGGTGTGTACATAATTAACCCAGGCGATTATTAACCGATTTTGTGCTCGTTAGGTGGCGATAACAATATGTGCAATTAAAAATGTATTAATTTATCGGTATTCGGGAGTCGCTCGATGGCTACGGTTGTCTATGGCGAGGATGTTGGAGTTTTGTTAATTTTATTGTATTTTTGTTTCGTTTTCTTTTGTTTTTGTATATTCTATCGCTCGATGGCTACGGTTGTCTATGGCGAGGATGCTGGAGTTTTGTTATTTGTATTGTATTGTAAATTATTAATTGTGTATAAAAAGCCACAGTTAAAAGTACAAAAAACACAATAGTACAAAGGCGGACTTATCCCTGTCAGAGATCGCTTCCAGTCAACCCTACAACCGGAGGACGTAATCACAAAAGGGCGGTGAAACTATATAATATTCCATACGGTCTGGGAAAACGAAAAAGCTTAGAATGTACCAACTGCTTCTCTTCCCGCGTAAACCGCAAAAGGCTATCGAGGGAATTGCCGAGATTTGAATCATATTTATAGGCGATTGGGCTAGCAGCCCATGAATATTTTGATGCCTTCTCCATCATGCGGCTGTACTTCTAGAAACTTACGCTAAGAGTGACTTAGTTGCCCCGTATTATAGGCTCAAAACAGTTAGTAAAACTTTTATGGGGAACGGTCCTTGATATGCCAGACAAAAAGTTTAAAGCTTATGTAAAGAAAGTACTCTGTGAGAAGGCTTATTATAGGACCGATGACTATCTTAAAGACAACAAAGTCTGGCTTGAGCTTGGCGCAGGTCCCTCTTAAAGGTTTGTATACTCAGAAATGGCATAATTTGGTACATTATGTACATACTGAATCTACAACTTGATTTGACATTATTTTAAAATTTCGACATTTAAAAATATAATTTAAATTATAACAACAAACAATGTATTTACTCTGTCCATATTTCAACTATAAATATTATATTTCATTGTGAGTTGACGTTCTTGGAGAAAATGCTGCAGTGCAGTTTGTTACCGCTTCTTCTGCACTAGCGCTTTGGAGGCGGCAGTAAACTTAGCTCTAAGTACTCGTAACTTTTTAACGACAACAATTATTGTGCAACAAAACAAAGTGACGATTATTAAGAGATATTATAAATATCCTATGATAATAAAGATATATTTGAATTGAAGTTGAATTGAATTGAAATTCGAACTATTGAAAAAAAAAAGGTTGCAGAGTATTATCATCACTTTTGAAATACTTACTCAAATGGAATAAAATCAAATTTAGGTAGTCGTTAAGTGAAGGTTCTCAGATCCTACGCTTGAAAATCAGACATTCGTTTTGGCCAATTACACACACGAAGAACAACGTGTGGCTGATTACTTGCGTTTGATAAAACCACAGAATTAATAAGTAACTATAACGTTTAGCATTGGTTTTCCCCAGACAACTTTTAACAGATAACTTTTATATGTTAGCACACACTGCGGTCAACCGCTACCAAGTTTACAATTAGGAAAAAGGTAATTAAATAGCTGGCAAAGTGCGAGTCACATTCGCGTACGAAGGGTTCCGTACCATTATCTTTAAAAAATCGCGTTTGTTTTATGGGACAACCCCTTAAATAGTCATTGTATTCTGTTTTTAATATGTGGTGTTATAGCGGCAACAGAAATACATCATCTGTGAAAATATATACAGTCAGTTAAAATAAAATAAATATTTAATGTAGGCTCCCATACAACAAACTTGACTTTTTATTGATTACCTTCGTACGGGTCCCTTCGTACACGAGTTGGACACGTGCGTTTGTTTAGGTATTTAAAAGAATGTAAACAATCTTGACCTGTCTTTTTATTGAATATACACTTTATAAATCAATACCTTCGCAAATTACAAATTATTTATTTTATAAATTATAAATTACATAATTTATTTGAAATTTGTAAAGGTATTGATTTATTTTTTTAAATGCCTAAACAAATGGAATGTAAGTGACCTCAACTTGCGGCCCTGGATTCTGTGTGCCCAATAAGGAATAAATAGTAATGGTGTATATTTTATAATCCATATATATCGATCATACTCGAAGTACGGATGTGATAGAAGAAATTGATTTGAACTTTGTAAGGTTATCTACTCCATTACGTGGTCGTAAACAGAGTACTAAACTAATGTAAGCAGGAAGTTCCTCTGATAACAACTTCTGTTGATAACAACTGCTGCTGTAATTCGAAACATTAGACGGAGAAAAAGAATCTGTCGAGTCGACTGATGGTCCAATCACAGCAGTCGATTGAGGAGCTTGGTGGCCCGGCGGGAGTGCGCATTACTAGCGCTTTCGCAAGTAAAGCGACACCGGGCGTGGTCCGCACTTGGATTGGTGATCACAAGTGGCATGAAAATTTCTCGAGCTCCTCCGTGCTTCGGAAGGCACGTATAAGCTGTTGGTCCCGGCTGTCATCATTGTATGGCAGTCGTCAAGCTATGTCAGATGCCTTGAGGCAGCCTGAAAAATCTGACACTGCTGTTGGCCACTTACAGACACGAAAAGCAAGCAAGCAGTCGATTGGACCTTACGTCAAAGCCACCTGATTTCATATTTTAGAAAACCCTCACAGCATTGCTCTTAAATATGAAAATAACTAATCAACGTACAAGAACCTAAAGAATGTGCCTTGTTTATAGTGCTTAATATAACGTATAGCTGATTAAAAATAACGCTATGTAATAGCAACGAATAGCACGTACTATAAATTTATTCATAGGTATGAAGCTATGTTAAAAACGAAGAAGCGCGTCGTACGGGCAGGACTGTCGCCTGTGTTACTCCCCGTTTAGGTATGGAAAATATACCTACATTATTACTATGCGCTCGGCGATCACTTCGAAAGGGAAAATTCAGTTACATGAATCGGTTGTCGTTTAAATTGGCTTGTAATGGATGTCTAGGTATCTAAACGAAGAGGTGAGGAGTTCTGACGCGAGCTAAATTAAACCATAGGTCTAATAACATTAAGTAGATATTTGTTTAATGCTTTTTCTGAGTAAGACTTCTGTATGTGAGTACTAGTATTTATTCTGTGGTACGGGGTGCTGCCGCGGCTCGCGCGTTTTGTTTTTTATTATTCTGTGTATATTTCGTTGACATTTCGCGCGCTTTCTCGAAAACCGTTGACACAATGTAAAATAATGTAAATAGTGTGTTGATTAATGAACGTTATGTTATAATAAACTCTTAGTTACAAACTCACGTTGGCTAGCCTGCAAAGTTGGAAGGAAAGTTCATTACAATAGCAACAAAATAAAACTACCCAAAAAGATGTTATCAAATAATTATTCACTATGGTTACTACTAAGCTACCACCATGTTTAAATACTCTGTACACGTTATGAGTCATTCATGTAGTTATAAATTAGCAGAATATTTATCAAATGACAGATTTTAATATAACGTCGGTTACTCTACAACGTGTTCGGAATCGAGGATTATTTTTTTCGTTCGTTGTAATTATAACATAGCGTCAAAACGGCTTACAAAATATAGCTGTTAAGAACACCACTACCTTTTTATTCATCAAACACGTTTACAAATGACGCACCGACTAGATAATAGACAACACATGAATGGAGTTTACGAGGAGCCGGCAGTAAAACGACAGTAAATTTAACGAGGCCTTTTATTTAAGTTTTTATTGCTTCATTACCATCTTGTGATCGATTATTGGGAGTCGCGAGCCTGTGCCATACATTTTTTGTGTTTTAAGTATAATTTTCCATAACTATAAACTGACTTATGCTCAAACTACACAACCGATTTTGATAAGATTAATCTTTATTGTAATTGTAAATATTTATATTATGTTGTGATATGGAATTATTAATAGCAATTAAAAAATACAAGGCATTGTACATGTAATTTATCGTAATGAATGAAGAGATTCATTTTATTTTCGTGGACGTATCGGCCTGCTCCTAAATTGTGTCACTCAAAGAGAATATTTGAATGACCATCGCTACTTACTGGCGAGTAACTGTCATAACGATAGTCGTTTGGCCATCGGTGCGTTTGCGTACTGTACGGTACAGACAACAGGTTAAATTATCCTACATACACTCACACCCAGAAAGTACCGTAGCTAGACATTTTGAAAAGGGGCATAAATATTGTGCGTAAATAGGGGTTCATCGCAGTTGTGTCTTTCTCAGTCTCTCCTCTCAAACATAATCGTTTTCTGAAAACTTACTAGAGTAAAGAAGTTGAAGGAAAATCGTTTGCGTTTCTCAAAACTGTCCCTGACTTTTGCTGTTTAGAAATTTGGAAACCTTGGGCTAATAAACGGCACGTGAATTTAGGAACATCAAAGATACTTTAATACTCTTTGATCTAAATTTTGTTTGCTTCAGTCACCAACTAGGGAGTAAGGGACTGTTACTGTGAAATCCCTTGGCTCCATCATGTCGTATATCCCCATTTTTTGGCGAATAAACGTCATACTTGTACTTTTTTGAAGTGAAAACTTCTTTAGCGGCGTTGTACACTTTTTTTTGTAATAGGTAAAAAATGTTAAACTCGCGTCAGGGCGTCAGGGCGTCAGGACACGTGACCTGTTCGAAAATTCGTAAGATGAATGGAGAGTAGACAGCCGGCGTGGCGTAGGAGAGGAAGTATCCCCCTCTTTCTACGGCGCGGCGAAAATGTAGGTAAGCCTGCGCCTGCTGTTTCGTTTAGGCGGCGCAGGGCGCTTGCACTAATGTTCGAGTGTGTTTATGTTACTGCGTGCCACGCGCATCCATGGAAATGCACAACATTAATATTCAAGTTTTCACTTCTGCCTGCTCTCCCGGAGTGCAACCCGTCGCTTTTTTTTATTATTTGCGAGATGTGATTACTTACTGTAATTGTTTTGGTCCTTCAATTTTTTTTATATCTATCTATCTCATAATTTGCATGAATGAACTTATGAAAATTATATTGATCACAGAAGCATACAAAATAATTCGCGAGTCAAATATGTCGCTGACGGTGCTGTCCGTACAGACAACGTAATTGGAGTCCACAGTTCAACCGTCGCATACGGTCAGCAAATGCATTCACATGTCTGCTGACGCACGAGCCCCGCCCCCCCACCGCCCTTGCAGTGGGCGCGGCCAGCGAGTGGATTTTATGTTGCGTTTTTATACGATCAATGTTATTTTTAAATTATGTCAATATGTCAATGCTTTAATAAAACTAATGGCATTTTAGTGGGACTACATCATTGGTTATTAGGGTTCCGTAGTAAAAAGGAACCCTTATAGCTTGAAACTCCTATTGAAGTCGTTGAGTTATAGTATCCCATAACACAAGTCTCGAACTTACTTTGGGGCTAGCTCAATCAGTGTTATTTGTCCTTATATATTTATTATTATTTATTTATTGAAGTGTATTTTCAAAAAGGGAAACTGTTTCAAATATATGGACAAGTGAAAAAAATTACGGCAGTTAAAGTTATGGTATATTATTATAACGAAGATTAAAGGAAAACTATCAGCTGATCTATACATATAGTAGGACTTACAAATTAAAGAGTTATAGGCGACCAACTAATAACATGAACTTGGAAAAGTAAAATTTCAAACAAATGCAATAGACAGTAAGTTTTCTAAGACGATTTTAGTGCAACGAACTCAAAGTTGGCATTCGCAACTACGGAACCCTACACTGCGCGTGGCCCGACCGCACTTGGCTAGTTAATTTCTTATTAATGCCTCTAAATGATGATTGATGGTTTACAGACAAGTAAAAACGCAAGCGTAATTAGTTTAGAAATGTACGAATAACTGTGGAGTTATTTTTATATCTCTTTCCAAATTTGATACGCTTTCACAACTAACAATAGTTAGTAAACAACATAATTAAACTCATACTAGCGGTCCGCCCGTCTCCGCACAGTCATGTGTCATACATTACATGTTTACCTGCCCGGAGAAATGTTCTAGATGTTAGTGAAATTCTCATCAAATCTGCCTAGTCATTTCGGAGTTTATCAAATACGACGGGCAGACCGCGCCACCGGAAAACTTTAATTTATAATAAATTATATGGTATGGTTTGGAATATGGATGCAAAGACAGGGCGGGCCGCTAGTGAAAGATAAAGCTACAGAGACGACGTAGGTTTTATCAGATTTGCCAAAAAATAAAGGAACCCTCTACTTGCAAGCGTTCACCCCCAATAACCTTTGGAGGGCGGAACCGCTTTTCATGTTACATATCTAAGAACCACCGTAATTAAACTAGCTTTCACGTAAAAAAACCGCATCGAAATCAGTCCATCCTTTCGAGAGCCACGATGACACAGACAGACACATTGACAGACGGATATTAGCGTCAAACTTATTAACAAATATTTTTTTTTTGCGTCGGGTAGTTAAAAATACTTCCCATCAACTTAGGCAAGGCAAATAAGATCTCGAGAAAACCATGTAAAACGACAATTAGTCAATATTAAAAAAAAAAACCCGACTGCCTTTTACCTCACAGTAAATAAGAATCTAACGCCACCTCTCAGATCACCTAATCCATCGAACCGTTCAGGTTGCAGAGCATTTGAATTTGGCGCCAAAAATCCGCCATTGATTGGCCTCATAACAAAAGTAGCTTTAATTTTCTATGAAAGATTATTTTAAAACATTTTATTTCTTCTAAAATTCACTTTTGCAATCAACTAAAACCCAATGTTTATGAATCGATAAAAAATATAATTGTGCTTAAAGGCCTTTCTTATGTAAATGCTTACAAATCATCTATCATGCATCTTCTCCATTGTCCTTGTAGGCACTTGTAAGGGTGATAGTTTTAAATAACTATCGATAGTTGACCTCGAAAAACAATCACAATGACGATAGGATCGATAGTATCAAATAACCGATACTAGCGATATTATCAATTGCCAATAGTTTGCAATACAATTGAATATTGATATGTACCTACTATTGAATTAAGAAACTATCGATACTATCGATTGTATTGAATACTGTCGATAGTATCTAAATTCAATAGTATCGACACTATCGATAGTTTTACCTTCATCAATAATATTGCAAACTATTATTGACAATCGATACTATTGATAGTCCTACCGATATTGTGACTGTTTTCAAGGCCACGAGATTATCGATAGACTATCTATTTTATACTATTGCTTGCAACACTAGAGGGAGATGTCCAATAGATATTGTACCTATGTGGGCTCTCCGGTTGTCAATGCATCAATTACCAATCAATATGGAAGCCTGATAGCAGTTCAATGACCTCATTGACGCGCCTCTACGTCAACCATCTGTGTACACAACCGGCATGATGTGCGTTGCCTTACATTTACGTCTATATTTTTCACAAAAAAGAGGGGTGGAATCATCAGTGCCGGATCTAGGGGGCGGGGCAAGCCTGGGCCCATGCCCCGGGCGGCGAAGTCAGAGGGGCGGTAAAATGGAATATATCCACCTCTCCCATGTTACCGAATCGGAATGATGGCGGTGTCTGGTTTCTTTTGAAGAAGTATAAAAGTTCATCTCAGTCTGAATCTCATGACTGACCATTCCCCCCCCCCCCCCACAGTGTACTCGTTACTGTTCATGTACTAGTAATCATCAAGTAGGTGGCAAAACCAAGCAGGGGCGTCATATTCACATATTTTGCCCTGCCTCAAAAAACATCTAGATCCGGGACTGGGTATCATTAAATTGTAAACAGTTGTTCATAAAATAGTTTGAAGGGTTATCTAGGGCTTGTTAAGACAAAATTTAAAACGATATTTCCGTTTCCTTTCACATAAGTTATTTCAAATGGGGGCAGCACTGGACCCCGAAAAGTCAAGATTTTCGCCCATTTCCTAGTTTACGATCGCGGCAAGAAAAGCAGCTGGTACATACTAAGTTTTTTCATTTCTCCCATACCAGCTTGGAAGTTACGGGCTGGTATGTACTGTACAAGTTTTTCTCGACTTTCTCAATTTTCTAAACCTGCCCTATGCTTTCTCCGACGATAGATTTTATATGGCGGTGAGAAATTTCCACGGCGTGTCCAATCATAAATGGTTGGATGGTTGGAGATATGTTACAAACTTTTATTTAGTTTCACCAGTCCCGTTGGCTGTCCTGTCTGTCTGTCTAATCGGTCAAGTTAAATTTGACCCACTTCCCAGTTTCCGATTGAGCTAAAATTTTGCACGCATACGTACATATATCGCGTGACAATGCAATATTATGATGACATGGAGCTGATCTGATGATGGAGTTGGAAGGTAGCCACAGGATCTCTGTAATGAAACGACGCAATCCCTTCGAGTTTGGGCTCGTTTGACTCGTCTTGAGGAGTACTGAAGATAAAAGATTGATAAAAAAATATTTTTAAATAATTACTTGTACTGTTAACATTTATTTTTTCGGTTTTATACAAAATAGTGGTTTATTTAGATTCACGTAATTGTTTACCTTAAAAAGTTAAGTTTTAAACCGACTTAAAAAAACAGGAGGTTATAAATTTGATCCCTTTTTTTTTTGATGTATGTTACGCAATAACTTTGCCACTTGGGTTGGGACCGATTTTGACGATTCGTTTTTATTTGAAAACCTTTAGCACCAAGTTGGTCCCATATTAATTTGAAGATATGATGAAGAACTTTGGAGATATGGAAGAAACTCCTGAAAAAAAATAAGTCGGCAGTTTAAAATAAAAACTTTAATCATCAAAATCATTTGCAATATTGAAAATAAAAGAAACCTATCTATTCGAAAAATATTGCAGCCGATAATTTTTCAATTCCAAAAATCGAATTCAACTAATTTTTCAATACGAAAAATTCAGTCACCTAAATCGTTTTTCCAGAGTAATAAGAATTAAATTTGTTTGCAATGGATGTCTAGGTATGTAAACCAAGAGGTGAGGAGTTCTAACGCGAACTAAACGCTAACAACATTAGGTAAATATTTCTTTGAATTTCTTTTCTGAGTATCCACGCCTTCCTCGCGCACCAGATACTATGTAACCCACCGACTAGCTACAACATTTTTTCACCAGGCCCCGACAGGTGACAGGCGAAATTCAACCATTGAGACATTTATTCTAGGTCTTGTGAGGTAAGACTTACGTGAGTACTAATACTTATTCTGTGGCCGAGTGCCGTTGCTTACCAAGTGAAATGAGACGGTCCAGATGACACAGATTTTTGACCCATGATGCAAAAACAGAGGTGTTATAAGTTCGACGCCACTTTCTGTATCAGTATGTATTCGGTGGCTTCGTAGCTCACGTACGGATGGAGCGATTTTGATGTGGTTTTTTCACGTGAAAGTAAGTTCCCTTGCGGTGGTTCTTAGCTATGTTTGATGACAATCGGTTTAGCTGTTTAAAAGTTATTGGGGAATAACTCTTGAAAATCAGGACTTTCCCAAAAAAAAAAAAAAAAATCCGATACTCATCACTAGATGGCGTTCGTGACAGTCAGCGGTTTTTTAATTTGCCTAGCAAATAAACTTGTGTATGCATTTATTGTGACCTTTAGTATCTGATAATTATATAATTTTGTTTTATAATAGGGGTGACGACCGGGTTAGAAAAGTATAATTGTAATTAGTCCGTCTTCAAGATTATCCAATTCATAAAGATACGAAACATCAAAGTTCCGGAGTGGGAGCTTGCGACGTCACCTCTATGTAAAAAATCGTACGTAGCCGTGACGTCATGCGAAATTTCAATGCGCTGTATCTTTGTAATTTATTGTTTCTCAGAGAAAAGAAAAAATAAAAGTACAATATTTTTTCATAATCTAACTAACCGATGGGCTTAAATTTATTTTTCCATTCGTCATGACTATTATTGACTATTATTTTATTTTATTGCGGCGCAAACACCGCTGCGGCGGATGTAATAAGCAGAGATCGGCATCACGGGTGCTAATTGCTATCAAAAGTATGGATATGACTATACAGGGTTACTGGTAACTAACGCAAAACCTCTTAACATCGTAATCAGAATCCTAACATAATATAGATCTGCAAGAAAAAAATAAAAAAAATCTAAGAAAAAAAATGGACTCTTCAAAGAAACTCGACCAGATGATCAGTGAATTTGTATGGGATTTTTCTGCAATTTTCGCCTTTTATCTTGCAGATCTATAATGTGCTGGGGAGTCTGATTTCGATGTTAAGAGGTTATGAGTTAGTTACCAGTAACCCTGTATAATCTAAAAGACACCATTAAAACAGCCAGATCAGCGGCTGATAACGCAGCTAAGCTGAAACATAGTAAATATATATGGGTGTTTAAAAGCTGCGTATTTATTCGTTCCGGTAGCATTTGAGACCACGAGCGCTTGGGGATCGGAGACAAGGGAATTTATAAAAGAATTGGGCAATCGTGTTGCAGAAAGGTTAAACGATATTCGCTCGGCATCGTATTTGGCCCAAAGGCTTTCTATAGCCATTCAAAGGGGTAATGCCGCGAGCATTATGGGGACCTTTGGGCCGGGTACGAACCGCGGGGGTTTGTTTAACTGATTTGTAATACCTACCTACTTATTTGACGAAGCATGTTGCGGATTTATTTCTGTAAACTTTTGACGAAGCATGTTGCGGATATACTTTTGTCATTTTTTTTAAAGAATTTAATTTAATATAAATAAATTATTAAATCTATAAATAAAACAATCATAATTATGTGATTTCAGGATATATTTTTATCGAAAAAAATAGACTTATCCTGAAATCACATAATTATGATTGTTTTATTTACTTAGTACCCAATTAGATTCTCGAGAAATCCCGGAACTTTTAGTTATATCCATACTTTTGATAGCTATGGCACCCGTGATTCCGATCTCTGGTAATAAGTAAAAACAGTTATAAGAAGTTGTCTCAAGACAGAGTCTCACAAGTCTAAACTATCTCACTGTTTATATGTTGCCAATGTAATTGTTGAAACAACTTGTTATGAAACATTGAATTCGCACCTAAAACCTTTTGCATTGTGAAACGTCTGTATTGCCACAGAATAAGTACTAGAACTTTTATTGTAAATAATAAATATATAGGGACATATAACACTGATTGAGCTAGCCCCAAAGTAAGTTTGAGACTTGTGTTATGGGATACTAACTCAACAATACTATATTTTATAACAAATACATATATAGTTAAACATCCAAGACCCAGAACAATTTGAAAAAGGCCATTTTTCAACTTGCCCCGACCGGGGATCGAACCCGGGACCTCTGGGTGGCGGACTAGCATGGTGACCACTACGCCACGGAGGTCGTCAATGTACTGTGGTGATAATAAGTAATAAGTACTAAGACCGAGCTTCGATCGAAGAAAGACAAAGATAAAACAGGATTATCTAAAAATGAAACCTAGCTTCGAAGATCGATGTGTTTTTATTAAAAACTCAAAGGAAAAATGAAAAAAAAAAACCCGATTCGTCTCTACCGAGACTGGAACCATGACCTTTAGATCATAGTTCGGTTTTGATAACTGAATCGGAAAAGATATCTTTCTATTTTAACCTTTTAAAGATAAAAGTATTATGTACTAATGGTATACTTTTAATGCCTGAAAACCTTTTGAATAAGTTTTATTTTGGAATGGAACTAACTGGAAAGAATACCCTTTCAATGAAAAAAAGAATTTTCCAAATCAAATATAAAAATAAAAAAAAGATCGCGACGAATTGATAAACTCCTTCTTTTTGGAAGTCGGTTAAAAATTTAACTCACGTCTTTGACTACGTAATTCCATTTTTTTTTAGTCTGTCTGTGCTTGTTATATTTAATCACTTCTACCTCATAGTTTTATGTACCTACCAACATATTGTGAACAATTTTGAACAATATTGTTTTTCATGTGTGTTGTGTTGAATATATCTAATCATGCGTTTCCAATATCGTGAAAAAATAACAGAACAAAAGTGTCGAAATTAAGCTAAATAAGATTTTTATGATTAATTTTTTATACCATACATGGCAGTTTCAAAACATTTCCTGGATATAATATATGGCATTTATTAAGCGCCATAAGTAAATATTTTCGTTTTTCTCAGATTCCGGATCAATTTCCATGTTCTGTTTTGATAAATCAAATCATAAATCAAAACAAAACATCGAACTTTTTAATTTTTTGTTGTAAACATTGATTTTTTTTAATCTTAGTGCTTAAGAGCGAACTAGTCGATACTTTTCCTATACAAATTTCGGAGGGAATTTTCTCCACTGTTTGACATTGTACATTCAAAGTTTAACATGATATCATTTTGTCTGTATCAAAAAATAATAGTAAAATAAAACGCCATTAAAAAGTTATGAGCCATCAAAGATTCGATTTTTTGCTTATTTTACGCAACTTTCGGCGTAAATAAGTAATAAAAGAAGTGTAAAATCTCCAAAACAAAGTCCGCATCGATATAGCTTAATAATCGAAAATTTTAATAAACTTTTTTTGTAATTAATTAATGCAGTAGTTTTTGCATAAAGTTTCCTTTTCCCAAAGGACTTTACGAATTTTTTTACGCGCTCGGTTTACCATCAAATTATCGTACATTTCACCTCACTGCTTAGCCCGAACACAATGTTAGGTGAGACAGCTTGCTTTTAGGCCGCGCCCACCTGTGAGTGCGGACTAGTTCAACCTTAACTAATGAGAGGTACTTAGTCTAAAATAAGACCGAGGATCGTCTTCAGACTTAAACATAGACCTTGTTCATAAGATTGTACATAAAGACTACTTCTCATATTCATAAAAGTTAATAAACGTTTGCTAAACCTAAGTTAGTTAAATTTTGTTTTGTCTCGTTCTTTTACCGTAAAATATTGAAAAGTGAAAGAGGGACAAAACATATTTTAACTAAAATATCTATTGTATTATATGTATAATTATGCATATGTATATTAAATTTGAGTATATTTTGTTGTAAATTTATTGTTTTATTTTTTGCGCCGCAACCATTTATCTGTTTTTCCCTATGGTTGACTGGGAGAGAACGCTTTTAGCGTTAAGTCCGCCAATTGTAAACAATTTTTAATTGTGGATCAATAAAGTTTTATGAATGAGTGAATGAATAAAATAGGTTAAGCAAACTGTTGTTATTTTTTATGAATAAGAGGGTACATCTATAAACATTGTTTTAAAACATTGTATATCTTTTCATAGCGATGATGTTTATCCACAGACGTGCGGCAAACATTGGGTTCATTGACTTCATATCGATTATACCTTGGCCTGCATATACAAAACAAACAAGATATGTATGTACATACTGAGCGGCTCCTTCCTTTTTTTGTTATGTGTTGATACACATCCGCTAGAAAAAATGATAAAAAAATCTAAATGATAGACACTTGTGAGGAAATCTTGGCGCGATAAATATTTATGTGCATTTTACTTTCAAATTTGGTTTTTGTTGCAGATCTGTTGTGGGTTTACTCTTATTAAATATGGTGCAACATCTAACCTAAAATAACCTTCTGTTGAATGCAAACAAGACCCAATGCATTAGATTTAGTCTTCCTAACGTGAGGCAGGCCAATGTTGATGTGCTATACTGGACGGTCAAACATTAGGTCTTGTTGAAAACACTACTATTCACTGTACCATCCTAGTATATATTTGAAAATAAAATGTATGTTAGAAAAATATTGCCTTATTTAATAAAACAGGTGATTTTTATAAATGATTTAGTTACCCCGTATTAAAGGCTGAAAACAGTCAGTAAATCGTTAGGGAAACTGTATAAAGTTTTATAATAAATTGCCAGAACCAGTCCTTGATATCCCAGATAGAAAATTTAAAGCCTATGTAAAGAAAGTACTTTGTGAGAAGGCTTATTACGGAACCGATGATTATCTTAAAGACAAAAACGTCTGGCTTGAGCTTGGCGCGGGTCCCTCTTAAAGGTTTGTATAAAAAATGTCATAATTTGAGTACAATCGGTACATGTACTTTATTTACAAATTGACAATTAATTTCAATTTTGACATCATTCTTAATTAATAATTAAGAACATTGACATAACAATGTATTCTCAGTCCACATATCTAAATCTAATATCAGAAAAATTGCAAGGTTGACGTTTTTGGAGAAAATGCTGCAGTAGGTACAGTTTGTTACCGCTTCTTCTGTACTTGCGCTTAAAATGCGGCAGTAAACTTAGTTGTAAGTAAATGATCTGACATCAACAACTAGCTATTAAGAAATCGAAATAAAAAAATGTCAAGTATCAAGTGATACAAATATCCAAAGATAAATAAATGATTTTTGACTTTTGTAATTCAGTAGTCGTCATTTATAGTTAATTAGAGAAGTAAAAGAATAAGTATTTTCCTAATTTTAATTGTTTTATCTATCTCTAAACTTTGATACCTCGTTGTCAACCATTTAGCTTTTTAGGATTCTGTATCCAAAGGGTAATAGGGACTCTACTACTAAGACTCCGCTGTCCGTCTGCCCACCTTTCACCAGGCTGTATGTATCTCATGAACCGTGATAGCTAGAAAGTTAAAATTTTCACAGATGATGTATTTCTGTTGCCGCTGTAACAACAAATACTAAAAACAGAATAAAATAAATATTTGAGTGGGGCTATAAAAAAGAGTGAACGTTTTTATAGATACGGAACCCTTCGTGCGATTGTCCGACTCGCACTTGGCCGGGTTTTTCATTATTTATGAGTACCTAATATTCTTTTTGATAAATTGAAATGCCAAAAATGTTTAGGAAGCTGACTGCAATAGAAATATGTTTTGATTAAGAGAAATTTGAAAGACAGTATATTTTTTTTTTGTTATTATATTCGAATATCGATGTATCGTTTGAAAATACATATGGAAGTGTATTGAGTAACATCTTAAGATCAGCAATTTGATCTTATATTTACTTGTGAGAAACATATGTAGCTATATTGATGTATGAATATGCAATTTTTCGTTTACTTTATATGTGTATTTTAAATATTGATGACTGCTAGTGTTGTAATAAATTCGATCTTACGAGCTGCGAGTCGATAATAAACCTTTTATGATAATGTGCGCCGATTGCCCGCACTATGCGTTCTTTGGTTTAATTGTCTGAATTCATTTGCGTCACGGCTCAAAGGTATTTTAGTCTTTATGACTTACGCTTCAGGACCAAAGTTCGCGTGTCGGAGCCGGGTTTTCCCTTCGTCTGAAGGTAAACCAGGGAATGTTCGTGCGTCACCAACCCTTGGTTCCTAGGAAGACCTCGATGATTCAGGTTTAATGATGTCTATTATCAGAGTACTAGAAATTTCTTAATTTATTTGATTAGACATGCCGGACACTGGTCTTGTTGACATCTTACACTGTTGCAGTATCAGACGAGTATAATTTATTATAAGTACCGTTATAGTCAAAGATATACTAGTGGTAATGCTTGTTCTGTGAGCTGGGGACGCATTTTTCAAATCACTTGTCACATTACGAATGGTTTACGCGAGCGTTTCCAAACGGGCGCATTTTTTTGAAATGATCGTAAGCGAAGGATTTGCAACGAGTGGTTTCGACCACTCGTAATTTTAACATTTGTGGAGTAGATATGTCAAAGAATCAGTTCCGATTCATGCTGCATTTTTATCCATGGTGAAATTCTTAGTAAACCAATCAATATTGTTTTTTTAGCTGACACGACGGTTTGAAAAATACGGCCAAATGGTTTTTACGCCAGCGATGAGTTGGAAAACTACACGTTTTATGTTTCGGTGAGTCCTTAAATAAAAAATAGCACTCCTGACCACTTGAAGTTTATCGGATGAAGAAGTTTGTTTGGAGAAAAAAGTTGCGTCTTCATAAGAGTAACAAAAAAGTCCTTTCTTGTAAAAGTCTATATAGTTTGCATATTGTCTATTAATCTGTGGTTGAGAAATTCGATCTGTAGGCGAGGACAGCCGAACAAGGTTTCAACAGCAGGTAAAATGGTGCAAAATAGGCTTGTTAAAATCTTTCCCCTTTCGCTAAATGGGCTTCGGGGTTGCTACGCGGCTTCAGGGTTGCTACGGGGCTACGAGAAATTATTTATTTCTCAGGAATATTCTTGTTTACGGCAAAATGTAATAATTCTGTATTGGGCTCAATTTTTTTATTTTTCATATCAATAATTCAATTTTTTTACAAAAAAACAACCGACTTAATTTTTTTCAGGAGTTTCTTCCATATTTCCAAAGTTCTTCATCATATCTTCACCAAATTAATATTGGACCAATTTGGTAGTAAAGCCTTTCAAATAAAAAAATAAATAATCAAAATTGGTCAACCGTTGACGAAGATATCATGTAACATACAACTTTCCAACTTGCCCTGACCGGGGATCAGGGCAAGTTGGAAAAATGGCCTTTTTCAAATTGTCCTGGTCTTTTATGTTTATCTATATATGTATTTGTTATAAAATATCGTATCGTTGAGTTAGTGTCTCATGACACAAGTCTCGAACTTACTTTGGGGCTAGCTCAATCAGTGATATTTGTCCCTATATATTTATTTTATTTTATAAAATACGCAACCAAAAACTAAAATAATTGTAACTTTCTGGGTCAAAAATAAATTATTTGTTACTGTCAAGAAAATAAAATGTCACAAAATAATGTCACTTGTCATGATCACTTCGCTTTTATGTGATTTTAGATTTATTACGTATATTACAGAAAAACCGATATTAAGGCGGCCCTTCCCGACCACTCTGTTTTCAACGCGAGAATAGTTTGAAAAGCTTGGTGTTTCATCCAGGGCAATAGTAGAAAAAGAGGCAAACCAAAAAGAGAGAGATAGCACCTAAGGGCATGGTTTGCATTCTATCAAATGAAATTAGTATTATTATTAACTATCCATTAAACGAATATTAACTATTCATAGGGTGCGGAAATTTCATAAAACTTGTTCCAGGTGATACGTGTTTATCAGTAAGCCTTACAAGTATGTGAAATAAATGTTTTGTATTCAAAATTTTCATTACCATTGCGAGGTTTGCATCGAAATATTTTCTTTACTTTTACAATTTATGAGTACTTTTTGAACGGTCGAAATTCAGCTAAGATTTGTGCAAAAAAAGCAGATTTTTGGAGGCTTATACTGACTTTGATTTTCTAAATTTAAATTTTTTTTTCGATCGAACCTAGAAATAGCGCCCAAAATACCTGTGAGTTCAAAAGTTAAGATCAGATAGATACAGCGCCATAATCACGTACGAGCGTTTGTATGAAAAGTAAGACTGGAAGGCCGCTCTTAAAAGCGCTAATTGACTTCACGAAACTATGACAGCATTAGCCTGTATTTCATGCAAATCCCATAGAAAAAGTTTGTTTTGACGTTTAAAAAAAAATATCTGAATTAAGTTGTTGGAAAGTATTAAATTCGGACACACGAAAGCATTTTTGCTGAAGCTGAAACGTAGATACTTTCTAGTCCAAGATAGTGCTTTGCTCAAATTTTGCAAAAAAATCCAGCTACAGTAGTAACTCTATCAAGCTGTTTAAAATTCTTTGGTTTAAAAAACAATTTACAATTAAGCTAGGCTAAAACATAGTAAATATGCGCTTTTAGTGCCGCAACAGACGGGACGCAAGTTGCGTCGCGTAACAGCTAGAGATGGGCAGTGGATAGTACTCAATCTACCTATTTGAGTATTTACTCACTAGATTTAATAAATAGAGTAAATAGAGCGTGCTCATATATTGACATCGAATTTGATGACCGTTTACTTATTTTAACATAAAATTACGCCTTTGCACACCTCCCAGCAAAAAATTATAATTAGTTAAAGAAGCCTACTTTCAGTGTTTGATTAGTATGGTACTTTCATATATTTTAGCGTCGCATTTAACGTTTACCGACATTTTAAGCATATTATGGCGTATGCACACGCTTTCCGACAAGAATTGCAAGTGTATACTAGATTTAAGTTTCAAAATTGTCATGAAAACATGAAATAATGAATATGAATATAAATATAAGTCGCAACTCATATAAATCAATCTAATCACCAAATGGATAAATTACAATATTTATCGGGTATTTACTCAATCTACTGAGTAAATATTCTAATGGGTTGATAGAGTATTTATGCATCGCCCGTCACTAGCCGTTACGCGGCGCAACTTGCGCCTCGTCTGTTCCGGCCCTTAGAAGCTGCGTATTTATTCGGTCCGGTAAATTTAAGACTACGTGCGATCGGAGACAAGGGACTTTATAAAAAAGTTGGGCAATCGTGTTTCAGAAAAGTTAAACGATAATTATCGTTTGACGTTTCTGAAAGCCTTTGGGCCAAAGATGCCGAGCGATTATAATCGCTCGGCATCTTTGGCCTTCTATAGCTATTCAAAAGGGTAATGCCGCGAGCATGGACCTTTGGGCCGGGTACGAACCTTGAAGGTTTGTTTGATTGATTTGAAATACCTACCTACTTATGTGACGAAGCATGTTGCAGATTTATTTCTGTAAACTTTTGACGAATCACGTTGAGGATAATACTTTTGTACTTTTTTGTCAAAGTATGTTGTTTATAAAACATTTACACGGTTCAATTTGACGAAATAGTTTTCATAGTGTCCTTGCTTCAAGTATAAGTTGGAGGAAAGATTCCACGGGCGGCTCTCAGTGAGATTGGATCGCCTGAGCACCTGGCTACGTCGGAGGGGTCGTTTGGGAAGTACGAGGCCATTACCCACCGATAAAGGGAGAGCCTTGAATGAAAGCTTTAATTGCTGTAGCCAGAGAAAAACGTCCTTAAATCATTAGGTACTACAAGTTTATTTGTTAGGCAAATTATTAAAATAGGTACCGCGATTGTCACTAACACCATCTAGTGATAAATAGTGGAACTACCGAATTCACATTAGATAAATATCCTTAGCGACATCTTTTATTTGCTAGAGAAAGCCCTGACTTTCAATTGTAAACCCCCAATAACTATTAAAAGGCTCAACCTATTTTTATCAAACATTGCTAAGAACCTCCGCAAAGGAACCTGCTTTCACGTAAAAAAACCGTATCGAAATCAGTCCAGTTCGAGCGCTACGATGCCAAGGACAGACAGATAGACCCACAGACATTAGCGTCAAACTTATACCACCCCTCTTTTTCGGGGATTAAAAAAAAGCGGTTAACGAATTTACGAAACTATTTACGTAAAACTAGGTAACACTTGTTCGTTTGTTTTTTATATCTTTACTGTACATAATATCATAGGAACTCGTTACCCTTAAAAATCCCCTAACCCTAGACTTTTCCATATAAACGTAGTCTACGTTTATATGGAAAAATTTTAAATTTTAAAGAAATTGCAATTATTTTGGGTTATAAATTATAATTGGTTTTCTACGGTAAAATTATGAATTAGAAAAAAAATTTAAGGGTGTTGAAGTTTTCCATACTGCATGGTCAAATATGATGTAATACAGTATATTCTCTTATATGTATACATTTTGACTGTGAAAACTAGTTATATGCCTAAATATATGCAATTTCTTTGAAATGACATAATTTCGCCCAAATCTGACATGTCGTCTCAAAATAAAACGTACACTACATTTGTATGGGAAAGTCTGATTCTGTCCAGGGTAAGGGGATTCTTAAGCCAAATATAATGCTAAAGACTCCTTATCGAAGGTGGATATATTTCCCTAGTAAAATTCAGAGAACATTATACATGTTTTTCTCATTCCGATTTTGAATAAAAAACAATGTTTACAAGAATAACAAGAGGAACTCCCTCCATATTTAATGCGCTTAATATCATTAATTAACCAATACTAGTATAAAAAGGTCACTAAAAAGTAGTTCTGAAAAACCCTGTCCATTGACGCAAAAACGGCGACCAAACACGTCCCGGTAAACCACTATACGAGATACAATTAATTTTTTGCAACCAAATATTCGACGATATCGTAGAACAAAGTTCATCATACACTCTCTCAACAGCAATCTAAAGGATAATAACCTTTATAGTGTTATAGATAGAGTCTTTACTTGTTTTACTGAAGTTTTGATACTGGCCACTGTGTTGCGTTTTGGTTTTCGCTGAGTTCGTTTGTTGACGTCGGGTTTAGAAACGCGCAAAAATAGCTTTAAGAATGAACGAATTAAAAATAAAGCGAGTGTCAGGCATGCGGTTTTTGTGAATGTTTGAGATGTGTGCGTAGCCGTTACCACGTAACCGCTTCGAAATGGATGGTGGGAATGAAAAATGGTTTTGAGGTTGTGAGCGTCGATGACGCAAATGTTTTTTGTAAAACAAATTAATATCTACTCATAACTTTGCAAGTTGACACTTTACAAAATGTTCGCGTCTATCGCGAATACAAGTAACCGGTCAAGTGCGAACCGGATTCGCGCTCGGAGCGTTCTGTGCCAATATCTACAAAAAAAAAACACGTTAATTGTATGGGAGGCTCAATTTTTATTTTTTTAGTATTTATTGTTATAGCGGCAACAGAAATACATCACCTGTGAAAATTTCAACTGTCTGGCTATCACCTTTCATGAGATACCGCCTGGTGACGAGACACATAGACACGGACGGATGGACGGACGGCGGTGTCTTAGTAATAGGATAACATTTTTAACCCTTCGTGTACGGAACCCTAAAAACGTAAACTATCAAGAACGTCGATATATCTTTATGTTGCCGTAAAAAATCTTACCAACCTTACTAAATGATCAAAATTAAATATTCAGAAACTGTACCTAACACGTGATGAAAAATTTTAATCACATATTATTTCGATGATTAATTTGATTTGACTAATATAAGAGAATTAATAATAATGATTGTTGTACGATAGATAAACATAGATCACATGTAAAAGATAAGATAAATCGATGACTACGATCGTCATGGAGATATTTAGGCTCCAATGCGCACGCAACTATTCAGACTACTTTCTTTCTCGTATCTGATGTAGCCAGTGATTTTATTTTTTTAAAGATATAACATCACAGACAAATGAACTCAACACTCACGAAGTCTATAATTATAAATGTAATAATCATGTAATAAAGTCAGTTATCATGATTATGCCAGGTGACGTTCCTATTGCAATATCCCAGCATCAGTCCATCCCAATCTCATTCCATAACCCATAGACCTCTCCCTTTTTCTTGCAATAGATCTTTCTCCAGCCGAAACCTATTCAAAGGTACACCTAAGGGTAGGTTATATTCAGGAATGACTTTCGGCGGGAGCACCACATAACATCAACTTCTCCAAAGGACCTCTACGTTTTGGATCTGTATCCCCACGCAAGCCTCTTAAAGGACCGGGGTAAAAAGACTCATGAAACTAAATGAAATTAATAACAATTTTTCAAAACTTAAAACAAACTCCAACATCCAAACTACACAACCAATTCTGTTAAAATTTTCATGGGGCCCTCGGCAATTAAGCCCTTTAAAACCAAAAAAATACGATTTTTTCTAGGCGTCTTCGAGCAATCGGAGAACATACATAAACAGAAGATTCCAACGAATTGATAACATCCTTTTTATTCGTATTCAATTGTGTCTCGTAATTCACGAAGGTATAATAAAAACTAACGATAATTTAAAACCATTAAATCCGTCATACTGAATTATTTACAAAGAAACTCAGATCCCAACTGACAAGTAAAAATAAGGATTTATTTTGTCATACAATTAAAAAGTTTTGATATTTCCTTAAACTTCGTTTAAATAGTGCAATTTCAAACCAACGCGATAAACCTCCGTGGCGTAGTGGTCACAATGCTAGTCCGCCACCCAGAGGTCCCGGGTTCGATCCCCGGTCAGGGCAAGTTGGAAAATGGCCTTTTTCAAATTGTCCTGGGTCTTGGATGTATATCTTTATATGTATTTGTTATAAAAAATAGTATCGTTGAGTTAGCTCAATCAGTATTATTTGTCCCTATATATTTATTTATTTATTTATAAACCAGTGCCTGCCCAATGTATATATAAAATCAAATATATAAATAAATACGGACAAATCACACAGATTGAGCTATTAGTATAGAGTCAATGCACTAGTCGAGTAATCTCAGCGCGAGAGTGCTACATCTTAAAGCATTTTCGTCAAAGGTAATTAATGTAATTAGAAAGTAAGGAGAGTAGTATAAGTACTTGTTTGTCTATGAAACATGATTTTCAAGGCAACCGTCACAGTGACCCAGTCACCTCCTTCTTTATCTAAATCCAGATAGGATTGCTTAACTTTGATAAAATTACTATCGTGACGAGACATTGGTACAAAGTACAACGCATCTGTATTGTACAAAAGGATTCTCTATAACGAAATGATTTTTCTAAACTAAAAACCGTCTAGACTCCCGAAGATGGCCAAAGGAAAAGAGGTAGGCCCCGGAAGCGTTGGTGTGACGATTTGCGACAGTTTCAAAGGGAATGGTTGGAAGTGGCACACGATCGAGATAATTGGGCGGAGATGGGAAGACCTTTGCCCAGCAGTGGGATAGTAGAGGTTAAAAAAAACTGTCTTTACTCTCAAAGACCATTTGACAAGTATGCCCTATCAAACAAAAAAAGAATTTTTCAAATCGTTCCAGGCATCTACGAATAACCGGTAAAGATACATTAAAAAAACAATAAATTGAATACCTCCTCCTTTTCGGAAGTCGGTTAAACAACTAAGCTTCACTCAGACGCAGGTCTGGGAGACAGTTTCATTTTTCTTCCATTCGCAGTGCAGACAATGGGTCCTTGGGGACTTGAAGTTGTTTGTAAGGACATCACAACGCGTCTCATCGACGCAACTGGTGACCCAAGGACTAGTAGTAGCTTTCTTTGGTCAGCGCATAAGTCTCGCTATCCAGCGAAGGAATGCTGCCAGCATATTCGGTACCTTGCCTCTATGTGGTGCGTTGGAAGAAATATATTATTTATAAGCCGCTGTATTTAAATATTTTGTAATCATTGATCAGAATCAAAGTAATAAACATAGAAGTCATAGAGTAGATGAAAAAAGACTTACTTGAGGTCATCAGAAATAGGCGAGGCAAACTAGAAGGAAGAAGAGGAAGAGGAACGCCTAGGCAGAACTATATGAAGCAAGTCGAGGAAAAGGTAACAACAGTGTGGTGTCAAGATGTCAAGAGGTTGGCCGAAAACAGAATACAATGGAAGAAACTCCCCAACAAGAGCACTCTTAAATTATGATGATGAATTTTAATATTGTAATTTTTTGTTTTGAATAAACGAATGTTATTGAAGCTTTACTCGCCAGAAATAAGCGTCACAAAAACGATGTTTTTCTGCCTTGAATTACCAGTAACAGGTATTTTTCTTTTACTTAAATCTATTCAAGTTGGTGAATAAGGTTTTTTTTGTTACTAATGAACCTAACATAAATTCAAAACAATACAGTGAGAATTTATGATAGTGTACCAAAATATCGTCAATAAAGAATAATTTTTAAAACTAAAAACCGACTTCGCCCCCAAATTATAAAACCGATTTTAAAAAAATTCCTATGGGACCAACTAAATCCATCAAGGCGTCTTCGAATAATCGGTGAGTAGGTTAAAAATATTCTAAAAAAAACATATAAATGGTAAAATATTACATCGATTATGTCTTGTTTACACACAAATTACTATATTTTTCCCTAAACTACTTCAGAATTATTAATTTTAGCTATAATCGAATTATATTACTTATTTAAATAAGCAGGTGTTTAAAGAAACAGAAACCCGGTTAGTTATTTCGTAAAGTGTGACAGAAAAACAGTCTTCAACTGACGCATTCCGCTTTTCTAGCGCAACCGGTTATTTTAACTCTGCATTTCCACATATTTCGAATTCAATGCATATGATTTGGCGGCTGGCCTGAGGTCTATCTTCAGTTTTATGTCTGTTTAAATGGTGTCGGCAGAGTAGATTACGATTTTTCTCCCACGGGTGTCGTGAGACGGCTTAGGGAGGTATTGTAAAGTGACCATACGTACCGCTTTGAATGGGACATTCCCTCTTTTCGATCACCTGTCCCGATGTCCCCAAAGAAGCTCCGGGAATGAAAATAATCACGTTCTTCAAAACCGCGCGAAAATGGAATAAAAAAATTTTTCTTAACTTAATTCGAGGGTTTTTTTGTATACAGGTAAATACGCCAATAACAAATAAACACTTGCCCTCAAATTCATAAAAAATAACAACCGTTTGCTAAACCTATTTCAGTTAAAACATATTTTGTCCCTTTTCCCCTTTTGAATTTTGACTTTGAAAGAACGAGACATAAAATATTTTAACTAAAATAGATTTAACAAACGTTTGTATTTTTTTCTGAATGAGGGGGTTGGTGTTCACTCATATCAATGACAATTATCTTTTAAATTAATTTAGAATGCTTACAAGTGTTGCATGATTAAGAAAGTCGACCCCATGTACCGGGAAAAGGCGAGGACAACCAGAAAGAAGCAGGAGATTTTAAAAATATTAGAGTGGAAAATAAAAATCAATCACCATCGTTATTAAATTACAAAAATACATATATATATATATATATATATATATATATATATATATCGGCAGTGGGCTCTGTGTGACCCAAAATGCTTGCCTTATTGACTGTTTCAATCATCCCTCAGATTTTCTACCATTCCTTTAATCAGGCCTTTACAACTCGTGCAAAAATGGGATATTTCTATTCTCTCAGACAGATGGTCAAAGAGGCTTATGTTAAGTGGTAGTCAGACATTAAAAGTGGGCTATGATTGTAGTGGAGGCGTGGGGGGGCCTAGCAACAGGTCGGGGCTTAAGGGTGGCTTGGTCACACAGCCACCCCCCCACTGACAGTCGACATCACCCCGCGACACTCGACACTTCCGTTACTACGCTCCACAAGCTATACCTATAGTTCGGTGGAACTGGTATTTGTGTCACTGACTTAACCCAGCGGATTAGCTTGTTGAAATGGCAGTGGGCGGGACACATAACGCGTCTTACCGACGGCCGAGGGGCACAAAAGTCCTCGAATGGCTACCGCGTACTGGTACTGTAGGACAGACACACAAAGTGGTCAAACGACCTAACCAGGGTCGCTGGAAAGCACTGGATGCAGGCCGCTCTTGATCGGTCATTTTGGAAATCTTTGGGAGAGGCCTATGTCCAGCAGTGGAAGCTATACTCAATACTCAATTATTCATTGCTTCCTTTATGTACAAACTGTACTTGATTTTTAAAAACACGTTCAGTTAAGGGCCCGGATGGGCGCTGCAATGAGAGGTCTATTTAAAAAAGAAATGGTGCAATTGATGTATTTTCATGCACAGGTAATACTTATTTTTATAGTTACTAATAATCAGTGGGGTTATGTTAATGTTGTTTTTATAACAAAGATGCCATGACCACCTTCCAGCTCCATCATCAGACCAGCTCCATGTTATCGCAATATTACATTGTCACGCGATATACGAGTGCTTGCAAAATTTCAGCTCAATCGGAAACTGGAAAGTGGGTCAAAAACTTGTAAGATTTGATTACAGACAGACAGACAACGGGACAGGTGAAACTAAATAAACGCTAGTAAAAAAGCATATAGGCTGACTGGACGATAAAAGACTCATTGAAGAGAAAGAAAGGAAGAAAGGAAGATAAGCTTTATTCGGAATCAAAACCATCATAACTTAAATTATTGGTTTTTAACAGCATTTACAATGCTCGGATTATTATTCAAATAAAAACATGTTATGAAAAATTTCATGAAAAACATGATTTAATTTTGGATAATAATCCGTGCATTGTAATGCTATTGAAAACCAATAATTTAAACAAAAGCCTTCTTTACTTTAATCAACTTTCAATTCATCTAAATTGAATTAAGTTGAATATTATACTTCTAAATAGTGGGTAGTAGTGAAGAATAACGCATGCTTTAAATGCATGTGTACTATGTGATGAAAAATTTCGTCAGGAAGCCACGGAAGCACAATTGGTAGTGCACCCACGGCATTAACGTGAGGGACGCGGGTTCGAATCCCACTCGTGGCGAAATTTTTCATCACATTTTTTCATTTGCATCACAACTTTCATGCACTTACAATACATATAACAACTACAAATTGCCGAAAGGGCGACCAGCTCAGCTATGTGCTAATGGCGGTTTGCTACAGCACTAATTTTCAGCTGGTGCCAAAATAAGTCATTAGATGGCTTACATAAGATAAGCAGAACAAGAAATCAACAAGAGTTCTATTTTCGAATTCAAACCCTCATTAGCAGGGGCACGTGCAGCAATGCCAGGACGTATTAAACCGTGTAATCAAAGGTTGATTACCGCTGGGAGACGAACCGCCACTGGCCGATAAACACGCGACGGTCAAAAGTAAACAAGAATATTCCTGAGAAATACAGGATTTGTCGGAGCACCCCGTGGGCTCGTAGCCACCTCGTAGCCGCGTAGCAACCCCGTAGCCGCGTAGCGAAAGGGGGAAGATTTTAACGAGCCTGTTTTTGCACCTTTTTAATCCTATGTCATATTTTTTAACCCGACTGCGCCAGGAGGTTATGTTTTTCGAGAGTATGTTTGTATTGTATGTATGTAGAATTGTTTGGCACGCTCTGCAGCCTGAACGGCTAGATGGATTTATAAGGGTTTCGTTTTTTTTTTCTTTTTATACACGAAATCCGCAAAGTGACGTCAAAACTTCGCAACAAGTAGGATTTAATCCGTACGACGAAAGGTGGGGGGATTTATATTCCCAATTTAATTCCAAACTTCATTTATACAACCTCAAAAATCGAACAGATTTAGCGACAACTTCTATCAAAAATTATTCTGAAAATTCAAACTATCATAAGAAATCGTGATTTTTCTTTGCCAAATGAACTAATTACCTACTTTGTAATTAAATTAAAACTTTTTTTGAACAAAAAGTTTTATTTTAGATCCTAGAGAACATTTTCCTCGATCTCCAAAAAGTTTTGAGGTTATGGTAACAATATTTTTTTTTTACGTACCTAATTAAGCTTGATAACAAATTGATTGGAGATTGCTTGGTAATCCTCCTTACCAATTTTAGTAACTAAGCCTTTCTAAAGCCGGGATTAAAAAAATAAAATATTTTTTTAAACGCGGAATGTTCAAATTTGTATTTTATTAACCGAATTCCAAAAAGAAGGAAGTGATCAGTTCGGCGTGACCTTTTTTATGTATATGCTCACCGATTATTAGAAAACGTCTGGACCGATTTAATGATTTTTTTTGCTTGACTTCTTGTCAGGTGGTGGTTTCATAGGAATTTGATCAAAATCGGTTAAGTAGTTCGGTCGGTTTTTAGTTTTGAAAATTTATATTTATTCTCCTTAAGACCAAGCTCGTGTCACTCCTCGTCTAGGTATCGAAAATATACCTACATTATTACCATGCGCGTGGCGACACCTTCGAAGGGGAAAATTCAGTTACGTGAATCGTTTGTTCAGTAATAAAAATGAAATTGGCTTGCAATGGATATCTAGGTATCTAAATCAAGAGGTGAGGAGTTCTGACGCGAGCTAAATTAAACCATAGCGCTAACCACATAGAGTAGATATTTCTTTGAAATTCTTTTCTGAGTAAGACTTCTGTACGTGAGTACTAGTACTTATTCTGTGTTAAGACTTAATAACCTATATATTCCTTTTTAGTGTTCCGTACCCGAAGGGGAAAAACGGCGGTCCCGTTATACCCTTTAGGTACGGAACCCTATTACTTAGACTCCGCTGTCCGTCTGTCTGTATCTCATGAACCGTGATAGCTAGACAGTTGAAATTTTCACAGATGATGTATTTCTGTTGCCGCTATAACAACAAATACAGAATAAAGTGAATATTTAAGTGGGGTTCCCATGCAAAAAACGTGATTTTTTTATAGATAATGGTACGGAACCTTTCGTGCGCAAGTCCGACATGCACTTGGCTGGGTATTCTTAATTACATTTCTTCATATGGTATTTTTACGATAACAGGAAATGAATTTGTTTCAGAGGCATCAAAATAGTTGACGCCATCGTCCAGGTACGCTCCGATTTACGACCGCCAGCGATCAGAATCACAATTCATCAAACCGAGCTGATACGATCGTTATTTGACGAAGGAAGTTTCACGTGTGTACTGCCAAGGAGGTTTTAAATCATAATGGTTTCACCGATTTTAAGTTTTCATGTACCTTGTGCCCTCGAACCTCGGTGTTATACGTGATGATGGCAAGAGACCTGATGGAATGTCATTGATCCCCTGGGAACGCGGCAGGGCGTTAGTGTGGGACGCCACATGCGTTGACACACTGGCACCCTCCCATCTTAGGGGATCAGTATCAAAAGCTGGTTCGGCTGCTGAAAACGCTGAGATCGCCAAACGGCGCAAATATAGTTCGTTAATTGATGACTATATTTTTGTGCCGTTTGGCGTGGAGACTTTCGGACAGTGGGGCCCCGGTGCTAGGGGTCTCCTTAAAGAGATCTCCCCAAGAATGATCTCCGCCGCCGGTGACAAGAGAGATGGCTGCTTTTTCGCCCAACGCATCAGTATTGCGATCCAACGGGGAAATGCGGCCAGCGTTCTTGGCACTATGCCGCATGGGCGCGATATTCTAGATTAAGTTTACAGTAGGTATTTCACTTTTTCTTTTTATTTGTAAATATGTAAATTATCCAATCCTATATATTTTAATAAATGTATTTATAAATATTGAAGATAAACATATATGAATAGTACTTCTCTAGCCAAGATTTTAAAAAGAAAAAATCTTAAAATGATCCTTTTCTTCCCGAGCACATCGTTAAAGGCGATCAACGCGACAAATTGGCACTTTATGTTCATACGCGGTGCGGCTAGCAACCCATCACTATTTTTAATCCCTTTTACATCTAAACGCCCACCATTTAAAATCAAAGTCGTGGCTCATTGACTAAGCTTGTTATAAAATTTACGATCTTTGAGAAATATATTCTGGCGAGTAGGCGACCAATACTGTGAAAATGAGTTTCTTTCGGCGTTTCTTCTCAGCAGTGGTCGTTACAAAGAGCTGGTATCGGTAGCTTTTCTTGAAAAAAAAATTAAATTTTAATATACTTTACACGTAACGTAAATTATACTTATTGACGTGTAAAAGTGCCTGTAAATGTATATAACTGAATAAACATTTGAAGCAAAATAGATTAAGAACATGTTTCTTATTTAAGATCTTCTGTAGTCTATGTTATGTAAATAAATTATCATTATCATTACCCTGGCCCTGGTCTCTGTCTATGCCGTCAGGAATAAAGACGTAATAATGTATCTGTCTTAAGGTTGAACTAGTCGATACTTTATCTATACAAATTTTGAACGGGATTTCCTCCACCGTTTGAGAGCCTTTTCACCAAAATGTGACTCATTTGAAGAAAAGTGTTTCATAAAATTGTTAATATATTATATGTTAGATATTGTACACATGGTTTTTTATTGTTTATGTGTGTATCATCAAAAATTAAAAATTTTGATGACCTTATTCTCAATACACACACACATAAACAATAAAAAAAGATGATAATCTTTAAAAATGTTTGATTGTGCGAGCGAGACAGCCAACCAAAGGTGAAAAGGCTCTTAACATGATTTTGTTTTGCCTCATTATATATTTTGTCTGTACGGATACAGAATAGTAAAATCAAAAGCTATTAAAAAGTTATGAGCGATCAAAGATTGTTTATTTTTGCGCAATTTTCGGCGTAAATAATAAGAAGTGAAATCTTCAAAACGAAGTCGGCACCGACACGGTTTAATCATCGAAGATTTTAATAGACTTTATTTGTTATTGATTAATGCAGTAGTGTTTGCATAAAACCCCATTTCCCAAAGGACTTCGCGTATTTTTTTACGCACTCGGTTTACTATGAATTATCGTGAATTTCACCTCACTGGTTCACCCGAACACAATGTTAGGTGAGATAGCATGCTTTTAGGCCGCGCCCGCCTGTGGGTTCGAGCCCGCGACTAGTTCAACCTTAAGTCTAGTACCCGGTACCCGGTGTCATGCATGCATATGTATGCATTGAAGGTACATAATTACTTGATAACTCTGTCATTCTCGGTAAACTAATGCTAAGTAATGACATTGTTACGACGTCTGACGACAATATCCGGCCGAGAGGGATGGGCTTCAGTTACAGCGAGTGTGTTTTTAACATAAATAATAATACTATAACTGTCACCTTCACAACAGACAAAGAGTAGCGGCCAAAAGTGACAATGTGACAAGTTTTGGTACTTGACTGCCCGTCACGAACATGGTCACACGAAAATTGGATTTCTCAAATCTTTAAGTGTGTTAATGTATACGTAATTTTTTATCTTGTTTAAATTGTTCTCGTAGTATGTATAATAACCCTTTTAAGATCACACGAAAACATTTTTAGCCAAATTTTTCATTACGTGAGTTCACACGTCGATTCTATTTCTTATTCTTGCTAATTATCTTATAAACGATCAAGCGAGCGAGGTTCTTAAATTCTACTTGGACAATTTGGCTTGTATGTATGTTTAGATGGGTGCGAAACGTGGAAGGTCACTAAAGATATCACGCAGCAAAACCAAGTCTTTATAAATCGCTGTCTTCGACAGATATTAGTTACCTTTTGGCCTGAGAAGATTTCTAATGAACGCCTGTGGCAGCTCTGTGGTGAAACAACTATCGATTAACAAATAGCTCGTAGCAAAAAGACATGGATCGGCCACACGCTTAGGGGAGATCCCACTCAAATTCCAAGGCAGGCACTGGAATGGACTCCTCAGGGCAAAAGGAAGCGTGGTCGACTAAAGCAGACCTGGCGACGGTCGGTAACAGCGGAAATGAAGACAATCGGGCTATCTTGGCCTGAAGTAAAGCGCGTTGCTCAAGACAGAACGAGATGGAGAAGTACTGTAGGGGACATAGGACAATAAGTCAAGTAACTAAAGTACTGCTCAGGAGCGTTAGCGCTTAGGAACATTTTATTCTCCAAATATGATATATGTGTGTTTGTGTTAGACCAAGGAACCTGGAGATAATAAATAAATATATATGGACAAATCACACAGATTGAGCTAGCCCCAAGTAAGATCGAGACTTGTGGGATAGTTACTGCGGCAGCAACAAACTTGAACGCGTTACAGAGATGTCAAAATAAATGTATCAAGGCTCTGTTCCACTATTGTTTCCATACACCAACGAAACAACTGTATAAAAAAAAACAAAAATATTTAATATACCACAGCTATATCGGTACAATACATGTGTTTTGGTTAAAAAAATTAATAAAAATATCATTAAATCCAATTTACAGATAAACACAAGAAAAATTAAATACAATTTACGAACAAATAATAAAGTTAATCTAATCATAGCAAGAATTAATTACGCGAAAAAGACAATGCTTTTGAGGGAGCACAGCTGTATAACAAGTTGCCAAACGAGCTGAGAACGTGTGAGAGCATGAATGTATTTAAGAAGAAACTGAAGTTACACACCTTCATATATTTTATATCTCATTGTAAGTGAAATGTACATTTCTTATAACGAATAAAGTTCTTTAAGCCTACTCAACGATAATGCATTTTATAACAAATACATGTATACATGTAAATATCGCTGCCGCTGTGGTGGAAGTGTCGATCCCCTGGGTCACTTCAGCCTGGCATGCCGTCGCAGCGCAGGACGCATTTCGCGCCATGCTGCCTTGAATGACGCCATCCGTCGCGCCCTTACCTCGTCCGGTGTGCCAGCAGTACTCGAACCTGCTGGTATCAATCGAGACGATGGGAAGAGGCCCGACGGAATGACGCTTATACCTTGGAAAAATGGGCGGTCGCTAGTATGGGATGTGTTGACGACAGACAGCGTGCCGCCTGAAATTTGTAAGAGGACCGACCAATCAGGACGCCTACATTTCAGCCAATGAGAGGCACACCCCTCCTCACGCACACTCGGGCGATTCCCGAGCGCGCGCCCTGATTGGTCGGGACACTCACGCGTATCGGCGCTACCTGCGAGTAGCGCCCATTGTATATATATAGCCCTAGCTTGTACAAAGTTTGTAGTCAGTCGTAGTTAGTCAGTTAGTCAGTCAGTAGTTCAATCGAGTTCAAACAGTGTACAAGCAGCAACAGTGAATATACCATCAGAGCGAAAATCTCTCCGGCGTTTCATTTGGAACCAGCATCTAGTGTCTACAGTCCACTAAACATCCTTAAAAGGACCTGCGTTGGCCCATCGTCAACAGCGCGTGGTCCTTCGAGCCGGATCAACAAACAAGAATTGGCGTTCAAGAAACACCCAGGGGATCAAGATGGTCGTCACTCGAAGCCAAAGTCGTCGAATACGCGACGACCCTCATCCACTCCGGATGAGGGTCGTCGCGTATTCGACGAGCCACCTCAATCACCGTCCGCATCAAGCGCTGCGCCTGTCCTTCGAACTGGAGTTCCCACCGGCGCCCCGCTACCTGGGCACTCAGTGCAATCTGAGGTGCCCCCCACCAACGTGCCTATACGTGATCAGCGGCCAGCCGACCGCAACCGGGACACGGTCACGAACTGCGCGCTCTACACGATCGACTGCGAGCGCCGTGGCACGTCTACAGTTCGAAGCCGAAGAACGCCTGGCCGCCATTCGACGCCAGGAGCTTCAGATCGAAGCTGAACTCATAAAGAAGCGACTGGCTGCCGACCTCGCCGAGCTTGAGGACGACGACAGCGTCGAGGAAGATGGGGAGCCGACCCAGAACATCAGCCGAGTTCACGCTTGGTTGGACGAGACGACGCCGAGCGCCGCCCTCACCGTACGGAGGGAGGCAACCGCCAACTTCGCGCCCGAACCCGGTCCAGTCAACGCAGCGCCTCGAGTGGATACCGCCGACTGCGCCGCGACACCCGCCGCCGCGACGCTGACCGCCAGAGGCAGGCGAATCGACTGGTTGCCTCAACAGCCGGAGCGACGGAGGGGGTCACCGACGCCACATAGCCGCCGCGCCGGGTCACCGACGCCACATAGCCGCCACGCCGAGAGGGGGTCGCCGACGCCACATAGCCGCCGCGCCGGGTCACCGACGCCGCATAGCCGCCGCGCCGGGTCGCCGACACCACATAGCCGCCGCGCCGGGTCACCGACGCTGCATAGCCGCCACGCCGAGAGGGAGTCGCCGACGCCGCATAGCCGCCGCGCCGGGTCGCCGACGCCACATAGCCGCCGCGCCGGGTCACCGACGCTGCACAGCCGCCGCACCGAGAGGAGGTCACCGACGCCGCACAGCCGCGGCATCGAGAAGCTTGCCGCCACCATGGAGAAGATGATGTCGTCTCGGCCACCGCCGCGCCAGACTACGGACTTGCCGCACTTCTCCGGGTCTCCGAAGGAGTGGATTTCTTTCGCCGCCGCCATGCGAGAGACCACGCAGCTCTACAAATTCACACCTACGGAGAACATCGCAAGACTTCGCAACTGCCTCAAGGGAGACGCCCGCGACGCCGTAGCGTCACTGCTGAACTCCGCCACACACCCAGACGTCGTGATGGAGACGTTAGAGCAGTGCTTCGGGAGGCCCGACCTCCTAGCCGATCAAGCCTTCGAAGACCTCCAGAATCTGCCGCGACTGGGGACAACGGCGATGGAGCTCAACACCTTCGCCGTGAAAGTGCAGAACATCGTGGCCGTCCTGAGCAACGTCAAGCAAAGCTGCCTGCAGGACTCGCTGTTAGTACGAGAAGTACTTGACCAGCTCAGCCTGCACCTGAAGCCCCGATGGTACGACTTCGCCGAAGCCCATCCGGGCCCCGAACCCGACATCGTCAAGCTGTCGAGGTTCCTGATGAGGGAAGCCAACATCGCCCTCAAGCACGGATTCTCCAAGGCAAAACCGAATCCGTGTCATCAAAAGCGAGAGCCGCCTCGCACCGCCGCCGCTGCCTCACGACCGGAGGCAAAGAAAAAACAAGTCTACGCTACGACTACGCCGAGCGAAGACGAAAATCGCTGCCCAGCGTGTGAAGAGCCGCACACGCTGCCCGACTGCCAGAAATTCAAGAAGATGCAGTACGACGAGCGCTGGGAGGTCATCAAGAAGAACGGGCTGTGCTTCAAATGCATGGCCAGCCGACACCGACGCTACAACTGCAAGAAGAAGACTTGCAGTATCAATGGCTGCAGACGACCTCACCACCGGCTGCTACACGGCGAGCCGAAACAAGAAGGTGCCAACTCCACCGCCGCCACCGCCGCCGCTGCGGCGGCCGCCACCGACAGCGACACTGCAACCGTCACTGCCACAGCTACGCGCAGTGACGTCAAGCTGAAGATCTGCCCAGTGACAATCTCCGGGAAGCGCGGCAGCCTTAAGACCTTCGCGCTGTTCGATGAGGGCTCCACCGTTACATTGGTGGACGACGACCTGGCGCGACACATTGGCGCCGACGGTCCAGCGACGTGTCTACAAGTGAAGAGCATCGGCAGCAAGAGACAAGACGTGAGGAGCCGACGTGTCAAGCTCACAATCAAGGGCGCTGGTGGAGAAGAGTTCAGCATCGCCGCCAGGACGATGGCAGGCCTTGACCTCACGCCGCAATCTATCTCGGCTGACGTGCTACAACTGCGTCATCTCAGCGACCTCAGCGCAGACGACGTAGTCTACAGCGACGCAAAGCCTAAAATTCTAATAGGCACCGACAACTGGCAACTCATCGTGACACGGGAGCTGCGCTGCGGAGGAGCAGAGGAGCCGGCCGCCTCGAAAACCGAGCTCGGCTGGGTGCTACACGGAGTAATGCCGAGCGCGATGCTGAGACGCGCACACGACGTCTTGCACGTGGTCACCAACGAGCCTGCCGGTGCCGAGCCGCTAGAGGACTTAGTGGCCCGACACTTCCAACTCGACGCTTTGGGGGTGTCGACATCTTCACAACATATGAAGATCGAAGATAAGCGAGCCGTGAAGATCTTCGAAGACACAGTACGCTACAAGGACGGGCGCTACGAAGTGGGCCTGCCGTGGCGCAACGACGAAACCCAGCTGCCGCCGAGCTACAACGCCGCATTGAAAAGGCTGAAGACACTCGAGGCCAAGCTTGAAAAGGACCCGAACGAGAAGAAGCAATACCACGCCAAGATCAACAGCATGATCGACAAGGGCTACGCCGAGCTCTGCGACGGGACCGAAGACGCCAGTCCTGTTTCGTGGTACCTACCTCACTTCGCGGTACGCAACATAAACAATCCCGGCAAAATAAGGGTGGTACTGGACGCGGCGGCGAAGACCCACGGGACGTGCCTGAACGACCATCTACTTCAGAGGCCTGACATGCTGCGGTCCCTCAACTCGATCCTGTTTCGCTTTCGAGAAGGCGACTACGCAATCACCGCGGACATAGAAGAAATGTTCCTGCGAGTGAAGATCCAGAGGAAGGACCAGCCGGCTCAGATGTTCCTGTGGCGGGAACGACCGACGGACCCGCCGTGCAAGTACAAGATGACGTCGATGATCTTCGGGGCATCCAGCTCACCGTTCCTGGCCCACAGTGTGCGCAACAAAAACGCACACCACCATCGAGACACACACCCGGCCGCCCTACGGCCAATAACGGAGTCGCATTACATGGACGACTTCGTCGAGAGCTTCGACGACCTCACGCATGGGAAGGAGGTCATCAGACAAGTGGATGAGGTCCACAAACACGCGAACTTTCACCTGCGCGGCTGGAACAGCAACAGCGCCGAGCTGCTCGCCGCTACACAAGAAGACCGCCGTGCCAGCGCAGCAACAACGCAGCTGGGCGGAGCCGAGAAAATGCTGGGACTTCTGTGGGACTCCAAAACGGACAGCCTGAGCTTCAACACCGCCTTGAACAAGGTTCCTGAGGCGGTCCGGACACGCACAAGGGCGCCTACCAAACGCGAGGCGCTGTCAACAGTGGTGAGCATCTACGACCCGCTCGGACTCCTGTGCTGCTACACCATCACAGCGAAGATCACGCTGCAGAAGTTGTGGCGCTGCCAGACTGCATGGGACGAGCCGGCGCCTGAGGACGTCGCGACCGACTTCGACGCGTGGCTGGCCGGGCTCCAAGCTATCCAACGCCTGCGAGTACCTCGGAGCTACAACGGAGGGAGCGACGTGCGACGCAGAGAACTCCACGTCTTCTGCGACGCGAGTGAGGACGCCTTCGCGACGGTGGCATACTGGCGGCTACAGCTGGAGTCCGGCGAAGTCAAGACCGTGCTAGTGGCGGCACGAGCTAAGGTGGCGCCTTTGAAGACACAGACGGTGCCGCGCTTGGAACTGCAGGCGGCGCTGATTGGCGCTAGACTCGCGAAAACCATCAAAGAAGACCATCGCATTCGAGTGGATGACACGTGCTACTGGAGCGACTCGCAGACCGTACTACATTGGCTGCGCAACGGGAGCCGCAGATACACTCCGTTTGTCGCACACCGTCTCGGCGAGTCATCGAGAGCAACAGATTGGCGATGGGTGCCGACTCATCTCAACGTCGCCGACATCGCTACGAGGAGCGGCTACGTCCCAGAAGAAAACGACGTGTGGTTCTCCGGGCCAGAGTTCCTGAGACGGCCGAAGTCTGAATGGCCACAATGGGATGCATGCCGAGAAGACACCCGTGAGGAAGAAGTATACGTCGTCACGAAGAGCCAGAACTCAGCGCTACCCGACATCGAGCGGTTCTTCTCATACGACCGCTTGATAGGCGCCGTGCGGAGATCCAGCCCGCTAGGCTGGTTCACTGTCAATATGGAAGACGGCCTGGGGAAAATCGACGGGCACGCGAACAAGGCAGACATCCCGAAAGGGAAATACATATCATCGTGCCACGCTCCGACCGCCACGGACGTCAAGAAAGAATCGAGGCCGGCGACATCGTGGTCATCGCCGACCACACCTTACCGCGCAACACATGGCCTCGGGGGATCGTCACACACACCTTCCCCGGGCCCGACGGCGTGGTGCGCAACGTCGAAGTCAAGACTGCGGGCGGAACTTTTCGACGACCCACCACCAAGCTCATCGCGATCCAGTCATCGACCGCACTCTCCCCGGACCAGAGGGAGAGGACGCGCTGCACAACGGGCACGCAGTCGTCTTCCAAGGATGGCTACGGAACTCCTTCGCCGGAGGGAGAATGTTGACGACAGACAGCGTGCCGCCTGAAATTTGTAAGAGGACCGACCAATCAGGACGCCTACATTTCAGCCAATGAGAGGCACACCCCTCCTCACGCACACTCGGGCGATTCCCGAGCGCGCCCCCTGATTGGTCGGGACACTCACGCGTATCGGCGCTACCTGCGAGTAGCGCCCATTGTATATATATAGCCCTAGCTTGTACAAAGTTTGTAGTCAGTCGTAGTTAGTCAGTTAGTCAGTCAGTAGTTCAATCGAGTTCAAACAGTGTACAAGCAGCAACAGTGAATATACCATCAGAGCGAAAATCTCTCCGGCGTTTCATTTGGAACCAGCATCTAGTGTCTACAGTCCACTAAACATCCTTACAAGGACCTGCGTTGGCCCATCGTCAACAGGATGCAAGTTGCGTGGATACTGTTGCCCCATCCCAAGTACGAGCGACTGCCCGCAAGGCGGGCGCAGCTGCGGCGACGGCAGAAGCCAATAAGAGGCGCAAGAATGCGGCTTTGGGAGAGCCGTATATTTTTGCTCCTTTTGCCGTGGAGACCTTGGGGCCTTGGGCTTGGGGTGCGGAAGCCCGTCAGTTGTGAAAGAGATTTCCGCACGCCTAATCGACGCCTCAAGCCTTTAAGGGCTGGTGCGCATTTTGGCCAAAGGCTGAGCTTGACCATTCAGCGCGGAAATGTCGCCAGTCTCTTGGGTACCCTACCCTGCGAGCGCAGCGATTTAGGCTCAATTCTGCGTGAGGTATACAATATGTAACCAAAACCCTGTCCGATCCTTGTGGGAGCAACTCAGACCGTCAATATGAACAACTTTTTATAAGGGTCCAATGATTGAAACTCGAAAAAAAAATCGTCATTTTGTTCGGCCGGCCCGGCAATTTGTATGAAAAGTCGATTTTTTCCTTCGAATTTCAGGCATTGGCCCCATAGAAAAAGTTGTTCATAATGACGGTCTGAGTTGCTCCTACAAGGATCGGACAGGGTTTTTGTTACATAAGTATTGTGTATGTATAACTTGTGTAGTTGAGAAAAAAACGCCGGAACCATTGCAGTGGACTAAAAGAATATTGTGCAAAGCGCGTCATATCAATCATGTTGTTTATAAAACGTCGAGCATTGAACTTTGCTCGATAATACTCGATATATGATACACTTTGAGATTGTTTTGTAAATAACCACTGTATTTCGTCGATTTCCTTTAAAAAAGACTCTTAAGACGAAGTGGTAGCTCAAGTGGCGCCCTCATTTGAAATAAATTGTTTAAACTAAATAAGGTGATATTTAAAAATTTGATTTGTATAAATGTCTAGAAAGACCTTTAAACTATTTTATGAGTAACCTTTGAAATTATTACGAATAGTCCGTCTAGTTTTAAAACTGTTTTTTGCCAAAAATGGCCACTTTTGGCGAAAAACAGTTTTAAAACTAGACGGACTACCAATATTACTTTCAAAGGTTAGTCATAAAATAGTTTAAAGGTCTTTCTAGACATTTATACAAATAAAATTTTTAATTATCACCTTATTTAGGATTAAACAATTTATTTCAAATGAGGGCGCCACTTTAGCTACCACTTCGTCTTAACACAATGGAGTGGTGGCGACATGGGAACAAATCTTAACTCTATAAATTAATGGAAAAATCGTTTTTAATAACACAGATTTATTTAAATGCTCTGAAAAGAAAGAAATAACGTTATATTTAATCAAACCCATTTTTTTTTTTTTTAATTCATTACGTCATACAATTTATATATGTATAATATAATAGCCAGTCGCGAGATTTATGTAATAAAATTCACGGCCATTCGCTAGAGTCGTCCAATTTCAATACATACATACATACATAGTATCACAACACACTTAACAAGGCGTGAACGGTGAATGGGGAGGCGGGAACGGTGAACGGATTCTCCTAGAGTCTCGTTCACGCTATTGCGTGAACGAGACTCTAGGAGAATCCGTTTTGTATGCAATACTTATTAATTGTGACAGGATCGTAGAAAATGGCGCGAAAAAAGGAGTCAATTTGATAAATAATTCAAATAGGTTAATCACAGTAATACTAACAGATAAACAAAGTCATAAAATATTTCATAACTTTCATAAGTGAAAGAAAGATGATAAATTTAAAGTTTACGGCCGATGAGATGAGTTCGATGTTTGTTTTCAATTTATATAAATATGCATATCGTCGTGCCGCGTTTAGTTTACATTTTTATTACTCGTTTACTTTGCTGGTCATTACTTAATGTGGTGCTTTATAGCTACTACTGTTAAGTTATGAATATCCTTATGTAAATAGACAAAGTTATCGTTGATTGACGAACTCCGTAATGGACAATATGTTAGTCTGCTACTTCAGAGTTTCTGAGTTCAATCCCCAGGTAGGACAAGTCAGAAAATTGCCTTTTTCGAAATTGTCTTGAGTCTATGTTTATCTTTACAATATGTAACAAAAAAATCGACATTTTCATACAAAAGTGTTCGGCAGGCCCGGCAATTTGTATGACAATGATTTTTTTATCGAGTTTCAAGCATGGGTCCCATAAGAAAAGTTGTTCATATTGACGGTCTGAGTTGCTCCCCCAAGGATCGGACAGGGCATTTGTTACATATTGTATAATGATGTACATGCATTTATTTATAAAAATATGAAATAAGACACCCAAATACTACTCTACTATAATAAACGCCAACGACAGAAAAAGAGGAAAACTGTGATAAGGAAATTTACAAGTAAGAAAAGATTTCAAGAAGATAAACTTTATGTAACATGGAAGTTATTGTTAATTAATGAAGTGGCAAATTAAGATCTATATTTACAGTTTTATATATTAAAAGAAGGATAATGAAATCGATGTAAATGAGGCCCCACCCACTACGAATGACGTCGGCACGCGTCGCCTGCACTGAGGCGCAACCTCACCATGAATCATTATACGCAGTCTGTTTGCAAAGCAATACCTACCTAATTACAACATAATTAAAACTTTTTTGCATTGATAACCACCAAGGACAACATCAAACGCGTCACAGATTCCGCAGAATTATTACTAATATTGGCTTGTGCTTGTGGGTTATCCCGTATAAAAATAGGGTTTGAGTTCAAAGTCTACAAGTTGTCTGACTATATTATGTCTGGTTCTATAAAATAAGTTTTCATAAAACCTTTTTTAAGATGACCAAGATGTCAGTAGTTTGATTTTATGGCAAAAAAGCATCCTTTTTAGGGTTCCGTGCTGAAAGGGATTATTACTAAGATTCCTCTGTCCGCCTGTCGTCTGTCCGTTTATTAGTCTATCCGTCTATTTGTCCGTCCGTCTGTCCATCTATCTATCTGTCTGTCACCAGGCTGTAACTCATGAACCGTGATAGCCAGACAGTTGAAATTTTCACAGATGATGTATTTCTGTTGCCGCTTTAACAAAAATAGTAGAAACAGAATAAAATAAATATTTAATCTGCCACATAACAAGCGTGTTTTTTATAGATAATGGTACCATTATGGAACCCTTCGTGCGCGACTCCGACTGGCACTTGGCCGGTTATTTAAGACATTTGTGACGAAATTAAGCTGTTTTTCGTAAGTGTCCCGTTAAATCACTAATTTAAGGACTAAATAGGTCACTACTTTGTCAAAATCACAAAAATATTATATAAGTAATATTCACTACAATTTATTATTGTGGTGATATACCTACAGTCATCAAAGCATTTTTGCTTAAGTATTAGTTAAAATGCATAATTTAAATAATAGGGAAGTTGAATATTTTTTTTTCGTTTTGCTGTGGAAAGAGTTCCTAAAAATAGGCACGTCCAAGAAAAAACTACCTTGCTGACCCAAAATATTTTTAAGATTTAAAGACTACAAAGTCTAGTCCGCCTTTGGACGGCTTCTCGAGCGCCAGAAAGACCAGACAGGAGTGTCGTCACTTATGTCGTAATTTGTAAGCGTGATGTAAGATCATTTGTTCGGGTGCTATGTCAAATATTGCGTTTACAGGATTGGCCTCATAACAAAAGTAGCTATAATTTTAAAGAAAATCCTATGGTAATATTTCTTTGTTTAACTATTCATTACTTCTAAAATTGATCTTTTTCAATCAGCTAAAAACCAAATCTAATGAGTCGATAAAAATATAATTGTGCTCAAAGGCCTTCTTTAAGTAAATGCTTACAAAATCAGACACATTTATCATAATCTACTCATTATGCATCTTCTCTATTCGGTCCCAAATTATTCGAATCAGTCGTAATTTAATACTTGATTTTTCCGCAATTTTTTATGCCAAAAGTGGCCGTTTTTCGCAATTGTTCGTAAAAAAGCTTTACGTTCTCACTTTAATCTATAAACAGTAGTTCATAAAATAGTTTGATGGGTTATGTAGTGCCTGGTCAAGACCAAATTTTAAATGATGTCTCCGTTTCTTATCAAATGATTTATTTCAAATGGGGGCAGCACAGGACCCCGGAAAATTCATGTATCCCCTTAATACGCAGAGCTCAATGAACCAATAGCAAACGCCTTTAAAAGTATTATAAAAATAAACAAATTTCATGATACTGCGTAGGTCCTGAATCCATAAATACCCTTGATGTTATTATGTAGATCTTGAATCCACAAAATACAACCCACTCAAAAGTATTCCCATTTATTCTTTGAAGAGGTTTCCATCACCGACTTTTCTGGAAAAAGTTTACCATTTTTATTTTACTTTACGACTAACCTTCAAGGTTTAAGGTTTAAGGGTACATGCTAAAGGAGAATCCACATACTATGAGACACGTCCAAATTCTGATAGACGCGTCAAGTTCCGACAGAAAAAAAATCGTATTACATGCGGTAAACTGAAGAATACTCCACAATTCATAATACTTTAATTGGGGCTCCCATACAACAAACGTATTTTTTTTTATAGATAATGGCACGAAAGCCCTTCGTGCGCAAGTCCCACTCGCACTTGACGGTTTTTTATTTTACAAGGAAAAGGTTTATGTGAAAAGAGTAAAGCTGAACTGGTTTTCTATTTATAAAACTAAACCAGAATTAAAAAAGCTAGTCATGCGCGATAGGCATGATACGTTCAGAAATAGTCCAGTTTTTGCAATCTTCGATGCTGGTCTCCGATATGGAGTAGATAAGGCAATGACAACGCTCTTAGCGCGGTATTAGTAAACAATACATACCTATTGATAGAATTTCAGCCATTTTTAACCGACTTCCAAAAAGGAAAGGTTATCAATTCGTCGCGATCTTTTTTTTGGGGGTCCGTAATAAACAAGGAACCCTTATAGTTTCGCCATGTCTGTCTGTCTGTCCGTCCGCGGTTTTACTCAGCGACTATAAGTATTAGAAAGCTGGAATTTAGCATGAATATATATATTAATTAGGCGGAAAAACGGTAAAATAAAATATTGAATTTTTTTTTTATGATAGCTTCCATACAAGTAAAGTGAAAAGTCAATTTTTTTTCCCGATTAACTAATCATGTTGGGTATCGTTGAATAGGTCTTTTAAAAATATTGTGAGTTTGTCGACACCGTTTTTCGATTTAGGGATCCGTTTCTGAAATATTTGCTTTTAAAGTGAAAAAATTTGTTAGAGTCAAGTGCTCCCCCCCCCCCCCATCTGCTAAACTGTTATATATGGAAACGTGAAAAAATTCTCAGCTAAGTAGGGATTACAAATTAAAAAGTTATAGGCGATTAACTTATAAAAAGTACTCGGAAAAGGAAAATTTCATACAAATTCAATAGAAAATTAGTTTTCAGACGTTTTTAGTGGCATGAACTTAAAGTTGGCGTTCGTAACTACGGAACCCTACTTCGCGTGGCCCGACACGCACTTGGCCATTTTTTTTTAATCACCTTCACCGATTATTCGGAAACGCCTGGACCGATTTAAATTTTTTTTTTCTTGTTAGGTGGTCGCGTTTAAATTTTATCAGACTCTTCTACTTGGACATGTGTTGCCTACAGGCGACGCCACATGACCGCGTTTCTTAGACATGTACGATTATAGACATATATAAATTACTAGTTTTAACCGACTTCCAAAAAGGAAAGGTTATCAATTCGTAGGAATCTTTTTTTTTTATATATGTTTACCGATTATTTCAAGAAGCCGGGACCGAATTGGAAAATTCTTCAATTGTTTGAAAGAGTATATTTGTCATGTGGTCGCATAGAAATTTTATCAAAAATCGTGTAGTTTGGGGGTGTTGATTTATATTATTTTACTTGCAAAAATCAATCTTTATTTTTGTACTGTATGTAGCTGGTAATACTTTTAGGGCTGGCAACACCCACTTATGTCATCTCTTCTCTCTTGCATTGTGATAGGAATCAGACAGTATATTTCTTCAAAATCAAAGTTAAAACAATATAATTTCATACCTCATCAGTTAAATAGTATTTTAATTTAGCCCAAACCGAACAGTTATTGCAACAGGGAGTTTTAAGTTTTCAAAAATTATAGGTTATTATTTAAGATTATTATACTCGTATCAAAATCATATTTTACTATACGGAATTTCAATGTTCTCTACTTTCTGTTCAGCTAGAGGCGGGAAACGCTTCACAATGGCGTCTAATTACAGCATTATAATCGTGAAGAATGTTCGCATATGACTTGTTTACACTATCTGTTACTTCAGCAATCATTCCCATAATATTATGACTAATCATCATCGTTATCTTATCACCCACTATTGGGCATAACAAATGACTCATATCACCCTAAATCCTTGTTTACAAATTCTTTGGTACACATATGAAATTTTAAAGAATAATTTAAACTTTTAATGGATTAATAACTTTATGCTGTCGTTAAAAATGCTGTCAGCCTTTTGAGAACTATTCCCTGTGACCCCACTACTTGTATATTCTAAATCTTTGTTTGACCCCTACTTGTATATTCTAAATCCTCGTGTGACCCAGAGATTCTATGGGTTATTATTCTATGCCAAAGAATTATAATGCTGTGTGTGACCAAAGATTTAGAATAGACAAGCTGTGATCGATGGATTATTTTCTGCCTTTTTAACCGACTTTTAAAAAGGAGGAAGGTTCGTCGGAATCTTTTTTATGTAGGGTTGTTCAACGATTACACGATGACGTCTGGACTGATTTGGAAAACTCATTTCTTGTCTGTAACGGCGAACTTGTCAGGTGTTCCCGTAGAAATTTTATGAAACTTGGTCTTGAAGTTTGGGGGTGAAGTCGGTTTTACTTTGCAAAAATGTTATCATTAGTATGGCGTCTATATTTTATTAGTTAGTTTTGTGTATATCTTTAATTTTAAAATAGAATAGAATCATTTATTTGTATGATTTATACAACCAACAGGCGTGCAAATATTAACAATATACATGTCTAGTCTAATTAACTAAACTTACATTATACAATTCTATTAGTAAATATAATTTTAAATGTATTATCATATTTTACATTTTTCATTTTAAAAATAAATTATTAATATTGAATAAATTCAATGTTAACTGTCCATATACTCTTGCTGTAAAATCTTTTTTCATTCAACCATTCCGTCAAGGTTTTTTTGAGTTTATTCTTATTTAGCAACTTTATCTTATTTGGTAGTTTATTGTATACTCGTATGCACATGTGGTACGCATTTTTTGTATAAATATATTTGCGTCCAGGTGGTTGATTTATTTACTACAAAAGTCTTACTCAGAAAAGAAATTCAAAGAAATATCTACTTAATGTGGTTAGCGTTATGGTTTAATTTAGCTCGCGTCAGAACTTCTCACCTCTTCGTTTAGATATCTAGACATCCATTTCAAGCCAATTTTATTCTTATTGTTCTGGACAAACGATTCATGTAACTGAGTTTTTCCCTTCGAAGTGGTCGCCGCGCGCATAGCAATAATGTAGGTAATTTTTTATACCTAAACGGGGAGTCAGGAGTGACACAGGCCTGGTAATGCGGATGATCTTTTACAAAACAACATAAATGTTTAATAACAACATACACGGTAAAGGTAATATTTTAAGATAAGGGTTTACAACTTTCTAAATACGCACGCATATGATACCGCACGTACGCATTTCTTTTGAAGTTTAAAGACTCTATTTGCTTCTACAGAATTGCTCCATAACATTAACCCATAGTTTAAAACTGAGGGCACATACCCATAGTACGCTTATTTCTGTTCTGTATGATTATCTTGGTAAAAGTATATTATGTAAAAAATCTGGTCAACATGGACCACTGCGATACAAGCAGCGCTTGGTGCCCTCCTAGAGTATGTCTGCCTGTTTTTAGTTTAATCAGCTCTAAGGTAAAATAAATTCTAAACTTTTAATTCTTATTTTTGTAAATAAATATATTTTTAATATTATTTAACTTTGTTTTTAGTGTGTGTAAGTTGTCAACACCGGTGTCAGATTTTTGAGGCTGTCTAAAGGCATCTGACTGCCATACAAATATGACAGCCGGGACCAACAGCTTATACATGCTTCCCGAAGCACGGAGGAGTTCGAGAAATTTATATGCCACTTGTGGTCACCCATCCAAGTGTAGACTACGCCCGGTATCGCTCGACTTGCGAAAGCGCTAATAATACGCACTCCCGCCAGGCCACCGAGCTCCTCAGGTAACTATATGAAAACTTATTGATACTACATACCAATATGTATCTGCAACGTATAAACAAAGTCCACGACACAAATCCACTGAATAAATCCATGCACAACACAATGCGGTCTCTCCGACCTCTCAATACAAACTGATGGCTGTCTGAGGAAGGCTAGCGTCGATAAACAGAGAATACTTTAATTGTATGGCGCGAAACTGTGACGCTATCGGCTTCTGCGAAGCGGCTTGTGGCTATTCGTCTCAATTAAGGTAATGCAAGTATATTGGATGGAGTGGTACCTTACCTACTAGGATGGAAGTGACATTGAGCTGTTTTAAACGTGGATACTGTTTCGGCTTTAGATTTATAAAGAATCCGCTATTTTCCAACAAGTCAAATCCGATCCTTTTTTCTAAACGTCAAAACAAATATTTTCTATGGGATTTTATTTTTCTATTTCATCGTCGCTTACCATCAGGTGAGATTGAGGACAAATGCCTAAACCAATGTATTGTAAAAGAAAAAAAAAGATTTATATGAAATACAGGCAGATAACGTCATAGTTTCTCATGTTTTACGCTGTTATTATCAGTTTTTCTGCAATAATAAATCTGGAATCGCGTTACCATTTTAACGCGATTTCAGATTTATTATTGCAGAAAAACCGTCAAAGACAAATCACAACATTTTTCGATGTTTTATCTTTGTTATCAGTACGAAATTAATTATTTTTGACCCGGGAGAATACTTAGGTATTTACACTCAGAAGATAAGCAATCATTTTGAACCCTAGAGCTTATTAGATTCCAAATAATTGCATTGATACTCGCAGCAATGAAATACAGATGTTTCTTAAATACATTTTAATTCATTCAGTTTATTCATTCATAAGTCATTAGTCATTACATCACATATGATTTGTGCATAAATATTTTACATATTTCGACTCAATACATATGTATCTTGTCAGGCATTGTAATGGGACAAGAGGGAGCTAGGAATCATGCAGATAATAGTAATAGTATTAATGTAGCTAGTGTTCATGAACCAGATTTAGATTTTTAATTTAATTAGATTAATTTAGTTTTTAATTTAGGTTTCAAATTTATTTTTTAATTTTATTGTATTTAGTTAATGTTTTTTGATTTATTAAAAGAACTAAACGACACTGAATGTTTAACAATAACTTAAATGGATTTTTAATTAGGTACGGTTAAGTATTATAAAAAAAAACCCGCGTAGATCGTAAAAGCCGATCGAGGGAATGGGCGAAGATAACAACCCCATCACTATTTTGATTCCTTTTTACCCGACTGCGTCAAAAGGGGAGTTATGTTTTTCGAGAGTATGTGTGTATAATTGTTTGGCACGCTCTGTGGCCTGAACGGCTCGATAGATTTAAGCTTGAGAGGTGTCAAATAGATTCGTCTTAATTCTGAGAGTGACACATAGTATATAAAAAGGCAGTCAGGTATTTTTTTTTGATAAAGACTTTTTTAGCCTTACATAGGTAGATAATCATTTTATTGTTACCAAAAAGACACACAATATACACTTAACATTACACAGGGAAATGAAAACACAATAATACTATGACTAATGATATAGAAACAAATAAAATACGTATGCACAGTAGTGGGTATATATATATATATATATATATATTTATTTATTATTTATTTAACCCTTTGATATCGCTGCGGCACACACATATATATATATATATATATATATACACAAATTACACAGATTGAGCTAGCCTCAAGGTAAGTTCGAGACTTGGGTTATGGGATACTAACTCAACGATACTATATTTTGTAACAAATACATATACAAACACCCAAGACCCAGGACAATTTGAAAAAGGCCATTTTCCAACTTGCCCTGACCGGGGATCGAACCCGGAATCTCTGGGTGGCGGACTAGCAAATTGCCGGGCCGGCCGAACACTTTTGTATGAAAGTGTCGATTTTCTTCGAGTTTGTCTGAGTTGCTCCTACAAGGATTGGACAGGGTTTTTGTTAAAAATTGTATAATGACTGATCAATATTGTTTTTTAATTAAATTAGACATTGCGTTTCAAAATAATCAAACAAACTAAACAACCAAACCTTCTCGCTCCCCATTACACTAAAAGGCGTCTTTGGATCTTGTGCCCTGGGCTTTGTCTGCTTGGAGCCGCAAGATCCAAACTGCTCTGTCTACCCCATTAAGTATTAAAACGTAAAGGGTCAACAAACTCACACACAAATCATAACAACCAGTAATGAGGTGTTTATCCCGGCGAATTAATACGCGTAATATACAGATTAGGATTACCTAACGTCACCTACGAGTATGTTCAGAGTTCAAGGAATTCCAGGTCTGCTCGGACATGCGTGTTATTAATCTAATACAGGATCCAAGTAAAACACTGGTAAACAAGAAATATGTATCACCTTGACTCGGCAGCCTGGCGGCTGTGCGCATTAATAGCGCTTTTGTAAGTTAAGCAACACTGGGCGTGGTCGGAATTTGGATGGGTGACTACAAGTGGCATAAAAAAATCTCGAGTCCTCCGTGCTTCAGAGAAACGTATAAGCCGTTTGTCCCGGCTTTAATCATTGTATGGCAGATGTTTTAAGAAAGAAAGAAAGAAAGAAAGAAAAATATTTTATTCTGTGCAAATTAGTATACATCAGTAGGATTACTAAATAACTAAAATTAGTTTTACACCGAAATGGCACCACTCAGCATAGGCAGCTTGAAAAATCTGACACCAATGTTGGCCACTTACACACTTGAAAAACAACAAACACCTTGACTTGTAGGAACGGAAAGGGTTTTGCATTTTTTTTGCAATGGAGATGTTTTGGGTGAGTTTGTATAATTAAAGCTGAAAGAATAAATAAATAAATATGTGTATACGGGCAAATCACACAGATTGAACTAGCCCCAAAGTAAGATCGAGACTTGTGTTATGGGATAATAACTCAACGATACTATATTTTGCAACAAATACATCTAAATATAACTCAAAGGAGACTGACTGACTGACATAGTGATCTATCAACGCACAGCCCAAACCACTGGACGGACCGGGCTGAAATTTGGCATGCAGGTAGATGTTATGATGTAGGCATCCACAAAGAAAGGATTTTGATCAATTCTACCCCAAAGGGGATAAAAAAGGGGATGAAAGTTTGTATGAAACTTTGTCAATTTTAAACCGATCGGGCTGAGACTTTGCATGCATAAAGCTACTATGACGTGGGCATCCCCTAAGAAAGGATTTCGATTAATTACACCTCTACGCGAGCGAAGCCGCGGGCAAAAGCTAGTATAAGATAAACATCTAAGCCAATCAGAAAAAGATCATTTTCCATCTTTACCTGACCGGGGGTCGAACCCGGGACCACTAGGTGACAGGCTGGCATGATGACCACTAGGCCACAGAGGTCGTTAAGATGGACCATTTGATGCGATGTTTTGGAACGAATTTCCTTATCGCGCGTTGCGAAAGGGAGCTAGACGGAAAAAATTAAGACCAAAAGTTGTAACGACACTTTTTGTTCATTCAAATTTATGAAGATAATAAAAACTTAGATATAAGATAATAATTTTAGAACGCAGAAAAGAGTTTGAATGTAATTTAGACCTATTTATATTTCACTTCGTCTCGACCGGGTGTCCCTTGACACCTCTCAAGTTCATTACCGAATGTAGAAATTTTTTGAGGCGGTGTAAAATGTTACAAAAGGCTGACTTAATGCTAATATCATTCTATACTACTCAACCTTCGGAATAAATATACAGTTATAACACCTCTCTATTTGCGTCGGGGGTTAAATTCTTGTTATCCTGATTATCTCGCCCTTCATTGTAGCTTTCGGGATCTACGAAATCGTTCCAAAGCCTTTAAGCTTTTGCAATCGGCGTCCGTCTTATAATCGATTACAAAACTTCAGAGGCCAAGCTAAAATAATGGCCAAGTGCGTGTCGGGCCACGCGAAGTGTAGGGTTCCGTAGTTAGGTACATATGCCATCTTTGAGTTCATGTCACTTAAAAAGGTCTCAAAACTAATTTTCTATTGAACCTGTACGAAATTTTCCTTTTCCGAGTACATTTTATAAGTTGATCGCCTATAACTTTTTAATTTGTAAACCCTACTTAGTTTTGATAGTTTTCATTTAAAGTTCGTTATACATATTATAGCTGTGATTTTTACATGTCCATATATAACCGTTTGGTAGATAGAGGGGGGGACATATTTTGACTCTAACAAAAATGTTTACTTTAAAATCTAATATTTCAAAAACGGATCTCTAATTCGAAAAAACGATGTTCATAATATTTTTCAAAGACCTATTCAACGATAGGGGACATGATTGGTTCGTCGAGAAAAAAAAACTGACTTTTCACTTTACGTATATGGGAGCTACCCTCAAGAATTTTTTTTTTATATTGTGCAATATATGAATATAATAGAGACAGTTAAAGACCAAAAAATGCCTGACCCTGACATGTTGAGAGTAGAGCACTACGTCATCGCTCCGCTAATGACGTCAAAGTTTCTTATGTGTCAAATGTGTATGGTGTCAAATAGCGCTGTTAACCCTTTCACCGCGAACGTCGGATTTATCCGACAAACATTGTCGTGCCCATGCCGCGAGAGTCGGATATTTCCGACAAAAAAAAACGCTCGTATTGCAGATAACTTAAGTATCCACATTCCTTTTCGGTTCGACAACTGATATAAAATCTCGCGGTGAAAGGGTTAATATTTTCTGCAGTAATAAATCTAAAATCACATTAAAAATGGATATGATCAAGGAAAGTGACATATTTTGTGACGTTTAATTTTATTAACGGTACCAAATAATTTATATTTGACCCAGAAAAGAACCCAATAGGGATGTGGATTGGGAAGAAAAAAAAATCGTTTTATTTAGTCTGTCAACTAGATTATCCAAAAATAAAGGACCCATTTTTTTTCGTTTAGAAAAATATTAAAGATACAACGCTTCGAAGTTTCGGAGTGGGGGGATAATTTACGTCACGTTTGGTCAAAAATCGTAGCTGATCGTGACGTCACGTGAAATTTAAATACGCTGTATCTTCGTCAATATTTCCTAATCAGAGGAAAAAAAAACGTATACCATACTTTTTGATAATTTATCTTATGAACTCTCTCTGATCATTTTATTATTTTTATTTTATTTATTAATTTATTACAATTTAGGAAGACTTGAAGACAGCTATAAATACAGATTAGATTATAAAGACAAAATAAGAAACTAAAAGCCATTTGTCTCCACAAACGTGGAAGTAAAATAAAAAAAAGAAGATCAAGAAACATTAAGAAGCAAGAACACACTAGCCAGTGAAATACAATAATTACATTAATACAATAGCATAAGAAAATAGAAGAAAGAAATAAGATACTAAGTAAGTATAGTAGTATACATATAAAAATATATATAGGGAAAGAAAAATCCAAATATATACTTAACTATAATAACACGAAGATAGTAAATCTGACATACTGCACCGCCTATCTTTAAATATTCACTTCTCCCTCTACCCAAAGGTTGACTGGAAGAGATTGCTATGCGATATGTCCGCCTTAGTATCATAATTCTGTCTTCTTTTTTCTGTTAATTGTTTTTCCTTTTGTTATTGGTGCAATAAAGAGTATTTGTATAGAGAATATGCACATTATTTTTATTTGTTTACTAAAATCCTTATTAATCACAGTAATCAAATATGAAAGAATTCATAAAATATCTTAGTCAGCGATGAAAATGAGATACTTTAACGTTTCAATTAGAAAGAGTAGTCCGATATGGACTGGTGACGTCAAAGTCCATATCATCTATACATTTGCCAAAGACAATAACGTTTTTGCGAGTGAGATAGACATATTTTCGTAAAATCGTTATATCTCGTTCGTTTTTGTACTATTTTTTATTCTCTTTTTACTGTTAATACTTTACTTTTGAATATTTATGGATAAACTAGTTAAATAACACTTTTTTTTTCCATGCATATTCCTTATTGTATAGTTACGTACCTATTACCTATAACATAGTCAAATAACGAAAAAAGAAACTGTTACGCGGTCATTTCCGGTGAACTGTAATGTTTCGTTTGGCGGCAAAGACAAACGGCAATATTTTGCGACGTTTTTTTTTCTTGACAGTACAAAAAAAGTTTTTTTGACCCAGGAAAATACCGAATTGTCTTCTATATTCTATTTGTGAAAAGCATAGAATAACTTGAAAATGACTTGACCGCTTGTGGACGCGCAGCGCCGCTGGAAGCCGCGTGACTTAATAACCAACCTTAAAAAAGTAGGAGGTTATTAATTCGTCGAAATCTTTCGTGTTTTTTCATGTGTGTTCACCGATTACTCGAAGACGGATGAATCAATTTGGAAAATGCTTTTTTTGTTTGAAAGGGCTTACTTGTCAGGCTAAGATCTTTTATTTATATACAGGATAAGCCTAACTTGCGCGTTCCCCTCTGCCGAAGTATAAGATCAAAAATCTAATACGTTCATAAAAACTAGTTGCGTAATCGATTATGATCATTAATGTGAATCGGTAAAGCATCGAAAGGTCAGCTAACGTGGTCCATTAAAAATACCATTTTGTACAGTTCCCTTATGTAAAAAGAGGTCAAACACATCTTCTAATAGATGGCATAACCTTTCATTTGTAAGTATTTTTAGTAACGTTATGTAAATTCTGGTAAATCCATAGAATATCGTTTGGTATCCATACCGAAAAAAATATTTGACACAACTTTGTAACGGTTTTCCGTACATCCCAGTCGATTTTCTCCTTAGCAAAAAGATCTATAATCGCATAACACAAACTTGACATATTTCATTTTTCGATGTTATTATTTTTCCACTTATTACTATCCTTTGACACGAGGCAAATCATTAACCCCCGTTTTAAATGTATCAATTTCATTCTTAAGATTCGTCAATAAGATCATAAGCGTAGCCAGACATGGGCTCAGGGTGGGGCAGCAATCTGAAATAATATGTAAGTAGCAAACTACACGGTCCGCCGCTTACCCCAGTTAATTTTTACATATACAATGTCGAGTGTGAACTTTCTTACGAATATTAAGTATTGTAGTAAGTACCTAGATAATTTAATTTTTAGGTTTGGTTCGGTAACTTGAAGGTCTGAGCCAGGGTGGGGCAAGCGCCCCACCGTGCCCCACCGTGGCTACGCCCATGAATAAGATTCAATTTTGAAAAACGATTAGTTTATGACGTAGCCCGAGACTACCATTTTATCTTCATCTTTATTTAGTTTTTACTACTTTTAATTTTAATTTTAAGTTTTTAGTACTTTATTAAGTTTAGTTAGATTTGAATAAAGATTACCTACCCTTTACCTTCTCTCTCTTTCTTGTCAAGACTGTATCATTATGCGTATTTACATATTTGATTAAGTGTGAGCTTTACAGGTGTGCATAAAATAAACTAGTGTTACAATTTTCTGCAAGAGTGCGTTTATATCGACACTAATTATTTTTGTGAATGTGTGATTTTTTTTACGGCAGATTTAGTAAGGTCTGTCTACCTAACTTATCTTATATTAAATAATTATGATGTATTATTGCCAGGTGGTCCCATAGACATTTTATCAAAATTGGTTGTGTAGTTTGGCGATCAAGTCGGTATTTAGTTTGGAAAAAAACTATTTTACAAGCTTTACTGTGCATTCATAAATAGAATTAAATGTGGATATGGTTTGACAATACAAGTGCGCTGCCACCCGCTGCCGTTTCAGTGTGAATTGACCCTGAGATTCACCTACTTTGTCATCGACTTACATTACATGAAATTCACTGTGTAATTAGATACAGTATGTATGGACAGATGTACAAACAATATCAGTGTGAAGTGAATCGATCGAAGGCTATTTGCCCCCTCAATTCAGCAATGATAGAGGTGAAGTTGCAATAAATTCGGGTAACTTGTGTTATTGAGTGTACCAATTTATGTAATTTTTTGAACATCATATATAAACTTTCCGTATTCTTTGGTAAAAAATTTCTAAGTTCCGAATTCGTAAAAAATAAGAAATATTTAGCTAAACCAATTTTATTTGAAATGTGATTTGTGTCATTCTCGAATATTGAAACATTGAATGTAGAGAAAAAAATATTTTTTGAATTTTTTACATTACGAATTTCATCGCATATTTATAATTACTATTAGATATTCGTTCCGAACATTTTAAATCCTAATAATACGTCAATTGTTTATTTAAATAAGTAATATAGAAAAATTTACATATTTACAAATAAAAAGATAAAGTGAAATAGCTGTTACAAATTAATCTAAAACTTCGTGCCCATGTGGCATAATGCCAAGAACGCTGGCCGCATTTCCCCGTTGGATCGCAATACTCATTTATTTAAATAAACTAATGAATTTAATGAACCTCCGTCCAGTGGCAACTCTGACGCGTACCGAAGTTGACGTCACCGTAATTGCATGCTGCAAATTGAGCACGATAATTACGCGTTTTTGTGTGCACTAACCACTAACTGCATTACACAACCAACGAGTTAATATACCTGCCGCACCACGTTGGATAAACGTGCCTTGTTTCATACTACGTAAGTATACATTTTGATCGAGATGAAAGAGTTTTGTCGATGTCCTTTCTCCAAACAGGGAAGGCTGTGAATTAACAAGCATTGCATAACTATCGATAGTTGACCTCGAAAAACAGTCACAATATCGATAGGACTATCGATAGTATCGATACTATCGATTGTCAAAAGTTTGTAATACTGTATCGATACTATTGAGTTTACATACTTTCGATAGTATCGATACTGTTACTACTTTTTGTACGAAAAACTATCGATAGCTTAATTACTATCGATAGTATTATAATATCGATATTCGTTACAATACTATCGATAGTGTTTAATACAAATAGTAAGTACCTTTACTATAGAAACTATCTATATCTATATTTTTATTTTATTTAATAGGAACAACAAACAGCTACATTATAAGTACAAATACTTTATACATTTTACATAAAGAGACTTATTAATAACGTAGCCCACAACGTTATTCACATAATAACAAATGGTAATTAGGACTATTAACTACGTATAAGCTAACTAATTAGTTAATTAAATTAAATTGAAAAAACGCATGCGTACATACATAAATTTTATGAAACAAATTACATAAGATGATGTTTTATAGAAAATTATAGGATTTTAATGTAAATAATAAATAACATGTACCAAAACAAAAGTAAAATAAAATAAAAACAAAACAAAACGAGGAAGGCCAGTTATGAAGGAGTTAGTTTTTGAAGAACTACTAATAATTAAAAACTATCGATACTATCGATAGTCCTACCGATATTGTTACTGTTTTTCAAGGCCTCGATAGTATCGATAGACTTTCGATATTTTATACTATTGCTTGCAACACAAGAAGTAAGGCTTGCTACACATCAGTGGCGTTAGGTGAGAGTTTTGGCTAGTAGAGCTATAAGCTATAACACAATGAAACGAATTAATTACCTACCTAATAAGGTTCCTATCAGTTCAATGTCCAGCTTATAACTCGCATATTTTTATTGACTGTGAGAAATATGTCTCTGACCGTGTTTATACAAAATTAATAATTCTGAGTGTATTTGAATAACTAGCGAAAATGAGGGTGTGTGTAATCCAGTCATGCTTCTAGTTTACTGCTTTTGAAAATAGTAAATGGGCGATATACGTAGATATAATTGTCGTAAGTAATAAATGCTTATATAATAGAAACCCCTAAGGGCACTCTAAGGAGGACATATACTTAAGTGGGCCGGCACTGTCGGTTCGGCAGTATTTATTGAACAACAAAGCCGACCCGAAGCAACCACTACATTACGTTCGGCTTCATTGTGAAGGTTATTCATAAAATAGTTTAAAGGTGTTTCTAGACATTTATATAAATCAAATTTTTAATTATTACCATATTTAGTTTTAAACAATTGATTTCAAATGAGGGCGCCACTTTAGCTACCACTTCGTCTTAAATGTTTATCTATATGTAGATGAGTTTGTTATAAAATACAGTATCGTTGAGTTAGTATTCCATAACACAAGCTTTGAACTTACATTGGGGCTGGCTTAATCAGTGTAATTTGTCATTATTTATTTATTTATTATATTCATTTGGTGGTGGCGTCGCTGGTCGGGTCGTTGGATTCCCTCTAATATGGTTGAGTTTAACGATGGCTGATACGTGCGTCAACTCGTGAACGGGTGCTGCCGGGAGGGACTGGTCAGCTCGGCTTCGCTTTTTTGACTACTTAATATTTTTTATTACGCAATTTAGGTATGTTTGTTTACTTGTTCGCAAGCATTACATGTTATAAATATGTGTCAACATTGTATTATATTATAAGTATTTATTAATCAAAAGACAATTATAATAATATGACAAAGCCCTTCTGGCGAGTAGGCGACCAATACTTTGAAAATGAGTTTCTTTCGGCTTTCTTCTCAGCAGTGGTCGTTACGAAGCGCTGGTATCGGTATCTTTTCTTTAAAAATAAATTAAATTTTAATATACTTTACACGTAACATAAATTATACTTATTGACGTGTAAATGTGCCTGTAAAGGTCTAATTACTGAATAAACATTTGAATTTGAATTTGATTTAAAATCACGTGAATTTTGTTACACAGAGCGACTGCCGTCTGAACCCAGCAACCCAAAGGGTAGAAGTATTTTCTTGCTCACCATCAAGCTTATACCTAGTGGCTAGATTTGCGGCCCTAGGCACTGTCTGTCTTGAGCCGTAAGATCCAAAATGCTTTCTCTGCCCCAAGGGATAGTGTATCCTTCTCCTAAAGCAAAATTACAGACAATTTATTAATAACAAGGTGTAATAGGCTAACCGCAGGACAATTTTGCGTGTTTAACTCAGCAGGAAGTAACAGAGATGTTTGTGGTTTGAGCGATAAACACATTGCAGACGTATAAACGAGCGGGTATTTCTCTTGGTCCAGTTGTTCGACTGGTAATATTGCTTCTGAGAGTTTAATTATGCAGGTTATTGTTGCAACCTCGACTGTGGTTGGAAACAAGTAATTATTAAAAAAACAAAAAACCCGACTCCCTTTTTTTATTATTTTTTTTTTTACTTTATTTTTTATTTTGATATACCCAGTGTCACTCTCATTAGGTGCTATATGTTACAGAATGTTGTATAACATTTGTTATCTAACATTTTATAACAAATTATAATAAAAGTAATAAATTGTTAGTGATGTTATATAACTTCATACAACAGAATTATGTTACACAACGTGTTCAACCAGTGTGGGAGCGTTTATAACATATAACATTGTATAAACGTGTTGTAGCAAAATGTTACACATTGTTATAGAATGCTATCGTGTTACAAAATGTTTTATAACGTTATATAACTGCTGTGTGGGAGCACCTATAGTAAATACGAATCTAACGACACCTCTCAATCTAAAATCCATCGAGATGACCAGGCTGCAGAGCGTGTTGAACAATTATACATACATACAAACAAACATACATACATACATACTCTCGAAAAACATAACCTTCCTTTTGGCGCAGTCGGGTAAATAAACATAAAAAACGGCCACTTTTGGCGTATGTGCGTAGAAAAGCTTCACGTTTTCACTTTAAACTGTAAACAGTAGTTCATAAAATAGTTTGAAGGGTTATCTAGAGCCTGGTCAAGACAAAATTTTAAATTATATCTCGTTTCCTTTTAAATTATTAAATTAAAATGGGGGCAGCACTGGACCCTGAAAAATTCTGATAGCCCCTTAAGTACAAATTTTAAAGGCGTGATTCTTTAACTTTATCCAATACATGTACTTATATCGAAATACTAAAACAATTTTTTACATCTCATGTACTACTAGTTACTCAGTAACTAGATCACGCGCGTGCCTAATTCGTTTTTTTTTTTGAGAAACAAATTTAAATTTTTTATTCGATATACATTTATTAGATAAGACTTGTTTAAAATGATGGCCTGAATCACCCCTTAAAAATATTTTTCCTAATTTTAAAGCACTTTATATGCTAGGTCATTGAGGTTAGAGCTCGTTTCTTATTCATTTTTCTTAAAAGAAAACCTTTTAATTAAGTTTGTGAAAATAATTTGAGAGAATGTTCAGTAAATTATGCTAAAAACCTTTCCCTATCAACTTAAATATATTGATATAAAAATATTTTCAAAGAAACAAAATCACATGACTACTGCAATTTCTATGAAAAGTATTTTCTCTTTCCTATTTCTAAATACATTCATTGGAGATAGTTTTTTTTAATTATATGGAATAAACTGCGCAGAAAATTCTTTAAAATGGACCTTTTAATTTACAGGGTGTTTTTAAAATCATTGGCATCCTTTCAAAAAATCTGCTGTTCCATACTATTTAACAATACTTAGAATCCCAAAATGTATGGAACAGCTGATTTTTTTTCGGTTGGATTGAGTTGGTCCCATACAAAATGTTGCTAATATTCATGAGTACTTTCACCAGTAGAAACGATGCCAGTGATTTAAAAAACACGCTGTATATATGTACTAGTCAATTTGATTCGTAAAATAAGTATTTTATAACAGTTGTATATAAGAAGGGTCAAAAAATGCGAGTGGCGATGCGAACCTCGGCAAGCATTGCAAGGGGACGCCATCGAGCATAGCTTAGCAAAATTACTATTAACTAAAACTTGTAAAATTAAATATTTTAAAATCGAATACATCCGTGAGCTATCAATTCGATAAATAAGTACAAAGCTAGCAAACAGGCTTCAAAGTGGGCCAGCCGATAGCGGCAGTTAATCGCGGCAGTCATTAGTGCACCGGACAGAGTCCAAGATTTAGCTGTAGCTTGGAACAACAGCCCTTTATCTCATAATTGATATGTAAATATTTGTAGTATATTAAACTGTAGACTAGATGCACTAGTAATTATTCTGTAACTAGTCACAGAATAACTAAGAGTCTAAACTAAGAGTCTATCTGTCATTTTAGCGCGTTGTATCCTTTAACATATTATTGTTGTAATTTAGTTGTGTACAGTGTACGCCACGTCTACTAACGTTTTACTATATTCTCTTCATCCATCGGTTGTCTGCAAGAAATTGCTTTTAGCGATAAGATCGCCCATGCATTGAACATTTTGAATGTCTTTTCTGTGAGTATATATTCTTTTCGGTGTACAATGATAAAGTATTACTTACATACTTACTTATCTGTGTTACGTCAACATCTCACTACTTGTATATTCTAAATCTTTGCAACATCTACCTATTATGAAATCGAAAGAAAAAATTTACAAATATCAAGTGATATTAATATCCAAAGATAAAGATAAGACCCGGAGGTCATGGGTTCGATTCCCACTCGGAAGCATACTTTGTGAAAAGTTGTTTCCAGTCTGGATAGGATATTGCAGGCTTGAATCACCTGATTATCCGAAAAGAAAGATGATTCCGTATTTCGGAAGGCACGTAAAACTGTGGGTCCCGAACGCCACCTAGCGTTTGATCATCAAACTATCCAAGGATTGGTTCCTGGTTTACCCTTTGGGTTGTGGAGGTCAGACGGCAGTCGCTCTGTGTAAAAACCAGTAACCTCGTTAAATCTCCTTGGTTAGGTAGCGGACCCCGGGCTCTGAAGCGTTACTGCTGAGGATGCAACCGGGATGCATACGCTCGGATGATGATTAATATCCAAAGATAAATAAATGATTTTGACTTTGTCCGATAGTCAGATAGTCGGGGTCGACTATCTGACCTTTTCTCCATCATTTTACAAGTCCTTCAACTTCCTTCGTTATCAGATTATTGGTAATTTGACACACATATTAGATAGTGGAATAGTGCCCACTGGAAATGGGCAGGACATATAGCGGCCAAGTCGACGGACCAGAAGGTTAATGGAGTGGCAATCGTGGGCCATCAAGCAAGGTAGATGATACCCAGCAATGCGTTGGGTGGACGATATTAAGCGTCACACTGGCCGCAATTGGAAGCATGTGGCAAGGGAGAGATAAGATAGGAGAGATATGGAGGAGGCCTTTATCCTGAAAACTTATGTTAATAAAGGCTGCTATGGATGGATCAGGAAATAAACAGAGTAGGTGAAAAGAGACACATCCTAGAGGTAATTGGAAATAGGCGAGGCAATTAGTTGGAACACTTGATAAGGCATGTCAATTTTATGCGAAAAATTGAAGGCAAAATAGAAACGATACAGTGTACTGGTCACACCAGTAGTGGGGGTAAACGTCAGATGGCGTGACAGTCGGCCCGCTTAGTCTTATAGTGGACGGCGTGCAGTGCGGACGTGTACTTTGAGTAATAGTGAATCAGTGTCATAGTGATAGTTATCGGGATATCACAAAAGGGGAAGAGGAAAGCCCAGGCACAGCTATGAATGAAGCAAGTTAAGGAAAAGGTGACAGCAGTGGCGTATCAAGATGTCAAGAGGTTGGCGGGAAACAATAGAATGGGAGAAACTCCACCGACATGAGCACCGATCTTAAAATATGATAATGGATGGATCATATAGTATTGGTGAAAATAAAATGGATTACCTAACCATTATGCACATTATTAAAATAGCCATCAAAGACTTCATCTAGGCAAAGAAGTTACAAATTCATCAGTAAAGTAAAAGGTTCCCTAATCACTTGTTTATAATTATCTTATGTTTGTTAAATCTTCTTTTATTGTAAGGCTGGTTTCAGAGTCACGCGTTCGCACGCGCGGGCAGCCGACAATGCGGGCGACGCTCTTTGGGCCTCTTGGATCGTTACACAGTCAACCGCGCGTGTGAAGTATGGCGAATCGGGCCGCGCTGGCCGCCCGCGTGTGCGAACGCGTGACTGAAACCAGCGTAAGCAAGTTTCGATATCAACATGCGAAAACCTGTTAATTGTGTTCCTAGATATTTAATTGCTTTTGCTGATGTAGAAATTGAACTGTATTGGTTTTCCAAATAAAATAAAATTAAAGTAGTTTCGTAAAATATATACCGGAAAATCGCTCGTATTTATTGTTTATTTGCAAAGATCACACGAGTGCTTTGGCATTGTTGTTTTAGTACAGAATTGACAGCATTGTACAGTCTGGCCAGACTGCAAACGTTCTGAAAAAAGGAGAGGTCAGAAGTACCCGTAACCGGCGGGCATGCATGAAGAGAGTGTTGACTCATCTCTCTTGATGCATGCCCGCCGGTTACGGGTACTTCTAACCTGAAACCTCTAAAAAATTAACTTTAGGTATATATGCATCCGATTAGTTCGACATTCCCGATTTTTTTTTGAATTCCGCGGAATTTGTATTTAAAAAATATGTTTTTTGAAGCCGCTTCCATAATTTCTTTACTTCAGGTAAATATGCATCCGATTAGTTCGACATACCCGATTTTTTTTGATATCCCGGAATTTGTATTTAAAAAATATGTTTTAAGAAGCCGCTTCCATAATTTCCTAGCCAAAAATTAATTTTAGGCAAATATGCATCCGATTATCCGACCACTGGTGATGAGTGTAGATGAAGCGAAATAGGTCTGTCAGGTACACTTAAAAATTTACAAATAAAACATTTGTAAAAAGTAAGCATAGTATATAATAGGTTTGTTGAAAAATTTGTCAGTCTACAAGTTAAGTAAAGGTAGTATAGTAAATAAGGTGATTCGCACATTGCTCCGCACTCAATTATGTATCTCAACTCAACTTGTTTAGAAAACCAGCATAGGACAACACCTACAGACACCTCGTCTACGCGCGTCGTTTTTGTATGAAGGTCCGCGCTACGCAGCGGGATGCGGAGCAGTGTGCCAATCGCCTAAGTTATCAAGTAATACATACTTTTTTATTTTGTTTTTCTATACATTTTTACAGTCATGTTAGGCAAACACGCGGTTAGCCTGTGTGCTGGTTTGTTCGTCTACTTGGTGGATGGGGATTATTTTTGTATTTATATTAACATCGCTTAAGTACTTACTGAATTACATGATGAGTGGTATTTACCTGTAAAAAAGAAATCTTGTTAGAAAGAGAAATAAGCACATTAAAATCAACCTAGGTAGAATAATGACACAATGATTTTTAACTGTGATTAAAAATTATCAGAAGTTTATTTGCTAGGCAAATTAAAAAACTCCCGTTTGTCAAGAACGCCATCTAGTGATGAATAGTGGAACTACATATTATAATTTATATCCTGACTTACAAGCGTTAACCCCCAATAACTTTTGGACGACAGAACCAACTTTTTAAAAACATAACTAAGAACCACCGTAAAGGAACTTGCTTACACGTAAAAAAATCGCATCAAAATCGGTCCATCCGTTCGAGCGCTACGATGCTCCAGACACACATTAGCGTCTTTATGACATACCTCTTTTTTGCCTGAGAAACAGCTGAGGCACTTCTTTGCCTAAAGAGATGGACCGATTTCGATGCGGTATTTTTTACGTGTTAGCAAGTTGCCTTGCGGTGGGTGGTTCTTAGCCGACTTGGTACTAATCGGTTCAGCCGTTCAAAAGTTATTGGGGGTTAACGCTTGAAAGTAGAGGGTATTTTTAATTTTCTTGGCAAATTAGTGGTATAATTAGGATTTTCTTTGTTTTTTCTTTCTGTGTAACATTTACCTACTTAAATGGCAACAAATATATTTTCCTAAGTGTCTTCTTTATTACCCACGTCGTAGAGATGTCTCTATTAAGAGTGTAGAGGTAAATAGTAGTCCCAAAACCAGAGCTTCAGGACACTTTCATACGACCTTGTAAAGTTCAGGACAACCTTTTTGTGTCAACACACGCACCGATCAATGGGCAAAGTAAATATTACGGGTATGCCCGATTTCAACAGGTTTGGTAAGCAACGAAGAAAGGTATTTGAAGCACCAAAAAAGATTGCATTTATATAGGGACATGTTTCACAAATATTTAAGCAACGTACTATATAGTAAAATATATAATTTGATATCTTGTCTTTTTTTGTTATATATACTCTGACTGCACTCCTATCGGATTCTTGATCGGCTGGAAAAGATCCCTTCCTGGGATAAGCTTACCCTCGACAGAATAAGACTGCCCCACACAAACGTAGTCTAGCGTTTATTTCGAAACCGAATGTCAGATATTGACGAAATTATGTTATTTCAAACAAATTGCATATATTAAGGCATATAACTAGTTTTCACAGTCAAAATATGAACTTAAAAGAGAATCTAGTTGATCATATCATATTTGACCATTAGTATGGAAAACTTCTATACTCTCATAATTTCTTTCAAGTCATATTTGACTGTCGAAAACTAGTTATATGCCTAGATATATGCAATTTCTTTAAAATTACAAAATCTTGCCGAAATCTCACATATCATTTCTAAACAAAAGCTAGACTACGTTTGTATGGAAAAGTCTAGGGTAAGAGTTAAGTCTGGTCCTATTTTATTATTATTTTTTGGTGTAATTAAGAGATAACTCCTCACTAACTAACAGACTGACTAGCTCAATGTACGCCCCATAGTACTGAAGTTTGAAACTTGTGTTTGGATACTAATTCAAAGATATAATATTGTATGATAAATACACTTATAACGTGTAACAAAAAGTGGGGTATCAACCCGAAAGGGAGTGAACATACTTATCAATATGAACAACTTTTTCTGTTACTATCCCTGAAATCGCAAGAAAAATTGCAGGTCCATACAAAATTAAATACCTACTTTGACAAAATGTTTGGAGTATAATAAATAAATAAATAAATATATAGGGACAAATTACACTGATTGAGCTAGCCCCAAAGTAAGTTCGAGACTTGTGTTATGGGATACTAACTCAACGATACTGTATTTTATAACAAATACATATATAGATAAACATCCAAGACCCAGGACAATTTGAAAAAGGCCATTTTCCAACTTGCCCTGACCGGGGATCGAACCCGGGACCTCTGGGTGGCGGACTAGCATGGTGACCACTACGCCACGGAGGTCGTCAATATAATAAAGTATAAAACCATAAGAAAAAAGACTAATTTTTAAAAACGCTGACTTTACTAAACGCGTGGCTAGTTATTTTAAGCATTATATTATAATTGAAAAAGTAGTACCTAATATATATACATATGTTTTATACTTAATCCTAATTTATAATAATAATTATTTAAAATGGAAATATAAATGATAAATTTTTAATGTACAGGAACATAGTGATTGTATTTATTTCGGAGGTAGGCGTTGATGCCTGCGACACAGGTCATCGTACATGATGTTTTAAAAATTTACTGTATACTGTTCCCAATAACGATATATATTATACAATGTCCTTTTTAATTAAGTACAAATATTTTAAGGGGTGATTTAGTCCATCATTTTGAACAACTTTTCCCAATAAATGTTTATCGGAACACGCAATTTTTTTTTTGCAATTTTCATACATACTATATCACGTGACTACTTCGATTTGTATGAGAACCTAAAATTTTTTTTCGTATTTTGTATACATTTATTGGGAAAAGTTGTTCAAAATGATGGACTGAATCGCCCCTTAAAATATTTGTACTTGATTAAAAAGGACATTGTATATTATAGTTATGGTTACCCTCCCCACTCGCCGATCGCCGCCCGCCATTGGTATTGTAGCGGGCGGTGACATTCTTTGTGCCAAAAAAAAAAAATTTCTTTGTGTTACATTTTATTTTTTGGTGTATAATAAAGAATCTATCTATCTATCATTTGTCGGCTGATATCTTTGATTTTTTTATGAAACAAGGAAAACTTAAAGGCAACTTGTTTACCTTGTTTTGGAAAAGGACAGAATATGTATTTTCTTTCCTTGAATATACATAGCTAGCAGGTTCAAAATCACCAATGTACTTGTAACTTCGTCGGAAACTAGTTTGATATGTAATAAAGTTATTTAGACAACTCCACGAATGTTCGATGTTAGGGGCTACCTGAATTTTTCGGGGTCCAGTGCTGTCCCCATTTTAAATAAATCATTTGAAAAGAAACGGAGACATAATTTAAAATTTTGTATTGACCAGGCACTAGATAACCCTTCAAACTATTTTATAAACTATTGTTTACAGTTTAAAGTGAGAACGTGAAGCTTTTTTACGCACAATTGCGAAAAACGGCCACTTTTGGTGTAGAAAAGCTTCACGTTCTCACAAATAGTTTGAAGGGTTATCTCAAACCTGGTAAAGGCAAAATTTTAATTTGTATCTCCGTTTCCTTTTAAATTATTTAATTCAAATGGGGGCAGCACCGGTCCCCGAAAAATTCAAGTAGACCCTTAATAACTTCATGAATTTTGGCATGCGTAGAAAAGACCGCGATATAATTCTCAAGGGCGAACATGATTAAAGGGTAACCGAGGAGTAGGGTTGTAAATGGGGTCACGAGTTTACTGTTTGGGGTGACACATCATCTATAGCCTTCTAACTCTGACATTAGTCCACGTTTTTAAATTAACACAGTATGTCATTACTCATTATGTACCATCATCATCCGAGCGTATTTTCCCGGTTGCATCCTCAGCAGTAACGCATCAAAACCCGGGGTCCGCTACTTAACCAAGGAGATTTGACGAGGTTACTGGTTTTTACACAGAGCGACTGCCGTCTGACCTCCGCAACCCAAAGGGTAAACCAGAACCAATCCTTGGATAGTTTGATGATTAAACGCTAGATGGCATTCGGGACCCACAGTTTATACGTGCCTTCCGAAACACGGAATCATCTTTCTTTTCGGATAATCAGGTGATTCAAACCTGCAATATCCTAACCAGATTGTAAACGACTTTTCACAAAGTATGCTTCCCAGTGGGATTCGAACCCACGACTTTCGGGTCACATGGCGAACGACTTGACAACTGGACCACGGAGGAGTCAAATATAAATTAATTATTCCATGCTGGTCTGGGAGAAAAGAAAAAACTTAGAATTAACCAGCTGCTTCTTATTCATTTATATTTATTAAAACTTTATTGTTCTACAGTAAAAATTGTCTGCAGTTGGCGAACTTAAGGCTGGAAGCGTCCTCTCCCAGTCAACTATATTCTCGACAAAAATATTGACATTTTCATACAAAGGTGTTCGGCTGGCCCGGCAATTTGTATGAAAATGACGATTTTTATGTATTTTTTATTATAATATATAGTATCGTTGAGTTAGTATCCCATAACACAAGTCTCGAACTTACTTTGGGGCTAGCTCAATCTGTGTGATTTGTCCGTATATATTCATTTATTTAAGTTAACTCCCACCATTACGCTCAGCTTTGGTTCTGACTACCCCATCAGGTACAAAGACGTGACAATGTACCTATAATAATAGGTTGGGGAAAAAGTCTTTTCGCATTGTATATGAAAATTCAAAACATTTCTTAATATAGTTTATTTACATTTAACTAAAGTATGTCGGTACCATTTTGTTCGATAACTTTTTGCCATCTTATAGGTAGGGACATGATCCCATTGCTATAGAAATTTTGGCAGTCCTCTCGTGATGTTAACCTGACACTGCCTTAAGAATTTTGAAGAGACCGAAATAGGTGGAAATCTGAAGGTGCCAGGTCAGGACTATACGGCGGGTGCATTAACACCTCCCAGCCAAACTCTCTTAATTTTTGCTGAGTGGTTAAAGATGTGTGAGGTCTAGCGTTATCATGATGAAAAACCGCACCCTTTCTGTTGATTATTTCGGGCGCTTTCTCTCAACTTCTTGCTTTAATCTTATCAGTTATTCGCAGTAGAGTTCTGAATCGATGGTCCTGCCTGGTGGTAACAGCTCATAATGAATAATGCCCTTCCAATCCCACCACACACACAGCATCACCTTGTTGCGAGTTAACCCGGGTTTCGCCACAGTGTGTGAAGCCTGACCGGCCTTTGACCATGACCTTTTTCGCACGTTCTTGTCGTACGTGATCCACTTTTCATCACCAGTTATCAATTTCTTCAAAAATGGTTCGGTCTCATTACGTCGTAATAAAGAATCACAAATGAGTACACGGTTCATTAGGTTTCTTTCAGAGAGCTCGTGAGGTACCCAAATATCGAGCTTTTTTGTGTACCCATTTTTTTTCAAATGCGCCAAAACTGTTTTGTGGTCAATTCCTAGTTCTTCAGCTACGTCGTAACTACTGATATGCCGATCTTGCTCCACTTTTTCAAAAATAGCATCCATTTTATCCGTAACAGGGCGACCAGAGCTACGTGCATCTTTGACATCAAAATTTCTGGATTGAAAACGCTTAAACTAAATTTGTGCTACTCTCACAGACACTGCACTAGGTCCATAAATATTGCAAATTTTTTTCGCGGCTTGCGTTGCATTTTTACCTTTTTGGTAGTAAAATTTTAAAATGTATCTGATTTCTTCATTAGATTCACTCGTCTTGACGGTAAGAATAACAAATGAAAATCACGCATTTTCCTAATTTGAATTTGGAATTATCTTCTTTAAAAATTAAACTTTTAAATGATACCAAAACCAGCCAAGTACAAATAGTATAGCCAAAGTGGTTTTATTACAAGTTCATACTACTATATGCGAAAAGACTTTTTCCCCAACTAATATATTCATAACTCGTAAGTATGTACTGAATGAAATGCAACATCTAGGCGGCGCCACGTGTAAGCAAGGATACGGCGATGCAACGCAGATGCGCGCGCGTCAATGCACGTAAACATTGCGCGCGCAAGGGCAGTAAGGGCTGCCAGCAGTTTAGAAATTAAGTACGATATTTATACCGTAACTAGCTTTTGCCCGAGGCTTCGCTCGCGTAGGGGTGTAACTTATCAAAATCCTTTCTTAGGGAATGCCAACGTCATAGTAGCTTTATGCTAAATCTCAGCCCGATCGGTTTAAAATTGACAAAGTTTCATACAAACTTTCATCCCCTATTTTATCCTCTTGGGGGTAGAATTCATCAAAATCCTTTCTTAGCGTATGCCTACGTCATAACATCTACCTGCATGCCAAATTTCAATCCGATCCGTCCAGTGGTTTGGGCTGTGCGTTGATAGATCACTATGTCAGTCAGTCAGTCACCTTTGAGTTATATATATTTAGATTGGATAGATGACTGGGGCAAAAATAAATTATTCGGCAAAGTTCATAATAAAACGACACAAAATACTGTCACTTTTCATTGATCATATTCATTTTCAACAAGATTTTAGATTTATTAATGCAGAAAAACTAATATCAAGAACGCCTTTTGACTCCAAAAAAGCATGACGTCACGCTTTCGTATTTCATACAAATTCCATACAAAATGTTTGTTTTGACGTTTAGAAAAAGTGTTTGACTTGACTTAATGTCATCTAGCGGATTATATCATACATATAATAAACAAGTCATTATAAAAATTAAAAACTAAAAACCCGACTGTATTTTTATATAACCAGTGTCACTTTCACAGTAAATACGCATCTAACGGTACCTTTCAAGCTGAAATCCATCGTGCCGTTCAGGCTGCAGAGCGTGCCAAACATTTGAATTTGGCGTCAAAAATCCGCCATTTTGTTTTTTTTTTTTATTTTTATATACCCAGTGTCATTTTCTCAGTAAATACGAATCTAACGACACCTCTCAAGCTAAAATCTATCGAGCAGTTCAGGCTGCAGAGCGTGCCAATCAATTATACATACATACATACATACTCTCGAAAAACATAACCCTCCTTCTGGCGCCGTAAATAGTGAAAGCGTGTGTTTATACATTTAATAAACTTATCAAAAAAATTGTGTGGGCGATTGATTAAAAAAGGCGACCTGATCACCTGACCCAGGTCGCTGGATGCAGGACGATCTAGATCGGTCATTTTGGTAAGCCTTGGGAGAGGCCTGTGTTCAGCAGTGGACGTTATGCGACTAAAATTATTATGGAGATAAGAAAAGCGTAGCAGAACTAAAAAAAGTTTTATTTTGTTTTCCCATCTGTTTATAGACGCTAATCTCCGAAACTACAGAACGGACTTTTAGGCAGTTTTATAATATACTAGGTAAGCTCAGCTTTGGAGCAACTTAGCTATGTTTTATTGCATTTAATGTCAGGGAATTAAGTTATCTATCGTTATTTATCTGTAAAAAAATGTGCATAAAATATCACTACCAGCGCTGAATTTCGCGCGGACAAATTCGCGGGCATCAGCTAGTTATAAATAAAAAAAATATCGATATAAAATACTTCCATAAAATTTTGTTCCAAAAACATTAAGTTCGGTTAGATAACATTGCCACAATATTAGGAAGGGTAGGTACATGCAAAATAAAAATAAAAATATTTATACTTTAGGGGTTTTTTTTATCTTAAAAGACATGTCGTTGTACCCTTGACCAAGTAATTTACGTCTTTAGACGTAAATTACTAATTAGATATGAAATTGTCAAATAGAACAAAATAAATAAATAATTAGCTCCCGTCTCGACACAACTATATCTAAGATCCATATATATCGATCACGTCAACTTTCAAACAAAAAAACCGCATCATAATCGGACCATTCGTTTAGGAGCTCCGATGCCACCGGCAGCCACACAGACACGTCAAACTTATAACACCCCCATTTTTGCGTCGGGGGTTAAAATAACCATTCGTTAGATGGGTGCCTCGAACGCATTTTGTATCAGTAAGGTTTTCGCCCTAATAGCATTTTGCCACGATCGAGTTTTGTCCAACGATGCCAACCCTGCTGAATGCGGCAATTCTTCGTCATGAGATACTGCTACCTGATACGTTGTTTACACTGCCTGTCATTCACATCGATTTAACGACAGTGATTATTATGTAATGGTGTAGCTTACTGCGCTTATTAATATTCTATTGCTTCTATAGTATTTTGCATCTAGAATACATATACATAACAATCCTGAACCTACGAGGAAGCACATGTTAGCTAGACCCAATTATACTCGTAATTTAGAAATCTTTAACTCCGGACCGCTTTCAATGTCAATAAAAGTCTATAACACCCTCCCAGATCTGCTGAGAGCAGAGAAGGATTCCATTTTTAATAAAAGATTAAAAACACTACTTGTCGATAAAAAATATTACACACTGGACGAGTTTTTTAATGATAAAGATGAAGTTAAAAAAATGATATTTAAAAAAATAATAAAAGACGACCTTCGTGGCGTAGTGGTCACCATGCTAGTCCGCCACCCAGAGGTCCCGGGTTCGATCCCCGGTCAGGGCAAGTTGGAAAATGGTCTTTTTCAAATTGTCCTGGGTCTTGGATGTTTATCTATATATGTTCGTATATGTTATAAAATATAGAATCGTTGAGTTAGTATCCCATAACACAAGTCTCGAACTTACTTTGGGGCTAGCTCAATCAGTGTTATTTGTCCCTATATATTTATTTATTTATTATTTATAATAAATATAACATAATTTTTCAAAACTAAAAACCGACTTCACCCCCAAACTACACAACCGATTTTGATAAAATTTCCATGGTACCACCTGGAAAGTATACCCTTTCAAACAAAAAAAGAATTTTTTAAATCGGTTAAGGCGTCTTTGAATAATCCGTGAACATACATAAAAAAATAAAATAAAGGATCGCGACGAATTGATAACCTCCTCCCTTTTTTGGAAGTCGGTTAAAAATAGCTTGACATGTAAAATTTTGTATGTAAAATAACTGAAAAAATTACATAGATAATAAATAAAAAGTACTTACAGAAAATTAAATAATATAAAAAGTCAAAAATACAAAACTAAATGACATTTCATTATAAATGAAATGTAAATATATTTAAATAAACAAATATAGCCAGTATTTAAATAAGTAAATTAAAAAAAAACTGACTTTGTATAAAAACTACTTGACTTTAATTATCTAATAAACTACCTTACAAATTGATCTTTATTCGGATAATTACTTTTAGCATTGATAAATACTAACAAAAAATCCGCACGCCGTTCCATTGTTTTCTGTTGCAATGCCTTATCAGGGTTCATATTGTACCTACAAATTTAAGATGTGACTATGTAGAAAGTGTAATATACGTACAATGTGAAAAGCAATAAATAAATTGAACCGTAACGAAAACTAAACAGACAGACCGACAGACAACATCGTCAAACTTATTGTCAGGGGTTAAAAAATTAAACTTTATCGTATTAATCAATTTGTTTTTCTTCAAATTTTTAGTATAGGTAGGTATGTATATTAGTTATTATCGTGGTGGGTAAGCCTAATACGATACGTAATCACGATATCACGATAGACTGACTGGCGATAGTGACGTTATCTCTTCTTTCGACCATTGACATTCGTCCAACCAAATATAGGTGGGTGGGCAGCCTAGTAGCTCTGCATCTTCATACACGTGTAATAATTAAACTATGTATTTTTGAAGTTAAAACTTCTTTAGCGGCGTTGTACACTTTTTTTGTAATGGGTAAAAAATGTTAAACTCACGTCAGGGCGTCAGGACACGTGACCCTGATCGAAAATTCGTAAGACGGGTGGAGAGTAGACAGCCGGGGCGGCGTAGGAGAGGAAGTATCCCCCTCTCTTTCTACGGCGCGGCGAAAATGTATGCCTGCGCCTGCTGTTTCGTTTAGGCGGCGCAGGGCGCTTGCGCGAATGTTCGTGTGTGTTTATGTTACAGCGTGCCACGCGCATCTATGGATGGTGACAGTGACAGCTGATGGCTCGACTGTCTGTGTAGTGGCTACACTGCTGTGTATTCGTAAAATTCGTGCATATAAAGTGTTTAATTAATGTAATATAAATTGTCATGTTTGTGTACGATAGCACAATAAATAAATATTGTATTCTACCACATAAATTATAGTACTTTTATACTGATAATTAAAGCAATTCGTGCAAAATTATTCCCTAACCATTCCAAAATATCAAAATTGCACAACGTTAATATTCAAGTTTTCACTTATGTCGGCACTCCCGGAGTGCAACCCGTCGTTTTTTTAGAGGATTCAGTTCGTGATACACCCTTAGACGACCTCAGTGGCTAGTGGTCATCATGCCACGCTGTCACACCGGAGGTCCCAGGTTCGATCAGGTCAAAATGACCACCTGGCATCCACTCAGTGGTCAATCAAAATAACTCAAGCATTGTGCTATGCATACGAGTATCAGTCACTAACACTATGAATGAGCCACCTTGAGCTCCAGAATCGGTCCCGAATTGGGCCAATCCACTTAAGTCGAGTGCTGTTTGATTTGAAGATTTGCGAATATGAACGAACGGTTCAAATATGCAACAGGCACGACCGAGTTATGAAATACATGTTACGTTGTCTTCATTTAAGGGTCAGGCTTTCGTCGGTGTCATTGTACGGAAATAGACGCATTAAAAATAAATAAATAAATATATAGGGACAAATGACACTGATTGAGCTAGCCCCAAAGTAAGTTCAAGACTTGTGTTATGGGATACTAACTCAACGATACTATATTTTATAACAAATACATATATAGATAAACATCCAAGACCCAGGACAATTTGAAAAAGGGCCATTTTCCATCTGGCCCTGACCGGGGATCGAACCCGGGACCTCTCGGTGGCGGACTAGCATGGTGACCACTACGCCCCGGACGTCGTCAAAGACGTAAATTAAAGACGAAGTTTGTGGAGTCGTTTGCCATTGCCTTCTCTATTTTCAAAACTAGTAAATTTTATCTAAGCGCACGGTAGTGCGCAGGCCAAGTTCCAGCAACAGGCCGCGCGCATGCCGTGCACTATTTACACGAATCGTTTAGACCCACTTTTGACCCCCTGTAACTCAGTGCCTATTGCAAGTACAGAGATAAAATTGAAACTACGTAATCAATCATACACTGGTTCTAAAGCAGTATGTCAAATTTCATAGATATAGCTTCAGTAGATCCTGAAATATGACCCTGTGAAAATAGCTAATTTTGCCACTGACTGACTGACTCACTGACCGGTAATCAAAACCTCTAGGCCACTTACAATTGTCCTAGCTTTATGAAATTTGGCATGCAGGTCGTGTTTTATATGTTAACAACAATTAAGAAATTTAAGAAATCAGTCAAGCGTGTTTTGGCTCAATCGAATATCACATTTTTAGTAAAAATATTTATGAACCAGTGATACAATAAGAATACGATGAGGAGGGGGGAGGAGGAGAGGGGGGAGGGGGTATAAAATATTGTCATGTATACATAATGCACAATGTATAACTTATTATTAAATACTGCTTACCTAAAAATCAGGCTTTTATTGATATAAATTATTACTTTTGATAGATGGCGCTAGCGGTATAATTGAAACGCGATATTGTGTTTTTCGTCTGCAGTATATATGAAAAGTTGATAAGAAATCGATGGGCATTTCTTTCTACACTTACGATGTTTTGATATCTTCTAAAAAGATAAAATAGGTACGATTTCTTGAAGAAAAAAAGTATGGAAATCCCACCAAAAACATACCTGTTAAAAAGGGAGCCAAGTTCCTATCGGCTAATTGTTCGCCTAAAAAAGGGTTGAAATCCAATCCAATGCCAAGTTTAGATGCATTTAAAAAAATATCTCTTCTCACTTTAAACTGTAAACAGTAGTTCATAAATAGTTTGAAGGGTTACCTAGAGCCTGGTCAAGACAAAATTTTAAACGATGTGTCCGTTTCCTATCAGATGATTTATTTAAAATGGGGGCAGCACTGGACCCCGTAAAATTCAGGTAACTAAGTATTCATAGGTTGCGGAAATTTCATAAATCTAGTTCCAGTTACAGAATAAATACTAGTTTTGTTCCGGGTGATACTTGTTTTTCAATATGCCTTACAAGTGTGTAAAATAAATGTATTGGAACGAAGTTCCTTATGGCAGGCTTGGAGGAGATAGGGATTTTGCTGCGCGACCGAACTGAAAAAAATGTGATAGTAAAACCGTAAGGATGACCTCGTTAAATAAAACCGTTAAATGAGACGTGCGCAGGCGCGACAGTGTATACACAAGAACTTTTGAACTTCGTTCCTACCTGGTGTCCCACGACACCACATTTCTTTTTTATTTAATTTTTATTACATTTGCGAGGTTTATATTGAAAAATGTTTACTTTACAGCTTATGAGTTCCTTATGAAAGGTTGAAGCTCAGGTAAAATTTGTGTAAAAAGCACATTTTCGGAGGCGCGTACTGAGTTTTTTTTTCTAAATTTTATTTTTTTATTTTGATAGACACCTGGAAATAGCATACTCGTACAAGATATCAGTTAGTACAATACTTTTCAAGAAAGATCACTTACAACGTCATAATCACGTACTAGCATTTGTTATGAAAAGAAAGACGGGTAGGCCGCTCTTAATGTATAATGATAAAAACGACGACCTCCGTGGCGTAGTGGTCACCATGCTAGACCGCCACCCAGAGGTCCCGGGTTCGATCCCCGGTCAGGACAAATTGGAAAATGGTCTTTTTCAAATTGTCCTGGGTCTTGGATGTTTATCTATATATGTATCATCATCATCCGAGCGTATTCCCGGTTGCATCCTCAGCAGTAACACTTCAGAGCCCGGGATCCGCTACCTAACCAAGGAGATTTGACGAGGTTACTGGTTTTTACACAGAGCGACTGCCGTCTGACCTCCGCAACCCAAAGGGCAAACCAGGAACCAATCTTTGGAAAGTTTGATGATCAAACGCTAGGTGGCGTTCGGGACCCACAGTTTTACGTGCCTTCCGAAACACTGAATCATCTTTCTTTTCGGATAATCAGGTGATTCAAGCCTGCAATATCCTATCCAGACTGGAAACAACTTTTCACAAAGTATGCTTCCCAGTGGGAATCGAACCCATGACCTCCGGGTCACAAGGCGAACGCCTTGACCACTGGACTACGGAGGCAGTCCAACAAAAAAATGTAATCATCTTTTTGTAATTAATTCCTCTTTGACTACGCATTTACCAACTTGCACAAACGCCTAGATCCTTTTATCGGGCGTTTGAAGGAAACAGGTCATTAACATTTGGTAGGTACTTCAATGATGACATAATAATAAGTATGTACTTGCCGTATATTGCGCATATTAAGGTGAACAAAGAAAATCATATGAATGGGTGTGTACTTAAGTCGTTTACTTCTTAAATATTTGCAGTCTGCCCAGGGCCGGACCGTGAGTTTAGGGGGCCCAGGGCTAATACTACTTATGGGCCCACCTAATTAATAATTATCAGTGGGATCGATCTGTCATCACGGATAGGACTATTGTTGCCAATAAGCCTGATATCGTGCTGACAGATCGATTGATGCGCCAGACAGTGCTTGTTGACATCACCATCCCGCATGACGAGAACCTCGTGAAGGCCGAGAAGGACAAGCTTAGTAAGTACCTTGACTTGGCCCACGAGGTGACTGCCATGTGGAATGTTGATTCAACGATCGTTGTCCCGATAGTCGTATCGGCGAACGGTCTTATAGCGAAGAGTCTTGATCAACACCTCAAGACTCTCTCGCTAGATGGCTGGATCAAGGGTCAGATACAGAAGGCAGTACTCCTGGACACGGCACGCATTGTCAGGAGGTTTCTCTCTCTGCGGCCCTAACCGCCGGTAGCTTGGGCCTTAAAGCCCCGCTGCCAGTGGGCAGCTAGATTAGGTTTTTTTATAAAGTATGTATATTTTGTAGATTTTTTTATATTTTACTTTTTATAGATATTGTATAAAAAAATCTAATCTAAGAATATTTAAAATAAATAAAGTGAATAATAAATAAACTTTATTTCTCTCTTCACAACAGAATGTAGATACATAAAAGGTAGGTACTTGATAGTTCACTAAGGTATATCTTGACATTCTAGTCCTTGTGAAGAGGCTAGTCCCTGAGATAGATCCCGTGGGATCTGTGGTACAGGTAACTAGGCCCAATTACTCAAAGTATAGGAAAAAATAAGACAATAAAACATTTGATTTATATTGTAATATTTTATGCTTTAGTGTTCAGGGTTGCCAATCTTGATCAAGAACAGCTACATTCCTTTATCGTCTATTTTTGACTTTGACTTGATTTTGCTGGAGGCCCTTGGAATCCACGGGGCCCTGGGCTTAAGCCCAAAAAGCTATATGATAGATCCGGCCCTGTCTTTGCCAACGAAGTTATTATCTATTTTAAATTAATGTCTTTGCGAATAAATTTACAAATTATATATACATACATTTGACAAACCACATATTCCTACTACATAAGTAAGTACATGTTAGTACATACACCAGGGACCAATATTATACTGAACTGGGTTTCTTTCGGCGTAATATTCCCAGCAGTGGTCGTTCCGAAAAACTAGCAGTTTGTGGCTTTTGCACTAAAATAAGGTATATGTAAATGACCGGCCAAGTGAAGGTCGGACTCGCAGACGAAGGGTTCTGTAGCAATATCTATAAGAATCACGTTTGTGGTATGGGAGCCTCACTTAAATATTTATTTTATTCTGAATTTAGTATTTGTCGTTATAGCTGCAACAGAAATACATCTTCTTTGAAAATTTAAACTGTCTAGCTATCACAGTTCATGAGTTTACATCCTGGTTTCAGACAGACGGTCTTTAATAATAGGGTCCCGCTTTTATCCTTTGGGTACGGAACCGTAAAAAATGACCTGCAATAAGAGATAAATTTATCCCTCATTTCAGAGCGATCTAGTTGATACTTTTTCTATACAAACGGATTTCCTCCACTGTTTGACATTGTACATTTAAAGTTTAACATGATATCGTTTTGTCTAGTCATACATTTTGTCTGTATGGATACAGAATAGTAAAATAAAAAGCCATTAAAAAGTTATGAGCCACCAAAGATTCGTTTTTTTTTGTTTATTTTTACGCAACTTTCGGCGTGAATAAGTAATAAAAGAAGTGTAAAATCTTCAAAACAAAGTCCGCATTGACATGGCTTAATTATCGAAGATTTTAATAAACTTTATTTGTAATTGATTAATGCAGTAGTTTTTGCATAAAATCCCTTTTCATAAAGGATTTTACGTATGTTTTTACGCGCTCGGTTTACCATGAATTATCGTGCATTTCACCTCACTGCTTCACTCGAACACAATGTTAGGTGAGACAGCATGCTTTTAGTCCGCGCCCCGCGCCCACCTGTGAGTTCGGGCCCGTGAATAGTTCAACCTTAATAAAAAAATAACTTTGACTATAAAATCAATATTCGATGAAATATGTGCCGTTTTCTCTTGAAAGATGTATCATATTATATCATAGCATCACACACCACTCGCATCGCTCCAGCCGAGGCCTCGATAACATCTGATTAGATAAAGGAGCCACCGACAGTGTGATAACGTGGTGCCGTAACATGCAAATTACAAGTATTATAACACGTTTAGTGAACCTGCGAAAAGCAAACATTTGTAACTATGCAATAACGTTATTTACCATCCCATCTCAAAGTTAATAAATATTTCTTCCATGGTGGTCTGGAAGAAAAGGAAAAACTAAGAATGTAGCTGCTTCTTTTCCAGCGCAGTTCTTTAAAGCCGATCGAGGAAATGGGCGAAAATGCGAACCATAATATGTTAAGGGGATAACTGAATTTTCCGGGGTCCACTGCTGCCCCCATTTGAAAGGAAACGGAGACATCATTTAAAAATTTGTCACGGTCTACCCCAGATAACCCTTCTAACTATTTTGAAGGGTTATCTAGGGTATAGGTTGTGAACTACTGTTTACAGTTTAAAGTAAGAACGTGAAGCTTTTCTATGCCTATACGCCAAAAGTGGCCGTTTTTCGCAATTGTGCGAGGGGCTACCTACATTTTCCGGGGTCCGGGATTGAGAAAAACGGCCAATTTTGGCTAATGTGCGTAGAGAAGCTTAACGTTCTCATACTAAACTGTAAACAATAGTCCATAAAATAGTTTGAAGGGTTATCTGGGGTCGATCAAGACAACATTTTAAATGATATCTCCGTTTCCTTTCAAATGGGGGCAGCACTGGACCCCGGAAAATTCAGGTATCCCCTTAAGGTGATACCTGAATAAATCATTTGGTAGGAATTGGAGACAACATTTAAAATTTTGTCTTGACCAGGCACTAGATAACTCTTCAGATTTATGAACTACCCCAATGGGGGCAGACCTGGACCCCAGAAAATTCAGGTAGCCCCTTAATAGGCGATACGGTTAGCAAACTACAAACCCATTAACGAACAATTTTCATATAATTTTGAAAGCTATGTTAGACTACTGTTACAAAGTATTTTCTGATAATTCAATATCTAATTGTACGATAATTCCGGACGTTTAGTTAATAGACGTGTAATTTTTGACTTATTCAGGCTTTAAAATCAAAAGCAACGGATACATTAAACCCAATAAGTTACGGTTAATATGCTAATTAACTCATTCATTAATGTTCTTAATTGTTATACTTATAATGAATGGCTATTATTTACAGATAATTGCTACACACGCAATATTTTTTATTTTTATTTTCACATAACAGAAACCTTAAATTCAAATTAAAATATATCTTTATTATAATAGGATATTTATAATATCTCTTAATAATCGTCACTTTGTTTTTTTGCACAATAATTGTTGACTTCAAAAGTTACTTAGAGCTAAGTTTACCGCCGCCTCCAAAGCACTAGTGCAGAAGAAGCGGTAACAAACTGCACTGCAGCATTTTCTCCAAGAACGTCAACTCACAATGAAATTTATGTTTATAGTTGATATGTGGACAGAGTGTACATTGTTTGTTGTTATAATTTAAATGTATTATTATTATTAATGTCGAAATTTTAAAATAATGTCAAATCAAGTTGTAGTCTCAGTATGTACCTAATGTACCAAATTATGACCATTTCTTAGTATACAAACCTTTAAGAGGGACGGGGCTTGAAGCTCGACTTTGTTGTCTTTAAGATAGTTATCGGTCCTATAATAAGCCTTCTCACAGAGTACCTTCTTTACATAAGCTTTAAACTTTTTGTCTGGCATATCAAGGACCGATTGTGGCAGTTTATTATAAAAAAGTATACCGTTCCCCATAAACGTTTTACTAACTGTTTTGAGCCTATAATACGGGGCAACTAAGTCACTATTATTGCGTAAGTTTCTAACGATAAAATCGCTTACTTTATTGTATGAGGAAATATCTATCTTTACATACAGTATGTTTTCAAATATATACTGTAATGGTAAGGTTAGTATATTTATTTCGTTGAATAATTCTCTAAGTGAGTCTCTAGATCCTAACCCGTAGTAGCACGAATTGCCCTTTTTGTAAAATGAAAATAGTCTAAATATCGGCTGCACTCCCCCATAGCAGTATGCCGTATGACATTAAACTATGAAAGGAACTAAAGTACACTAAACTAGCAATTGCTACATCTGTCAATTGTCTTATTCTCCTAACAGCATAAGCCGCAGAGCTAAGCTTATTTGAAAGTTTAGATATATGAGAGCCCCATTGAAGTTTCGAGTCGATCGTAATTCCTAGGAAGGCAGTACTTTCAAAAAGATCGAGTTTTTCGCCATCTATCAGTATGTCAACGCAGGCTTGCCTCACATTGGGAAGAGAAAATTGAATGCATTGGGTCTTTTTCGAATTTAACATGAGGTTATTGGCAGTAAACCAATCAGAAATGGAAGACAAGGTGCTATTCACCGCGCTAGCATCTGTGCTATGACGGTCAATTTTGAATATTAGCGAGGTGTCAACAGCAAACAGCAATATGCCTGCCTGTTTCTCAACCATGTAAGGCAAGTCATTTACATAAACTAATAAAAGGAAAGTTCCTAGAAAGGAACCTTGTGGTACGCCGATTTAAACATTAGATCCCTGCGACTTTATGCCGTTTAAATCAACAGTTTGAAGCCTATCTGTTAAATAAGATTCTATAAATTTAATCGATTTTTCATCAAAACCATATTGACGAAATTTAAGCAAAAGAGTCGGATGATCTACGCAATCAAATGCTTTAGAGAGATCGCAAAAGGATCCAATCCCATCATTTTTGTTCTCCCATGCGTCGTAAATATGAGTAATGAGTGCCACTCCCGCATCGGTGGTTGATTTTCCGCCAGTAAAGCCGAACTGTTGGCTATGGAAAAGGTTGTAGGTCTTAACGTGAAGTAGCATTTGATTGAGCATTATCTTTTCGAACATCTTACTCAAAACTTGCAGGATAGATATAGGTCTGTAGTTGCCAGGGTCTGTTTTTTCTCCTTTTTTGAATAAGGGGATTAGTTTACTAAATTTCATTAGCTTAGGAAATATGCCTTCATCAATACACACGTTAAATATAAAAGCTAAATCACCAGCACTTGAGCAATTAAGCACTTTGTATTCTTTTGAAAAATAAAATTCCTTAAACCCAAGCACAGAAAAATATTCGTATATAATAGAATTAAGTACTTTATTAACTATTAAAAATGCTTTTGATTATGTATTTCATTGTACATAGTAACATATACTTAGCAACAAATAAATAGTGATCGCATTGAGACAATTTTTGTTTTTTACATCGCACCTACGTCACAAATGTTAAGCTGTTCAAATGATACCAAAGGAATGTTGTACCTATCAAATCAAGTAGGTACCAAACTCTTCAATCACAATGAACTTGAGTTATTATAGCTATATACTATTTTACTGTGTGAAATGTGTTTGATAACAATATAAGTTAAGACATAACAAGGACTTTAATTTCACTAGTAGTTACAGTACAAAAATGGGAAAATGGGTCTCATGTTCATTAACAAAAAGGAATATTGGCTCCACTTTAATAACATGAAAAAGTAATTTAAGTTACAACAATAAGATAGAACACCATAAACAAATAATTGGTCTTATGTTATCCGACCAAATCAAGTTGACATATAGTAGTATCACACTATCTCATCTGCCCATCCCCGCACCTATCCGCCGTTCGCGCCGTGTGGAGTGTGTTGAGCGGGCAGCTGCCGGCGCCTGCAGCCGGCAAGGCGAGAACAGGGGAGAGGTTCTGGGACGGGCACGGGGACGCATATTGCGCGGGACCTTAGAGATTCCATTCTGTATGTACTTAATACTTATACATATTAATTCTGTGTCCTCGGTTCCACTCGACCCACAAACCAAGTCACTGAGAAGGTCGCCAATCTTCTCATCAAATATCCTTTGCGGGTTCGTATTAGGACATTCATCCTACTGAAATAAGTCAACATTGTGACCACGAACAAAAATCAGACAGAGACATCGAGAACTACATATAAGTAATTGACAAGCTGACTTTTTGGCCAGGAATATCAATAAGTCGTTGTCGACCTCCGTGGCGTAGTGGTCACCATGCTAGTCCGCCACCCAGAGGTTCCGGGTTCGATCCGCGGTCAGGGCAAGTTGGAAAATGGCCTTTTTCAAATTGTCCTGGGTCTTGGATGTTTATAATATGTATTAGTTATAAAATATAGTATCGTTGAGTTAGTATCCCATAACACAAGTCTCGAACTTACTTTGGGATTAGCTCAATCAGTGTAATTTTTCCCTATATATATTTATTTATTCAAAAAGTAGAAGTTTAACCTTAACCTTAGTTTAACAAGTTTATTATTGAGTGAGCCTATGTTACGAAACTACTTTCTACATAAATAATTTAAGAAAAAACAGAAAAGCGCTTAGTCAAAGAAATTTTTTACAGAAGATTTTTTTTTCGATTTTTAGTTTTCTATTGAAAGTAGTACAATATCATAGACTGAACTTGCTCCATTTGGCTGATGGTTTTAAAAAGCCACCTTGTAATATGTTGATAAAAATTTTTAACCGTCTTCCAAAAAGAAGGCGGTCGTCAATTCGTGGCGATTTTTTCTTTATGTATGTTCACCGATTATTCGAAGACGCATAGACCGATTTGGAAAATTCTTTTTTTGTTTGAAAGAGCAAACTTTTCAGATGGTCCCAAACCAATTTAATCAAAATCGGTTGTGTAGTTTAGGGTTGAAGTCGGTTTTTAGTTTTGGAAAATTATTTTTTACCGTAGATATAAAAAAATAACACAATTACGAGTACTCAATATATTATGCTGGAAAGTATGTTATGTGTTTTAAAATAAAAAGACTGTAAATCGTTTCTGTAAGTAATATAAACTCACATTCCATAAACCAATATCAACCACAATTCATCTAGGACGCATGCTACGCCGCAACTGGCCAATTAGCGCGTCTTATTTTACCAATCAATTGTCAGCTGGTCGATAACTGGTACTGCTCGCCAACAAGGGCTGTTACCTAACACGTGAAATTACTTAGCTATTTATGATTAAGATCTTTTTAACCTTTGTTTGGCTGACTCGCTCGCACAATCAAACATTTTTAAAGATTATCAAAAAAATTGACTCATTTGAAGAAAAGTGTTTTATATTCTCGATACACACACACACATAAACAATAAAAAATATGTCTATAATATCTAACATATAATATATTAAAAAGTTTATGAAACGCTTTTCTTCAAATGAGTCACATTTTTTAAATAATCTTTAAAAATGTTTGATTGTGCGAACGAGACAGCCAACCAAAGGTGAAAAGGCTCTTAAGACCGGTGTTTAGGGTTTCGTCCCCAAAGGATAAAAACGGGACCCTATTACTAAGACTCCGCTGCCCGTCTGTCTGTCCGTCTGTCGGCTGTATCTCATGAACCGTGATAGATAGACAGTTGAAATTTTTACAGATGATGTATTTTTGTTGTCGCTATAACAACAAATACTATAAGCAGAATAAAATAAATATCTAAGGCGTTTGTTGTATGGGAGCCCTATACAACAAACGCGATTTTTTCCCGGGTTCCCGGTCAGCTCAAGATGGAAAATGATGTTTTTCAGATTGACCTGGGTCTTGGATGTTTATCTATATACGTATTTGTTATAAAATATAATATCGTTGGGTTAGTATCCCATAACCAGAGATCGGAATCACGGGTGATTTTGCTGTCAAAAGTATGGATATGACCAAAAGTCCCGGGATTTCTCGAAAATCGGTACCTTAGTAACGGATGTAAATTGGTAAGATTTCGGATGAAGATTATTCTACTGCTTGTAAGTAGTATACACAATCTCCCGTTAAATGAATAATAAAAAATTGTGAACTATACTAAGTGTATAAAACAATCATAATTATGTTATTTCAGGATTTATTTTTGTCAATTAAAATAATTATTAATGAGATTGTGTATACTACAAGCAGAAGAATAATCTTCATTCGTAATCTTAATAATGTATTTACACCCGTCACTAAGGTACCGATTTTCGAGAAATCCCGGGACTTTTAGACATATCTATACTTAATAGCATTAGTACCCGTGATTCCGATCTCTGCCCATGACACAAGTCTCAAACTTACTTTGGGGCTAGCTCAATCTGTATGATTTGTCCGTGTATAATATTAATATTTTTGTCGTTTTTTGCTTAAAATGCGGCAACAGGAAGACGCTTCAAATATTACAGAATATTCAGTGGTAATTTCACTTACAATAAAAAAATTAAATTACAACAAATATTTAAGAGAAGCTCCCATACAATAAACGTGTTGTTTTTTTATAGATAATGGTACGGAACCCTTCGTGCGCGAGTCCGACTTGCGGCCGGTTATATCTTCTTCGTCTTAGCATGTTCCAGTTGTGCTGCTTTGGAGTCCGGGGTGCACATTTCCGCTTTTTTGCTTCTCCACATACAGGGTGGCCAAAAAGTCGTGGATCAAACGAAACAGGGAGATAAAGGAGGTAATTTCCAACAAAAAATCTTTCCCCAGCATGGCCATAACTTCATTGCACGAAAAGATATGAATTATTTTAGTTTTTTCAATGAAACTACCGAGTTTTTTGACAATTTAATCAGTAAAAAATTAAATTGATTAAAAACAATAAAACAAAAGGTGTTGTATTATGAGTCGATAATGTATCAATACTACAAAAATTGTATTACAGCTCTTGGTATCAAACTTAACGAGCAATGGTTTTTTTTCCGTAAATTTTAAAGCGTTACAAAAAATTGCTTCTCACTTTAAGAGCACTTATTTGAAAAAAAATGTATTATAGTTATGGCCATGCTGGGGAAAGATTTTTTGTTGGAAATTACCTCCTTTATCTCCCTGTTTCGTTTGATCCACGACTTTTTGGCCACCCTGTATAATATGCATGTCAATAGTCACCCAAGGACGTAATTTTTCGAAAAACGATTCAAAATGTGCTACTTTGGAAACGCCTGCGCAAATAATTCTTTGTATGCCTCTCGCATTCAAAAATAAGTCTCTTCGTCTAGACATGTTTATTTACGTTTTCCATTTCACGTTGTTTTTAAAAACACCACCTTAGTCATTCGGGGGAGATCAAAGGAGGTCGGTGGCCTTCAGAAAAGTGACATCGGGCGTGGTCGGCATTTAGATGGGTGACCACAAGTGGCAAAAATTCTGGAGCTTCTCCGTGCTTCGAAAGGCATGTTCAAGCCGTTACTTCTGGCTGGCACGTATAAGCCGTTAAGGTTACTCCCTGCTATCATCATTGTATAGCAGTCTTCAAACTATGTTAGATGCCTTTAGGCAGCCTGAAAAATCTGACACTAGTGCCGGCTACTTACACACATAAATAAACACAAACAATTTTGTCATTACGTCAGCTGTGTGATTCTATGTATGACACATACATAGCATAGTATATAGTATCATAATGTGGTCATTGTTCGCAAACTGCGCATTATCAGCATCGTTATCACGTTAGTTATTACCGGACAGACAGACACACAACTCTAGACAAGAAGTGCTCTAGATAAAACATTATTGTTTGTGTAAGTAACCAATACAAGAATCAGATTTTTCGAGCTGCCATGAGTGCAAGTTTTAATGTATCGTACCCAAAGGATGAAAACGGGATCTTATTACTAAGACTTTGCTGTCCGTCCGTCCGTCCGTCTGCCTGTCACGAGGCTGCACCTCATGAACCGTGATAGCTAGACAGTTGAAATTTACACAGATGATGTATTTCTGTTGCCGCTATAACAACAAATTCTAAAAAAAGAATAAAATAAATATTATAGGGGGCTCCAATACAACCTTAGTTTTTCATAGATAATCGTACGGAACGTGATAACCCTCCTTGCGCGAGTCCTGCTCGCACTTGGCTGGTTATTAATTGCACATTAAATGATGCTCATCAAGCTGTGGTAGATACCTCAACTCAAGGCAGCTTAAACAACAGTTCTATCTAGTATTTCTATCACTACCCCGACACCTCTAGGTATATTACCTACTCTTTTACTCTTGACAAGGTCTGCGAGTTCGGGTTTTTCATGCTCACTAAAATGTCCAATCCGGTGGTGGCGTCGCTGGTCGGGTCGTTGGATTCCCTCTAATATGGTTGAGTTTAACGATGGCTGATCCGTGCGTCAACTCGTGAATGGGTGCTGCCGGGAGGAACTGGTCTGCTCGGCTTCGCTTTTTTTTGACTACTCAATATTTTTAATTTCGCAATTTATGTTTGTTTACTTGTTCGCAAGCATTACATGTTATTATAATGTGTCAACATTGTATTATATAATAAGTATTTATTAATTAAAAGACAATAATAATAATAATATGACAAAGCCTTTCTGGCGAGTAGGCGACCAATACTGTGAAAATGAGTTTCTTTCGGCGTTTCTCAGCAGTGGTCGTTACGAAGCGCTGCTGGTATCGGTAGCTTTTCTTTAAAAATAAATTAAATTTTAATATACTTTACACGTAACATAAATTATACTTATTGACGTGTAAAAGTGCCTGTAAAGGTCTAATTACTGAATAAACATTTGAATATTTAAATCTTTGAATCCAGGAACAGTCAATTCTGGTACAGAGCTGGTAACTCACTCGATGAGAAAGAAAGAGAAAGCCGAACAAAGCTTCTTTTAAAAGAGATTTCTTCTTTATGTAACTAGGATGAAGGGAGGTATATATGATCAATATACATCGTTAGTACAGACAGATGAGTTCAAATACTTATGCAACTCCTAAAATCCGACTTCAGTGTTGTCTTAACACGAAAAACAACAAACAAACTTCCGCAAAGTAACACTTAAATCCATTAAGAGTTTCTGTCTGACTGATATGATAGATTATCAAATTCTGCGTCGCAATTCGCCAATAGTTTCGCTTGTTACGATAATATTTTGATAGCGTATCGATAACAATGTTCGGGAGCAATAAAATAAAAAAACCTTACGACCACGTCGATAAGATTTTGTAAATCGTGAGTTTTGTTGTGTAACAAGAAAATTATTAGCAGCAGAATATTCCCAAAGAGAGTTCACGTCAGGCAGACATCATCATCTGGCACTACAATCTCGGGTGGGGCTTGGCCTGGTGAAGCAAATTTCACGAGCTGATTCTGTCTTTCTCTTGCCAATTCCTCTCTCCAAGCACCGTCAGGCCCATTCGGCTATTTGAGTTTTGGTCTTCTTTTCCCGTCGGGTTTTCCATCTAGGAGATAATGCAGGCGGATGGCCGGTATTAATTTTACTCTATCCATCCATCTGAGTTTTGGTCTGCCGGGAGTGGGAGTCCAGGTTTGCCATCGTGGAGGTAAGACAGGCGACCAGACATAAAACTATAGTTGACCGAGCGAAGCGTTTCAGTTATTCGAGATTGGCCAAAAAATGCTTTTGGCCGACTGTTCTCGCCTACAGGTAGAAATGCTCAACAGATTCTTTTGAAATTTTGTGAGCAGATTCAAAATTTATATAGAATTTATTTGTCGATTCAGCTTTTCGGTTTTTTTTTAATGGCGGAAATAAAAAAGTTGGAAAACATAAAAATATAATTTTTCAGTTACGAGTATTTCTAAAAAATAAATAAAAAAAAAACATTTTTTTTGTTACAATTAATAAGACACAACTTTTATTGTCTGAACAACATTTTTATCTGATAAACTCCAACGGGTCGCAGTGACTCGCGACGTCTGCTCACAGATCCACTGGTTTCTTCTTTATTCCGTGTGGTCTTCGGCATCATTGGGTGTCAATTGACATGTATTGTAAAAAATACTCGTATGTATCCATTTGGAAAAGAAAAATCTGGAAAGCGGAGCACAGCTGGGATGTATTGCAATCGGAAACGCACTTCTCCAATACCAATTCTACTCAAAGATATTGATCGAAAGTTTTTTACTTTACAAATTTATCCTTTGCGAGCCTAAAGTAATGAAAGCTTTGAAATACCGGTTTTAATCTAAAAATTACATCTGGAAATCACATTTTTTAAGGATTAGAAAAAAGTAAGTAATGTTGCTCAGCGAATGGTCTCTTTGTTTATTGAGCCTTTTATTCTCCTAATAAAATGCATTAGGCCTTCCTACCGGCAAAGTGACATTGATTGACCCTATCTTCCTGTGTAACTACTCGACGTCGTGTGCTTCAAATATATCTTGTACTTATACCTACATAGGCGGCCGTTCCTGGCCGCTCTATCGTCCACGCGAGCATAGTTTGAAAAGCTTGTTATTTCATCCAGGGCAAAGCTAGAAAAAAAGGCGAAGCAAAAAGAGAGAGATGGCGCCTGAGGGATTTTGCATTCTATTGAATGAAATTAGTATTATATTTACTGAACAAATACTAAATATTCATAGGGTGCAACAATTTCATAAAACTTGTTCCAGGTAATACGTTTTTTTCAGTAAATTACAAGAGTGTAAAAAAAATGTTTTTTATTGAAATTTTTCATTACATTTGCGAGGTTTATATCGAAATATTTTCGTTACTCTTACCATTTATTAGTACTTTAAGCAAAAAAGCAGATTTTCAGAGATTTATAATTAATTTGTTTTTCCAAATTTAGATTTTTTATTTCGATAGAATCCTAGAAATAGCGAACAAGATACCCGTTAGAACAAAAGATTTAAATAACATCCTGTTACAACGCCGTACTGACGTAACGAACGTTTGTACGAAAAGTAAGACTTTAATTTATATTCACTTTCGACGTTACGAATATTTGTTTTCTCTCCTACTTGATCAGATCCAGCCCGTGATATGATAACGCCTCATCTAAGCTGACCGAGAAGCCACAGTATAATATAAAAGCGATATAATTTATAACGATAATCTTGCAGTTAGCTAATAATGCAAACATATATATCAGTGTTATTAAAACCAGGAAGGAGCTACCATATGGATCCAAGTAATACTGAAACAGCGGCAAGGTCAAGGCTAATTAACACTGCGCCGGCGCATGCTCTAGCAAAATCTCTAGTCGTCCCTTTCACATATACTCTATCACTGACAGTCAGAAAGAGATAGAATATAGTGCGTGCGTGAACTACGATAGATTCATAACGAAAGCTTCCACATTCTCGCTGAAAATAAATCATCAAATTACAGAGACATACATCACTCTGGACAGCCAGCTAATGTTAATAAGTTTGGAAGACTGGAAGCGGGTGCTAATCAAGTTTCTGTGATGGAGATTTATAATGTTTTAGCAAGATTAACTTGGAATTTGCGGATAAATTCAGGGAAACTGATTGATCAAATGTCAATTTTGTGGGTAATTGAGTTGAAAATATAAATAAGCAATTTACTTTTGGCAAATTTTCTGTGTGTGGGCAGGTGCAGGTTAGTGTTACCTAACTTGAGTGATGTCCATTTAATTATTGATTGAGCGTCACAGTTGTGAGATTGGCCAAAATGTTTTTGTCCGACCGTTCTCGCCTACAGGTCGCATTTCTCAATCGGTTCTCGTGAAATTTTAAGTTTAAAAATTATTTTTTTGTCTATTCAGTTTCTCTAAAATTTTCAAAATGGCCGACAAATTGGGGTCGAAAACTTTAAAAATATAACATTTCAGAAATTTCGATTTCATTTTGTTACCTAATACGTAAATTCTGTATGAATAACTTTTTTATCCAATAAACTTCAACGGGTTGATCGGGTTGACTCGCAGCTTACAGAGCCACTAACAGATAGTAAAGTAAAGGTGATATTATGATCCCAGTAGATAGATAGTGTACTAGATACCGACGATCTTAATCTCTTTTAGCGTGATTATTCACATTTATGATGCGCCCTCACATCCGAAGTAGTTAACTCTGAATTAAATCTATCATTCAGCAACATCTGACCGAAATCTAGATAAAACCAGTTCAGATATCGACAGCGAACGTGCCAACTGCCAACGCGGTTCTCCCGCATGGCAACACTGCGTCACGTGGTATAATGTGTCTTATCTCTGCATAGCAAAACGGTGATACCAAATGTAAGTAGTTTGTTATATAAGAGATGCAATCACAACGTGCTTTGATAAAGACCGATTTAATCTATGGACTGAAATGAGGGCCCGTGAAGGACCGACAATTTCTCCCACATTTTATTCTCAAATCATTACTGTCGAACACATTATACTTTTTTCACAAAAATACTTAACAGCTCACCTAACAGCTCAAAATGAAATACCAAATCGAAATAAGTCCTAAGCTTGCTTCCTTTTTTTTTACGGTTTGGTTATCAATGATAAATATGTACGATCATAGTAGAAAAATGATAGTATAATTAGCTTTCTTTACTTTCCAAAAGGGCCGCAAATTCTCGTGTGTACCTATGACTGTGGAGTGGAACGCGCAAATACATGGCATACATCTTGCTCCTCGCGTGTTTGCTTTTTGTTTTATTGAGTTCAATGCAGGCGCGGTCGCAGCTTGAAATTTTGGAAGGGGTCACTCACTACACTAATAAAAAATTGGTATCTGGAATAAAATAAACATTATTGCGTAAAAACATCACTAGATGTAACAGCAAACTATAATTTTTCGCTGTTTGGTGTTAGCTAGAAAATTCCTAATATTATTTGGCAAATTTCTAGATTTTTCAAATTGACCTTAGATTTCATCCCGGTCATGTCCCCTGTGACCCCTCCCCCCTTCGGACCGCGCCTGGTTCAATGTTACTATTTCTTCTTCAAAGATCTTTCCAGCTATTTCCTCTGTAATGTTTATCAGAGGATGCTGAAGACCATGCGAAATGGAGGAGAAAACCTTGCAAGTAGATCAGCGGACAGCGCCCACTCTGGAGCGCGTGGAGGGAGTGGTCACTTTAGGCGCCAAATAGTAAGGGTCGCCAGGGCCGGACCGTGAGTTTAGGCCCTGGGCTTATACTACTAAGGGGCCCATCTAATAACTCAAAGTGTAGGAAAAATAAGTCAATAAAACATTTTAATTAAATTGTAATATTTTATGCTTATAAATTGCCGTAATTCAATCTTGATCAAGATCAGCTACATTTTTTATCGTCTATTATTGACTTTGACTTGACTTGTCTGGGGGCCCCTGGAATTCACGAGGCCCTGGGCTTAAGCCCAAGGAGCCATTTGATAGATCCGGCCCTGAGGGTCGCCAATCTTCATAAAAAATCAACACTCCTTAAATCAGTTATATAGGGTAAAACCACCTTGTTTCGGCCATGTCAACCAGATTTCACATTAATTTGCTTCTCATTCTCACATTTATTAGCCTGGCTTTCTAGGGGGTATTTCTTAATAAACTATTATTATTTGACTTTCCTATGATGTGATAAAATATTTGAAATTTGAATAATATTTTTTTTTATATTAATGTTTTTGTTCGTACACACCCAATTTCCCTAAGATCGGCCACTGGCGCCCAAAATTCGTCAATTTATTTGCCTCGTATCGGCCTAGGCTAATAAGTATTTTTACCAATAAACGACGAATTGATACTTTAAAGATATGATAGTATCAAAGCGACTGAAGTTGGTTATGAAATTTGAGGACTTTTGATTTTTTAAAGAAAAGTCGTAAATAAAATACTTATAAACAAGTCACAGTTATACTCCTCTTTACGCGAGAGATGCCATCCAGGGAAAATCGCGTAGAGCGATTTCGCGTATATCGCGGTCTTTTAATAAAGTAGTTACCAATTCAGAATCAAACCGCTTTTATTCGATTTTTTATTACATTTAACCGCTTTTAAAAATAAATTGTAACATTTTTCAATAAAAAAAGAGATGTTTTGGTCTTTCTTCAAAACCGAAATAATTTATATCTGAAGTTCGGGTAGAAATGTGATTGTAAACGGACAAACAACGTACAACAACGACCGCCATTTTTGTTCAACTTACGTGCCGGGTATTGTAGAATAACATCCGAGGTAACGCAATGTCCCCTCGCAAGTAAATAACTAATCAAATATCAATTTGGTGACCAATTAATGCACTCGCGTAAAGCGGGGCAATTTAGCGCGAAAATTTAAAAAACGCGTTATGGCGAATCCGCGTTAAAAGGGGACGCGTAAAGCGAGGTATTACTGTATTTCGAATATAATATAAGTACAGTATGCACATCAACAATAATACTCCCACTGAAAAGTTAATATAAAACAATAAATTCTCTAAAATAATTTTTTTAAGTAATATTAATAAATTTTAAACTATACTATGATTAAACTAAAAATATATTAATAAAAAAAAGAAAAAAGAAAACAAAAATGAATAAATGTTTTTTTCAGATTACATTTTGAAATAGAAGAACTAATCTCGCTATAGGTACACCGTACAGTCGCCGCAGTCAGAATAATCATATGATTATCTTCTAGTAATCTTGACCTAATGTTCGGTGGCCGATTTTGACTCGCCTTGTATCGGCCATCACCATTTACTCGTATAATGGCTGATATCAGGCTTTTCATGAAATAATCAACCCTAAATCCGGCCATGCAATTTTGTATTAAAATATTTAATAAAACAAAAGAATATTTACCCAATATACTGTTATAATCTCTTTAACCAAAACAAGCAAGTATTTACAGATTCAACCTCATAGATATGCTGAAAACACTTATCCCCGTAACCTCAAGCTCGTGAATTTTGACTACAAAATGGCACTTATTTCGATATGTTTGCGCAGGTCACACGATTCGTCGCTACTTAACTGTCAAATGAATTTTGATCGCCGCCTTGTTTTATTCATTTAAAGACAGCAAAATAGGATTTATTTTAGAACAGAATATGTGCATGGGGATCGAATATTTAATAATTTTTGATCAAATTTTTAGGAAAGGGCCGACTAGGAGGTGGCCGATATGAGGCGGTTTTTCCCTAGAATAAGGCTACTAATTTCAAGAGCACTGTTTTTACCGATTTCAAAAAAGGAGGAGGTTATCAATTCGTCGGAATCTTGTTTTTTTTATTATTTTCACCGATTATTCGAAGACGCCCGGATCGATTTGGAAAATTCTTACTTTATTGGAAAGAGCATTGTCAGGTGGTCCCATAGTAATTTAGTCAAAATTGGTAAATTGCATAAAAACGTCGCATAGTAAGACTGATTTAGGAGAGCTTTATGAATATGAGGATAGGTAAGTATAGCCGGTTGTCTGGAATACATTCCATTTTGGGATAATTTTCCTTTTTAGTCAATTTACTCTTACGTTGCGCATTTTCGTAATGAAGTTATTAGAAAAAACGTTTTTATTCATTATGAATGGCGTCAACGACAAACCATTACCATCTGTGCCATTACTTAGGAGGCGAGATATCAATCAAGATGTTTTTGCATGTACCTACCTACGGCCAATTTCCTCATTGGGTTCGCATTACGGAAGCTGTATTTTTTTGTGCTGAAATGCGCGTTATTTCCATTTCCTTGTGTTTTAGTCTTATTTCGGCCAATTATTTCTTTTTCTTTACAAGCCTATAATCAGCCGGCTGGACTTTAGCATGTAATAATAATCAATAATTTGAGCCGCATAACGTCCACTGCTGGATATAGGCCTCTCCCAAGGATTTCCAAAATGACCGATCAAGAGCGGCCTGCATCCAGCGCTTTCCAGCGACCCTGGTCAGGTCGCCTGACCACCTTGTGGGTGGGTGTCCTACTCTTCGCTTGCCAGTACGCGGTCACCAATCGAGGAACTTTTTACCGCGCGGTTCGTCGCGGTATGTGTCCCGCCTACTGCCACTTTAACGAGTTAATCCGCTGACTTTTGTTCTCCTACAAATTTCCTTATATCTGATTCGATCACGTAGAGAAACACCGAGCATAGCTCTCTTCATAGTGCGTTGAACGATCAAGGTCGCCTTCTTATGCGTCTCATAATAAAGGGAGGATTTGCCCATAATCACCACGCTGGGCAGACACGGGTTGGCGATCGCAGATGGCATAAAGTCTTTGTACAGACGACGCTTTGCCTCCCTTTGCCTCTAACGACGCCTGAGGGGAGAGGGAAGGGGTGGTGATGAATTATATTTGACTCTGCCGTCACCACACGGAAATTATATGTAATTATCGGGCACCACCTCGTTCGCACCCAGTAAAGGCATCATTATCACACGTATGTTAACTAGTTTCAAGTCATATTCACTGAAATGTCTCACGCTTCAATGAGCTCTATGGTAGAGTCCATTCGTTTCACTACAAGTGAAGTGCAAGTTTTAAATAATGATATTAAAAACTTGCTACCGTAGAGCGTATTTAAGTTTAATGTAAAAGTCTATTAGAAAACCTCCATAATTGCAAATGATTGCAAAATGCACTTCAAACCTAATAGGTACACTGTGTTAAGAGGAAATCATTCCGCCGTATTTCCATACAAACGCAGTCCCCTGTATCCTCGTCGGATAGTGCCAGAACAATATCTTATTTTCCAATAAATATCTTTGGATATATTAGCATATCATTTACGTTTTTTTTTTCATAACTTTATTATTAAGAGATACGAACCTCAATAAAACTAAAAAATTGATAGATAAGATTTTACACTGAGTTCCAACATCTAGCAAACTAATTTGACGAGATTATATTACAATAAGCGGCGAACTGCGAGTAGGAATCGCGCACGAAGTGTTCCGTATCCGTACCATTATCTATAAAAAATCACACTTGTTGTATAGCAGCCCCCCAATATTTACTTCATTCTGTTTTTATTATTTGTCGTTATAGCGGCAACAGATCTGTGAAAATTTCAATTGTCTAGCTAACACATTTCATGAGGGACAACTCGATGACAGACAGACAAACGGACAGACGCGGAGTCTGAGTAGGAAAATATTCAAAAAATATAGTAGCATTGATTGGGATAAACTACGCAACGGATTTTAATGCGGTTTTCAGTAATAGATAGAGTGATTACTGATTATAGAGGATGGCTTACATTGCATGTATAATTAATATAATATAACCGTGCGAAGTCATTGCTGGATTTTTGTGGGGGGATGCAGGCCCTCCTGGCCTCACTATCGAGGCTCTTACCTACTTCTTTAGAGATGGGAGCCTTATCGTACTCGATAAAAGTCACATTCTTATAGACACAAGCAGAATCAGTCTATTTGCTTTCTGCTGCAATCGTACATTATACAATCAATCGTACATTATACAATCAATCGTACATTATACAATCAATCGTACATTCAACATTGCCAGTGATTGTTACCAGAGAAGAGCATTGTTTGCTGAGAATTATTTTAAAACTTAAACAACTTGTAAAATGTCATGTCATTTTTGTATAAATTGAGATCAAATTAGTCATTCTAGTCATTTGAACATGGAATTGCGTTCGTTTGTTTCTATCCAATGACATAAGATTTACTTCCATTAATTAGATACAATAATAGATTAATAGCTCGTCGAATGCTATATACATACATACTATCACGTCTTTATCCTTAACGGGGTAGACATAGCACTTTGGGTCTTGCGGCTCTGAGCAGACAGACCCCAGGGCCGCAAGACTCAAAGGCCACTTTTAGCGTGACGATGGGCGAGAAGGTGGAAAAAGGAAATAAAAATAGTGATGGGTTGCTAGTGGCATCGCGTATTAAAATGATTAGCATTTTCGCCCGGTCCCTTGATCGGCTTCTACGATCTGCGCGGGTAGAGAAGCAGCTGTTACCTTTTAAGTTTTTATTTTTCCCAGACCAGCGTGGAACGGAAAAATATTTCTGATGGCTTATTAACTTTCGTGTAAAACACAGCGTTCCCCATTATGCTGTCTTTAGTTATATAACCCTTAAAACTCTTTTTAACCGACTTCCAAAAAAGAAGGTTATCAATTCGTCGCGATCCTTTATTTTTTTTTTATGTATGTTCACCGATTATTCAAAGACGACTGGACCGATTTAAAAAATTCTTTTCTTATTTGAAAGAGGATACTTACCAGGTGGTACCATGGTAAATTTTATCAAAATCGGTTGTGTAGTTTGGGGGTGAAGTCGGTTTTTAGATTTGAAAAATTATATGAACTACTTGTTCACATTTTACAGTGAGAACGTAAAGCTTTTCTACGCCTATACGCTAAAAGTGGTCATTTTTCGCAGATGTGCGTAGAAAAGCTTCACATTGTAACTTTAAACTGTGCCTGGTCAAGACAAAATTTTAAATGATGTCTTCGTTTCCTATCAAATGATTTACCTATTTTAAATGGGGGTAGCACTGGACCCCGGAAAATTCAGGTATCCCCTTAATAAGTATTGCTAATAAAGATATGGAGTTGCCAATTTCATTTGAGGAAAAAATTTCTTATTAATTATTGTGTAAAATTTAAATTCAATCAAACATAAAAAGCCAATCGTCAACAAGATCGCAGACATTCTTTACATTTTGAACATGAATTAAACATTTTTTCGAGCGTCACAACATAATTTATTCGGCCAATCGTTTATAAAAAATTGATGGACTGGTTTAAATAAATATCTAATGCTTTATAAACTATAAAGCCTATGTGATACGAAATCTTGCGATGTTCATTATTACTATTGCATAACTTATGGGAAGTGGTCCTAACTTTAGACCTGCCCCAAGAATCATATTGCGTAAGTAATATTTTACACTTCTTCCGCTCACTCCCACGGATAACTCCAAAGAGAATTCAAATACTACGTAGATAACTCTCTAGAAGTATTTTGTTTACTTTCTGGCAACACTCATAATTTTCTTGTCAAATATGTCAAAACCAGTGCAAACATTGACAAAAATGACAAATATTTAAACATATGTTGCCATAAAATTTTGATAGAGGTTTCCCGTTTAGGGGAATCTTACGCATGTATCAGAGAAATAAAAATAGGACACAAATGAAGACGATAGTAATCTCCTTTTACGCATATTATCATATTTACAGTGATCCCAAACAGATATTACATACTTATGAATATGACACAACATCAGTATAGCAGCGGGTGACGGGGCGCCTATCGTATCGGACATTTCACCGGTCATCGACTTTTCTCATTCACGACGTCCTAAATTGCTATCTTATCATTGGCTTCCCTTCCATACATAATTAGGTCCCACCGATACCATATCTCAACAGTGGCAGTGGCTTCCGACAAGGAAAATGTCAAGAAATTCATTTATGGAAAAGTTGTTGATTATTTATTTATTTATACGGTATATGCCATAACCGCCTCCTTTTTGGAAGTCGGTTAAAAATTTAAATTGAAATCATATTTTATGCTTGTGCGGAGATGACAAAATGTTGATATTAAATAACAGATTTTTTTAACAGTGTTGTTTTAACAGCAAAAGTTTTGTGATAAGTTTGAACGAATATTGTTAATAATACCTTCACTAGATGTTATTAAAGAAATACACGGACCGTTATTAAATATTTTCTATAGATCTATTACAAAGAATATTCGCAATCGCAGACAAAATATCAACGGAATGAAGAAGCTAGTAAGTAAAGACATAAGAAACCGAAAATATTATAAATAAAATTATTCTAAATATTAGGTAATCCAACAAACTGGCGTAACCTATCGTATTTGTGTCCAGCGAAGTTATAGCCTGGTCATGCACGTAAATAACACTTGTCATGTGTAATTAAAGCGGGCTTTATCAAATGGTTGAGTAAATTAGGCCGAAAAATAAAGCAGCTTGATTGTTGGACAGGCCTAATGTAAACATATTATGATTTTCAATTCTGTACATTAATATTTTTCAGTGCAAATCAGCAAAGATTCTTTCAAATTAAATCCAAAAGTTTACTTATTAGCTTATTGTTGTTGATTTCATTTTAGTTGTTGATTGCTTTTTAAAATCTTGGCAAATTCTTGTTTTTCCAATATTTGCCATTTTTTGATATAAAATTACCATTTTCCTGTTGCTTACCGACAAAGTTGATCACAAATATCACAATTAACGTGTTATAAGCATAAATTATGTATTAGATTAGTCCAAAAATCTGGGAGGTTAGTTAGTCATAGAGTATTTAGAAAGTCTCTTAGGTTAAAACCCATTCCAATTGATCGACTTTCATGATCTGATCTGCCCTGGTGAAGAAACAGAAAGGAGGAAATTTTGTATGTTTATTTTTGCATACACAATATTTATAATGTTTATATTTAGTCACACCGAAACATTTTTTTTTTCGTGGTAGGTGAATGTATCGTGTCGATTGAGTCCGCCTGTCATATGATGAGCGCGTGCGTTTCTCGTAAACAGAGCAAGCGGGCGCCGCTTCTGACCTCCTGATAATGCGCGACTCCCTGATAACACGGAGATAAGTGGTGGGTCACTCGACTACTACGCGACTGATTTAAGACACCAAACAATTTTAAACAAAACAGTCGCACAATCAGCCTTTTTCATTTATTCGCCTAACGTAATAATGCGTTACAAGAACAATTTGTATGAACATATATAACAGCTGAAGTAACATTGCTTGGATCAAATCTTTTTATCACACTGTTTTTGTAGATGTGCTATATTATATAATGATTTAGTTCTTAATCGTTAATCAGTATATTCATTATAATCACAATTACAATTGACAAAGATTTTACTCTTCTTTATTTGTGAGTGTATAAATAAACATATCAATACTACGTCTGTATGTGTTTAAGTTTTATTTGGTTCTCATTTTTATTGTCACTTACTTTTTGTTATTGTTTGACGCAAGCTACAGGTATGCAGTTTTAGTAAGTGTATGGGATGATTGTAGTGTTTAGTTTGAGAATCCCAGGTCCATAAAAGTACTCAAATAATTAAAGAAAATATACTAATTGTACGTTAACACCTTGATGCTGATAAGATGTTTTTAAATAAAAGATGCTGCTGAGATAAATTAAAAGCTATATTAAAAATAAACTGCTGCTAATGCTAAGGCTAGTGATATGAGTGATATGAAACTGATTTTACCTAAGTGATGAAATAATTATTAGGGACAAAAGGGCTAACTCAGCTTTGTGCGGTTGCTGAACCGTACACTAGAAGTAGATTATACTTCTGCTCAATGGTTTGGAGTTATGAGATGAATGTTGATGAATTTAGTCGCGATGCACCAAACAACCTTCTTTTTTTCTTTTTGTCTAGTAAATTTATATTTTAAATCTGAATGAAGTAAAGTTATATTTAGATGTTCATCCTTTTTGGACGCAAGAGGACCTTCTATTGCAATATATTGGTTTAATTTATCGTTATCGTTAATCTATCAGTAGGAGATATTTAGACACATTGAAAGTATTAAATTATTATTATTGGACCTTCATATCCATTGGTGAAAGATCAATGTGTTTGTCACAAATTTAAACCGGAATTCCTCTCAGTTAATTCTTTGATGTTCTATCAATAATATTGACCGATCATTTAATAGCTCTCTGTATAAACAAACAAATGAATTTCGAACTCGAATAACTTACGTCCATCTCCTCAGATTTATAAATAGGCAACCGGCCAAAGTCCTGGTTGCTAGCGACGTAAAATGTAATGATCATGGAATACCAAAAAACGTACTAAAAATAATTGAATTTGCATAATTTATTGAACTAAATCATTAGGTATTAAAAGTAGTTGGATCAGATTTTTTTTAATTAACTTGTTTAGATTAACCATAATAAGTTCAATGTTAGGTAGCAGTTGTAGTGACTAAAATACAGTATTAGGTAGTCTTGTTATGGCCAAGAATAAGGATGAGATTACTTTATAGGAATGTTATGCACTGACGAACTAAACTTAATAAAATAACTAAATAAATAAATTAAATTAATACTTGCTGGAAGGTACATACTTATCAGAGAAATAAACATGAAAACTTAATATGTACATATTAAGTTTTCATTTGCTGGATTATGGAATATTTTAATACATGAAGTAAGTGCTGTGCTGACACTTCCTGGTCATATTCTCATATTTTACTATGATTTACAGTATAGAGATAAATAATTTAATATACCTAGAAACTCACCCTTAACACGCGAGAGTATAGTAAACATCAAGACATGATTGTTCTGTACATTTGGAACTGCAGTGCCGTGGACAATTAACTCAATGAAACCAATAAATACAGATTGCTGTAGCAGCGTCATTCGAGAGGATAGAGAGTGCACTGGATACGGCTGACTCTAATTGCAACTGGGTTTTTGTAACGGTTACAGTCTCGCCTAAATTGCTAGTCGAGTATGAAATCTATTACTGTTAATTATTAACTGGTTGGTGTAATGACAACACATCATTCTGGTTTCAAAAATATCTGGTTAAGCTATAATAAGTAGTCATAACTTTAATATAAAAACAAATTCTGCTCTATTCTGATTTTAATTCTTCATGTTTGTGATCTGTATGTTAATAAATATTACTGATTGATTTTCTGGTACTTCCTCGTATAAAGCGGCACGACAAACGTTCGTAGCTACATATGTGTATCAACCAACATCGAGCTTATAACGAAATGATGATTAAGTCTGCTTTGGATCGACTAGGACGATACTATTGGACAATTATCGTTTTATTACAAGTTTTCTGGCTGTCTGCAATCAAATCTTGTCAGTTAAATTTGACCCATTTCCTGGTTTCCGAAGCTGAAGTTTTACAAGCATACTTATATCGCGTGACAATGCAATATTATGATGAAATAAAGCTGATATGATGATGGTGCCGGAAGGGGGCCATAGAAACTTTATGATGAAACGACGCAATCCCATTGAGTTTGGTCTCGTTTGATTTGTCTTGAGGAGCAAATTAAGCTTTTTAGTTCATTGTTTTAGATTAAAGCTTGTTTTAATTTTATTTTAATTACTGTACCATTTGAGGACATTGTACCTCTTTAATACAAGAGGTACTGTCCTTAGCCTCTTTCCATTTCACACCCTATAACTATGTATTTCCGTTTGTCTTTATCATCTAGCTGAACCGGGCGGATGAGATTTCACCACAGCACAGCAATCAACGTCCTTGACGATCAGTATTGACGATATTGCTATAACAATAATCCGTACTTACTATGGGTACCAGTATGCCAATAACTTTAAAAAGCCATGATATAGTTAAAGCAAGTTCGCCGCTCGCTATATTGTTTTATTGAGTAAAAAACACAGCATGACGTTAATGTGTTTATTTAGATTGACTTACTTATAGAAACTCAGTGACGTAGATACAAATTATATTTCAAGCATATTTTCTAGTGTTGTGAAATAAAAAAAGAAAACTACATCGGTTTCGAAATTGTATTAAAATGAACATTGCTTAATCTCGACCTGGATCATGTCTAGTAGCTTTACAAACATGTTACGATTCTTATAGGTACCAGTTCTTCATAATATAGAATTAGTTCAATCACTTTACTCAATGCTCACTACCCACTATATACTTACCTAAAACACGATTTAAAATTCATATTAACCCTAAATAAGTTATAAAATTGTCTGCAGAAATATAAAAAATAATTAACAGTGACTAGGGAGTGTAATAATATAAGCCTACTACAAAAGCAAAATTGAATGTACGCAAATTAAAATAATGTTCAGCGATTAGGTGTAGCAATTTGTCTAAATCAAAGCATTAAGTATACTAATCAGCTAATTTTATAGGTATCTTCTCAAACTGTGTTTGATGATTTCAACTGCTTTCATAAAATACTTACATACTTTGAGTACATAGGTACATAAAAGGCCACTAAAATTACTTAAATACTGGACCTTACCTCTCGCACCATTTCCTTGGCTGACCGGCGCTCCGTTCACTTTGATCGGCCTCCCGTCCGCAGTACATTTTAATAACATATTTCCTTCATATGTTCACTTATGGTCTATTTAACATATTTTCATATTTTGCACAGTATAACCAAAACATGTGAGTTTATGTTTCTTTAGAGTTATTATATTATTCACTTCGCGCCAACTGATTGGCTGCCTCGTGTGACGTCAAAAGTCAATTTGAAACCACTCAACTAGACACATAACTTTGTTACCTTGTTGTCCTGCTTTCTTTTGAAACACTTTTTGATACCACTGAACTGTTCACTCACTTCGTTAACACTCATATAAACGATTATTTTTTGTTTTACGCGTAATAATTAAATAGTAAACCGCTCATTAAACTTTTACCCACAACACCGAGCAGTAAAGCAAAGCAACAGGCTGACTGACCAAACCAACTACTTTACGAACTACAGTGAAATTGCTGCGAATTGCGGCAATGTTTTGACACGCATTTCGATTGCCTTGCGTGATTTCGAGAACGCAAGATGAAAGAATGAACAAGAAAGACATGAACTTCGTAACAAATGAGACGTCAGCAGGCTGATGTCAAGTTGTCAAACTGCGCAAACCACAGGTTAAAAAAGTCTCGCATCAGAAGTCTATGAATTGGGTAACCATGGCAATGGCAACTAGCAACACTTTACGTTGCTTGCTGTCAAAATGTTTGGGCGCCATATTGGTTTTCTCGGCGAGCGAGTCGGTGACGCGCGCGCCATTTTGGCATTTTAGGAGATTTCGGATTGACTGAGTCGACGCGGTGATTTTATTGAAAAATACTGAAAAGTAAAGTAATTCAAAATGGGAAAGAAGGACAAAAAAGACAAAGGAGAGACAAGTGACGGATCTACTGAAGAAGAATATGTGGTTGAAAAGGTCCTAGACAAACGCACTGTCAAGGGAAAGGTTAGTGTCCCATTTGTTCAGAATTTTTCTTTGCAATTGCACGTCAAGTACTTACCGGTGTTTGTTACAACGTGAATCATGTACCACCAACTATTTTTCTAAATTTCCTAAATGAAGGAGCAACTGCAGTGATTATTTAGAAGACCGTAGGTTATTATTAAGCTATGGGCGGCTTTTGCCGCTATTCTACAATCTTGATAGTTATTAACATCATCATTTCACTCGCATGACGACTTCGGTGGCCTAGTGGTCATCATGCCAGGCTGTCACACTGGAAGTCACGGGTTCGAACCCTGGTTAGGTCAAGATGGAAAATGTTATTTTTCAGATTGACCTGGGTCCGGATGTTTATTTATATATGTATGTATTTGTAACTTACTTTGGGGCTTGTTCAATCTGTGTTTGGCTGTGTGATCTGAGTGTGTCTGCATGATGTCCACAGGTGAACACAGGCGTCTCCCAAGGATTATTATTATTATAAAATAATCATGAATTGTTATCCTCTGGTTAGTTATTGCACATACGAATAACTACTCAACTGTATAAAAGTGTACTGTTTGTTAACAAACAGGGAAGTTGAATACCTACATATTTACAACTCCTAAACTTGGGTGTAGAAAGTATCGATGTGGTCCTAGTCCTATCGAAAGTGTGAGGAAGCCAATTAAGTATAGAAAGTAATGCCTGATGTATTACAAACACAGAATTTTGTCCTATACTTTATCAAGCAATTCTCGTAAATATACATATATAGTGTGGCATCGGCTATGGTTGGCAAATGAAGGTTTATAAATAAATACTTTTTTTTAAAAATAAATACCAATTCGTTTTTGCAGGTCCAATATTTGCTGAAATGGAAGGGTTACAAAGAAGAGGAGAGTACATGGGAGCCCGAAGAGAATTTGGACTGTGAACAGCTCATAAAAACCTTTGAAGACAACAGAAAAGAGAAAGAAGTAAGTGCAGATGTCTTTAGATCTCAGAGTTAAACTATTGTTCTGACTGTCACTTTCTGCATAATCCCACTTGTATCCTCAGCTGAAACTTCTGTGAAGCTCATGCCGAATTGCCAAATGATGTTCGTGTTCTTTCTTAGTTTATGGCTACATTGTTTTTTTTTTTGACAAATAACACTAATTGAGCTAGCCCCAAAGTAAGTTCGAGACTTGTGTTATGGGATACTAACCTAACGATACTATATTTTATAACAAATACATACACAATTTGAAAAAGATTGCCCTGACTGGGGATCGAACCCGGGACCTCTGGGTGGTGGACCAGCATGGTGACCACTACGCCACGGAGGTCGTCATGATGATTTTACCACAGTATGTTATAAAAGGGATCACTAAAAAGCATGACAGATGAAGGTTGGAAAAGTCAAAATCCTGCATGATTGTGAATGGCATTACGCTGTAACAAATAATGTTGTGATTAGGATGTATTAAGTATGTAATAAAATTTGTTATGTTTCTAATAACAGAAATCAAAGAAAACAGAAGAAAAGGGCAAGAAACGAGTACGAGAGTCTAGCGATGACGCAGGCTCAGCGAGAAAGGGCCGAGGAACCAGTGTGTCTTCTGTGGAGGCAGAACCCAAGGAGAAACGGAGCAAGGAAGAGAAGACCAAGTCTGGCTTCGACAAGGGATTGAAAGCTGAAAAGATTATAGGTATGCTACAATTCTTCATCTATTTTAATTAATAATTTATTTATGGTAACACATTATGAATTTTATACTTGAATGAATTGAATTAACAAACTGTCAGAATGGGCATAATTACACAGGCATTCTTGGGTCCAATCATATAATACAAAAAGAAAATGTCCTGCTTTTGTTACAATTATTATTTTCTCCCCTTTTTCTTAAATCTACTACTCCATTCTCTAAGCTAATTAACCCATCACTGTGATAGTCGATACTTTATATCAGTTGTGCTCCCAGCGCGAGGCATAGTGAATCGAAAATAAATACCTACAACCAAAAAGGGATGTTGATACTTAAGTTATGTGCAATACGAGCAGTGGTTTTTTGTCGGAAATATCTAAAGCTTGCGAAATGGGCATGAATATGTTTGTCGATAAATCTGACGTTTGCAGTGAAAGGGATAAAGGATTATTTATGCTAAATAATGATGAATTCAAATAGGATCTAAAAAGTTACCCGTTTAATATTTAAACCCTCCACACGCGCGGACAGGGAAGAGGTGGGGAACGGGACGCATATTTCGGGGATTCGGATGCATATTTCGGGGATTCGGACGCATATTTCGGGGATTCCTTTCTGTATCTAATACTTATATTCTGTGATATTACATTGTTGCATATTCCTTGAAGGATAAACTTGTGTCCAGGTGCGTCAGACGCGACAGGCGACCTCATGTTCCTGATCAAGTGGGCAGATTCTGATGAAGCGGAGCTGGTGCCAGCCAAAATCGCCAACGTCAAGTGTCCCCAACAGGTAGTTTATCTAATAATATTAATGTACTAGATAGAGCTTTAAATTTTTTTATGAACAATGGTTGATTGTAATTGAATTAGTCTATCTAGTTTCGCCACTTAGCAGAAACAAGTTTTATAACAGACAGATTACCAATCATAATCATCTGAGCGTATTCCTGGTTGCACCCTCAGCGGTAACACTTCAGAGCCTGGGGTCTGCTACCTAACTTAAGTGATTTGATGAGGTTACTGGTTTTTACACAGAGCGACTGCCGACTGACAAGCCAAAGGGTAGACCTGTATCAATCCTTGGATAGGTTTGATGAGCAAATGCTGGATGGCGTTTGGTATCCACGGTTCATATGATCCGAAACACGGAATCATCTTTATTTTCGGATAATCAGTGATACAAGCCTGCAATATCCTAACCAAACTAGAAACAACTTTTCACAAAGTATGCTTCCCAGTGGGATTCGAACCATTGGACCACAGAGGCAGCTATTTTATTAAATAATTACATTGCATTGCACATGATCTGTTCTATATAAAAAACATCACATGCACCTTGCCAGGCATTGCAATGGGACGAGAGGGAGGTAGACATTCTCTATTTTATTTTATGTTATCCTGCAGGTATTCGGCGACTGAATAATACGATTTTTTAACAGACGGGATTTTAATAATTTTAAATATGTTTTATATTATAATTCTCTCCGTCTTTTATATTCTTGGGCAACTGATTACATAATTTAACAGACATAAAAGATAAAATTTATTTATTGCACCAACTAAGTATGACAATAATCTAAAGTACATTTAAAATCTAGTAGGTACAAAGGCGGGCTTATCACTAAAGCGATTTCTTCCAGCCAACCTTTGGGTAAAGAAAACTAAGATGTGGGGGAGTTGACATAGGGTAAGGTCCAGATTTATGTAGTTCCAACTTTGACGATATTTACCAATACAATGATATTCTCTAATCATTGTATTGGTAAATATCGACTGCCTCCGTAGTCCAGTGGTCAAGGCGTTCGCCTTGTAACCCGGAGGTCATGGGTTCGATTCCCACTGGGAAGCCTACTTTGTGAAAAGTTGTTTCCAGTCTGGATAGGATATTGCAGGCTTGAATCACCTGATTATCCGAAAAGAAAGATGATTCCGTGTTTCGGAAGGCACGTAAAACTGTGGGTCCCGAACGCCACCTAGCGTTTGATCATCAAACTATCCAAGGATTGGTTATTGGTTTGCCCTTTGGGTTGTGGAGGTCAGACGGCAGTCGCTCTGTGTAAAAACCAGTAACCTCGTCAAATCTCCTTGGTTAGGTAGCGGACCCCGGGCTCTGAAGCGTTACTGCTGAGGATGCAACCGGGAATACGCTCGGATGATGATGAATGATATTCTCTAATGTTATACTTATATTGGTTGCAGGTTATCGCATTCTACGAAGAGAGGCTCACGTGGCACACGCCCGCGGAGTCAGAGTGAAGTTCCGGGGTAGGTTAAGGCGTATTTTAAGGACTGGACGATTAGTTGGTTTCGCGAGATACGCAGGTTTGCTCTGCCGAGTACGTACGAGTTTAACAGTGAATACGGATTGATTTAAACTGTATTTAAGCCTAGTATTTTATTATTAGGTAACTTGGTCTGGTCAAGGTTTTGTAGTATTCTGTTTTCATTTCACAAACACATTACATTGTTTTCAATCATATTGGCAAGTTTATACACCCTGACTTTTATTGGTTTTGGAAAAAAATGTCGTATAGTAAATAAATTCCTCTGTCGTTTACGTAATTCAAATTTGTGTATGACATAGGATAAAAACGTCGCGAAATTGATATCCGATCGAGACCACGTAGTTACGCCTGTGCAAAACTGACGCGTGACCCCGATGAACTCGAAATCTAGTCGACCGGCGGTACTACTAATAGATCTCACGATTTTACTTTCGAGTTTTAGTCAACATTTTTTTTCTGAATTTTCATTTTGACTAGCTAATTGGGTCTAACTAACGATCCTTACGAAATGACCTTTAGCTCCAAAACCAATGAAAAATCACCGTGTATACACAGCATCTGTACAAAAAGAGTGCAAGTGTGTATATGTTTTCCTCAGTTTTTTTAGAACCACCTTGTGTAGGCTTGTGGACCTATTGGCCCCAGATTTGGCAAACTTTTTTTTGTTCCCTAAAATTGTTAGTATGTAAATTGACTTCGCAACTATGAATTTTTCGCCTTACAATCTTCAAACTATCATCCTTAGATTATGTGTTAAGACTTAAGAATTACAATATTAAACTGTATTTGTGCATGTGCGAAAAGATCTAGTGATAACGATTTAATATTCCAAGTCAGATATAATATAAGGAATAAAATTATTCAGTAACCCTCGACACAACTAGCTAAGAACCAAATCGATTGCATCAGCTTTTAAGCAAACAAGGCGCATCATTATCGGTCCATTCCTGTAGGAGTTTCGATGCCACAGACAGACAGATACGTCAAACTTTAAACGCCTTTTTTGCGTCGGGGGTTAAAAAATGTTACTTGCTAAATTGTGCAAGTGATTGAAAAAACAGAATCTCCAAGAGATATTTGTTTTGGAAAATTTTAACTTCACCAGTGGACATATTGAAAATATTTGTATTGTATGCAGCTCATAGGTGCGAGCAAATTCCTTAGTGTATATTTTGGTCGAAAATCGACATATCGGGTTTATTTTCTGAAACACGGCGATACTATGTTATAAATACTTAATTATAGAAGATAAAATAAAAGATTTACATGTATTAAATGTTATTTTATTTATATATTCTAGTTCCTATAGTGTTTAAAACTCAGATTGCGAAATGATATTGCAGAAAAGCATGAGCGTAGCCACGGTGGGGCAGGGTGGGGCGCTTGCCCCACCCTGGCTCTGATCTGTAAGGTATCTAACAAAAAAAAAAAACTAAAAAAAAATATCTAGGTACTAACTACAATACTTAATATCCGAAAGAAAGTACACACTCGATAGTCGACACAAAAAAATGCGATCAAAACAAACTCAATCCTTTTGTTTTTCGTTTGTGTGTGTGTGATTGAGTGGTTGAGTTGAGCGGGAGAGCGACCCGAAAGATTTGGTGTAGGTAGGTGAGCACGAAGAAAGTGTTTAGGATAATTCGAATTATACATACAGATACAGGGTGCTATAGGATGTAACCTTTTTGTATGAAAAATTAACCGGGGTAAGACCGCGGGTATAGTTTGCTAATTACATATTATTTTAGAATGCTACCCCACCCTGAGCCCATGGCTGGCTACGCCCATGAGGCAGAGGTATTTATAATAATAACTTGCTCTAACCTTATAAGCTATGCATAGACCTGAAGGGCGTCCTGTAGCGATTAGAACTACGCGGTATTGTTAAAAAGGTTTATTAACCCTTTCCAAGCCGCTGGCGTAATATTACGTTCCATCTAAAATCGTCCGACTTCACGGAGGACGTATTATTTCGCTAAGACAATCTTCTTTATAAGCGACGAGACCAATTACAAATTTTATTATTATGTAAATAATATTATTATGTAGGTACATATATTGATTACGCTGTCAGTTTTCTAGGTTTTAAAAATGAACTTTTAATGTGTTTACCTCTAGCCATTTTAGATAAATCTTCAAATAGGTACAATATTTGAGTATCCGGTTGATTAGAGATCTGTTACACGTATGGTGTAACACCAAAGTTGTCTATTTCATTTTGGAACATAATAATACGCCAACCGCGTCTGATGATAGAATTGGTAGGGCGTAACAATACGCCCTCCGTTAAGAAGTATCTTTGTTAGGACGTAATATCTCGTCCATCGTTATTGGAACCAAATTCCTTATCGTGCGTTGCGAAAGGTAGCTAGACGGAAAAATTAAGACCAAAAGTTGTAACGACACTTTTTGTTCGTTCGAATTTATGAAGATAATAAAAACTTGATTTTAGAACGCAGAAAAGAGTTTGAATGTAATTTAGACCGATTTATATTTACATATATTTTACTTCGGTCCATCCGGGTGTCCCTTGACACCTCTTAAGTTTTTTTTATAAAAAGCCTCCTGTACAGAGACGGCGCAATTGAATTTATGGTCCCGCATGAAAAGGGTTAAATACAAGCGTTGCGGTGACGCATCGTTACATAAAAGCGGCTTTTGAATGCAACTACGTAATACACAATCATTGGAGCGTTACACATTATGCCGCCGCGGCGGCACTGCGTGCACGGCCGGATAAACCCTTCAGGACGTCTAGGCAAAAGTAAGAGAAAAGGGTCCCCGAGAATCGTATTCTCGGGGACCCTTTTCTCTTACTTTTAGGGTTCCGTACCCAAAGGGAAAAACGGGACCCTATTACTTAGAGTCAGCTGTCCGTCCGTCCGTCTGTCTGTCACAAGGCTGTATCTCATGAACCGTGATAGCTTAAAAGTTGAAATTTTCACAGATGATGTATTTCTGTTGCCGCTATAGCAATATTAAAAACAGAATAAAATAAATATTTAAGTAGGGTTCCCATTCAACAACGTGATTTTTTTATAGATAATAGTACGAAAACCTTCGTGCGCGAGTCCGACTCTCACTTGGCCGGTTTTTAGAATACATTTTTTTCTATTACAAACGCCGAGTCGATAAAATCGACTCGGCTTTTGGTATCCTGTTATTTCAATGTCTTATGATATGGCAACAATATGGTTGTTTTCACTTGGTGCTACAACATCATCGCCTCACATGCCTGACTCATTCGTTTGATGAAACTTTTTTAGGGTTCCGTACCCAAAGGGTATTAAACGGGACCCTATTACTAAGACTCCGCTGTCTGTTCGCCCGTCTGTCTGTTTATCTGTATTTCATTTAAATTGAAATTTTTAACATATGATGTATTTTTGTTGCCGCTTTAACAACAAGTACTAAAAATAGAATAAAATAAATATTAACGGGGGGCTACCATACAACAAACGTTATATTTTTGCCGTTTTTTGCTCGATATGTTTTCTTTGTTCGTGCACGGGCCCCATATATACATAGGAAAGACGTAAGAAGCAGACGGGGCACGGACAGGGCACTGATGGGTCGCCGTCGCTATTTTTGAAAACATAGAAAAACGCATTACTGGCGATTCGCAAGTCCCCCAACCCGCCCGCAACCCCGTTCTGCCCGCTCGCGCCCTTGCCCTGTCCGTTCTATATTTTACCATAGGACGCGGACGAGTAAGCGTCGTGTCTGGTGCCCTGTCGCTGTCCCGTCTTCCTGTGTGTTCTGCATCGCGACGCTTCTATACATTTTGTATAAAAAGACGCGGAGGAGACAATATATGTCTGCGTTGCGCCCCGTCCCCGTCTTACGTCCTTTCAGTGTGTTCGGCGCTTAAGGGTCAGCAGTAAGAATACTAACAAAATACAAGCGGCGCCGCAACGGTGTAACGTGTAATCGCTCCTATACAGTCATTTCAAACTTAACTAACATTTGCACCATGATCTTCACATTGCTTCAATCAGTCTTCGTAAAAGGTACGTATAACTGTAAGTTATAAAAATAATACTTCACATATTCAAGTTATGAAAATAGAATATTGGTTTATGTTCACTAGAGAGCGTTTAAGTGTACGGAATCTAAGAGATTTTTAATAAGACTAGATTATAGAATACAGATTATACTGTCATTACAGTTTATACAATATAACTAACATTAATTAAATAAATCAATTGAATAATAGAGTTTAAGCTTAATAGCTAAAAATGCAAAATAATTGTGAGTATACAATATGTAACAAAAACCCTGTTCGATCCTTATAGGAGCAACTCAGACCGTCAATATGAACAACTTTTCCTACAGGACCAATACTTGAAACTAGAAGAAAAAAATCGATGTTTTCATACAAATTGCCGGGCCATGTCATTTTTTTTCATGTTTCAAGCATTGATCCCATAGGAAAAGTTGTTCATATTGACGGTGTGAGTTGCTCCTACAAGAATCGGACAGGGTTTTTGTTACATACAGTGTGTTCGAACATGAACTAGCGATAATTTAGGAACATGCTGTCGTCAACGAACAACTTTTACTAAAGGAAAAATTACGAAATCGCGAAAAAAATTGTTGCTCCATACATTTTTATGCGATAGGTATGTAATTACTATGAAGCAGCGATTTTTTTTCGCGATTTTCTAATTTTTCCTTTAGTAAAAGTTGTTCGTTGACGACAGCATGTTCCTAAATTATTGCTAGTTCATGACCTAACACACTGTAAAGTATAATTAAGATAAATAGTAACCCTAGTTTCTACGAGGTCTGGGCTATCGTAACTAGCACAGATTTTAAATCGGTGGACACTCATTGGTCAAAAACATTATTTGCTAAGTAAATAAAAAAATAAAAAATTAAACTTTCGAATTCACTCCCAATTTTTGAATGGCTGAAAGGCAGAACCGATTTTTATCCAACATAGCTAAGAAATATCGCAAGGAAACTTGCTTTCTTAAAAAAAAAAAAACACTGATTGAACTAGCCCCAAAGTAAGCTCGAGACTTGTGTTATGGGATAATAACTAAACTATACTATATTTTATAACAAATACATACATAGATAAACATTCAAGACCCAGGACAATTTAAAAAAGGTAATTTTCCAACTTGACCCGACCGGTGATCGAACCCGGGACCTCTGGGTGGCGGACTAGCATGGTGACCACTACGCCACGTAGATTTCACGTAATAATCGTGGTAAAGTATATATTGGCTATTTTCAAATCGTTGAAGTATTAACAAAAACTATGTTTTAATTCCCGACAAAAAAGAGGGGTGTTATAAGTTTGACGCTAACGTGTGTCGGTCTGTCTGTCTGTGGCATCGTAGCGTTTGAACGGATGGACCGATTTCAATGCGGTTTTTTTTACGTGAAAGCAAGTTCAATTTCCCTTGCAGTTCTAAGCTATGTTTTATAAAAATAGATTAAGCCCTTAAAAAGCTATTGATGGTAACGCTGGAAAGTCTGGGCTATCTATAGCAAAAAATTGATGGCGCTACGGATACCCATCTATAGTCCATTTGGTTAGGTATTTAAAAGAATGTAAACATTTCTTTTTATTGAAATATACACTTCATAAATCCATAGCTTTGTAAATTACAAATTATTTATAAATTAGAAATTACATAATTGATTTGTAATTTGCAAAGGTATTGATTTATAAAGTGTATATTGCAATAAAAAGACATGTCAAGATTGTTTATATTCTTTTAAATACCTAAACAAATGGACTATAGTGATAGCAGAATTACCTATACGACTTCGGTAGTTTCGCTTCTCAGTTCTCATCACTAGATTAGTGTTCTTGAGAGTCGGGTTTTTTTTAATTTGCCTAGCAAATACACTCGTATATAGTATCGCGCTACCGATTTAAGGAGTATTGTTTTTTGTCAATTGTAATAAAAGTCGTCTGTTCTCCTTAAATTGGCAGCATAATCACTACGTCTGGTTTATTTAAGGGTCCCGTTACCCTGGACAGAAACAGACTTTCCCATACAAACGTAGTGTACGTTTTATTTTGAAACGACATGTCGGATATGGAAAAAATTACGTAATTTTAAAGAAATTGCAATTATCTAGGGTTATAATTGGTTTTCGACAGTAAAATTATGAATTTAAGAGAATATAGTGTATTATATCATATTTGACCATCAGTATGGAAAACTTCTACACCCTTATATTTTTTTTCCAGTTTATAATTTTACGTCTAAAACCAATTATAACCCTAGATAACTGCAATTTCTTTAAAATTACAAATTTTTACCGAAGAAAATAAAACGTAGACTACGTTTGTATGGAAAAGTCTAGGGTAAGGGGATTCTTAAGAGTGAGCGTAATAAAGCAGTTTCTGGATAGAAGTAGCGACGTACGTAAAAATTAACTTTTAAAACTCGATTTAGAAACTACCAAGTAACAAATATAAGCAGTTTGCTAGTTCCGCTCTCTCGCCAGTCTTCGGCGCCTTATGCCTGATACTTATAATCGTGTTTGCTCAAACCATTGCTGAAAAAGAAAACAAATTTCGATATTACTTCGGATTTATTACTTTTGGATTCGGATGTACTTCTTTTTTATCACGTGTTTTTTTATAGCAGCGTTATCAATATACAATACAATACCCTTTATTGCACAAAATAAATAAATCAGGACATAATTATCTTAAAAACTAGGAAATGCGCAAAAGGCGGCCTTATCGCTAAGCAATTTCTTCCAGGCAACCTCGTTGTATAGAAAATAGTAATGGGAAATAAGGTAGTGCGGGGCGGTCAATATAAACATACTTAAATACAATATTAAAAATAAACATACATATACATCTTACATAAATACATACAACTTACACTGAAAATAAAATGATATTAACAGTACGAGATGAAGAGAAATGGAAACAAGGGAAAGATATTTATTTACCTTCATAAGGATAGAAAATAAGATTTCACTTGGGATTTGAATATGGCTAACGTTTCGGCGCGTCGGATAGTAAGTGGTAGAATAGAATATATAAGAATGGTTTAGAGTTATCTTTTTTTAAGCTGCCATATCTGCTGTCATATTTCAAGTTGCCTGAAGGTAGGTAGACATCTTGACCAGCATAGGCGTATCGAGGGAGGGATGATAAGTCTTGGCGATCATTGTGTTAAGATCTAGTTGCATTAAAAAAAAAACACCGATTTTCCTGAAATACCAACAATCAAACTATTCGTGTAATGTCTGTGACGTATGTCAACCACATTATTTTAGTTTTTTTTACCTGTATAGATAGATAACTCTTTATTGTACACCAAAAGAAAAATGTAACGCAAAGAAATGTCTTTTTCTCAATCATGCTCGGAAATGTAGGCATTATTGTAGTAAAAAGAAGCCGCGAAGTTTGTAATTCTTGGCTCGTGCATTACTTTACTGGACTAGGCCAAGAAAGTAGTATGAAAATTGATTCCTGACCGCTGCTCAAAACAAAAAGACGAATGAAGTGTATTCATAATGACAAGACAGTTACATTGAAGTTTCAGATGATAGTTCTGTTTTTACATATAGCAAAGACATTGAGCGTTTAATTCCATAACTTGTCATACAGCCAACTGCTACCACATTATAAAAAATGCAAATTTCGAGCATTTATTATTATTATTTATAATCTAATGATCACAATTTTATTAAAATAATGTTGTTATAAAATCATACTAAATATGATTCGTTTTCGTTGCAATAGAAAAGAAAATAATCTACGGTATTACATTTTTTTGCGTAAAATATGACAGGGCTGTATGGGCTATGTTTCCTTTGCACTAAAAACGCGGGAAAGCAGTTTCTTTTCTTTCAAAGCACGTGATTGATTTTACACTCTTTGCAGTAAACATTAATTGCTTTCGATAAATATTTGCATATTTCTGAAAAGCACTCTACATGCCTCGGCGGGAATGGCATTGCTGGACGCGTAATTATTGTCAAGTTGAAAACCACTCGTCCCGCAACGCAATATTTCCCGGCCTCAGCAGTAATGTACTATAAATTAAATGAAAACAATAAACGGTCTAATCGCTTAAAGCCAGACAACCAGACTTAACCCCCTCCCCCCAAACTCTACCTGAGTTGCGCGACGTGCCCGGGCGTGGCCTGTATGAGCGGCGCGAGCCTCTCCGTGAACCGCTGGAAGTTCCGCTCCAGCTCGCGCTGGTACTCGCGCTGGTCGCTGCCTATCAGGTTCTTGTTCTTTCGCAGAGCATCGTGGCATCTGAACATGAGAAAATATGGTAAATTCGCTAATACCACAGAATAAGTACTAGTACTCAAGTACACAAGTCTCACTCAGAAAATAAATTCAAAGAAATATATACTCAATGTGGTTAGCGCTATGGTTTAATTCAGCTCGCGCCAAAACTGAGCATCTCTTCGTTTAGATACCTAGACATCCATTCACAGCAAATTTCAGACTACTTTACTCTTTCGACTTTCTAGACAAACGATTTATAAAACTGAATTTCCCACTTCGAAGTGGTCGCCGCGCGCTTAGTGATAATGTAGGTATAGTTACGATACCAAAACGGGTCAGAAACTGCTCTGGACAGAGAAAAGTGGAGGAAAATGGGAAAGACCTTTGCCCAGCAGTGGGACAGTATAGGTTAATTTAAAAAAAAAACGGAGAGTGGCACGGGCTTTACTTAACCTTTCGCACGCCAGCACTTGTTGACTTTACCCCCGACGACAAGCCTAGTTATTAATAAAATTTAGACAACTTTAGTTGTCAATAGCGTCGAAGTCATTCGACCGATTGGCAACTAAAGTGGTCAATGGATGGTTAACCACGAGCCAAATTTTTGGGGCAAGTTTAATAAATTAATAAATATATAGGAACAAATTACACTGATTGAGCTAACCCTAATTGTTTACTATGAATTGTCGTGCATTTCACCTCACTGCTTTGCCCGAACACAAAGATAGGTGAGACAGCATGCTTTTACTACGCCGCGCTCGTACGCCCGCGACTAGTTCAACTTTAAGGGAATACCTCAATTTTTCGGGGTCCAGTGCTGCCCCCATTTGAAATAAATTATTTGAAAGGAAACGGAGATATCTTTCTGGTGTTATAAACTACCGTTTACAGTTCAAAGTGAGAACGTGAAGTTTTTCTTCGCACATTTGCCAGAAGTGGCCCTTTTTCGCACAGACTCCTAAGAATTCATTTATTAAGAGCGGTATTTGACTCCAAGAAATTATTGCACCTAGTCTGTATTTCATACAAATCCGATAGAAAATGTCTATTTGACGTTCAGAAAATGTATCCCGATTTGAGTTTGGAAAATAGCGAATTGTCCGAAACTAGTCGGCGTTGCTAACAGCGCCCAAGTAAGTCTAGACTTACTTCTTGGAGAAGTCCTTGAAGGCGAGCCGCAGTTTGTTGGTGAGCCGCGTCGGCGGCTGCGTGCCGTCCGCCACCGGTGCCAGGAACACCTGCGCGTGCAAACATATCTATTACAGACATACATACACACTATTATAATGGAGTACTATTCAAATATGGCGCCAAAACGAAATCTTAAATTTATAAAAGTTATTGAGGGTGGGAGAATAAAGAAAACCACCGAGTGGATAAAAAAAAATCAGCCTGACTTTTGGGTGTGGCGAGAATTGTGTTTCACAAAGAAAGTAATATTTATCGAAATATTCCCGAAACAAAGAAATTCAGTCAGTATTTATCATAGTAATATTGATCTGAGATTAATTTAAATAGTATTTTGTGTGTGGTGAGCAACTGAGGAACAGTTAGCCGTGGCAGGTTTTGGCAGGGTTCCGTCAAAAAAAAACAAAAACTCTCCTGGCGCCCTTTTCAATTTAGGATTAGGTTTAGGCTAAGTTAAGCATAAGTAGTTATAATAAAAATTGTGTACTATTATTACAGCTTTTAATTTCATTCTGGAAACCCCGTAATACAATTTTGTGTATTTATACCTCTTTATGTGTAAACACAGAATTAATAATAAATAAATAATATGGGGACAAATCACACAGATTGAGCGAGCCTCAAAGTAAGTTCGAGACTTGTGTTATGGGATACTAACTCAACGATACTATATTTTATAACATATACATATATAGACTAGCTTGTGCCCGCGGCTTCGCTCGCGTAGGGGTGTAATTTATCAAAATCCTTTCTTAGGGGATGCCTACGTCATAGTAGCTTTATGCATGCAAAGTCTCAGCCCGATCGGTTTAAAATTGACAAAGTTTCATACAAACTTTCATCCCCTATTTTATCCCCTTGGGGGTAGAATTGATCAAAATCCTTTCTTAGCGGATGCCTACGTCATAACATCTACCTGCATGCCAAATTTCAGCCCGATCCGTCCAGTGGTTTGGGCTGTGCGTTGATAGATCACTATGTCAGTCAGTCAGTCACCTTTGAGTTATATATATTTATTAGATATAGATAGATAGATAAACATCCAAGACCCAAGTGAATCTAAAAAAGGTCATTTTCCATCTTGACCTAACCGGGGATCGAACCCGGGACCTTCGGAGTGGCAGCCTGGCATGGCGTCTAGGCCACAGAGGTCGTCGAAAGATTTTCGTGGAAAGAGAAGCAGCTGTGTGCTCTGTACAAATGTTTTATTGCGACTGACCTCTCATACAAAAAAAATATGCGTATGACACGGGTTGGGCGATACGCAAAACAACATCAATACAATGTGTATTTTTTATACTTGATCAAACGGAGTGTGCGGATATTAGACGAGATATTATCGATAAAAAAAATGGAAAATAAAATCGTTACATATGTTAGTCATTTAAAAATAACTTTTCCATTAATTATTTTTTAAAAAATTTCCTGTTCTGTACTTTCTTAGCTTCTTAAATTTTGTAGCTTTCAAATGAGACCACTTTGAAGAAAATACGCCGTTTACTTAAAGAGAAAAAAATAAAAATCGAAACACGACCTTTCCAAAAAAAAAAAGTGTTGATAACGGTTTTTTTTTCGGTTTTTTATTGACAATATTTCGTCTAATATCCGCATATTTCTTTTGATCAAGTATAAAAAATATACATTTCACAGATCCACATCTACAGCTACTAACTTAAAAGGTTCCAACACAACTAGAACCATACCTGTGCCAGCTCCAGTGGCCCTTGGTTGACGGTGGTGCCGATGCAGCCCTGCACCACCATCTGCAACATCTTCGGGTCGGCGGGCTCTTGGCTAGTCGCTGCGGCCAGTTCATTGATCTGAAAAAATAAAAAACATTTACAACCAATTTTACCTTCACTGTAACCGCTCGCAGCCTTGGTGTCACTCCCCGTTTAGGTATCAAAAATATACCTACATTATTTACTATGCGCGCGGCGACCACTTCGAAGGGGAAATTCAGTTATATGAATCGTTTGTCCAGAGCAATACGAATGAAATTGGCTTGCAATAAATTTATCTAAACGAAAAGGTGCGGAGTTCTGACGCATCTGATTGAGCCTCCATGGCACGCTGGGCCTTGGTCCTGACGCCTTTCCTGGTGGTATCCTCTTCTTTCTTCGGAAGAACTGGCATCTCCAAATCTACTTCCGACACCAATGTTACGAAACTTGGGTTCGAGATTTGGAGAAAAACGCCCAACTTTTACTCACTACACGTTGACACGTGAAGATGGTCTTCCTGACGTCTAAGTCCAAGTCGCGTAGCAGCTGAGGTCCAGGTATCTCGCCGAGATCGTCGCAGGTACTTCCAGTTGTCGCACTGAAGTAGGTTTCCTTCGCTTCGGTTCTCTTCGGTGTGATCGCTTCCTTAGCTCGTATTGAACTGGCGTGGTGCGCACTCGATCGCCTAGCGCCTTATCATAGCAGCAACCGTGATGCTCGGGACGAGCATCTTTAAGAAGGGGGCAGTGTAACGAGATAGACGCAGAATGTTCGAGAGCAAGAATCATATAGGAGTTCGTCAGAATGGTGCAAGCGAAACCAGGCTCTATGTTTTTTGAGCATAAAGTCAATAATTGTTTGGCCGGTTGCACTCACACATACTGGGGCCTTGACGTTTCCCGACATCAAAATCATTATTCTCAAATATTCCTCATACTTGACGAATGTATTTAACTTTCCTATTTATAAAAACAAAAGAGACGTCAGTGACTGTACAAACTGCATGAGTATCAAGCTAACCTCCCTATAGAGCCCTTTCATTCGTACAATAAGATTATATTTACTTCGCACATCTGTGTTTGGGGCAGAGGATTACACCATTCTACCAAATTTCACTTGATTTGGTTCAAAAGATTCGGAGCAAATTGGCTGAGACAGACGGACCGGCAGACAGACGCATAAGTGATCCTATAAGGGCTTCGTTTTTTCATTTTTTGACATCACAATTTGACAAGTGTACGGAACACTTAAAATGACATCTTCAACACAAATAATGTGTCGATAACAAAGTAAATACACCCTTATATTAGTAATTCATTAGCATGACAACGTGCTCCCACGATATCATGTTAACATTATTAGAAGTAGCGATAAAGCGTTTAATATAAAAGGGGCACTCGAACTTGAAGCACCATTTACTTCGGAGTCTACGACGCAAACGGTAAAACCTCTTATTTAATTTGTGCTTCGGGAAATTTGACGAAAAATAAGGAATCAACAAAAAACAAGAACAATGGAAGTGCAAAGAAAAACAATGAATCCAGCGAATTGACAAAAGAGTGAAAAGAAATTTGACTCTGATGCGTCTTCCACCGATAAATATTTAAAACCCGAAGCGAAAACATCTTCTGAATTCAAACCATCAAAAGGCATCAAGATTCTAAATTACCGAGACTCCAAATCAGCAAAAGATTCCAAAATTCAAATCCGCAGAAAAGTTCAATTTAGCAAAATAATCTAAAGAGTCTACATGAAAGAAAAAAATTGTCTGTAACAGTACCTTCGACAAAACCTAATGAAAAAATGGACGTGGACTCTGGGTCCAGTGATGAGAGCATCAGTGACAAATACGATCTTCCCGTCGTTAAAAAACACGGCAGTGGCAAATCAAAGAAAAGAAGTAACAATAAAGGCGACAAAGAAAAAAATAATGACTCTGATAAAGACAATCAAAACGACGCCGAAGACCAAGATGAAGACAAAAATAATGCTATGATAATGAAAAAAGATGGGGACGGTATCGAAGATTTGAAATGTAAAAAATGCTCGAAAAAGTACAACAGCGTTTTGGCGTTTAAAAAGCACGAGGCAGTGTGCATCGGTATGGGAAAGAGGAATGGAAGGAAAAACTCAAAGGTGATGGTTAGCGGTGCAAAAATTATGAGCATTCCCACTTATAAAGAGATTGCAGATGTTGAAAATTTGGATTACTGCGAGTTCATGCACAAGTACGTATATACTTCGTGCGACAAAAGTATAACTTCTGAAGTGCACGATTCTTATCTGATGGGCGTGTCCAACAAGTATTGGGAGTATATCGATTTGGACAACATGAAGATCATTCCTGGATATACAGGAGTTACAAGTGTTCACGAAAAAGATAAATAAAGACATTAAAAATGTCACAGAGGAAACGAACAAGCAAACCACAAAATCGGACAAGAGAGAGTTTATGCAAAAGGTAAAGGTTTTAAAGACTTCTAGAAACATGGTTTTGCTCAATTTGGGACATTTGTACTCTCATAAAAAGGTGCTCGCCATGTACAAGTACATTAACACTGCGATGAAATTTGAGGTGAGCGATTTCAACATTAAACGGTCGCTCGAAGCGTTTCCCGGCCTCAAATACAAAAACTCGCATTTGTCCTTGTTGAACACATGGTGCCTGAATTATTTGAATTTTATCTACCTCAACGAAATTGTGAGCGGTTTGGAAACGAGGAACTGTGAAATTACCGGTAAAAATTTGGATATAAAGCAGCAGCACACACAGTTAGAGCTTTACGTACCGGAAAAGCAACAATATACGATTATATCCAACGTGGCTCACGCTTTCGAGTTTAAGAATGCAAAACCGTTTGTTAAGACTGCTTTAAAATGGTTACCCATCAAGAAATTTGAATCGCTCTAATGCCGACTCATCATGACGAAAAAGTTGTCGAAAAGCGCGCTCGAGGTTTTGAAACAATTGTACATAGAGTACGTACCTCTGTGCGTGCTCGCAATCAAACATTATCAAAGAAAAGAACACGAGGAGAAGAAAGAGCTTATGCTGTCGATGCTAGATTGCGCAGATAGAGCCAGTTGGTTTTCGTTCAGAGAGTTTGTCACGAGCGACTTAAATCTGGGCAGGTCCGTCAAGGCGGCATACATCACGACTAATGAGCTAGGACATGTGTTTAATGAACTTGACTCCACAACTGACAAGGTAATAAGTAACACTGCTCCCAATTTTGAATTGTGGGACGGTGTCATGTGCGACAACAATGCTGCCTCTGCTGCTGGTACCTCAAATAAGAAAGCCAGCAATGATTATAATGACGATGACGACGAATCGAAGGCTTAATTATTTTTTAAATTCGTAAAGTCCTTTGGGAAAAGGGGTTTTATGCAAAAACTACTGTATTAATCATTTACAATAGTATATTATGCGATTAGTGAATAAAGGACGGATTTACTTCGAGGGCCATAGATGAAACACGAGCAGGTGAAGGATTCTAACGACTGAATCACGACGTAGGGAGTGATACATGATGATTGAATCACGAGCGTAGCGAGCGATTCAAGTGTTAGAATCCTGAGCAATGCGAGTGATTCATGGCTCTCGATGTAAATCCGCTTTATTCAAGAATTGCATACTATACTTTATACCATGACTATGAGAATAATTTTTCAAAACTAAAAACCGACTTCACCACCAAACTACACAACCGGTTTTAATAACCACCTGACAGGTATTCCCTTAAAAAAAAGAATATTCTAAATCGGTACAAAGGTCTTCGAATAAATCGATCAACATTAAAACATAAGATTCTAAGAATTGATAACCTCCTCTTTTGGAAGTCGGTTCCAAAAGAGGAGGGAGGTTATCAATTCTTCGGAAATCGGGAAGAAAAATTTAAACGTAACATGTCAAATCACAGTTTTCTAGTACTAATAGTCGTTGAGTAAAAGCGGACGGACAGACAGACAGACAGACATGGCGAAACTATAGGGGTTCCTTGTTTACTACGGAACCCTAAAAAGACATTTAATGAAGAAAAAATAAGGTTAAATTAATTAAAATATATTCATTTTTGTTAAAACCGGAAAAAATCACAGACGCCTAAATTGAGTCGAAAGACTTGAGTCGCTGCGTTTCGTTTCATCATCATCATCATATCAGCCACAGGAAGTCCACTGCTGGACATAGGCCTCCTCCAAGGATTTCTAAAACGACCGATCGGAAGCGGCCTGCTTCCAGCGCCTCCCTGCAACTTTGCTCAGGTCATCTGACCATCTAGCAGGTGGGTGTCCTACGCTGCACTTGCCGGTACGTGGCCGCCATTCGAGAACCTTTCTGCCCCATCGGCCTTCGGTTCTTTGCGCTATGTGCCCCGCCCACTGCCACTTCAATGAGCTAATCTGCTTGGCTATGTCGGTGACCTTCGTTCTCCTACGAATCTCCTCATTTCTGATTCGATCACGTAGAGAAACACCGAGCATAGTCCTCTCCATTAGCCCGTTGAGCGACCTTGAGCCTTCTTATGAGACCCATAGTAAGGGACCACGTTTCAGAGCCATCTATTTCGTTAAAATCTTGATCAATTTAAAAAATGTAAAGTTTGTGCACATTTGCAAAAAGTCGCCGTTATTTTCTAATATGAAAAAGAAAAGCTTCATGTTCTTACTTTAAACTGTAAAAAGCAGTTAATATAATTTAAAGGGAACTACCGTCGTACGAGACCAACATTTTAAAAAATATCACCGTTTCCTTTCAAATAATGCATTTGAAATGAGGGCAGCACTGGACTCCGAAAAATTCATGTGTCCCCTTAGGGTTTGCAAAAAAATATCCGACAGCAATCCCACAAGATCAAAACCTGATCAAGTCCAACGTACCTTCTTCTGAATGTCCTCTATGGCGACCTCTATAGGCGAGAGCACGAGTTGCGTGCGTTGCACTACGGGCACCCTCGTCTTTACGTAGGGGAAGTGGTGCGTCGTGGTTAAGATGGTCTTGCTCTCGCACTGCTCCGGCAACAATCCCACGAGATATATCTCAACGTACCTTCTTCTGAATGTCCTCTATGGCGACCTCTATAGGCGAGAGCACGAGTTGCGTGCGTTGCACTACGGGCACCCTCGTCTTCACGTATGGGAAGTGTTGCGCCGTGGTGAGGATGGTCTAGCTCTTACATTGCTCTGCATCAATCCTACAAGATAGAACCTTCCAACGTACCTTCTTCTGAATGTCCTCTATGGCGACCTCTATAGGCGAGAGCACGAGTTGCGTGCGTTGCACTACGGGCACCCTCGTCTTTACGTAGGGGAAGTGGTGCGTCGTGGTTAAGATGGTCTTGCTCTCGCACTGCTCCGGCAACAATCCCACGAGATATATCTCAACGTACCTTCTTCTGAATGTCCTCTATGGCGACCTCTATAGGCGAGAGCACGAGTTGCGTGCGTTGCACTACGGGCACCCTCATCTTCACATAGGGAAAGTGGTGCACCGTGGTGAGGATGGTCTTGCTCTTACATTGCTCTGCATCAATCCTTCAAGATAGAACCTTCCAACGTACCTTCTTCTGAATGTCCTCTATGGCGACCTCTATGGGCGAGAGCACGAGTTGCGTGCGTTGCACTACGGGCACCCTCGTCTTCACGTATGGGAAGTGGTGCGCCGTGGTGAGGATGGTCTTGCTCTTACATTGCTCTGCATCAATCCTACAAGATAGAACCTTCCAACGTACCTTCTTCTGAATGTCCTCTATGGCGACCTCTATAGGCGAGAGCACGAGTTGCGTGCGTTGCACTACGGGCACCCTCGTCTTCACGTATGGGAAGTGGTGCGCCGTGGTGAGGATGGTCTTGCGCTTGCATTGCTCTGACAGTTCGCCGTGGGCGCGCCCGCCCGCGGTGAAAGGCGTCGCGAACATGAACCGTTCTGTGAACATCATTTTCAAAACTGAAAACCGACGCCCAAACTACACAACCTAGTTTTTCAAAATTTCTATGGGATCACTTCACTCACATGCCCTTTCAAACAAAAGAAAAGAATTTTGCAATTTAGTTCAGGCGACTTACGGGAACATTGACTGCCTCTGTGGTCCAGTGGTCAAGGCGTTCGCCTTGTGACCCGGAGGTCATGGGTTCGATTCCCACTGGGAAGCATACTTTGTGAAAAGTTGTTTCTAGTCTGGATAGGATTTATCCGAAAAGAAAGATGATTCCGTGTTACGAAGGCACGTAAAACTGTGGGTCCGGAACGCCACCTAGCGTTTGATCATCAAACTACCCAAGAATTGGTTCCTAGTTTGCCCTTTGGGTTGTGGAGGTCAGACGGCAGTCGCTCTGTGTAAAAACCAGTAAGCTCGTCAAATCTCCTTGGTTAGGTAGCGGACCCCGGGCTCTGAAGCGTTACTGCTGAGTATGCAACCGGGATGCATACGCTCGGATGATTTCGATGATCGTTTGTTGTATCGGGGCCTAACTTAAATATTAATTTTATTCAGTTTTTAATATTTGTTGTTATGGCGGCAACAGAAATACATCATCTGCGAAAATTTCAACTGTCTATCTATCACAGTTCATGAGATACAGCCTAGTGACAGACAGACAGACGGACGAATAGACGGACTGCGGAGTCTTAGTTATAGGGTTCCGTTTTTACCCTTTGTGTACGGAACCCTAAAAACTAACGCGTCGGGTATTCGTTTTTAAGGTTCCCTTGTTTCTTACTGTCACTGTCAAATTATTAGAGATTTCTTGTATGTATTGAAAAGCGAATCTTGACGATCAGACACGAAGGAACTACCCGATCGGCATAACCGTCATGTAGTGTTGCCAGCTCGTTAATCAATAAAAGGCCGGAATCTTTGTTGAAAAAGGCCGACTTTTGGCACCTTTATTTTAACGGTTTAAACAAGTATGAAGAGTTAAGGTGAGGAACAAGTTCTTTGTATGGCGTGAGGTTTCGTAACCAAGACCTCATTTTTATTAGGGTTCCATAGTAAACAAGAAACTCTTACAGTTGCGCCATGTCTGTCCGCCTATATTTTATTAATTGTAATTAATATTTTTTTTTATTTTATTAATGGCGGGGAAAGGCCACAAAAAGGCCGATGGCTACCAAGGGCCGACACAATTTCAAAAAGGCCAATAACGGCCCCAATTTGGCCGAACTGGCAACACTACTCATGTTACAATGAAGCCGAACGTTCTTGTAGTTGCTTAGGGTTGGCTTCATAGATGTAAGGAGTAACCAGATGGCACTAGCTTATTACAAAATTTACAAAATAATCCAAAAATTTTTCTTTAGGAACACTATATTTTGATTGTTCTAAAAGAAAACATAAAATACATAATCTGAACAGGATTTTTGGTAAAGTGCTGAAGAAAAAAATGATGAATTGGCAATGTGTGAGTCTAACTTAATTTACTTGTAAAACATGATTTTCTTATGAGTATTGTTTCTTGTCACATAACAATCCATACTGCAGCACGAAACCATCTATCCAAGGTAAGAAAACTTAAGAATTAACACAGTTTACAATAAGAAAAATCTAATTTTCGTGTGACACAATACAATATGTACCAAAAGCCCTGTCCGATCCTTGTAGGAGCAACTTAGACCGTCAATATGAACAACTTTTTCTATGGGACCAATGCTTGAAACTCGAAGAAAAAAATCGTCATTTTCATACAAAATGCCGGGCCGGCCGAACGCTTTTATATGAAAATGACGATCTTTGAGTTTTGAACATTGGTCCCATAGGAAAAGTTGTTCATGTTGACTTGGTATGAGTTGCCCCTACAAGGATCGGACAGCGTTTTTGTTACATATTGTATAAACAAGGTATACAGGAGTTTATTACTCATTCAAAAGTTGGCTCACGTCAATGTGATTGCTATCTCTTTTGCTCTTGTGAGGGCGACCATTAACGTATTCAATTCAATTCATTTCGACCATTAACGTATGGTTTGTCGCATTCTGATTGGTCGGTCTTCTTACACAGTAAAAAAAAAAATCTAGGTCTATGGTTGGCTTATTTGTTCGACAAATACTGCCGAGCCGAAAGTGGCGGCCCGATCAGATGATGAGGCTTTCGGTGTAGTCAGCTTTACTGGACATATCACTGCAAAAGAAAATTCTAAAATTAATTTTACTTACTAATATTATAGTTCCTCTCATAGTGCGTGACTCGCTTGCGCAGTTCGTGCGGCTCGAAGTAGGGCTCCACGTATGTGATCTGTATGTACGCTTTATCATGGTCCAAGGTGCTGGGCTCTACGTTGTTGGAGTCCTTGATGATGACCACGTTTTCAGGGCCGAAGCGCTGCCCGTAAAAGTTCTAAAATATATATAAAAAATAATAATAGATATAACGACCTCTGTGGCCTAGTGGTCAAAATGCCACGCTTTTACACCGGAGGTCCCGGGTTCGATCCCCGGTCAGGTCAAGGGAGAACATGATCTTTCGAAATTCTTGTAAGAAATAAACTTTTTAGAGCAGGGGATGGTATTAAAAAAAAGTTTTCCTCACCTCCAGCCTGCTGAATATCTCGGGCAGTTTGGTGAGCGCGTGTTCCTTGTACACGAACTCGTCGCCGTCGAGGTCGCCGAATCGCGCGCCGTAGAACGCCACCCGGAAGTAGGTGCCGAACACGCGCTTGCCGTGCAGCTGCTCGATGCGGGTGAACGCCTCGTTCAGCTTGCTGGAACATCAGAAACAACCGGCTTAGTGCGAATTGGACTCGCTTACGAAAGGTTCCGTACCATTTTCTATTAAAGAGTCATGTTTGTTGTATGGGAGCCGCACTTAAACAGATATAAGTTGAACAAAAATGGTGGATTTCAAAGCATTTTTGTACAAATTCCCGACACGTAAATTAAACCAAAATGGCGGTCATCGGCGGATTATTTGTACCTGCGCCTATAACCGCCATTGTCTAAGTGTGAAGTCCAAAGTGAACTCGCGCAACAGCATTCTACGTCGTCTTACCACCACTTCTTGGGGAGCGTCCCCCCACACCCTCCGCACGATTTGCCTGGCTCTCTGTTTCTCGGCCGGCGAGTACGCATGCCCAGTCTGGGCACGCTCTTCACACGCCAAGGAGGTGGACGTGGCACTTAATGTCTCCCGCCGCACGGTGTCCGGAACCTTGGAGCCAACACCTCTGCCCCACCTATACACCCTGGCGGGTATAGCCCCTCCTAGCGTGCGCCGAAACGTAGCTTGCGCTGTGGAGAGGTACAAGCAAACACACGACACCAGACATCCAGTCAACGGACAAGTTCCACCTTCCAAACGACTGAAGAGCCGCAATAGCTTCCTCAGGCAGCCTGCCGTGACACTAAGGAAGCCGAAAAAACCAGACTGGAGCAATGGAGTCTTAAATTTCCCGCCTCTCCCGCCATCAGGGAAACTCCCACCAGGTGCCAATCTCCCCTGGGCAGTCTGGAAATCTTTGAATAGACTCCGGACTGGTGTAGGGAGATGTCAGGAAAACCGGGTTAGGTGGCGTTACTCAAAAAATGACAAGTGCGACTGCGGTGCTGTCCAGTCAATGACACATCTACTGTCCTGTCCCATATGCCCTACATCCTGCACAATGCAGGACCTCAATGAGGCAAATGATCGGGCAGTTGCCGTAGCCAAGCACTGGTCAAATTTGTTATGAAAATATTTTGATTTTGTATAGCCATTCGACTCGAAAGAAGAAAGAACCGCCATTTTGGTTCGACCTATACGTGACGACGTACGTAAAATTACAGTCACGTATAGGTTGAACCGATAACAGTCATTTTGGTATACACAATGACGGCATTTCGACGATAAACTCTAAAATAAAAGTGGCGCGCTAAGAGTTAATCAAACAATCAAATTGATGATTAATATGATCATGACTTTAATCATTAGTCAGATTAACTTTGGCTCAACATTGCTTAGTACTTACCTGTGAATGTTGGCTAGCTTTTTGTAGTCCCTGTGCTGCTCGGCGATGGGTATCAACACTTTGTACACTTCGTTCACAGTTTCATACATTCCAGCTGTCATTAGTTCACTAGCCGCGTGCTCCAGTAGGGCCTGCAATCATTATAGCGGTATTTGATTTATTTTTAGGGTTCCGTAGTAAACAAGGAACCCTAATAGTTTCGCCATTTCTGTCTGTCTGTGCGCGATTCTACTCAGAGACTATAAGTACTAGAAAGCTGTATTTGGCATGGGTATGTATATTAATCATGCCGACAAAGTGGTAAAATTAAATTGTGTAAAATAAAAAAAACATTAGCAGTATACAACAAAGTTTAGAGAAATATTTATCAGAGCTAAGTAGGGTTTAAAGAGTTGTAGGCAACCAACTTATAAAATGGGCTCGGAAAAGTAAAATTTTATACAAATGAAATAAAAAATTCGTTTTTCTTTCACGTTTTTAGTCCCGTGAACTCAAAGTCAGCGTTAGCAACTAAGGAACCCTACTCTGCGCGTGGCCCGACACGCACTTGGCCGGTTATTTAATAACATTATAGCGAAAATGAAAGCGAAATGATTTTTTTGTAATCCGTTCAAAAATAAATAAGTAATAAGGCTTTCAAATCTGGTGAAAAAGAAAAACTGTCAAGTAACAAAAAAAGGATGCACGATCAGGCAAGTGACGTCATAATGCACTTTCAATCAAGCGCTTTTGAAGCAATTACATGACTTTCCTATTCATCAATAGGAAGGTCATTTAATTGCTTCAAAAGCGCTTGTGGCAACAATTTTATACACAGCCGATTGAATCCGACGGAAATTTTCATTTAACCACTTTGACCTAAGGATTATAATTTTTTCCTTACCTGCAACTCGTGGTGTGTGAGATGATGATGAAGTGTATCGGCGCAGCTCTCGTCCAAAACATTGTGCGTGACTTTCTCCAGCAGAGCGGCTCCTCGTCCTCCGGCACAAAGCTGTTCGGCGACCAGAGCCGCTCCGTGGACGAGGCACATGCCTGCTTCCGCGTGGTTCGAGCGCTACGGACAATGAAGAAGGTAGGTTCAAAATTAAAGAAGTCAGATGACAGCATTGTCGTATTGTGCTATAATGTATATCTATATATATCAAATATTTAGAATATACAAGTAGTGATATATATAATTTTTATAATTAATTAATTTACGAAAACAAAAGCAATATACCTTTTGATACATCGAAAACAACAGTTTAACATTAGGCATTACTGAGAGGTTGACGTGTGTTTAGTTCAAAATGTTGACGATAGATGGCGTTGTGAGATTATGCTGGATTCTAAAACGCGCTTTGGGGAACTTTTAGAATCCAGCATAATCCTCGGGCATTCTTGTCTGCGGTTCTTTGGGTTTGGGTGCAGTATAATACTTCAAGTATATTAGACTAGTTATTTTATGACCCCCTCCGTCCGCGTGTAATGTGTGCTATGTTATCGTGGTGAAGTTATAGTTATTTATGTAACTGTTAAATAATAAGGGCTATTAAAACACGAATGTGTGTTAATATGATAATAGTATGACATGATTGTTTTAATACCTAATTATGTACCGTTTATCTACACCCATGATATGAGTCCTTTTAAAAGGTTCTGATACCATAGGGTAGGTACGGTGTTGTAGAAACTCTATACGTATATTCATGGTAAATTTGATTGCTGGTTATCTAATTCAATGTGTAGGTAATAATAGAATTATTTATTGTAATCATCATTCACATTTTGGATCGTACAATTATTGAAACGCAATTTATACTATGGTTATTATGACATCGGTTGTTTATGTTGGCAATAAACTAGTTTCAAAAACTTTTATAGAGGATTTATAGCATGGGTGTAGAAAATAGTAGATTAAGGTAATACTTACGGCAAGGGCGCCATTTTGTCCAAAGCGAAACGAAGGATCATGATTCAACTATGGAAGTTGAATCATGAGCGTAGCGAGTGAACCTCAGTGACGCTCGGCCTTGAAAACTACTCGTCCAGCAATACTATACTTCCCGTCCTCTGCAGTAAATATAGAAGCGTACCTCCATATGCTTCTGCGCCATGTTGTTCAGCCAGGTGAGCCTCAGGTCAGGGCTGTGCTGGTACCCGCGCGCGATGCGGTGCATCAGGTCCAGCAGCATCTCCGGGTCTTCCTGGAACTCCTTCATCTTCACCGTGTCGGACAGGATCATGTGTAAGTTGAAAACGAGGTCCTTCACCTAGAAAATTAGGCACAATTTAATTGCAGTCACTGAGGGGTCGTCAATTCATCACGAGATTATTCTAGCAACTTCCTCTCTTCTCGGATGATATGTAGTGAGGTTTTAGGTATAGACTACATTGTCAGCACGGAACAGAACTTTCCTATGCTGTTATTCTTTTTTGTCGCTCAGAACCGTCATTCGCTAGAGCGAGAGAGCGACGGAACGTTCTGACCGACAGAAAGGGATAGCAGCACAGAAAAGTGCTGTTCTGTGTTGACGCGCCTCGCCTTACAATGTATCATTCCATGTCACATTTTTAAGGCGCATTCCAGATTTAAAAAATTACAGTTGATCCAATTTAGGAAAATTCGGAAATCATGCATCAAAAAATGTGGATGACATCGGTAAGTGTAGGGGATGTAGTATGTACAACATATTCCAACAAAAATATTACAGCCTTGGTATTGTTACTGGGATTTGGACTACTTCACATCAGGTGGAAGGTGTAAGTAAATTGTTTGTTTTTCATGTGTGTAACTAGCCAACAATGGGGTCAGATTTTTAAGCTGCCTAAAGGCATCTGACAAAGCTTGACGATCACCATACAATGATGACAGCCGAGTTCAACGGCTCATTCGTGCCTTCAGAAGCACGGAGGAGCTCATTTTTTATGCCGCTAATCACCCATCCATGTGTGGCCACGCCCGGTGTCGCTTTACTTGCGAAAGCGTTAGTAACGCGCAATCCCACCGGGCCACCGAACTCCTCGGTACAAGTAAATATTATTGTACGGAAGTGATTTGATTTGAATTTCGGATTTGTTGTTGGTTGTTAAATGTTGTATAGAAAGACACTTCATTGTGGTGTGTTAAAGGTATTAAAATATGACATTCCAAAATGTGCAGGGGACCTTTTTAAAAGGGTGTAGCTTACCAGCAAGATGGCTGACTGTTTGGTTGCAGACTTAATTTAAAAAACATTATTACTGTTAATAATTTAGTTCAGACTAGCATAATTTTACATACTATAGTACAATATAAATTTGAAAAAGAAAATAATTACATTCCCATTCATTCTAAAAAAAAAACCTATTCTATTTAACACGGTACTAGATTTTTTAGATCTAGCTTTTTGAGTTTTACTTTTACCATCCATAGTTAAGAACCACTCGAGGAAATTTTCTTAATGAAATGAAATAAAAAAACAATAAAATTAAAACGTCATACAAAGCATACAAGCATAGACCTAGATTTTTTTTGACAAATCTATGCTCGTAAGCATCCATTTTACTCGACTGAGCTATGTTAAACCTGGTGTTAGCCGGAAGGCTATGTTTTATGAGTGATGTATGCAATGTGCATTGTGTAAGAATATTTTTAGGCACGCTCTGAAGCCTATAACGCTTGATTGATTTTAACTATAATCCATTTGGTCAGGTATTTAAAAGAAAGTAAACAATCTTGACATGTCTTTTTATTGAAATATACACTTTATAAATCAATACCTTTGCAAATTACAAATTGTTTATTTTATAAATTATAAATTACGCAATTTATTTGTAATTTGCGAAGCTATTGATTTATAAAGTGTATATTTCATTAAAAAGACACGTTAAGATTGTTTACATTCTTTTAAATACCTAAACAAATGGACTGTAGAGGTGTCGTTAAATTCATCTTATTTGTGAGAGTAGCACTGGGAATATAAAAAATAAAACAAAGTAGCTGATGTTATCTATAAATGTATTTGTATATATATAAAACTAGTATTTCGGGTGCAACGCGGGCTGCAAGCAGCCCGCGGTGCAGCGGTGCAACTGTTGAGGAAGGCTATAACATGTTTCCAGTGAAGCAACATAAAAAAATGTGTGGGCGGCCATCTTGGATCCAAAATCTGAATGCAGTTTCGAGTTTCGCGGGGTGCTTTACCCCGGCATACAAAATTTCAAGCCAATATATATAAAATATGGTATCGTTGAGTTAGTATCCCATAACACAAGTCTCGAACTTAACTTGGGGCTAACTCAGTCTGTGTGATTTGTCCGTATACAGGGTTACTTTTAAAACAAAAGCAACCTTTTGGAGCAAGTTCAGTTTATACTGAACTACTTTCTATAAAAACAATTATCAAAACACGCAACAAAAATTTCCACTTTTGATTTCGACAAAGTAATCCTGTATAATAATTTATTTTGAAAATCTTACGCGCAATCGGGTTTTTCGTTTTTATATAACTTAATGCGATAGTTTTAAAGTAGTTTATATGACTTGTTTAGCCGATGGTTACGAAAGTGTTCTCACCTGTTCCGGGAAAGTGGTGTCCTGCAGATCGGTGTCATGTTCCGCGTACACCAGTATGGTCTTGAGGGCGCGGCGTAGGGACTCCTCGCTGAAGGTCGTCGACGTGCCCACCAGCGACGACAGCGACATGGTCACTTGCATCTTGACGCGGCTGAAGTTCTGGAATGGATGGTAAGATATTAGTTCGAAAAACTAAAAATACCAAATGCATGTATTTAGTTTAATAAGTAGTTTACTACAGGTCTACAGTATAGTGTATGTTATGTATTAATTGTTAATATTTATCTAAACAGGGGCGACGACAGTTTAGAAAAGTATGATTGTTATTAGCCCGTTTTTTGGATTATCTAAAAATAATGGACCCATATTTTTCAGTTTACCGATAAAGTAAAATTCACAAAGATACGGAACATCAAAGTTACGGAGTGGGGTCGTGCGATGTCACCGCTAAGTAAAAATCGTACCCAGCCGTGACGTGGTCATGCAAAATTTAAATGCGCTGTACCTTTATCATTTTTTAATTCTCAGAGAAAAGAAAAACACGTGTACAATATTTTTTAAATAATCTAACCGATGGGCTAAAAGTATTTTTCCATTCGCCATCTTGTAAAGCGGTAAGCAAAATTCAAGCAAGCGTTAAGAGGCTTTTCACATTTATTTGGCTGTCTCGCTCGCACAATCAAACATTTTTAAAGATTATTAAAAAATGTGACTCATTTGAAGAAAAACGTTTCATTAACTTTTTAATATATTATATTATATGAATGAATGAATGAATGAAAAACTCTTTATTGCATAAATACAAAAAAAATAACAAAAGCGAAGATTTACAATTTAAAATACATAGGTACAATGGGCGGTCTTATCGCTTAAAGCGATCTCTTCCAGACAACCGGTGGATGGAGAGGAATGTAGGCTCGTCAGAAATAACGGCGGTGCAAAGAAAACTATGAGTTAAATCAATAGGTAGCTAAGGTTACTTTTTAATTTACATAATACACTATACATATATTCTATAATACACTTACACAAAAAAAAACTACATATATACCTACAATACAATATAACTACATAAATAAGTTTAGTAAATATAATATACATGAAAATAAATATAATACAATTAATTTAAAAAAAAGTACGATTACTGAGCTAGATAAAATTCATTCCGTCTTATTATAAAACGCGAACTAACTTTAGTACTTGGTTTAAACCACCATCCACCCAAAATAAGAAGACCCTCCGCAATGTGTCACCTTGTCTTTTGTTACCGTCAACTTCATTTGGGTGAATAATGGTTTAAACCAAGTCTTAAAGTTAGTTCGAGTTTTATAATAAGACGGTTAAAGTCTGTTTTTAAAGATAGAGACAGATTGTGCACGTCTAATAGACTCAGGCAGTTCGTTCCATAAATACACAGCTTGAACTGTGAACGAATCGTCGTAGAAGGATGATCGATGCATCGGCATATTAAGCTTAAGACTGTCTGATGACCTCAAGTCACGTGTATGGCTACAGTGTAGGAACTGAAAACGTTCTAGAAGGTAGTGTGGAGACGTGGAACTAAATAATACATTATATAGTATACACAGAATTTGAGTATTCCGGCGAAGACGTATGGGAAGCCACTTGAGCTGAGATCTAAAATGGGAAACATGATCATACTTGCGTAAAACAAATATAAATCTTATAAAAAAATTTTGAAGTAGCTCAAGCTTGTGAAGCTGTTCTTCTGTAAGATCAAGGTAGCAGGCGTCGGCATAGTCTAAGATAGGAAGCAAAATAGACTGAGCTAGCGCAATTTTAGTGGCAGTAGGCAGAAAGTTACGTAGTTTCTATATGTTAGATATTGTAGACATGTTTATTTATTGTTTATGTGTGTGTGTACACATAATTGTTATTTTCAATTGTAGTCAATGTCTACACAATATACAAAAATGTCTACAATATCTAACATATAATATATTAAAAAGTTAATGAAACACTTTTATTCAAATGAGTCGCATTTTTTAATAATCTTTAAAAATGTTTTTATTGTGCGAGCGAGACAGCCAAGCAAATGTGAAAAGCGTGTTGAGTCATTTTACCCAAGACACGAATCGATTTGATTTGACCTCGATGGCAATGGTCATGTACAGACATTGATAGTGGGAGTACATATAGAAATTTAGGTACGAGTATAGAGATAGACTCACGTTGCCGAGTTGGTAGTGCTGCCGCATGAGAGCGTACAAGGTTGCCGCGGCGTGCGCGCGCGTGTGCTGCGACAGCGCGGCGCAGTGCCGCAGCAGCACGCGGCACGTGCCCGACTCCTCGCCGCAACACGACCAGCCGAGCTGCAAAAAAAAAAAAACACGATAAAACAATCGAAATTTTCTTTTTTTTTTCATTCTCGAGACGACGGCGTACATTTAAGGGGTTACTTGAATTTTTTGGGGACCTTATGTAAAGAAAGTACTTACTTTACTACGGAAAGACAGAAACATTATGAGGAGGAGAAAGATTCAAAAAATACAACGAAAATATTGGAGTTCTGTATCTCGGTAGCTGTAAATGCGCACTATAGGCCTTTATTACAAGTTAAGTGACACTGAACGTGGCCCGCACTTGGATGGGTGACACTTACAAAAGAAACGAAGAAAGCCTTTGGGACGATATGGTCCACTTTCCTATCTTGTCTACTTCCTCAACTCGTCTACTTTCCCATCTCTCAACTCGTCCATTTCCTAACTCTTCTACTTTCCCATCTTGTCCATTTTCCTATCTCGTCCCATTTCCTAACTCGTCTACTTTTCCATCTTGTCCACTTTCCCAACTCGCCTACTTTCCTAGCTATCTCGTCCATTTCCTAACTCGTCTACTTTCTCAACTCATCCACTTTCCTAACTCGTCCAATTTCCCATCTTGTTCACTTCCTCAACTCGCCCACTTTCCTATCTCATCCACTTTCCCATCTTGTCCACCTTCTCAACTGGCTTGTCAACTAAATAATATAAAGTTTTGTAGATGGGTTTAATCGAAAATATAGAAAATTTTAAGAAGGTAATTTGAATAAAAAAATTCTGAGTGTTATCACGATTTTTTTATTATAATTTTAAAGTTTACACCGGAAGTGACGACACACAGCAATAGAAGATTACATTTTTCCTATACCTGCACAAAAAAACAACAATGACAACGGTCATCTGTCAATGTCACCTGTTTCAATACTTTTGTTGTGTTGGTTGTAGTCCTTTGACATATATTGTTCTGGGGAAGTGACAGTGACAGTACAGTACTGAAAGCGGAAATTTCCGATCTTCATCGTGACTTCACTTCCTCAATAAGCTCGACTTTGCTTGAAAATGAAGGTCATTTGGATTTTTGCAAATATCTAAATAGGTAACACCTTATTTTAAAATCTGATTAGAGAAAGTTTCTCCTAGAGGCTATTCCTCGAAAAGGTTTGCGAATTAGATTTATTTCAAATTACTTGACAAGCGAACTCTTCCACTTTCCTATCGCGTCCATTTTCTAACTCGTCTACTTTCCCATCTCGTCCACTTCCTCAACTCGTCTACTTTCCTATCTTGTCCGCTTCCTCAATACGCCCACTTTTCTATCTTGTCCACTTCCTCAACTCGTCCTCTTTCCTAACTCGTCCTCTTTCCTAACTCGTCCACTCTCCTATCTCATCCGTTTTCTAACTCGCCCACTTTCCCATCTTGTCCACTTTCCTATCTCGCCCATTTCCTTTATCGTACCTTGACAATAAGGGCCCGGACAGAAGCGAACATGTGCTGCAGCACGGTGGTGCTCTGGTTCCGTTGCAGCGCGCGCAGCAGCACCTGCAGCGCCGCGCTGCACACGCTTTGGCCACAGTCCAAGTTGCTGCAAGTCTGGAAACATGCCAACATTTATATTACAGTGCAGTATTATTATGTTACAATACTAGTGGCTCTGTGAGCTAATGACCTAGCGAGTCACCCCGACTCGAAGTTAATCAGATAAACATATCGTTCAGACAGAAAAAAGTTGCGTTTTAATAAGGTTAACAAAAAAGTTCTTACATTTTTGAATTTTTTTCTTAATGTTTGAAATATGATATGATTTTTTTCAACCCCCATATTTCTGCAATTTTACAATAAAAAAAAAAACAAATCTATTATAACTTTAGAATCTTCTCACAAAATTCCCTGAGAATCGGTTGACGAACAGACGGGCTGACAAACTGTGAGCACGACAAAACATTTTTGCCCAGTCTTTAAACTGAGACGCTTCGCTCGTTCGGTCAGTTAATGAATGCAGTAGAACTTAAATAAATGCATATTTAGTCTCTATGTTACTATTGTGGTATTCAACACTGACAACAATAAACGGTGTTAGTTGCGAACGCTTGTCTCAATTATCTGCAACAAACCCCAACATAACAATTAACAATAGAACTCGAAACCAAATCAAGAAATGGAAAATATGAGATCGAAAATTCGCCATGCTTCGTATTTTGGATACATGAATTTTTAGGGGTCCAGTGCTGCCCCCATTTGAAACTAATATTTATGTTACTGCAAATTTACTTGAAACTTTTCTACGCACATTAGAATGTGCGAAGAAAAGCTTCGTTTTTACTATAAACTGTAAACAGTTGTTCATCAAATAGTTTAAAGGGTTATCTAGGGCCTGATCAAGACTAAATTTTAAATGATATCTCCATTTCCGTTCAAATAATTTATTAAAATGGGGGCAGCACTGGACTCCGAAAGAATCATGTATCCTCTTAACGTGAAAATTTTAATTTAAGAGTGTTCGTACCTGAACGATGGTCTCCAAGGCATGCAGCAAGGTGAGCGACACTTCTCCAGCCAGGGCTGCCGACAGGTCCGGCATGGCCTGTGCAGGCGATGTGGCCTGCTCCCGCGCCCCGCGCGTCCACTCCCCTTTCCGCCAACGCTCCCGCTTGCACGCCCCTACGTTAGACCCCGCTGCAGTCACATAGTACAAAGGGGTGAGGGGCATGCACGAGGAAGACAATCACAAAGAAAAAATCGGTAAAAAAAAGGAGTTGAGTTGAAAAATGACGTGTAAGTGCGTGTATAACGTCATACGAAATGTCCCGTCTTGTATAAATCGTTTGAAACGCATCAAGCTTGTACGAGGTTTGATATGACGTCTTTTAGCATATGTCTGTCTAATGGCCTGTGCGGATGATGTAGCCTCTTCTCGCGCCCCGCGCGTCCACTACCCTTTCCGCCAACGCTCCCGCTTGCACGCCCCTACGTTAGACCTCGCTATAATCACATCGTATAAATAGGTGAGGGGCATGCAAGAGGACGCGATAACAAAGATATAATCGGTAAAAAAAGTAAAGAAGTTGAGCTGTGTATTGAAAAATGACGCGTAAGTGCGTGTATGGCGTCATACGAAACGTCCCGTCTTGTATAGATCGTTTGAAAAGCATCAAGCCTGTACGAGGTTTGAAATGACGTCTTTTAGCATGTCTAATTTCGCCGACAGGTCCGGCATGGCCTGTGCAGGCGAAGTGGCCTGCTCCCGCGCCCCGCGCGTCCACTCCCCTTTCCGCCAACGCTCCCGCTTGCACGCCCCTACGTTAGACCCCGCTGCAGTCACATAGTACAAAGGGGTGAGGGGCATGCACGAGGAAGACAATCACAAAGATAAAATCGGTAAAAAAACAAAGGAGTTGAGTTTTACATTGAAAAATGCCGCGTAAGTCAATAAATAAATAAATAAATATTTTGGGACAAATAACACTGATTGAGCTAGCCCCAAAGTAAGTTCGAGACTTGTGTTATGGGATACTAACTCAACGATACTGTATTTTATAACATATACATATATAAATAAACATCCAAGACCCAGGGCAATTTGAAAAAGACCATTTTCCAACTTGCCCTGACCGGGGATCGAACCCAGGACCTCTGGGTGGCGGACTAGCATGGTGACCACTACGCCACGGAGGTCGTCAAATTTATCGGTCGATTGAAAAGCATCAAGGCTGGGCGAGATTTGAAATTATGTCTTTTAGGCCTAACTTACACCGGAACGGCAGCGGCGGGCAGCCTACTTTACTGTCGAACCATAGTCACCTTTATTTCTATCTTTGAAATGAATAAATATAAATATAAAATAAATAAATATAAGTATATAGGGACAAATCACACTGATTGAGTTAGCCCTAAAGTAAGTTCAAGACTTGTGTTATGGGATACTAGCTCAACGATACTATATTTTTATAATATATACTTAAATAGATAAACATCCAAGACCCAGAACAATTTGAAAAAGGCCATTTTCCAACTTGCCCTGACTGGGGATCGAACCCAGGACCTCTGGGTGGCGGACTAGCATGGTGACCACTACGCCACGGAGGTCGTCAATAGAATAGCTTGAAAAGAAAACTCGACCACTTTGTGCCGCTAGCAGTCACGAAGCTTTTGTTTTCTTCAAGCTATACTGTGCATTGATATAAAAGTCAGATTGAAACTTTAAAATTATTTTAGCGTAAAAAATGTATAGATGCAGTTTCACAGAGCTGATTTCTTGTTCTGCTTTTTTAGCCATCTAATGACCTATTTTGGCACCAGCTGAAAATCAGCGCTGTGGCAAACCGCCATCAGCACATAGCTGAGCTGGTCGCCCTTTCGGCTATTCGTAGTTGTTATATTTATTGTAAGTACGGTCCGCTTCAAAAATGGATTCATAATTTCTCATACTAGTTGTATTCAAATTATGACTAAATTTTTGAAGCCTGACTTTACATGTAAGTTGTGATTGTTTTAATTGCCGAATAAAGCTTTTCTTTCATTGCGCAATTAGAAATAAAGGTGAATATGTTTTGACAATGAAAGTCCGCTTCCATCCGCTGACATGTGTGAGAAGCCTTAGCATATGGCCAATAGAGAATATGCATGAAAAAGATATGTGTTATCTAACTAGTTTATCCATAAATATTCAAAAATAAAGTACTAACAGTGAAAACAGAATAAAAGTTGGTTGAAATACAAACGAGATATAACGATTTTACGAAAATATGTCTATCTCACTCGCAAAAACGCTATTTTCTATGGCAAATGTGTAGATAATATGGACTTTGACGTCACCAGTCCATATCGGACTTCTCTTTCTAATTGAAACTTTGAAGTATCACATGTTCGTCGCTGATTGAGATATTTTATATATTTGTTTACTTTGGATAATAAGGATTTTTTAAGCAAATAAAAAAAATACGTGCGTATTCCTTATTAAGCCGATAGGCCCCGCATAGCTTGCGCGTACGACGCGCGTCCACTCCCCCCTGCGCAAGCGCAGTCACATATTTTTAAAGGGTGCGGGCATGCCTGAGGTCATAAGGGGGAACAGGTATAGTTTAATGTCAATAAATATCAAATTCGGGAAATAAACAAAGAAGTTTAGCTTTATTTTGAACAATGATATGATGAATGAAAAAATGCGTGTGATGTCTTACGAAACTATGTTATCCCGTCTTTACGTTTCTAGCAGTAAGAAGCCGACTGTTATTCCATAAAATAACACGACAGCCGTCCGATAGTGTCAATGTCAAACTAAATTAATATCATGATTTATTAGCATTCAATGTTGCTTGACACGTAATGACTGTTTGTGACACAATAAAGAGAAAATTAAAGAAAAACAAAAGACTGACACTGAAAAGTGTGCACGTAACTATAGTCCATTTGTTAAGTTATTTAAAAGAATGTAAACAATCTTGACTTTAGAGATGAGCGTTGAATGAACGAACGGTTTATTTCAACCGTTTAACTGGCATGAACAATCTTACCGTTTACCGTTGAATGATAAACTAGCTTACTCGTCAACGCCTTTTTTTTCGGGACTATCAACGTCAACATGTTCGTTAGGGACTAGTCGTGTCGTGATCGTGACTCTTGCCACCCAAAGCAAGCAATCTGTTCGCTTCATTCATACTTAAATATTTGCTGATATTTTATTTTATTTTATTTTATTTTATTTTATTTTAATAGGAAGACCAACAGCACATTCATTGAATAAGGTAACAACTTAGATATTAAGAAGCCAATTACAGGTCCTCGCATATAGATACTGTATAAGTTAACAATAAAATTGAACAAAGGATGGACAAACACTTTAACCAATAAATGATGAAACTAGCCTATTTCGGAGCCTTATAAAATTATAAAAATAAATAAACAAATATACTTAATACATAAAATCAGCATTACGCTACTGAAGCAAATGTTCATATAGTAACCGCTTAGCTGTCGCTATGCTTGTAGTAAATAAGTCTATGTCAACTGTTCGAGATATATTATTAAAGCTTATGCCCACGCGTAAGGCAAACGAGTTTTTTCGATAGTTAGTACAAACTACTGGAACAAATATAAGGGGATTGAATCTTAGTGGTCTGGATGGGCAATTTAACTGCAATTTTGCCAAAAGTTCAGGGGAGTCAACTATACCAGAAGCTATCTTAAGTAAGTAGACTAAATCCGCGACATCTCGACGAATCTTCAATGGGACCAGGTGATGCCTTTTACATAGGTCTAAATAGTTTGCGGAACTATAATCAAGTTTTAGACGAAAGCAAAGGTATTTGACAAACTTCCTTTGAATGTTTTCGATGCGATCTATGTAATCCTTGTACATGGGATTCCAAGCTTGAGAGGCATACTCAAGGTGGAGTGTGAGTGGTGGAGTACGTACATAAGTACAATATAATATTTTTATAGTTTTTAGATCTTTAAATGATGCCGCACATCTTAGAACAAAACCTAGTGCTTTGTTGGCTTTCGAGACTATTTTGTCAACATGTGTATCAAATATTAATTTAGTGTCGTGATATATTCCTAAATCACGCACTGTTGTAGAACGCTGAAGCGCTTGTTGCTTGAGCATGTAACTTGTGGGTATAATGTTCAGTTTTCTTGTGTAGGTAACTACACAACATTTCAATGGATTGAGATCAAGACCACTGAAAGAACAATACTGCTCAAGCCGAGAAATATCAGCCTGAAGTGCAGATGCATCAGTTTGAGATGATATAGCAGAGAATATCTTCATATCATCCGCAAAGCAAAGCAGCTGAGATGAATGGAGACAATTTTGAATATCATTAACCATGATGTTGAAGAGAAGGGGTCCGAGCAGCGAACCTTGGGGGACACCACTAGGGATATCAACCCAACTAGAAATATAATTTTTGACTACTACTGCTTGGGACCTATGGTCTATATAGGAAGAAAACCACCTAAGGAGGTCTCCAGTGACTCCCATGGATGCCAGCCTCTTTAAAAGTATATTATGATCTATACGATCGAAACATTTGGAGTAGTCGGTGTATATAACATCGACTTGCTTGTCAGCCTCCATAGCTTGTGAGAGATAGTCGTTAAAGAGTACCAAATTAGAGACGGTAGACCTTCCACTAAGAAAACCATGTTGGAAGGAACCAAAGGAATTTTTCAAAGCTGGGTACAGTTGATTATATATAATACGTTCAAAAACCTTAGCTATTATACACAGCTTTGAAATGGGTCTATAATTCGTAACATCAGTTTTTGGTCCCTTTTTATGTACCGGGGTTATAAACGCCGACTTCCATATATCTGGGACAACTCCAACCTTCAACGACTTTCTAAATAATAAGGTGATGGGGATCGAAATCGATGCAGCAGTGGCAATAAGAAAGTGGGCTGGCACGTTGTCAGGTCCGGCTGATTTAGACGTGTCAAGCTCTAATAGAAGCTTCTTGACCTCATCAAATTGGACATCAATGCTAGAAATATGTGACACCGGGATATCAGTCCGCGAACTAGGACTTGTATTGCCAGGTTGACAAGTCGGAGTAGCCTGAGTAAAGTTGGAGAAAAAATAAGATGAAAAGGTGTTGCATATTTCACTACCTGTATTAGCTTGGATATTATCATACCTGAGGCTGCTGGGAATTGTACTTGATTTAGAATTACTTCTTGATTTTATGTAAGTCCAAAAATATTTAGGATTTTTAATGATTGATTTTTCGACGTTGTCTAGGTATGTTTGATAGCATTCTCTTTCCAGGTGCCTCGCCCTGTCACGAAGAAGTTTAAATGACTCGATATGTCGGTCTCTGTCACGCGCGCATGCGCGAAATCCATGCATTGGGTGTACAAACTGCGAATATGCATCTGCTTGTAGTAATGTTCATAATTCAGTCGGATTGCAAACGAAAATGACCTTAAGTAAAACAAAATAAAAAATATAATTAAAATATTCTAAATCTAGTTCCCGTTTAACAATCGACATAAGACTAGAAGCTAGTTCATGACTGACGTTAACGTTGTCATTGTGCAATAATAGATTAGTTTACGTTGTCGTAGTTTATTGAATGTGGTTCCGTCGACAAACTAGTCGTAAATTAGACTGTTTTATGAACTAGTTTAAACTTGACTTGACTTGGTATAGTTTCGTCGACAACCCACCACTACTTGACTCGTTTTGCAAATTACAAATAAAAAGAATGTAATTTATAATTTATAAAATAAATAATTTGTAATTTTCAAAGGTATTGATTTATAAAGTGTATATTTCAATAAAAAGACATGTCAAGATTGTTTACATCATTTTAAATACCTAGACAAATGGACTGTAGGCAGTGCCGGATCTATGGGGGGGGGGGGGGGGGGGGGCAAGCCGGGGCCCATTCCCCGGGCGGCAAAAACGAATATATCCACCTCTCCCATGCTACCGATACAGAATGGGGGCGGCCTCTCTAACTGACCATTACCCCCCCCCCCCCAAGTGTACTGTTGTATTGAGGTACTAGCAATGTAGGCTACATTGCTAGTACCTCAATACAACAGCCTCAAAAAAAATCTAGACTGTTTACTACAATGTAAAATCGCATCTCGGTATGAATTAACTGACCATTACTGTCTGAACCCCCTCCCCCCTGCACTCGTACTGTTCAGGTACAAGTAATCATCCAGAAGGTGGCAAAACCAAGCAGGGGCGACATATTCACATATTTTGTTTTGCCCCGCCTCAAAAAACATCTAGATCCGTGACTGTAGGTCGTATGTCTTGTCGAAGTAAAAGTGCAGTTTTCTCAGTGTAAAGCCGCAGTGTCCGTACCTTTCCTCCTCATGATGAAGTCGGACCTGGCGGAGCCCTGTCCCAGGATGACGTCCTCCAGCTTGGCTTTGATGTCCGTGGTCTTGCGCACATTTTGCTGCGCGCACTTCATGATTTCTTTGCGGCCCTGTCACATTTATTTTTATTTAAAAGAAGACTCTAATTGACTGGCTGACTGATTAGTGACTCACTGATATTTTAAACGCACAGCCTAAATCGCTGGATCTATAGACTTTAAATTCGGCACAAAGATTTCTTAAGAGGTCTAGGGGTGCTGCACTAAGAAAGGATTTTTCAAAAATCACCCACAAGTGGCTTAAACGGGTTTCCAAAGTTTGTATGCTGAAACAAGAATAGATAGACCATTTTATTCGAAACTTCGCAGGAGTACTCCTGGCGGTAAATGAGTAAGTACGTGTTTCATGATTTTTTTAAAATTCAATCCCTAGAGGGATGAAATAATGTGACCTACTACCTAACCATGCTGAAACGTTCCGTCACTCTTTCTCGTTCTAGCAAATGACGGGAATGGGATTTATAACAATTAATAACATCAAAAACAAAATCCTATTAGAACCTTTTTCGACTTATACGCTATGTCGCGGGTAACGGGGCTACATAAATTTTTCGGGGTCCAGTGCTGCCCCCATTTGGCCACTTTTTGCGTATGTGCGTAGAAAAACTTCACGTTCTCACTTTAAAATGTAAACAGTAGTTTATAAAATAGTTTGAAGGGTTATCCAGGGTCTGATCAAGACCAAATTTTAAATGATATCTCCGTTTCTTTTCAAGTGATTTATTTCAAATGGGGGCAGCACTGGACCCCGAAAAATTCATGTAGCCCCTTAAGCTAATACAATCATATCAGGATTAAAGAATATAACTTCTACATATCTATTCTAGACTGTATTCCAAAACTATATGTTTAGAGCAAGTTTAAATATAGTTATTTAATTAGATATGTATGTTTACTTTCACGTGTTTATCCCTGATGGGGCAGACAGAGCTTATATTGAAGCATACCTTATATTCTTGACACTTGAAGCACAAAGCTAAAGTCTCTGAGCGGGCATGTCAGCGACGCACGCGGATAGTACACTTCGATTTGTCCATTTAAGAACCCATACTAAGCACGTGAGAAGATTGCGGCTTTTTCATATTATTTATGTATTGAAACATACCTTGTATTCTTGGCACTTGAAGCACAGGTCGATCAGAGCCAATAGCCCGTGTAGTCTCTGCGCGGGCATGTCAGCGACGCACGCGGACAGTACACTACGGTCCGTCCATTTGAGGACCTATACTAAGCACGTGAGAAGATTGCGGCTTTTTCATGTATTTATGTATTGAAACATACCTTATATTCTTGGCACTTGAAGCACAGGTCGATCAGAGCCAATAGCCCGTGTAGTCTCTGCGCGGGCATGTCAGCGACGCACGCGGACAGTTCACTTCGATCCGTCCATTTGAGGACCCATTCTAAGCACGTGAGAAGATTGCGGCGTTTTCATGTATTTATATATTGAAACATACCTTATATTCTTGGCACATGAAGCACAGGTCGATCAGAGCCAATAGCCCGTGTAGTCTCTGCGCGGGCATGTCAGCGACGCACGCGGACAGTTCACTTCGATCCGTCCATTTGAGGACCCATTCTAAGCACGTGAGAAGATTGCGGCTTTTTCATGTATTTATGTAAACATACCTTATATTCTTGGCACTTGAAGCACAGGTCGATCAGAGCCAATAGCCCGTGTAGTCTCTGCGCGGGCATGTCAGCGACGCACGCGGACAGTACACTACGGTCCGTCCATTTGAGGACCTATACTAAGCACGTGAGAAGATTGCGGCTTTTTCATGTATTTTGATATTGAAACATACCTTATATTCTTGGCACTTGAAGCACAGGTCGATCAGAGCCAATAGCCCGTGTAGTCTCTGCGCGGGCATGTCAGCGACGCACGCGGACAGTACACTTCGGTCCGTCCATTTAAGGACCTATACTAAGCACGTGAGAAGATTGCGGCGTTTTCATGTATTTTCATATTGAAACATACCTTATATTCTTGACACTTGAAGCACAGGTCGATCAGAGCCAATAGCCCGTGTAGTCTCTGCGCGGGCATGTCAGCGACGCACGCGGACAGTACACTTCGGTCCGTCCATTTAAGGACCTATACTAAGCACGTGAGAAGATTGCGGCGTTTTCATGTATTTATGTAAACATACCTTATATTCTTGGCACTTGAAGCACAGGTCGATCAGAGCCAATAGCCCGTGTAGTCTCTGCGCGGGCATGTCAGCGACGCACGCGGACAGTACACTTCGGTCCGTCCATTTAAGGACCCATACCAAGCACATGAGAAGGTTGCGGCTAGTCTCGCTGTTGAATGGGGCGCGCCCGCTCTGAGAAACAAAAATAAATATTTTTTTTTATAAGGGACGGATTTACATCGAGGGCCATAAACGAAGCACGAGCAAGTGAAGGATTCTAACGATTGAATCATGACCGTAGGGTACATAGAATGTAATTCAATGATTCTTCAATGATATGTATGAGCAAGCGTACTTGTGTAAAACCTCTGCAGCAAGGAGAAGGAATACAAACTCTTTGAATACATAAAAACTACGATGACAGATTCGTTCCTCTCTGGTTTGCTGTTGTGTTTTTGGCAGTTATCAGTTAGCATTTTTTTTTTACAAATTATTGGTTTAGGCATTTGTCCGCAATCTCACCTGATGGTAAGCGACGATGAAGACTAGGATGAAGCATGCCTATCCAAAAGATACCCATTCAATCTACTTTTGAATGTCCCGGGACTGTACTTCTCTGGGAATATAGACGCAGGCAGTTCATTCCACACCTTAGCTACTTGAACCAAAACGGAATTGTCGAAGCGTTTAGTTCGAGACTTAGGTATTTCAACGACAAAGGGTGAAACTCCTGTCAAGCATTAAACAACTCTCGTGTTATTATAAAACCCAGACTAACTTTGTTACTAGGTTTAAACCATTATCCGACCAAATAAAGTTGACATCTAGTAATATCACACTATCCCACCTGTCAATGCCAACTTCATTTTGGGCGGATAATGGTTTAAACCTAGTAACAAAGTTAGTCTCGGTTTTATAATAAGACGGCTCATGTTTTATTTCGTAAATATCAAGTAAAGATTCAAAGATTCAAATGTTTATTCAGTAATTAGACCTTTACAGGCACTTTTACACGTCAATAAGTATAATTTACTTTATGTGTAAAGTATAATATTTAAATTTAATTTATTAAAGAAAAGCTACCGATACTAGCGCTTCGAAAAGACCACTGCTGAGAAGAAACGCCGAAGGAAACACATTTATACAGTATTGGTCGCCTATTCGCTAGAAGGGCTTTATCATATTATTATTATGGTCTTTTAATTAATAAACACTTATTATAATACAATGTAGACACATTATATCATGTAATGCTTGCGAACAAGTAAACAAACATACATTAAGTAATAAAAAAAACTAAGTAGTAAAAAAAGCGAAGTCGAGCTGACCAGTCACTCCCGGCAGCACCCGTTCACGAGTTGAATTAGCATTTATATCATTGTGATTTTGACTTACGCAAGGTAACACTTGAATCTATTAACTATCTTAAAATTAAACAACCTAAACTCTATAAAACTTATATGTTTAGTTGGAGTGTCATATAATCCATTCCAGGACTTTTACTATGCGGGGATAATAAAATACGTTTACTGTAGTTTGGTACTCGATATAAGCTGTTGATAAATCGTAATATAGGGTGTGATGGACATTGTTTTTTTTTTCTAGCCTGGAGGTGTTGTGTCTCACTGCTTGGCGTAGGACCCCTCCTTATTTTTAAGTTGTCCATTTCTTCTGCGACTTTCTGCCACCCACATAAAAATGTGTAATGTCACCCATATAAATAATGTATGTGGGTTTGATAAAATACCATAAACAAAATATACAATTGTCTAGAAAAAGGTTACCTGCTTGAATTCACCTTCAGGCGACGGCGGTGAGTACAAACTGCCGAACTGGCTCAACTCGTTGTCCAGCTGAAGTACATCTGAAAAAAAAACTTTATCTTTGAAATTGATTAATTTAGATTATGTTCGTAGTTTTATTAAAAAAAAAGAAAACTTGTAAATTGTTTGTTTCTTCGTATGTGGTAATTATGTTCCTAGATGTTTAAGTACTATTGTTAATGTAGATATTAGAACTGTATTGGTTTTCCAAATAAAATAAAATAAATAAATATGTAAGTGGCCAACACTGGTGTCAGATTTTTAAGTGACCGAAAGGCATCTGATAAAAAAATATGTGTTATCTAACCAGTTTATCCATAAATATTCAAAAGTAAAGTACTAACAGTGAAAACAGAATAAAAATTTAATGAAAAACGAACGAGATATAACGATTTCATGAAAATATGTCTATCTCACTCGCATAAACGCTACTTTCTATGGCAAATGTATAGATGATATGGATTTTGACGTCACCAGTCCATATCGGACTTCTCTTTCCAAGTGAAACTTTCAAGTATCACATATTCGTCACTGATTAGGATATTTTAAAAATTCTTTCATATTTGTTTACTGTGGTTAATAAGGATTTTATTAAGCAAATAAAAAAAAAACCATATTCCCTATTCGTTTCATAGTTTAATAATTTGCTCTAGCCCAAATTCTCACCCAACGCCACTGTTACTTACCTTTCCCATGCGCGCCCCGGTACAGCTGATGCAACGCATCCATAACCGCGCCGAGCAATGGAAGGTAGAGCGCAGCTAAGCGCGCGCGCAGCTCGGGCCGAGCGAGCCGAGCGTCCGCGTCGTGAGCGGACAGCAGCGCCGCCACGCTGTTGACGGCTGCGGCTTGCAACACCGGGCTCCTACCAACATACGCGTGTGTCGAAAATCGGGACCATTAGTACGTAGTACTAATAGTATTAGTAACATTCCTCCTCTAAAAAGTTCATTTTAACCGTGAATAATAAGAACGTTTAATTACTACTTTGGTAATTTATTTTATTCACTATTTTCAGTAAAAAGAAAGCACTTTTGGTGATCACTATTTTGGTGAACTTAAAACAATTACTCTTAATTTTAGTAATTGTTCCAATTTTGATGTGCATTTTAATTAATTTAACCTTCCTTTTTCCTCATTAAATGTCTGTTTCATTTTAATCTTTCTTTTTATCGTATTCATGGTATAAATTATATTATGCAATTCTTGAATAAAACGGATTCATATCGAGGGCCAAGAATCACTCGCGTCGCTCAGGATTCTAATTTAAGTATCATCATGAATCACTCCCTACACGATTCACTCGTTAGTTGCTCGTGCTTCATCTATGGCCCTCGATGTAAATCCGTCCTTTATTTACCAATTGCATAATATATTATTTTTCACAAATTACAAATATCAAAAAATAAAAATATGCTATGACGTCTCTATTCCTAACGGAGCTGTCAATAGTGCATTTCGGTTCTTACGGCTCTAAGCAAACAAAGCACAGGGCTGCAAGACCTAAAGGCCACTTTTAGCTATTCCGACCTATACTGTGAAAATGAGTTTCTTTCGGCCTTTCTTTTCAGCAATTGTCGTTGCAAAGCGCTATTATCGGTAGCTTTTCTTTAAAAATAATAGTACATTACTACATATAGCGGGAAGTATGACATTGCCGGACGGTTAGTTTTCAAGCACGAGCGTCAGCGAGGCCTTGACAATAATTACGAGTCCGGTAATCCTATTCCCGACGAGGCATGTTAAGTGCTTTTCTCAATAAATGTGAGAAATCATTAAAGAAATAACGAGAAATATGCAAATATTTACCGACAACAATTAATGTTTACTGCATAGAGTATATAATCGATCGCTACGTGCTTTGAAAGACAAGAAAATGCTATCCCGCGTTTTTTAGTGCAAAAGAAACATAGCCCATACAGCCCCGTTATATTTTACGCAAAAAATGTAATACCGTAGATTGTGTTTCTCTCGCAACGAAATTCAAACATTTAGGTGTGATTTAATAACAACATTTTAATAAAATTGTGGGCCCCCATTTAGGTATTTTAATAAAACATTCATATAAATTCTCAAAGAGTGCAGTTTTTATGATTGGTAGCAATTGGCTAAAGCACTCATCCGGCAATGTAATATACTTCCCGCCCTCTGCAGTAATGTACTATTCCCCTCCGGAGTGGTCGCCGCGCGCATAGTAATAATGTAGGTATATTTTCGATACCTAAATGGGGAGTGACACAGGCCTGACCACGGTGTGAGCCAACGCCAACAGAGCCAACAGGCACAGCCAGTATTTTATATTGAACAAGAACTCACTGTAACTCCAAAGCATTAGTGAGTTCAGTCAGAAGCAGTCCAGCCAGGTAGTGTCTGGACCTGAACTCGTGGCTCAACTGATGCTGGACGGCCGACACGCTGGACTGGGACGCCAGCGAGTGAGAGGACGGCGCCGGCGAGACGGTGCCCGGCCCGCTGGACGGGCCCGCGGGGGGCAGGTTGAGGGACACGTAGTGCTCGTGCGAGCAGATGATGCGGAGGAATGCCAGCTGTGGAAGTAACCACATTTTTAATAGGTACCTACATACTTCCTATTTTTTGCTGCAAACTAAGCCTACATACAAGTTGATTTACACCCACGAGCTACTTCCTAGGATTCCGTACCCAACGGGTAAAAACGGGACCCTCCGTTTGGCTGTCTTTCACCAGGCTGTATCTCATGAACCGTGATAGCTGACAGTTGAAATTATCACAGATGATGTATTCCTGTTGCCACTATAACAACAAATACTAAAAACATAATAACATAAATATTGGGTCTCCCATACAACAAACGTGATTTTTTATTATATTATGGTACGGAATCCTTCGTGCGCGAATCCGACTCGCACTTAGCCGGTTATTACTCCATGCTTAGCTTATATACAAGTTGACTTACATCTCCCAGTTCGAACGCGAAGAAAGTCAGGCTTAAAAGATTAAAGAGTTAAGAGAAGGCGTACCTTATAATGTACCAATGGTACAGCATCAGGCAAAGACGCGATCTTTACGGACATCTGCTTGTAGTAGCTCCGAATGAGGTTGAAGACGTAGCCGCGATTCATCACGCTGAGCAGGTCGAACGCGAAGAAAGTCAGGCAAAAAAATTACAGATAAAAGAGATCAAGAGAAGGCGTACCTTATAATGTACCAATGGTACAGCATCAGGCAAAGTCGCGATTATCGCGGACATCTGCTTGTAGTAGCTCCGAATGAGGCTGTAGACGTAGCCGCGATCCATCACGCTGAGCATGTCGAACGCGAAGAAAGTCAAACAAAAAAATAACAGATAAAAAGAGATAAAGAGAAAGCGTACCTTATAATGTACCAATGGTACAGCATCAGGCAAAGACGCGATCTTCGCGGACATCTGCTTGTAGTAGCTCCGAATGAGGTTGAAGACGTAGCCGCGATTCATCACGCTGAGCAGGTCGAACGCGAAGAAAGTCAGGCAAAAAAATTACAGATAAAAGAGATCAAGAGAAGGCGTACCTTATAATGTACCAGTGGTACAGCATCAGGCAAAGTCGCGATTATCGCGGACATCTGCTTGTAGTAGCTCCGAATGAGGCTGTAGACGTAGCCGCGATCCATCACGCTGAGCATGTCGAACGCGAAGAAAGTCAAACAAAAAAATAACAGATAAAAAGAGATAAAGAGAAAGCGTACCTTATAATGTACCAATGGTACAGCATCAGGCAAAGACGCGATCTTCGCGGACATCTGCTTGTAGTAGCTCCGAATAAGGTTGAAGACGTAGCCGCGATCCATGACGCTGAGCAGGTCGAACAGGAAGAAAGCCAGGCTGTTGTTCAGGCTTTGCGTTAGGCGGCTGTTCTTGCCGTATCTAAAAGAGATAAAAATACTTTATTGGCAAAAAAAATGCCTCATTTTCGTTGACGAGTTTGTTCTATGTTCCTAAAGTTCTTCATCATATTGTCGCATAGGGAGATGAAATGACAATTTCGATGTCACAAATTCGAACGAAAAGAATTCACCTGAAGGAAAATTTCATCAATTACTTTAGAACAAGATTGGCTTAGTGGTCTAAGCGATGGACTGTGAATCCAGAGATCGCTGGTTCAGATCACACTCACGTATTTCGAAGATTAAAAAGAAGTTTCTAGAAAATTCTAGACTAAATGGAAAAGAAAATATGAGACAGAAAATGAGTGAGAGAGAAGGTGACAAAAAAACTTGTCATTTGAGTTTGGAAAATTGATGCGATTTTGTTCGAATTCGGGGGGTATATAAGCAGTACAAGCGGCGGCCTAAGGCAGTTTAGTTGGAAAGTGAAATCTGAAGAAGGAAGAAGAAGAAAAGAATACTAGTAAGTAAACTAAAGTGTTCAGTGCAGTGAATTCCGTGCGAGTGACAAAGAAGTGACAGTTCCGCGCGTGAGTGACTGTGCAGTGACGGTAGAGTTTTTGGCGGGAAGTCAAGGGGTTCAGTAGGAGTTTGCTTTTAATTGTTTTGCAAATTGATTCTAGTGGACTTTCTAATATGAAATTGGTGTAGTTAGTGTTATAAATGTTCATGCTCATGGACAATATGTAAAATGTTTAAAGTGGACACTCATAGTATAATGCGGCTGTAGTGATATTTATTTGCGGACTGTGGTGGGCGTCTTTAGGCGCCGTCCGCCACTGAATCAGCTTTGTAAACTAGTGGGCTTATATAGATTTGTCGCTAGAAGCTCTCTTGAAGCAATCAAAGGACCTACACAAACCTTTGATTGTATAGTTAGGATTAGGAATAAAGAAGTGAATTAATAAAGATGGGCTTAAAGGACTAGTATACAGAGCCGTAAAATAATTATTAAAATAAATGCAGTGACGGAAATTGCGCAAGACAGTGCACTGACGTTTCCGCGCGCGTGATAGTGAAGTGACAGTTGGCGTAAAAAGAGGACTAACGCTGTCAGTTGTGAATACCGCTTGAGTTGTAAATAAAGTCACTATTTCATAGGTTTGTCGTTTCCTTTCCTATCCCCAACTCTTGTGACAATATCTTCACCAGATTATTACGGGACCAACTTGATAATACAGACTTTCAGCTAAAAAGAATCATAATACTCAGTTCATAATAAGGGCTTTCAAAAATATGGGACACCATATTATGGCAGCACTTCAAAACCGAGTTAACAACATGGAGATTCGCCGTCGGTCTAAAGTTCACGACGTACTTTCTAGAATTGCAGCTCTTTAGTGTACTGGGCGGTACACTTGGCTAGAAGGAAGGCTGGTAGGTGGAGTAAGGCCCGGTGGCGGCCTTACTGGTGGTATTCTAGGTGGTTCGACGATATCAAGCAAGTCGCTGAAAAAAAATGGATAACTGCGGCCGCCGAACGGGATGGCGCAGGCGACAATGCCACTTCAACGAACTAATTCGCTGGGGTATGTCAGTGGCTTTTGTTCTTCTATGAATTTCCTAATTTCTGATTCGATCACGTAGGGAAACACCGCGCATAGCCCTCACCATAGCGCGTTGAGTGACCTTGAGCCTTCTTATGAGACCCATAGTAAGGGGCCACGTTTCAGAGCCATAAGTCATCACCGCTGACCACATTCCAGTGGAATTGACGTCACTGTGCTGCCATCTGGTATCACATATTTTTTTGAAACCCTAATTGGAAGAGATATCGCGTGACATGATGTGTAAAATAAAAAAAATAAAAAAATAAAAAGGAAACAAAAATAATACCTACAGTCGAATTGATGACCTCCAATGACCGGATATCCGTTGCAGCTGATCTGTACATACCTGGAGATGATCTCGGAAGTGACGTTGTTGACGAGCGTGGTGAGGTCGTCGGTGAACTGCTCGGGGAAGCGCGCCTTGCGGGGCGCCTCGTGCGCGCCGCTCCAGTACAGGTACTCCACCATCGACTTCACCATCAGCTCGAACAGCGCCCTGAAAGTAAAAGGAAAGAGAACTGTAAAAATAATATTTTTCATCTCATCTACTCAAAAAACGATGTTTTTATCCAAAAACATTTGGAGCTAAAGTTATTGGTTATTCTCTCGGGACTACAACGTGAAAAAGAAGATCTCTAGAGATTAAAACCGAGTGTAATCTTTGTTTGGCAAATAAATTATCTTTATCTTTATCTTTAATCTTTGAAGAATCAAAAATAATGTTGGCAGTCCAGCAAAAAAAGAAGAAATATTTAGTGATTTTTTTTAAATTTGGAATACATATTGTCGTCAACATGAATGAATGTAGGTAAACATTTTTACGTTCTTTGCTTCGGAAAAAGAAATAAGATAATTAAAAAGCGCAATTTTTCTCTTTGATAAAAGTAATTACAGAAGTTTTAGGTTATTGGTATTGAAATGTAATTATTTCTGTAAATGTGAATACTTTTTCGTGAATTTAAGCCAAAAGTTAATAGTTATCAAGTTAGCCTATAAAAATAAAAAGATAGAAGGACCACGCAAACAAAGTTATGAGTGAACTTTTTATCTTAAGTAGGTGGTCTTCTTAAAAATATTTCTTCGTATTTATTGTATAAAAACGACACCAAACAAAGATTAATATTAATTGTCGGTTGAAGTCTGATTAGTTATTGTAAGTGTTCTACTGTTTTTTATATTCTGTTTTGTATGTGCTAGTTTTTCTCATAGATGGAGATGAAAAGTAGAGTGTGCTACTCGGGTAAGGTAATATTTTTTTCTCGGGCCGTATACATGCATCCCTCGCTACACTCAGAATTCCACACTTGAATCCTTCATTTCGCTCTGGATTCAAAGTAGAGCCCTAGCCTTCAAAATGTTACCTCATCCTCTTGTAGCACAATCTACTATTTTGGCTTATTAAATAAATTATAAAAAAGTATGGTATATGTATTTTTCTTTTCTCTGATTAGCAAATAATGACAAAGATACAGCGCATTTAAATTCCGGGTGACGTCACGGTCAGCTATAATTTTTAACCAAACAAAGGTGACGTCCACCTTTGTTTGGTTAAAAATTATAGCTGAAATAACCTAAAACTTCTGTACTTAATTAATTGAATCAAAGAGAAAAATTGCGATTTTTTAATAACTTCTTTTTCCGAAGCGAAGAACATAAAAATGTTTACCTACATTCATCCAAGTTGACGACAATATTACCTATTCCAAATTTAAAAATCACATCTGTGCCAATTATTTTTTATTTTAAAACAAAATTCTTTTTTTTTGCTGGACTGCCAACATTATTTTTGATTCTACATAGATTACACTCGTGTTCAGTTTTCAAACTGGTTTTAGAAAAAGAAAATCTCTAGGGATCCTAGAGATTTTCTTTTTCACATTTTATTCCCGAGAGAATAAGTAGTAACTTTAGCTCCAAATGTTTTGGGATGAAAACATCGTTTTTCGAGTAGATGAGATAGATGTTTTTTTTTTATATTACCTGAACAAGACAAAATCATACATCACGTACAAGAATGCCATAGCGTATTGTAAAATGTGACCAAACAAAATATTTTTTTGTAACCTTAAAAGGGTTGTACTTGTGACTATTCGTAAAGCAGCGCGATACCAATTCAAATATATCTTTATTATCAGAGGATATTAATATTATCTCTCTAATCGTCACTTTGTTTTGATGCACGTTAACGTCAAATGGTTACTTACAGCTAAGTTTACTGCCGCTTCCAAAGCGCCAGTGCAGAAGAACCGGTAACAAACTGCCATTTTTCCAAAGTAAAATATCTTATACATGAACAAAGTTTACTTTTTGAAAAATTAAATTTGTGTGTGACGATGTTCGGGCCAGGCTGATAATAGCTCCTACGATCGCTATCCCTTTTGCCCTTGGGAGGGTGACAATTCCCGTAATATTTTTCGAACTCGGCTAGCGTGGTCTTCATACGCGTTTTATCCGCGACTCCATCCATGAATGGAAAAGCTAAAAAAATAAAATCTTACCAAGAATTGTGCATAGCAAGGTCTCTGGTAGCCCCGCTGGCAACCACCCATTGTAGCGCCAATTCTTCATGCAGGATCTTGCACGATCCATCACTCATTACTGTGGATAAAATGAAAATAAATATTAATGACACTGAGACCCTAACAAAATGTTGTCTCGACACTACTAGAAGTAGAACATTCGAGATGAATCTTTCAGAACAGGTGAGCAGTAGATTGATCCCCAGAACAATGAAAATTTTCGAGGACAATGTGAAATGTTTGAGAGCAACATAGAATGTTCAGGAACAACATGGAATGTTCGAGAACGACGTAATATTTTTGAGAACAAAGTGAAATGTTCTAATTGATTACACTAGATTAAAAGGGTCAAGATTTTGCTCCTAGAACATTCTAGGTCTAAGTGAAGGTCAATTATGCACATAATACACAAGCAAGTATATGAACTTTCTAGAATATATAGGAGACAAATATAAATAAATTTATACGGACAAATCTCACTGGTTGAGTTAGCCTCAAAGTAAGTTCGAGACTTCAATGGTAGTATATTTTGTAAGATAATCATACAAGACCGAAGCCAATTAGAAAAAGATCATTTTCCATATTGATCTGACCGAGGATCGAACCCGGGAGACCTCCTGGGTAGCGAATAGGAATGTAAAGGGGATACGTGATTTCTTCGGGGTCCAGTGCGTGAACTTTTCTTCGCACATTAGCCAAAAGTGGCCGTTTTTCGCAAATGTGCGAAGTAAAGCTTCACGTTCTCACTTTACGTTATCAACAGTAATCATAAAAAAGTTTAAAGGGTTATCTAGGGCATTATCATCATAATCTGGGCATGATCACGACAAAATTTTAAATGATATATCCATTTTCGTTCAAGTAATTTAATTCAAATGGGGGCAGCACTAGACTCCGAAAAATCATGTATCCCCTAACCATTACGCCACGGAGGTGGTCAAATGTCTAGGTAAAAGAAATCGTCATTTTCATACAAAAGTGTTCGGCCGGCCCGGCAGTTTGTATGAAAATGATTTCTTCTTCGAGTTTCAAGCATTGGTCCCATAGGAAAAGTTGTTCATATTGCCGGTCTGTTGCTCCTACAAGGATCGGACAGGGTTTTTGTTACATGTGTATAGTACCTGCGGGCGGCAGAGGCAGCCCGATGTCCCGGTCGGTGAGCGCGGGGCGCGGGATGGTGCACTGGTACTGGATGTAGCTGCTGATCAGCGAGCTGCGGCCGTGCAAGTCGCAAGTGGCGCCCTCTGCCATGCCCTGCATATATTTCTTACATCGTCACAAGAATAGATGTATGGCCGCCTCTTGTACAGTACGCTTGAAAAATGCAGTCATAATTTCCCATACTAATTGTATGAGAGTTTATGACTCCACTTTTGAAGCCTGACCGTACCTCGTCTCACTATACAATGTTCTTTTTAATTAAGTACAAATATTTTAAGAGGTGATTCAGTCCATCATTTTGAACAACTTTTCCCAATAAATATATATCGAAATAAGAAAATTTTTTTTTGCATTTTTCTAATCTGCAATTGCATTTGATCTGTATAAGAACCTAAATATTTTTACTTAATTAAAAAGGACATTATATTATGTTACCCTTATTCCGAATATGTAACCTTATTCCGAATATGTAAATGTTTTTTGGTGCAATAAAGTTTTTTTATATATTTTTTTTTTTTATATTGTATTGTATCCAAGGGATTTTTTTCAAAGTCAAAGTCAAAATCATTCATTTATCTTTGAACATTTGTATCACTTGATAAAAGTAAATATTTTTTTTCGATTTCATAATAGGTAGTTGTTGACGTCAGATCATTTACTTACAACTAAGTTTACTACCGCTTCCTTAGCGCAAGTACAGAAGAAGCAATAATAAACTGTACTGCAGCAGTTATTTACCTTGAAGATTAATCTCGTGTGCTAGGCAGCAGTTAAAGAAAACGCAGTCGTGTCCCGAAATCTCAGATCCACATTTTACATCAATGAAGTGTCAAAACCAGTGTTTGCAGTTCGCGCCATCTACCGATTTAACTAGGTATAAAATACGAATCAACAAAAAGCAAACTAAGAGCATACCTATATGAACTATGGAAGCTAGCTATAGCTAGTCCATGATTATAGCAGTAGATGGCGCTGTATCGAACGTGTAATATAACAAGTGACGACTAAAGTACTGAAAACTACATGCGTTGCTATACCACCACTCTGATCTCCTTGTGCTATAAATTGTGTGAGAGTTGATTTGTTCAGGACTTCTTAGCTCATTACAAATTGCGGCTAATTATTTAAAAACTTACTCATACAATTTTACTTCAACTATTTCAATCAATTTTAAAATAAAAAACAACACGCAAACACCAAAACGACTTGTTTGAAGCGCATTACAGACCGGAATGGCAATATATGGCCGCCGCGTCCGCTCGCCCATTCGGGCCGCGGTTGACATCAACAGCGTGCCTCGTACCACGCAAATAGCGAAAGCGGGAGACAATTGATGGCCGCCATACAGTTTGCGATAATTTAGCGACAGCCGCTAAGTCGGAGACGAATAATAATATTTATCAACTCTCGGCGAACAGACTTTAGGTGGTAGTTATCCTATGGCAAACTTTTGAAATGGACCAACAAATCATTAGTATAACTGCTTAGATAAACTGGACTCACCATCTATATTGTGCGAAGGTATGCAGAATGTTACACACAAAGTCAATCAATTTCGCTTATTTTTGAAGAAATAAATCTGCCCCACCTGTCTCTTAACTTACAATTTTAATAACAGAGCTGATAAAATGTAAATTCGGAGAATAATACTATGAGAATCTAATTAATATCGTATTAGTTTATGTGTGCTAAAAAAACACAGACAGTTAAAGTTTTTTGATCAGACATAAAGCAACACTTGCGTATGACGTCACATGCCATTAATAATACTTACTGCAATATCAGCAATTATCTGCGCCAAGCAAGTAGCGAGATGTTTGCATATGACGTCACATGCCAGCAGGGACAGGAATACCGATATTTTGTATCGATACCCGATACCAGTATTTTATTGATACAAAATAAAAAATAATAAAATAAATATATAGGGACAAATAACACTGATTGAGCTAGCCCCAAAGTAAGTTCGAGACTTATGTTATGGGATACGAACTCAACGATACTATATTTTATAACAAATACATATGTAAATAAACATCCAAGACCCAGGACAATTTGAAAAAGGCCATTTTCCAACTTGCGCTAACCGGGGATCGAACCCGGGACCTCTGGGTGGTGGACTAGCATGGTTACCACTACGCCACGGAGGTCGTCAAATACTGGTATCATATCGATAATTTGTATGAAATACTGGTATTTTATCGATATATGGATACAAAATATCGGTATTCCTGTTCCTGCATGCCAGTAATAATTACTAACGGCGATATCCGCAAAGATCTGCGCCAAGCAAGTGAACACATCTTGCGCGATGTTCAACATCTGCCCCGCCAGGCTGGGCGGCGCCACCAGCAACTGCAGCAGCTTGTCGAGCACCACGGGCAGGTAGCGGGCGAGTGTCTCCACGTTGGCGGTCGGCAACTCGGATATACTACAAGAAAACATTTCAGTTTTTGACTGCCCCCATGGTTGTGTGGTCAAGGCGTTCGCCTTATGATTCCGGGGTCGTGGGTTCGAATCCGACTGGGAAGCAAACTTTGTGAAAAGTTGTTTCCAGTCTGGTCAGGATATTACAGGATTGAATCACCTGATTATCCGAAAAGAAAGATGATTCCGTGTTTCGGAAGGAACGTATAAACTGTGACTCCCGAACGCCATCTAGCGTTCGCTCATGAAACCTATCCAAAGATTGGTTCTTGTCTACCCTTTGGTTGCGGAGGTCAGACAGCAGTCGAACCAGTAACCTCGTCAAATCTCCTAGGTTAGGTAGCGGACCCCGGGCTCTAAAGCGTTACCGCTGAGGAGCAACCGGATACACGCTCGGATGATGATGAAAACATATCAGATTCCATGAAGTGAGAATCACTGAATGGAAATGGCGGGGATAAAAATTTTAAAAACGCTTGAATGTTTTTCTGCTGTTAGGAATGACAGTCCTTTTTTCCATAAAAATAAAACAAATATTTCTTTTCGGTCAATTCGATGTAAAAAATATTCATTTTAAATCATTTAAAATGGACTCCGCTGAGCCCGTCATAGCCATTTCCTGAGCTTGGACCGTAAAAAAAGGAATTAAATGGGTTAAGATTTGGAGCAGAAATCAGGGGACCACAAAACGCTGATTTTGCGTACTTTTCATAAGTATTTTTGGTCTGAGCAGCAATGGGGAAGGGATGAAAATTTTAAAAACGCGTGAAACTTTTTCTAGTATTAGGAATAACATTCCAATTTATCGTAAATAAATATCAGATTTTTCGGTCCAGTTAATGGCAATAAATTATTATTAATAAAAATATTTTTAATCACAATTTCGTACACCACTCATCTTAACGCCGCCAGTTCTTCTGCCTTTTCTCATCTGACGTATAAAAAAATAATTTCATGACAGTTGACAACTTATCTGCCACTGTCATATGACAGTTGACAGCTTAACTGTCATGATGAAGTTGTCAAAATAGTGTCCTTATTTTACCGCAATGGCAGTTAAGTTGTCAACTGGCATATGACATCATCTTTTTTACACATCAGACGGGAAAAAAAAGAAATTCAAAAGAAGTGGTGGCGTTAAACTGATTGGTGAACGAAATTGCGATTAAAATGTTTTAATTTTTTTATAATTTATTGACTGGACCGAAAAATCTGATATTTATTTACGATCAATAGGAAAGTTATTTCTAACAATAGAAAAAGTTTCAGGCGATTTTTTAATTTTCGTCCCTTCCCCATTGACTCTACCGCACATTGCGACAGGAGGTACGGGCACAGCGCGACAGCAATAGAATTTACAAATATCTATTTTTCAATTGTTTCGACCTTAGTGTTTCCTCTTAACTTACGTCTTACCTGGCTCTAAGTTCAGACTCCATATTTGCCAGCCCGATTCTGGTCGGTATATTGCCCTCTTGAACCGCCTCGCACGCCATAGCAAATCGCTCAATGTATCCATCCTACAAACAAATTCAGAAACGACATTTACTTAATTTTGAAATGTTTATGCTGTGTTTATTACATACATTCTAAATTGTTTGACAACCTCAGTGTCACCATGTTACCATATCCGCCACCTAGAGGTCCCGGGTTCGACCCTGGTCAGGGCAAGTTGGAAAATGGCTTTTTTCAAGGTCTTGGATGTTTATCTATTTATATATGTATTTGTTATAAAATATAGTATCGTTGAGTTAGTATCCCATAACTCTCGAACTTACTTTGGGAGTGTTATAAGTCCATATTTATTTCTAACAAAGTGAAACATTTAAAACCCGCCCCTTAACGTTTCTGGCGCAAAGGTGCCTAGTATACTAGCGGCATTGCCGCGCTGTACTGCAATAACCTTTGAACCGAAAACTTGCGAGAGTCCCATTTTTGTCAGCTATGCGGTGCCCGAATTCACTAATTACATTTTAAAATAAATAAAAGTGGTCAAGTGTGAATCGGACTCCGTACCAACGAAAAATGTTTAAAAAAACGATACTATTTTATGATGAATTCATATATAGATAAACGCCCAAGACCCAGGTCAAATTAAAAAGGCCATTTTCCAACTAGTCCTGTCTGGGGATCGAACCCAAAACCTCCGGATTGCGGACTAGCGTGTTGACCATTACACCAAAGAGGTCATCATACCAAAATGCAAAATCAATAAATATTAATGCAAAAAAAAACAGCTTACCAAAGGATGCACTGTGGTGTAGGGATCCAAACAAATGCTGAAGATCGGTTTATGGTTGTCTATCCATCTGGTCCCAGGTAGCAGTACATCAGGGAAGATGTAAGAGTAGTTTGGTGGAGGTTCCTCTTGCATCACGGGCAGGTTGAACTCGCCGCAAGTTAGTTTGCCGTTGCGGCATAGAGGGAGCCACTGGAAAATTTTGTTATTTTCAACAAGCGTAGAGGAATTTTGTTAGAATATCTAAACAAACCACTTTCAAACAATACCTTTTATTTCTGAAGGCAATACAGTGCATTTACATGCAAAACGATTATTAAGTTTTCTGATGTCATCTCATTTATATGTTACTAGCGATAACCCGCGACTTTGTTCGCGTAGAAGTCTAAAATGGTTCTAATAGGATTTTTAATTGGTTTTTTACGTTACCCATTTCATCCCTCTAGAGGATGAGTTTTGAAAAATCCTGAAACACAAACTCATTCACCGCCAGGAGTACTCCTACGGGGGTCCAAAGTTTGTATGGAGAAACAAGATTAGTTAAACCATTTAAGTTTCAAATTAAATGGTTTGACTAATCTTGTTTCTCCAAACAAACTTTGGACCCCCGTTTCATCCCCTTAGGGATGAGTTTTGAAAAATCCTTTCTTAATGCACCCCTAGACCTTATAAGGAATCTATGTGAAAAAATTTGGATTCTCTAGACCAAGCGGCACGGGCTGCGCGATAATTGAAAAAAAAAAACACACCACCATAAAATCTCTACAAATAATCCTATTCTTAAATAAAAAAAATGTCCTCTTGCCTACACATTATTTGATTTTTGTGTTTGTAGACTTTGTCATTCCTTTAAATACTTACTCCTTTCCTTTCCATTCTCTTTTAACATAGTCCTAAAATCTCTTAGGTATGCCACAGCGTTGTTTCTATATTTTTACTAAAAAAAAGAAGAGCTATGAGGGAAAGTTATTGACACGGTGATTTTTTATTGGTTTTGGAGCCGAAGGCAACTTCATAAGGATCTTTAGTAAGATCTAATTAGCTAGTCAGAATAAAAATTCAGAAACAAAATATGTGGACTAAAACTTGAAAGTAAAATTTTGAGATCAATTGGCTAACGGTAGATTTAGAGTTCATCGGGGTCACGCGACAGTTTTGGACGGGCGTAACTACGTGGTCTCGATCGAAAATCATTTTCGTAACTTTTTTATCTTGTACACAAATTTGGATTACGTATAAGAATAAAGTGATTTTTTTTATTGCTAGCTGCGCCCCGTGGTGTTACCCGCGGAACTATGTAGCCTATGTGTTAATCCAGGGTGTCAGCTTTCTGCATACCATATTTTATCAAAATTGGTCCAGCGGTTTGCGCGTGAAGAAGTAACAAACATACACACAAACACAAACACACTCACAAACTTTCGCCTTTAAAATATTAGTGTGATATGACCTTTTTTTTTAAAATCAATTAAAAGTCACCTTATATCCTTCGAAAATTTATAACACCATAGCAGGTAAACATTTAAATTTCTCTCTTCTTCTCTTACCGAGTATCCGACAGGAGTTTCTACACTCTTCTCCAGCTCGGGGGCTACGGGTTTTCTCTGACAGGACACGTGCAGGAACGTGAATAGCAGATGGTGTTGGTCGCCAAGGTCCGCAGGGAGCTTGATTTTTATCTCGTCGTACAGTGATGGGTTCCTGTGAATAGTTGATAGCAAAAAGTGTAACTTCTTTATTCATGAAAATATAGACTTAACAACTTAACAAGGATAAACAGAGATTTAGTTGCGGCCAAAATAAATACCTAAATAACACACATACATACATACTATCACGTCTTTATCCCTAAAGGGGCAGACAGAGCAAAATAGTGATGGGTTGCTGCACTATTTGCCCATTCCCGTTTCTACGATCTGCGCGGGAAGAGAAGCAGTTGGTACATTCTTAGTTTTCCTTTTCTCCCAGACCAGCATGGAAGAAAAAATCAACACATACCTAATAAATATAATCCGGTATTTTCCAACAAGTCAAATCAGATACTTATTTCTAAAAATCAAAACAAACATTTTCTACACCATTTGTATGAAATGCAGGCAGATGACGTCATAATTTCTTGGAGTCAAATAGCTCTCTTCTTATCAGTTTTTTTGCTTTAATAAATCTAAACTCATTTCAAAATAGAAATGTCAAAGACGAATGGCATTATTTTGCGACGTATTATTTTCTTATCAGTACAAAATAATTTATTTTTCCAGGAAAATAGCCAATTGTGTAGATATGTCGTGGCCATATCGTAGATTTGATAACTTTATGAAATGATCGAACATTTCATGAAATGGTCGCATTTCATAAAACGGCCAACTTAATTTGACCAGATCATGAAATCGTCAACGTTTCACGATTTTGTCATCCACGTTTGGCCGGATCGTATAAACAGGCTGAAAAAAGCAAACAAAAACAAAAACTTGTGACAGAGCGCTATAGGTAGGTTAAGGTTGCGGCGGGCCCTTGGGCCACCCCAAGCCGCACAAATTTTTAGTGTGAACTAAAAATATAACAATTTTACGATATAATCAACCATTTCATGAAGTGACACGGTAAATTCATGAAATGGTCGAAATTATTTGATCATATCGAGAAACAATTTCTTATCATTGATCCGCCCAATCCACATTACGATGTGGCCAGTAGCCAGTGTAAAATTTCATGAAATGCGACCATTTCATTAAATTCTCGATCATTTAATGAAGAGATTAAATTTACGATATGGCTACGACAGATACATACTTGTTGTGGTAAATGACAGTGGTGTACGCTTCAGTGGTGAACTCGGGACACGAACTGCGGCCGAAAATGGCCGGCAACGCGGCGACTTGCTCCTCGCCCGACATCAGCTGGATCCTCACCTGCAGATCGATGAGACACGATTAAATTACAAGTTTATTTGCTAGGCAAATTAAGAAAACCCCCGCTTTCAATAGTATCATACTGTACGAGCGAGCTTCTACATTTGCAAAGTAATGCTTCATCAAATTGTTTTATTAAAACAGTGGCAATAAATCAGTCTTACGACATACACGCGTCACTCGTTTCCTTTAATATTCCTTTCTAACATTTCTAACATTCGTAACGTAGCTTCAGACTCGAACATCAATTGTTGGGTCTTTGACCTCACATTTTTGTCCTTCGAGCCGGATAGTGAAGTGCTGTGTATTTGTGCTGTTTCTGTGATTTTGCGATCGGTCTGATAGGCCTCCCACAAGCGGGTCTCGCCTGTCAGATTGAGACGGCGCTCTACAATAACAGTGCAGTAACCTAAAATACACGGGATTCTGGAGATCTGGTGCAACGCAACATCCACATTGCTCTGCTGAGCTATATACCAACATCAAAACACATACGTAAATCTTGTGATAAGTGGAGGAACTAAATAGAGGAAGTAATCCGTAGCGCCATGTATTATTTGCCAGGCAAACTACAAAAGCCCCGACTTTTAAACGTTCACTCCCAATAATATTTGAACAGTTGAACCGATTTTCATCAAATATAGCTAAGAACCACCGCAAGGAAACTTGCTTTCGCGTAAATAATAAAAGCATCGAAATCAGTCCTTCGGTTCGAAAGCTACGATGCTACAGACAGACATTAGCTTCAAACTTATAACACTCCTCTTTTTGCGTCGGGGGCTAAAAATTGAATCCGAGTCAGTGCCACGTCAGTTCTATACGAGCAAGCAAAGCGATCACTTCGAAGCGTAGGAAACCTACCATACTTTGATAAGTTGAAAGAGGACCTCTGCTGCTACGCAAATTTAACTTTGGACATTTGGAATACTATCTCCACGTGTCAACCTTGGGTTCCGTAACATTACTAAGTATTTATTAATCTACTATATTACAAAAAAAAAAATGTTGATTGCGGACTTAAATCATTGGGCTTTCTCTACTAGTCAACTGACAGGTGGTGCATTGACAATTGAGACCAGGGACACGAATACGGATATTTTGTATCGATATATCGATACCCGATGCCAGTATTTTATATCGATATATCGATACTAAATACTGTTATTATATCGATATTTTGTATAAAATACTGTTATTTTATCGGTATTTGTATCGATAAGTCGATAAAATACTGATATCGGGTATCGATATATCGATACAAAATATCGGTATTAGTGTCCCTGATTGAGAATACAGTAGGAGCATAAATTACATTTGAATAATTACTTACTAGTATTTAAACCTATGCATGTTTACTAATAAGCTAATAAATATTTTATATTTGCAAACTCGGAAGAGAAAAAACAAGTGGAAGTGCTATTTAAAAAAAAAGTATTGTAAAAATAGTAGTTATCGCCAAACTCACACAAATAAACAACTAATCATATTTGCGCTACATATAAACAATTGGTAGTTTTAATTTATATCAATAATGGCCTTTAGGCCTCATTAATAAGATATCTTTTGATGTATTGCAATCTGTATTATAATTCTACGAAAAAAATGTGGTACCTTACCATACATTGCGTTATATTCAAAAGAATCAATTATAAACTTAAGTTCGATTAACATAAGGTCTTAATTTGCGTCAAAATATACTGTCAGGATTGAGTGCAGTTATGCTTAATTATGACACGCGCGCCACGCCCACTTGTCACTTCCACCTGTTTTTCTCTTCCGTGTTTCCAATGATAAGTTCTCACCGTGATATTCCTAGCGGAGCCAGTGCGTGACGTGTAAGCGGTGAGGTTGATTTCCCTCACCGACAGATACAGGAGGTTCCTGTACTGGTAGTGAGGAACTGCTGGAGGCTGCGACGGAAACGGAAGCACTTCCTTGCAAGGCCGGATGTTGTCATCTGAAATAAGAAAAAAAATGCAGTTAGCCAGAGCGAAACGGTATCGTTTGAAGAATTTGAAGATAGAAGGTGACTTTTTATACAATGTGGGAGGGACATACTCGTAATAAATCAAACCACGGGCTATACTATAGTCCATTTGGTTAGGTATTTAAAAGAATGTAAACAATCTAGACGTGTCTTTTTATTGAAATATACACTTTATAAATTAATACCTTTTCCAAATTACAAATTATTTATTTTAATTAATTTGTAATTTGCAAGGGTATCCATTTATAGTGTATATTTCAATAAAAGGACATGTCAAGATTGTTTACATTCCTTTAAATACCTAACCAAATGGACTATAGGTCACTTTAGTATAAATTAAAGAAATTAAAATAACAGCCAAAAGTTTAAAAAAAATCGGCAAGTCCATTTTTTTATACCTTTCAAAAGTTTATTTTATTCACTGAAAACAGTAAATAAAATGCACTTTTACTCACTATTTTGATGTTTGAATTTAGAACAATTTACACTTAATTTTAGTAATTGTTCCAATTTTAATGTCCATTTTAATTAATTTAACCTTCTTTTTTCTTCATTAAATGTCTATTTTCGCTTAAAATTTTCTTTTTAACCGACTTCCAAAATAGGATGTTATCAATTCGTCGGAATTTATGTTTTATATATGTTAATCGATTTATTCGAAGATGTTTGTACCGATTTAGAATATTCTTTTTTTTTCAAGGGAATACCTGTCAGGTGGTCCCGTATTTTTTTTATTAAAACCGGTTGTTTAGTTTGGCTGTGAAGTCGGTTTTTATTTTTGAAAAATTATTCTCGTAGTCATGGTATAAAGTATAGTATGCAATTGTTGAATAAAGCGGATTTACATCGAGGGCCATGAATCACTCGCATTGCTCAGGATTCTAACACTTGAATCATGAATCACTCCCTACGGTCATGATTCAGTCGTTAGAATCCTTCACCTGCTCGTGATTCATCTATGGCCCTCGAAGTAAATCCGTCCTTTATTCACTAATTGCATACTATACTATTGTTTTTGTCTTTTCATTTTATTTTCATTGTGGTTTGATTTATTACGGGTATGTCTCTTCCACGTTGTATTTAACCACCAGTAAAATTATTGGACCAAGTTCCGTCTATGACATTGAACTACTTTCTATGAAAAAATATTGAAAATCGATTAAAAATCGTCCTTTTCATACAAAATCCGTTTGCTTGAGCGCTGATTTTTATGGAAAGGTGAATTTTCAATTTTTGTCAAAATTGTTTTAAGAGTTTTTTTCACCGTTTTTAAGAGCCTTTTGTTTGGCTGTCTCGCTCGCACAATGAAACATTTTTAAGATTATTCATTTTTTAATAATCTTTAAAAATGTTTGATTGTGCGAGCGAGACTGCCAACCAAAGGTGAAAAGGCTCTTAATGTAAAGTATCATGGACTGAACTTTGAAAAATTTTACTGTTGGTTAAAACGTCACCCTGTATATATCGAAAAAATCACAGAACCGTAAAGGGCGTTCCGGTAAACGTAAACAACATATATTAAAGGGGATGACAATTCGAAAAGGGGTAGAATAAGGGTTTAATTTCAAACGTTGTTGACAACCATTTCATAACAAAGACTTTACGAAAAGCCGACATGACGTAACGTAGGGCATGCCATACAGTATTGCACCTCCGAAGATGCCGAAGACCGTGCGAGACGAGAAACCTGGGGACTGGACTCCGGGGCTCCGAAGCGCCACAGCTAAGAATGCAACAGAGACGCTAAGATGAGATAGAGAAAGAGTGACAGAGACAAAAACATATATTGGTGGTAAAATAATATTATATTAATAACAAGCCTATTTAGCACGGGTGACTTCTTAACCATCACGCAAATTTTTGGATCAAGTAGATTCTATGTTACTTGGGGGGGGGGGGGTTACTCTATAAAATAATACGTTAGTCGTACGATAGTGACATCCTATTTCTATCTATGTCAAACCAAATTAGACATTTCCGCCTTGCGTACGTTCATATAGATAAAATATTGAAAATCGAAATTTTTTCGTTTCATACTAACTTCGTTCGGCTGAGCTCTGATTCATGGAGAGGCGAACACGTTTTTTTTTTTTGTTTTTCATTGTTTTCATGGTAGGTATTTCAGTATCAACTTGTTTTAAAAATCGGCTGCTGGTAAAAGTTACTATTTATTAAAGTATTAAGGCCCAGCCAAACAAGCGTAATTTTTTAAGCTAAAAATGAGTATAGGGAGTTTTCTGTCACCGTGTGGCATAAACAGGACTTTCTTATGAAACCGAATGCAGTGCTTTCTTATGATACGCAAGTAATTTTTTGCGACTTACAACCGAAGTCATGAGGGTTATCAAAAACCTGGGACACTAGATGGCAGCACAGTAAGGTATGACGTTGTGATTGGACCTTTAGTTGACAGTTTGGTTTGTTCCCTCAAATTTATCTAATGGTGCTTTTACACGCTTGCCAAACTTGGGTAAGCGTCCACAAGCACAAGCGTGTAAAGACGGCGTTTGGCTTGGCTCGCGTGAGCTTGTGAACGCTTGTGTCTGATCCAGTTGCGTGTCGGTTTTTTTGACACAGATCAAGCAAGGGCGCTTGCGACGCATTCACACGTTGGCGCGTCCTTGCCGCGTTTAGTTGTCCTTGTGATCTCGTGACGAGTGGATGTTTCGTCATCAAAACAAAATGAGTGGCTCTGGCCGATCGAACGAAGAAATCTAACCTTTTTAGAATTTTACCAAACAGGGTCATCGACCTTTGCTTTAATTTCAAATAAAAGTAGGTTAAGCCAAACGCAATAGCCGACACGAGTTCGGTGTCCGACGTGATTGGATGTACGTCGCACACTGACGCATTCACAAGCATCTAAACGACTTTCAAATGCCAAGCGATATTTGTGGACGCTTGGGGCTTGTGGTCACTTGCCGAAGTTTGGCAAACGTGTAAAGGCACCATAATAACACCAGCTTACTTGACCTGACTTCACTGTGCTGCCATCTGGCATCCCACATTTTTGAAAAACCTCATTACACTGATTGGCTGTTTGGCTGGGCCCACGTAGCATGCAAATGTTAGTGTCCAGACTTTGTCTTCTCACAATAACATTATTAGAATATGTACAACTTGTTAAACAAGAGAGTGCATATCACGGAAGGGAACTAACCGGCCAAGTGCGAGTCGGACCCACGCACGAAGGGTTCTGTATCTTTAAAAAATCACGTTTGTTGTATGGGAGAACTTAAATATTAATTTTATTCTGTTTTTAATATTTTTTGTTATAGCGGCAACAGAAATACATTATTTGTGAAAATTTCAACCGTCTAGATATCACGGTTTACGAAATACAGCTTGGTGACAGACAGACGGATAGACGGACAGCGAAGTCTTAGTAATAGAGTCCCGTTTCACTCTTCAGGTACGGAACCCTAAAAAAGGTGGAAAAGCCAATAGGGACGACCAATTAAACGAATTGTTTATATGTAATGCAGACGTGATTAGTGGTTTATTTGTGTGAGTTTGGCGACAGCGGTTCCCTTACTAATTTTTTCGAGTAGCACTTCTACTATAGTCGTATTTTTAATTAGACGAAGTCAACTGACGTTTACTGTGTTATCAGTTTCTGATGAAATAAAATTAGTGTTGTGACAAAGTGAATGATTGAAAACCTCCTGAATGAATGAAATTGCCTCGATTGTCTAGTGAATAGTTAGTGACCGAACTGCCGATATCGGGTACGGGGTTCGAATTTTAGTTGTGCTTTGTTGCCAACAAGTTTTCGATGACTATGTTCCTATAGTATCTACCTATACTGAATACTGAGAGTTTTAAACATTAAGGAAAACATTGCGAGGAACCTTGTAAGACTGTCCTATTTTAAACACATCATGCAGTTGAAACTATAGATGTATAAAATATAACAATTATAGGTAGGTAATGAAAATAAAAAACATCGCTTATTACATCTGTTCATTCATCTGATTGAACGAGAACTGAACGCATCACTATTATTTCAAATATAGCAACATTATTTTACAAAGTGACATTAGCTACTGTCAGTTGGCTTCTTATTAAAAATACGACTTTAGTTATATTCTCTTTCGTGCAATATGCACATATTGATGACAAGATAGACCGAGAATACTTACCTCCATAAGGATTCAACTTGGCCAACTCCGGAGTGAGTCCGTTCTTGATCTCTTCGGGACACGGGGACACCTCAATCTTGAAGGTGCCGGGAATGCACTTCAGTTTCTTCGGCGCCGAGCTGGGCCGCTTGATTTCCGCCAGGAATTTGTACAGGTCTTCGTCGCGGAGCTTGTCTGTCTCCTGTTATGATAAAAATTAAAGTGTTATAATCTCTCTCGCTCTATAAAATGCCGGTTCTAGGCGACAGACAAGGATAACAGCATACGAAAGTTCCGTTCCTTCTGACAGATTTGTCACAACCCTAAAACTATCTTCTTCTTTCGCTACTACATAGCCCGACTTGAAAAGATGAAATAACCGGCTTAGTGCGAGTCGGATTCGTGCACGAAAGGTTCGGTATCACTACATTCATTCATTCATTCATTTATTAATTCATTCATTCATTCATTCATTCATCTATAAAAAATCACGCTTGTTGTATTGGAGCCCCACTTAAATATTTATTTTATTGTTTTTAGTATTTGTTGTTATAGCGGCGGCAGAAATACTTCTTCTGTAAAAATTTCAACTGTCTAGCTATCACGGTTCATGATATGCCTGGTGACAGACAGACAGACGAACAACGGCGTCTGCTAGCAATAGGGTCCCGTTTTTACTCTTGGGTACGGAACCCTAAAATTGACACTCAATTATTAAACAAGGGAGTCAAGTTCTGTCTTTCCGGCGTTTTTATGTATGTATGTTCGTTCGACGATAGCTCGACTAGTTTAGATCGGAACGTCTTGAAATTTGATAAGCGTGTAAAAGTGGCCAATAGAATTTTTAAGTTCGACCATGAGCCAAATCGGTCAAGTGCTGAAATATGGGGTTCGCGAGTTCACACTCCGAGGCGAACTATTAGTTCAGCCGCATAACGTCCACTGCTGGACATAGGCTTCTCCTAAGGATTTCCAAAATGTCCGATATATTGCGGCCTGCATCCAGCGCCTTCCAGCGACCTTGGTCAGGTCCCCTTTGCGGGTAGGTGTCCAACGCTTCGCTTGCCAGTACGTGGTTTGAGAATCTTTTTGCCCCATCGGCCATTGCTTCGTCGCGCTATGTGTCCCGGCCACTGCCACTTTAACGAGCTAATCCGCTGGGCTATGTTGTGATGGAACCCTTACTTATGTATATAATATACATAGAAATACACCCGCGGCTTACTGCAGGAGTTCCAAATCACGTGAGCTATGATCGTCTTATTTAAAACCTTGAGTACGTTATCAGATACCCCAAGCTGTTCACTCTACTCTGAATTTATTTTAAAAGTCTAAAATGAGTATATCGATACTAGATATTATTTATTACGTAATTTAATCCCTTATTGAAATAGTCGTATTACAGAATTGTTCTTTGTAGCTGTTATGGTTTATATCATTCAAATAATTGACTTCATAAAGCGAAGGAATATACGCCATTCCTGAAAAATCAGGCGGATCGATCCATATTTGTAATCAGTCAGGTCATAGGTTTGCTATAGCTTAATTATATGTGGTAATGTCGTACAAAGTACGATAACAGGCGTTGAGAGTCTTGGATATTTGGTTAACCAATGTAATTTTATAAATTCGCTTACGCGAAACAGGTATTTTGGTCGCGATGACAATCGCGAAGAGCTCTTATAATAATAGTATTTTCACAAGACTCTAATTATTTCGAGTAAACTCGATACATCTTGGCGATACGAAGTCAATATATCTGGTTTGCTGTGTTGCGAGGAATGAGATATTATATCGTCATGGACAGCAGGTTTCCTCTTTAGGAGAAAGATGTCACGGTTTGACACCTTTTGCACTAACATGCATAAGAAACATATATAGTTTTGGTTAATAAGTCCACTTCCAGCGAAAGTATGTCTGTTTGGCCTCTCGGTCACTCAGGCATAATTTTGCCAACCCTTAATAGCCTCGGAAAAACCAAATTTCCCGATGAAATTTGATAATTCTTACCACTTATTAACCTTTTCGCGACTCTAATATTACTATGTAGGAAAGCAATCAAGATCTAAATGATCTTGAGCCAAACAAAACAAAACAATCCTACCCGGCTATCCTAACAAAGAGTCCTAATCCTATCTGCTCTGTAATTACCAGAGCTTCCACGTAAATTCTATTCTTTTACTTATTTTCTAGTTTAACATGCTCGCAACGGTTGGCGTGTCAAGATCCTGAGAGCAAATATATTTGAGACGTTAATTTAGATCATAAGTTCTATACCTAACTTCTAACCTTCTAACCTTTCTCTGGTGAATAGATGTTTGATATACTAGTTACCATAGATCTCTATAATCTCAATAAACACATAACTATCAAATATCATAATCTGATAACCTTTAGATATTCACTATCATACATAGGACTAAATTGATCGGATCCTATATCTTTCAATTATGTAGATCTAAGGTAACAAATGAAACATATGTGACTCTCAATTAACAGCAACAATGATAATACTACATTTAACCCAACTATAGAAATTCAAGTAATCTCCGTTATATATATTATCTGTTCGATCTATCGTATCTATCTTTAGCAGATTTATTAATTTAACCGTACGCAAAACCTCACTATATTCCGATAACGAACCTAATCACGAACCTACGTCTAAACTGACCTAAAAGCAGCCGCAACCGCTTGCCTAACCTAACTCTAGTCTATTGTAAGACCTAGTGTGAACCTAGGGTCTGTTATTAGCCACCACGCTCATAACAGTTGTGTGAGAAGTTAAACGTGTGTGTGTGTAAAGCGACTTGTGTAGGATATGCAAATAAGAACTACTCTAGGGATACATTAGGATAAGGTCAACCCTCTGTAAACCTACAGGTTGACCTAGGATACCTAGGTGAAAGGAAAATGGAAGACCTGAAGCGCCCGAATGCCAGTCTCAACATCCGGTATAAATTACCTATTCAGTACTTATCTAACGCTCCAGCGGAATTTTGGGGTTTGTGAGAAAGGTATAGATAAAATATTTAGGAAGTCTAGAATTCTAGACCCGTCACTTCACAGTAATTTACCCGAACACAAAGCAACGAGCTCAAATCGGTGAATGAAATTTATAACACAAAATCACACACACTCGATTTTAAACTCGAAACTTGTATGTCAGGCAAAGAACGCGCAAGGACTGATCCCCTACTTCTTGCCCCGCGTTACTTTTATTAGCTTCGTCTGACCCCCGAATCTTGACGCGACGACCTACTACCATGCAAAAAAATATTGCATCCCGATCTCCATTTACATGCATGCAATAGCGTGTCCATCTAAGATAACTTAATATATTTACATTCACATAGAGATCTTCCGCAATCGTCATTCTATCGAATAATATGACATATTTATAATTTATTTAATTGACGAATGTAACACGATATATGAATCAACTGTATCTTGTGATTTCATGTGTACCTATAGTATATGAGTAAATAGACGCAACCTCACCCTTGTATATATTTGAATGTACAATTATAAATATGTCTATGTATAGAATTCGATTTTTCAGGAAGTATCTAAGCATTAGTACTACCCGACCTCTGTCCGTGTAATCAGCGAAAATTTAGACCAGAAAAGCCGATCTAAAGATATGACAGAGTATAAACTCGCATTTACACAACACGGCGTAAATATAAACCATTTAATATTGCATAATTACACTTATTTTTCACGCAAAATTTTACCAAGTCAAAACAGCTGTGCAGCTCCGCAAACATTCCAATTTTTTTTTTTACAATCTCTCTTAACGACCTCGTCTTCGCAAAAAAAATCTTAGGTACATAACAAACCATCTTTATGGTCGTGTGATCGTTTTCTACATGTCTTATGTGACCACTACAGACCCCCCCCAGACTTGTGACAATGTTTGTTTTTCAAGCATGAAGCAAGTCTCAGTTAAAAAAAAAATCGCCAATTAACTTTATGTTTCCATTTCGAATTAATTACATTCAGTGATTTCAGTCAACCTATTATTTAGTTGGTTCAGAATAATTATCCATTGCCTAACTCACTCGCTTAAGTCTATCTTATTCATTTATAATTAATTTATTTTTATTACTTTTTTTTATTTTTTTATTTTTTCTAATAATGTGAACCGTACATAACAATGCTGTTATTTGATAACTAAATAAATCAACTAATTAAAGTCAATCAAATCTAACCTATTTCTACAACCTATAAATCTCTTTATCTAAACTGCCAAGTATACTAAACAATCGTTAACTCATTACATAAGTTACATTAAACTTACAAGATCATATTTAGTTTTTATCTACACATGTTGCACCAGCTCAATTCATCGCTCCTATCTTCTGACCAGGTCCCATATAATATCTAGCTATATTTACAGTGTTATAATTTCCTAACACCCTATTTGTAATCGGATCCATAAGCGTATAACAATTGGGATACGGTATCTTTGTAATCATAAAGGGTCCTTTGTATAATAACGAAAATTTTCGTGAAACTTTATGTTTCCCATCAGAACGAACAAACGTTTTAACTTTAACGTAATCTCCAATTCGATACACTTCTAATTTACATCTTTTTTTATCAGTCTGTTTTATGCGTCGCTCGCTCGCTATTTTACTATTTGAAATGGCCCTAGCTTGCATCTCTCTTGTGTCTTGTCCTCTCAACTTGTCTACCCACAACGGTTCTAATATATTATCTGTCGACAATGGTTCACGTTTTCCGAATGCTAATTCATTCGGCGCAAAACCTGTTGAACTATGATTGACATTGTTATAACATGATTCTATCTCTGATAAAATATCCACCCATCCTTTATTATTCTGATTACAATATGTCCTTATCAATCTTCCAAGCTCACGATTAACCCTTTCTACAGAATTGGAATTCGGACAATAAACAGAAGTATGTGTGACTCGAATACCAAGTTCTTTCAATACATTTTCCCAAACTCTAGATGTGAACTGTGGTCCGTTATCCGTAATGATAGTTTTAATAGATATTTCGTTATGAAATTTTCTTGTGCACGCGAATACCACCCGACCAGTAGCTTTACGCATCGGATATAACCTAATAACTTTACTGTACACATCCTGCATTACATATATATATTGACAACCAAATTTCCCTACTGGTAAAGGTCCGTACAAATCGGCAAACACTTCTTCACCTAAATTTTCCGCCAAACTGAATTACAAGGACCAACAGTGTTTATACTACAAGGTTTAACCTTCTGACAGACGTCACAACTCTTTACCACTGTGTTAACTATCTTACTCATATTCGGAAAATAATACCTATCTTTCATAAATGCTAATATTTTATATCTACCATAATGTCCAATCTCTTCATGTATATGCGAAATCAATTCTTCCCGGAGTCGTAATGGAATGACTAATAAATTGATATCACGTTTCGGAACCAAGAAATATATTGTATTATTAATTTATTTGTAATAAAAAAAAACCGTATCGTATATTGGATTCTATAATCCCGCCTTTAATACAACCTATAATCTCACTTAATAACTCGTCTTCGTTTTGCAATTTTGAAATATCTCGCAAATTTAAAATTATACTATCGTGATTTGTCGCTTTAAACCAATAAATAGGTGGTTGGTTTGCTCTGATAGTATTTTCTCCCTCACATCCAGATATATGTCTGCTCAATGTGTCTGCAATTTTACTATCTATGCCAGGTACGTATTGTATAGTGTAATCAAATCGATCCAAGAACATAATCCACCTTGTTACGCGAGCTCCTAACAGAGTTCACGATTTGATGAACGTTAAGCTCTTATGATCCGTTTTAATCCTTAACACCCTGTAAATATATTTCAAACTTCCTTACCGCGTAAATAATTGCATACATTTTTATTTTTGTTCAGATACTGACCATCTTAAATGACCCGACTTATTTTTTTGGTAAACATATGCCCCGATCCCAACAAAACTTGCACAAAAAATGGCGACGTGAAATCTGGCTGCACTTAAACAACACTTGATACAAAAGCTTTCTTTATCTCTTCAAAAGTTGTCTGAGCCAATAAATTCCACTTCAAACTTGACATTGGCACGCAATAAATTGTACAACGGCTGAACAAGTGTCCCATATTTTTTTTGTAAACATCCTAAAATAATTTACAAATCCCAAGAATGCCCGCAAGTGTTTAACGTTTTTTGGAATAGAATATTCTCGAACTGACTTCATCTTGTCGAGGTCCAACGCCATAAGTTGACAACACATGTCCCAAGAGCTTGACCTTTTTTTTCAGCGATACCACATTTTTTTTTAAGGATACCGTGAAACCTGCCGTTCGCAATTTATTCAAAACGTATCTATTTGTCGAATATGCTCGTCAAAATGGCTAACTGAATAAAACCGAACTCTAAAATCAGGTCTTTAGGTAACTTGTTAAGCACTAAAGTCGGAGTGTATATTATACATTCTCCAGTCTTAAATGGCAAAGAAACTAATTTACCTAACTTATCTCTGCTTGCGCCTAAAGCGCCCGTAGCTCTAACGCTAGGAATAGGGATTTCAGCTTGCTTTCCTAACAATCTACATATTATCCGTGATCTATGTCGGCTTGACTGATTCACTTGTAACTCATTGCTGAAATATACGGAATATCCGTTTGTTTAGTGAGTCAATAATTGAACAAAGTCATTTACTCCCACTTCAGCATTTAAATTACATAAATCATACAAATTATGATTTCTTTGTGAATCACTAACCGTCCTTCCACACCTTTATAAGTAATTTAGCCCGAAGTCCCTGTCGCGCTCGACTGCAAGTTATTTAAAATAATCTCATTATTTTCTTGCTGTGAAGATGGTTTATCTTCTGACGCTGGCTGAAACGCTATAGCCTTAAAACCTGGCCGTTGTGTTCTCGCATATCCACGAAAAGAACCACGACCTCGGTTATAATAACCGCGAGAAATTCCTCGGAATTGTTGACTATTACGTTTCGTTGAGTTATCATACCGTATGGTATTTACTCTCAACGTTCTGTTCTGAGTTCTCATATATTGTTCTCTACTATCGTTCAAGTTATGTGTCACACTGCTAAACCCGAGTTTGGCCTCTTTTACAAGCGGCCTTTCAACATTCCTTTCTAACTGACGTAAGAACTCCATAGCACTTCGTATAGTCATGGTTTCACTTTTCGTAAAGTAAGCGATTTGTATTTCTCTAGGCATCTGCCTGAATATAGTGTTCACCCGTTCACCCTCCGAAAATGGTATAGACAACCCATATATACTATTCAGCTGTGCAGCAAAATATTCTTCTAAGCTTTGACCCTTCTTAGAATCGTACTTCGCCGTTATAAACCTCTGCTTTATCATTTCCTGCTCACTACTCCCCCAAAATACCTGAATGAAATCATTCTCAAAATCTGTAAACGTACGCCAGCTTTCTCGGTAAATGTTCATTCTACTTTTAGCGTTACCCGTTAAGCTATCGATAGCCCACGCAAGTGCTCTGCTGCTATCACCCGATACCTTAATGTAATTCTTTAAATCTCGTAAGAATTCCATCGGATTAACAGAACTTCGGCCATCGAAAGTTGGTAACTTTTGTGTTAACTTTACTATACAAGTAGAACGTTCATTGGTTTCTATTCTCTCTAAAGCCTGCGAAGGTCCCGCTACCTCGCTTGAAGATGTACTGGCTTTCTCAATATTGTCCAATCTACGCATAATCGTAGTTAATAATTCAGTTATTTGTCCCGGTGTTTCACTTCCTATATTTCCAATATTTGATTCTTCCGCCTGTGTCCTACGAGTCGAAATACGATTCGAATGCCTACCACGAACCATAGTTAAAACTTAATTAATTAAATTATTAAAGAAACTAATTATCCTATACGTAATCGCCTACGACTTTCACTACGAAACTCTACGAAACGCTACAAAGGTCTACGCACCTGACTACCTGCGCAACGACCCTATCTATTGTTCAATTGCCCGAACTGCTAACAATGCTTTTGTAAACAATGCAATTTTCTTTCAATGCTGCTGTTTTCTTTAAGTAAATGGATAATTATTCTGAGACTCAATAATTTGTTGTATATTTCTACGTTGTGTATTTAAATTATATAACCCAATAAGCCTGAGTTCTTTTGAATAGTTCCGTTGTATATAAAATATACAAACAAGATACTATCCACGGTCTACGGCACCAATTCTGTGATGGAACCCTTACTTATGTATATAATATACATAGAAATACACCCGCGGCTTACTGCAGGAGTTCCAAATCACGTGAGCTATGATCGTCTTATTTAAAACCTTGAGTACGTTATCAGATACCCCAAGCTGTTCACTCTACTCTGAATTTATTTTAAAAGTCTAAAATGAGTATATCGATACTAGATATTATTTATTACGTAATTTAATCCCTTATTGAAATAGTCGTATTACAGAATTGTTCTTTGTAGCTGTTATGGTTTATATCATTCAAATAATTGACTTCATAAAGCGAAGGAATATACGCCATTCCTGAAAAATCAGGCGGATCGATCCATATTTGTAATCAGTCAGGTCATAGGTTTGCTATAGCTTAATTATATGTGGTAATGTCGTACAAAGTACGATAACAGGCGTTGAGAGTCTTGGATATTTGGTTAACCAATGTAATTTTATAAATTCGCTTACGCGAAACAGGTATTTTGGTCGCGATGACAATCGCGAAGAGCTCTTATAATAATAGTATTTTCACAAGACTCTAATTATTTCGAGTAAACTCGATACATCTTGGCGATACGAAGTCAATATATCTGGTTTGCTGTGTTGCGAGGAATGAGATATTATATCGTCATGGACAGCAGGTTTCCTCTTTAGGAGAAAGATGTCACGGTTTGACACCTTTTGCACTAACATGCATAAGAAACATATATAGTTTTGGTTAATAAGTCCACTTCCAGCGAAAGTATGTCTGTTTGGCCTCTCGGTCACTCAGGCATAATTTTGCCAACCCTTAATAGCCTCGGAAAAACCAAATTTCCCGATGAAATTTGATAATTCTTACCACTTATTAACCTTTTCGCGACTCTAATATTACTATGTAGGAAAGCAATCAAGATCTAAATGATCTTGAGCCAAACAAAACAAAACAATCCTACCCGGCTATCCTAACAAAGAGTCCTAATCCTATCTGCTCTGTAATTACCAGAGCTTCCACGTAAATTCTATTCTTTTACTTATTTTCTAGTTTAACATGCTCGCAACGGTTGGCGTGTCAAGATCCTGAGAGCAAATATATTTGAGACGTTAATTTAGATCATAAGTTCTATACCTAACTTCTAACCTTCTAACCTTTCTCTGGTGAATAGATGTTTGATATACTAGTTACCATAGATCTCTATAATCTCAATAAACACATAACTATCAAATATCATAATCTGATAACCTTTAGATATTCACTATCATACATAGGACTAAATTGATCGGATCCTATATCTTTCAATTATGTAGATCTAAGGTAACAAATGAAACATATGTGACTCTCAATTAACAGCAACAATGATAATACTACATTTAACCCAACTATAGAAATTCAAGTAATCTCCGTTATATATATTATCTGTTCGATCTATCGTATCTATCTTTAGCAGATTTATTAATTTAACCGTACGCAAAACCTCACTATATTCCGATAACGAACCTAATCACGAACCTACGTCTAAACTGACCTAAAAGCAGCCGCAACCGCTTGCCTAACCTAACTCTAGTCTATTGTAAGACCTAGTGTGAACCTAGGGTCTGTTATTAGCCACCACGCTCATAACAGTTGTGTGAGAAGTTAAACGTGTGTGTGTGTAAAGCGACTTGTGTAGGATATGCAAATAAGAACTACTCTAGGGATACATTAGGATAAGGTCAACCCTCTGTAAACCTACAGGTTGACCTAGGATACCTAGGTGAAAGGAAAATGGAAGACCTGAAGCGCCCGAATGCCAGTCTCAACATCCGGTATAAATTACCTATTCAGTACTTATCTAACGCTCCAGCGGAATTTTGGGGTTTGTGAGAAAGGTATAGATAAAATATTTAGGAAGTCTAGAATTCTAGACCCGTCACTTCACAGTAATTTACCCGAACACAAAGCAACGAGCTCAAATCGGTGAATGAAATTTATAACACAAAATCACACACACTCGATTTTAAACTCGAAACTTGTATGTCAGGCAAAGAACGCGCAAGGACTGATCCCCTACTTCTTGCCCCGCGTTACTTTTATTAGCTTCGTCTGACCCCCGAATCTTGACGCGACGACCTACTACCATGCAAAAAAATATTGCATCCCGATCTCCATTTACATGCATGCAATAGCGTGTCCATCTAAGATAACTTAATATATTTACATTCACATAGAGATCTTCCGCAATCGTCATTCTATCGAATAATATGACATATTTATAATTTATTTAATTGACGAATGTAACACGATATATGAATCAACTGTATCTTGTGATTTCATGTGTACCTATAGTATATGAGTAAATAGACGCAACCTCACCCTTGTATATATTTGAATGTACAATTATAAATATGTCTATGTATAGAATTCGATTTTTCAGGAAGTATCTAAGCATTAGTACTACCCGACCTCTGTCCGTGTAATCAGCGAAAATTTAGACCAGAAAAGCCGATCTAAAGATATGACAGAGTATAAACTCGCATTTACACAACACGGCGTAAATATAAACCATTTAATATTGCATAATTACACTTATTTTTCACGCAAAATTTTACCAAGTCAAAACAGCTGTGCAGCTCCGCAAACATTCCAATTTTTTTTTTTACAATCTCTCATAACGACCTCGTCTTCGCAAAAAAAATCTTAGGTACATAACAAACCATCTTTATGGTCGTGTGATCGTTTTCTACATGTCTTATGTGACCACTACAGACCCCCCCCAGACTTGTGACAATGTTTGTTTTTCAAGCATGAAGCAAGTCTCAGTTAAAAAAAAAATCGCCAATTAACTTTATGTTTCCATTTCGAATTAATTACATTCAGTGATTTCAGTCAACCTATTATTTAGTTGGTTCAGAATAATTATCCATTGCCTAACTCACTCGCTTAAGTCTATCTTATTCATTTATAATTAATTTATTTTTATTACTTTTTTTTATTTTTTTATTTTTTCTAATAATGTGAACCGTACATAACAATGCTGTTATTTGATAACTAAATAAATCAACTAATTAAAGTCAATCAAATCTAACCTATTTCTACAACCTATAAATCTCTTTATCTAAACTGCCAAGTATACTAAACAATCGTTAACTCATTACATAAGTTACATTAAACTTACAAGATCATATTTAGTTTTTATCTACACATGTTGCACCAGCTCAATTCATCGCTCCTATCTTCTGACCAGGTCCCATATAATATCTAGCTATATTTACAGTGTTATAATTTCCTAACACCCTATTTGTAATCGGATCCATAAGCGTATAACAATTGGGATACGGTATCTTTGTAATCATAAAGGGTCCTTTGTATAATAACGAAAATTTTCGTGAAACTTTATGTTTCCCATCAGAACGAACAAACGTTTTAACTTTAACGTAATCTCCAATTCGATACACTTCTAATTTACATCTTTTTTTATCAGTCTGTTTTATGCGTCGCTCGCTCGCTATTTTACTATTTGAAATGGCCCTAGCTTGCATCTCTCTTGTGTCTTGTCCTCTCAACTTGTCTACCCACAACGGTTCTAATATATTATCTGTCGACAATGGTTCACGTTTTCCGAATGCTAATTCATTCGGCGCAAAACCTGTTGAACTATGATTGACATTGTTATAACATGATTCTATCTCTGATAAAATATCCACCCATCCTTTATTATTCTGATTACAATATGTCCTTATCAATCTTCCAAGCTCACGATTAACCCTTTCTACAGAATTGGAATTCGGACAATAAACAGAAGTATGTGTGACTCGAATACCAAGTTCTTTCAATACATTTTCCCAAACTCTAGATGTGAACTGTGGTCCGTTATCCGTAATGATAGTTTTAATAGATATTTCGTTATGAAATTTTCTTGTGCACGCGAATACCACCCGACCAGTAGCTTTACGCATCGGATATAACCTAATAACTTTACTGTACACATCCTGCATTACATATATATATTGACAACCAAATTTCCCTACTGGTAAAGGTCCGTACAAATCGGCAAACACTTCTTCACCTAAATTTTCCGCCAAACTGAATTACAAGGACCAACAGTGTTTATACTACAAGGTTTAACCTTCTGACAGACGTCACAACTCTTTACCACTGTGTTAACTATCTTACTCATATTCGGAAAATAATACCTATCTTTCATAAATGCTAATATTTTATATCTACCATAATGTCCAATCTCTTCATGTATATGCGAAATCAATTCTTCCCGGAGTCGTAATGGAATGACTAATAAATTGATATCACGTTTCGGAACCAAGAAATATATTGTATTATTAATTTATTTGTAATAAAAAAAAACCGTATCGTATATTGGATTCTATAATCCCGCCTTTAATACAACCTATAATCTCACTTAATAACTCGTCTTCGTTTTGCAATTTTGAAATATCTCGCAAATTTAAAATTATACTATCGTGATTTGTCGCTTTAAACCAATAAATAGGTGGTTGGTTTGCTCTGATAGTATTTTCTCCCTCACATCCAGATATATGTCTGCTCAATGTGTCTGCAATTTTACTATCTATGCCAGGTACGTATTGTATAGTGTAATCAAATCGATCCAAGAACATAATCCACCTTGTTACGCGAGCTCCTAACAGAGTTCACGATTTGATGAACGTTAAGCTCTTATGATCCGTTTTAATCCTTAACACCCTGTAAATATATTTCAAACTTCCTTACCGCGTAAATAATTGCATACATTTTTATTTTTGTTCAGATACTGACCATCTTAAATGACCCGACTTATTTTTTTGGTAAACATATGCCCCGATCCCAACAAAACTTGCACAAAAAATGGCGACGTGAAATCTGGCTGCACTTAAACAACACTTGATACAAAAGCTTTCTTTATCTCTTCAAAAGTTGTCTGAGCCAATAAATTCCACTTCAAACTTGACATTGGCACGCAATAAATTGTACAACGGCTGAACAAGTGTCCCATATTTTTTTTGTAAACATCCTAAAATAATTTACAAATCCCAAGAATGCCCGCAAGTGTTTAACGTTTTTTGGAATAGAATATTCTCGAACTGACTTCATCTTGTCGAGGTCCAACGCCATAAGTTGACAACACATGTCCCAAGAGCTTGACCTTTTTTTTCAGCGATACCACATTTTTTTTTAAGGATACCGTGAAACCTGCCGTTCGCAATTTATTCAAAACGTATCTATTTGTCGAATATGCTCGTCAAAATGGCTAACTGAATAAAACCGAACTCTAAAATCAGGTCTTTAGGTAACTTGTTAAGCACTAAAGTCGGAGTGTATATTATACATTCTCCAGTCTTAAATGGCAAAGAAACTAATTTACCTAACTTATCTCTGCTTGCGCCTAAAGCGCCCGTAGCTCTAACGCTAGGAATAGGGATTTCAGCTTGCTTTCCTAACAATCTACATATTATCCGTGATCTATGTCGGCTTGACTGATTCACTTGTAACTCATTGCTGAAATATACGGAATATCCGTTTGTTTAGTGAGTCAATAATTGAACAAAGTCATTTACTCCCACTTCAGCATTTAAATTACATAAATCATACAAATTATGATTTCTTTGTGAATCACTAACCGTCCTTCCACACCTTTATAAGTAATTTAGCCCGAAGTCCCTGTCGCGCTCGACTGCAAGTTATTTAAAATAATCTCATTATTTTCTTGCTGTGAAGATGGTTTATCTTCTGACGCTGGCTGAAACGCTATAGCCTTAAAACCTGGCCGTTGTGTTCTCGCATATCCACGAAAAGAACCACGACCTCGGTTATAATAACCGCGAGAAATTCCTCGGAATTGTTGACTATTACGTTTCGTTGAGTTATCATACCGTATGGTATTTACTCTCAACGTTCTGTTCTGAGTTCTCATATATTGTTCTCTACTATCGTTCAAGTTATGTGTCACACTGCTAAACCCGAGTTTGGCCTCTTTTACAAGCGGCCTTTCAACATTCCTTTCTAACTGACGTAAGAACTCCATAGCACTTCGTATAGTCATGGTTTCACTTTTCGTAAAGTAAGCGATTTGTATTTCTCTAGGCATCTGCCTGAATATAGTGTTCACCCGTTCACCCTCCGAAAATGGTATAGACAACCCATATATACTATTCAGCTGTGCAGCAAAATATTCTTCTAAGCTTTGACCCTTCTTAGAATCGTACTTCGCCGTTATAAACCTCTGCTTTATCATTTCCTGCTCACTACTCCCCCAAAATACCTGAATGAAATCATTCTCAAAATCTGTAAACGTACGCCAGCTTTCTCGGTAAATGTTCATTCTACTTTTAGCGTTACCCGTTAAGCTATCGATAGCCCACGCAAGTGCTCTGCTGCTATCACCCGATACCTTAATGTAATTCTTTAAATCTCGTAAGAATTCCATCGGATTAACAGAACTTCGGCCATCGAAAGTTGGTAACTTTTGTGTTAACTTTACTATACAAGTAGAACGTTCATTGGTTTCTATTCTCTCTAAAGCCTGCGAAGGTCCCGCTACCTCGCTTGAAGATGTACTGGCTTTCTCAATATTGTCCAATCTACGCATAATCGTAGTTAATAATTCAGTTATTTGTCCCGGTGTTTCACTTCCTATATTTCCAATATTTGATTCTTCCGCCTGTGTCCTACGAGTCGAAATACGATTCGAATGCCTACCACGAACCATAGTTAAAACTTAATTAATTAAATTATTAAAGAAACTAATTATCCTATACGTAATCGCCTACGACTTTCACTACGAAACTCTACGAAACGCTACAAAGGTCTACGCACCTGACTACCTGCGCAACGACCCTATCTATTGTTCAATTGCCCGAACTGCTAACAATGCTTTTGTAAACAATGCAATTTTCTTTCAATGCTGCTGTTTTCTTTAAGTAAATGGATAATTATTCTGAGACTCAATAATTTGTTGTATATTTCTACGTTGTGTATTTAAATTATATAACCCAATAAGCCTGAGTTCTTTTGAATAGTTCCGTTGTATATAAAATATACAAACAAGATACTATCCACGGTCTACGGCACCAATTCTGTGATGGAACCCTTACTTATGTATATAATATACATAGAAATACACCCGCGGCTTACTGCAGGAGTTCCAAATCACGTGAGCTATGATCGTCTTATTTAAAACCTTGAGTACGTTATCAGATACCCCAAGCTGTTCACTCTACTCTGAATTTATTTTAAAAGTCTAAAATGAGTATATCGATACTAGATATTATTTATTACGTAATTTAATCCCTTATTGAAATAGTCGTATTACAGAATTGTTCTTTGTAGCTGTTATGGTTTATATCATTCAAATAATTGACTTCATAAAGCGAAGGAATATACGCCATTCCTGAAAAATCAGGCGGATCGATCCATATTTGTAATCAGTTAGGTCATAGGTTTGCTATAGCTTAATTATATGTGGTAATGTCGTACAAAGTACGATAACAGGCGTTGAGAGTCTTGGATATTTGGTTAACCAATGTAATTTTATAAATTCGCTTACGCGAAACAGGTATTTTGGTCGCGATGACAATCGCGAAGAGCTCTTATAATAATAGTATTTTCACAAGACTCTAATTATTTCGAGTAAACTCGATACATCTTGGCGATACGAAGTCAATATATCTGGTTTGCTGTGTTGCGAGGAATGAGATATTATATCGTCATGGACAGCAGGTTTCCTCTTTAGGAGAAAGATGTCACGGTTTGACACCTTTTGCACTAACATGCATAAGAAACATATATAGTTTTGGTTAATAAGTCCACTTCCAGCGAAAGTATGTCTGTTTGGCCTCTCGGTCACTCAGGCATAATTTTGCCAACCCTTAATAGCCTCGGAAAAACCAAATTTCCCGATGAAATTTGATAATTCTTACCACTTATTAACCTTTTCGCGACTCTAATATTACTATGTAGGAAAGCAATCAAGATCTAAATGATCTTGACCCAAACAAAACAAAACAATCCTACCCGGCTATCCTAACAAAGAGTCCTAATCCTATCTGCTCTGTAATTACCAGAGCTTCCACGTAAATTCTATTCTTTTACTTATTTTCTAGTTTAACATGCTCGCAACGGTTGGCGTGTCAAGATCCTGAGAGCAAATATATTTGAGACGTTAATTTAGATCATAAGTTCTATACCTAACTTCTAACCTTCTAACCTTTCTCTGGTGAATAGATGTTTGATATACTAGTTACCATAGATCTCTATAATCTCAATAAACACATAACTATCAAATATCATAATCTGATAACCTTTAGATATTCACTATCATACATAGGACTAAATTGATCGGATCCTATATCTTTCAATTATGTAGATCTAAGGTAACAAATGAAACATATGTGACTCTCAATTAACAGCAACAATGATAATACTACATTTAACCCAACTATAGAAATTCAAGTAATCTCCGTTATATATATTATCTGTTCGATCTATCGTATCTATCTTTAGCAGATTTATTAATTTAACCGTACGCAAAACCTCACTATATTCCGATAACGAACCTAATCACGAACCTACGTCTAAACTGACCTAAAAGCAGCCGCAACCGCTTGCCTAACCTAACTCTAGTCTATTGTAAGACCTAGTGTGAACCTAGGGTCTGTTATTAGCCACCACGCTCATAACAGTTGTGTGAGAAGTTAAACGTGTGTGTGTGTAAAGCGACTTGTGTAGGATATGCAAATAAGAACTACTCTAGGGATACATTAGGATAAGGTCAACCCTCTGTAAACCTACAGGTTGACCTAGGATACCTAGGTGAAAGGAAAATGGAAGACCTGAAGCGCCCGAATGCCAGTCTCAACATCCGGTATAAATTACCTATTCAGTACTTATCTAACGCTCCAGCGGAATTTTGGGGTTTGTGAGAAAGGTATAGATAAAATATTTAGGAAGTCTAGAATTCTAGACCCGTCACTTCACAGTAATTTACCCGAACACAAAGCAACGAGCTCAAATCGGTGAATGAAATTTATAACACAAAATCACACACACTCGATTTTAAACTCGAAACTTGTATGTCAGGCAAAGAACGCGCAAGGACTGATCCCCTACTTCTTGCCCCGCGTTACTTTTATTAGCTTCGTCTGACCCCCGAATCTTGACGCGACGACCTACTACCATGCAAAAAAATATTGCATCCCGATCTCCATTTACATGCATGCAATAGCGTGTCCATCTAAGATAACTTAATATATTTACATTCACATAGAGATCTTCCGCAATCGTCATTCTATCGAATAATATGACATATTTATAATTTATTTAATTGACGAATGTAACACGATATATGAATCAACTGTATCTTGTGATTTCATGTGTACCTATAGTATATGAGTAAATAGACGCAACCTCACCCTTGTATATATTTGAATGTACAATTATAAATATGTCTATGTATAGAATTCGATTTTTCAGGAAGTATCTAAGCATTAGTACTACCCGACCTCTGTCCGTGTAATCAGCGAAAATTTAGACCAGAAAAGCCGATCTAAAGATATGACAGAGTATAAACTCGCATTTACACAACACGGCGTAAATATAAACCATTTAATATTGCATAATTACACTTATTTTTCACGCAAAATTTTACCAAGTCAAAACAGCTGTGCAGCTCCGCAAACATTCCAATTTTTTTTTTACAATCTCTCATAACGACCTCGTCTTCGCAAAAAAAATCTTAGGTACATAACAAACCATCTTTATGGTCGTGTGATCGTTTTCTACATGTCTTATGTGACCACTACAATGTCAGTGACTTTTGTTCTATTAAGAATTCCCTAATTTCTGATTCGATCACCTAGAGAAACACCGAGCATAGCCATAGAACTACTGTTAATCAGAGCCAAATATAAGCTGCTCAGAAAAAGAGACTAAAGTGAAACCACCACTCTACCTGTTTGAAGAAACTAGTAACAGTGATGACTATGGGCTTGAAGTTGTCCAGCTGGTTGGCGAGGTCCTCAGCCGCGGCCACTGGTGGGTGTCTCCTCTCCACGGAGCCCTTCCGAGTGAGGCTTCCCCCGACTTCGTTCGCTCGACGACGGAGCTGTTCCAAGCTCGATGATGACGCTTTGCGATCTGTGGATGAATTATATTTTATGAAAAAAGCATTACAGGTAGCCATGGTTGAAATACCGGTATTTATGGGAACCGGTACCATTGACCTTGGTGCGGTACCGGTGCCAGACATAATATATCTGTACCGGTACTATTTCTTTCAGTATCAGTACTATACCGGTACAAATCACGTCAGAGTGAGAAAGCAGATACCAGCAGGTACAAGTATAAGCAGATAGCAGGTACCTAATTTAGGTACCTGTACTTTTAAGGAGTAGTACCGTTACTCATCTAGAACAGGTACCCAGATACCGCAATGAAAGGAACTTGTAATTACCGGTACAGAACCTGTACTTTTGGTAACGATTCCAAGCCTTGCTAGCTCAATACTGGGCCCAGAAGGAAATTAAAATATTTCGATTTCAGTTGAGATCGACACGCAAAAAAAAGGCTGGCATATAAATGATCGTACTAGTTCAAACAAAACTTGCCACAAGTCACTTTGATCGCTACCTCTTTTTCTCCTGGGAGCTAGCTCGAAATGTATGTCGCACTGGGCTATGATGTTCTTTATACACAAAGAAAAAATTAGGTCTATAAGAAAAGCACTTATTACCGAAGCTATTGGTGTCAGGTCCAGGCCAACGGCATTCTGAACTTGGATTGTATAGCGACCGTGAATCTCTAAAACCATACTAGTATATCACTTACCCAGGCTATTAGTATCAGCCCCGGCCACAGACACGTCCTTGTCGTTGGGGTCCCGCTCCAGGCTGTGGCTACCGCTGAGGATGTTCAGCAAGGATACCCAGGTCCAGGCGAGAGACATTCTATATTCGGATTATATAGTCAACGTGACTGCGAAGCTCTAAAACCTTAAGAGTATATCACTTACCCAGGCTATTAGTATCAGCCCCGGCCACAGACACGTCCATGTCGCTGGGGTCCCGCTCCAGTCTGTGGTTGCCGCTGAGGATGTTCAGCAAGGACACCCGGGTCCAGGCGAGAGGCATTCTATATTCGGATTATATAGTCAACGTGACTGCGAAGCTCTAAAACCTTAAGAGTATATCACTTACCCAGGCTATTAGTATCAGCCCCGGCCACAGACACGTCCATGTCGCTGGGGTCCCGCTCCAGTCTGTGGTTGCCGCTGAGGATGTTCAGCAAGGATACCCAGGTCCAGGCGAGAGGCATTCTATATTCGGATTATATAGTCAACGTGACTGCGAAGCTCTAAAACCTTAAGAGTATATCACTTACCCAGGCTAGTAGTATCAGCCCCGGCCACAGACACGTTCTTGTCGCTGGGGTCCCGCTCCAGTCTGTGGTTGCCGCTGAGGGTGTTCAGCAAGGATACCCAGGTCCAGGCCAGAGGCATTCTATATTCGGAGTATATAGTCATTGTGACTGCGAAGCTCTAAAACCATACGAGTATATCACTTACTCAGGCTATTAGTGTCAGCCCCGGCCACAGACACGTTCTTGTCGCTGGGGTCCCGCTCCAGTCTGTGGTTGCCGCTGAGGATGTTCAGCAAGGATACCCAGGTCCAGGCGAGAGGCATTCTATATTCGGATTATATAGTCAACGTGACTGCGAAGCTCTAAAACCTTAAGAGTATATCACTTACCCAGGCTATTAGTATCAGCCCCGGCCACAGACACGTCCATGTCGCTGGGGTCCCGCTCCAGTCTGTGGTTGCCGCTGAGGATGTTCAGCAAGGATACCCAGGTCCAGGCGAGAGGCATTCTATATTCGGATTATATAGTCAACGTGACTGCGAAGCTCTAAAACCTTAAGAGTATATCACTTACCCAGGCTATTAGTATCAGCCCCGGCCACAGACACGTCCATGTCGCTGGGGTCCCGCTCCAGTATGTGGTTGCCACTGAGGATGTTCAGCAAGGATACCCAGGTCCAGGCGAGAGACATTCTATATTCGGATTGTACTGTCAACGTGACTGCGAAGCTCTAAAACCTTAAGAGTATATCACTTACCCAGGCTATTAGTGTCAGCCCCGGCCACAGACACGTTCTTGTCGCTGGGGTCCCGCTCCAGTCTGTGGTTGCCGCTGAGGATGTTCAGCAAGGATACCCAGGTCCAGGCCAGAGGCATTCTATATTCGGAGTATATAGTCATTGTGACTGCGAAGCTCTAAAACCATACGAGTATATCACTTACTCGGGCTATTAGTGTCAGCCTCGGCCACAGACACGTCCTTGTCGTTGGGGTCCCGCTCCAGGCTGTGGCTACCGCTGAGGATGTTCAGCAAGGATACCCAGGTCCAGGCGAGAGGCATTCTATATTCGAAAAATATAGTCGAAGTGACTGCGAAGCTCTAAAACCTTACGAGTATATCACTTACCCAGGCTATTAGTGTCAGCCCCGGCCACAGACACGTTCTTGTCGCTGGGGTCCCGCTCCAGTCTGTGGTTGCCACTGAGGATGTTCAGCAAGGATACCCAGGTCCAGGCCAGAGGCATTCTATATTCGGAGTATATAGTCATTGTGACTGCGAAGCTCTAAAACCATACTAGTATATCACTTACCCAGGCTATTAGTATCAGCCCCGGCCACAGACACGTCCTTGTCGCTGGGGTCCCGCTCCAGTCTGTGGTTGCCGCTGAGGATGTTCAGCAAGGATACCCAGGTCCAGGCCAGAGGCATTCTATATTCGGAGTATATAGTCATGGTGACTGCGAAGCTCTAAAACCTTACGAGTATATCACTTACTCAGGCTATTAGTGTCAGCCCCGGCCACAGACAAGTCCTTGTCGCTGGGGTCCCGCTCCAGACTGTGGCTTCCGCTGAGGATGTTCAGCAAGGACAATAAAAGTCCAGCCGAGAGACATTCTATTTTTGGAGTATATAGTCATTGTGACTGCGAAGCTCTAAAACCATACGAGTATATCACTTACCCAGGCTATTAGTGTCAGCCCCGGCCACAGAAACGTCCTTGTCGCTGGGGTCCCGCTCCAGGCTGTGGCTGCCGCTGAGGATGTTCAGCAATGACACGCAGGTCCAGGCCAGCGGCATTCTGTACTTGCCCAGACGAGTGCAGGCGGCTTGGGCACTCGCGCGGACTTTTTCGCGGTTCTGCAGGCAAAACAATTTAAAAAACTATAACTCGTCTACAGGAAAATTCTTACAGAAAAGTATGTTTTTCTACTCTTGTACTGTTATCTGTCTTTGAAATAGTCAAGAATACTAATATATAAGAACATTGAATAATTTATTATTTTAGGGAAGTCCATAGTGTAGTTTCCATAAAAGCACATGTGTCGTAATGTTGCCAGAAAGATACGCCAAGCCGTAGACCTAGAACTTATGTTTCTTTAGATATGTTTACATAAGAAAAAACAAAACCAGGCAGTTAAAAATCTAATAGTCTGACCACGGGAAAATTCTTACAGAAAAGTATATTTTTCTACTCTTGTACTGTTATCTGTCTTTGAAATAGTCAAGAATACTAATATAAGAACATTCAATAGTTTATGATTTCAGGAAAGTCTATAGTGTAGTCCCCATAAGACGACCTCCGTGGCGTAGTGGTCACCATGCTAGTTCCGCCACCCAGAGGTCCCGGGTTCGATCCCCGGTCAGGGCAAGTTGGAAAATGGTCTTTTCCAAATTGTCCTGGGTCTTGGATGTTTATCTATATATGTATTTGTTATAAAATATAGTATCGTTGAGTTAGTATCCCATAACACAAGTCTCGAACTTACTTTGGGGCTAGCTCAATTAGTGTTATTTGTCCATATTTATAAAAAAAAATAAAAAAAATAAAAGCACATGTGTCGTAATGTTGCCAGAAAGATACGCCAAGCCGTAGACCTAGAACTTATGTTTCTTTAGATCTGCCATACTGTTTACATAAAAAAACGTTTTTTAACATAGTCACTAAAAAAGGAAATTAAAAAATAAAGTTTAATATAGATAAGCATATGTAAAACATTTTTATAATTTTCTTTGTTTACTTTTGTATTTTATTTAGTAAATATAAGAAGAAAATTTTGGTATGATAACGCGGAAAAAGTATGGTATGTAACGTTGCATAAGTATGTCAAAAAATGCTCGATGGCATCTTCTTACGATAGCGCGTCCTGAGATACTGTTAGTCCGGGCCACTTTGTTCTTATAAAAAAAAAACAATTTTTTTTTATCGCGGTGGACCATGGGGTGCGTTGTGGCTCTCTAGTGCTATTCACTAGAACCCTATTCGGAGGGGTTGAGCCGGGTCCGAAGAGCAGCAGAATGACGACTGCCGAACAATCAGAATTGTACTGATTATATAGCCATATATTGCCGATTAATCTCAAAATTTTGGCAATTTAGCAGATCAGCAATATATGGTCATAGATTATGTATGTAACAGTACGCCCTTCTCTTTTATACAACTGTTGCATAAAATACTATTATCCAGTTATTGAGAGCAAAGCGAAATGTGCAAATTATGTTTAATTTGATGCCATGTTGAATTAGGTGTGGCGCGTCATATAGCCTTGTATAACCAGCGACAGCCAATAGACGCTTCCAGCGATACCAGGTGGAAGAGGAATCATAGTGATGGGTTGCTAGCCACAGTGCCTATTAACATTATTCGTATTTTTGCCTAGTCCCTCGATCAGCTTTTACGATCTGCGCTGGATTCAAAGATTCAAATGTTTATTCAGTAATTAGACCTTTAAAGGCACTTTTACACGTCAATGAGTATAATTTACGTTACGTGTAAATTATATTAAAAAATAATTTATTTTTAAAGAAAAGCTACCGATGCCAGCGCTTCGTAACGACCACTGCCGATAAGAGACGCCGAAAGAAACAACTCATTTTCACAGTATTGGTCGCCTACTCGCCAGAAGGGCTTTGTCATATTATTATAATTGTCTTTTAATTAATAAATACTTATAATATAATACAATGTTGACACATTATAACAAGTAATGCTTGCGAACAAGTAAACAAACATAAATTGCGTAATAAAAAATAGAAAATATTAAGTAGTCAAAAAAGCGAAGCCGAGCTGACCAGTCCCTCCCGGCAGCACCCGTTCACGAGTTGACGCACGGATCAGCCATCGTTAAACTCAACCATATTAGAGGGAATCCAACAACCCGACCAGCGACGCCACCACCGGATTGGACATTTTAGTGAGCATGAAAAACCCGAACTCGCAGACCTTGTCAAGAGTAAAAGAGTAGGTAATATACCTAGAGGTGTCGGGGTAGTGATAGAGATCTTTTTTAAGAAAAGCAGCGGATACATTTAATATTTTTTGTTTTCTCCCAGACCAGCATAGGAGAAAACACATATCGCTAAACATTTACCGTCTTATTATAAAACCGAGACTAACTTGGTTACTAGGTTTAAACCATTATCCGCCCAAAATGAAGTTGACATTGACGGATGATAGTGTAATACTATCGGTCGGATAATGGTTTAAACCTAGTAACAAAGATAGTCTGGGTTTTATAATAAGACTGTTACAGTCTTATTATAAAACCCAGACTAACTTTATTACTAGGTTTAAACCATTATCCGACCAAATCAAGTTGACATCTAGTAATATCACACACTCACCTGTCAATGTCAACTTTATTTTGGGCGGATAATGGTTTAAACTTAGTAACAAAGTTAGTCTGGGTTTTATAATAAAACGGTTATAGTTTTTTAAGTTGGCTAATATTACCTTGTCATCTTTGATGTACGGCTCAACACATTCATTGACATCGCCTTGAAGAACCTTCTCCACTCGCACCACCAAGAATATATCCGAAGATGGGTTCAGTATATCAAACACAGCACTGCGACTCAAAGTGGACAGGTCTGCGTGGGCAATGTGTCCGGAGAGCATGTGTCTGGTGCACTCCGAGTTCAGGTTAAAGTAGAAGTTTTCTGATAGTTTTTTCTTTTCTTTGGCGTCATACAGAGCCATGGACGCGAATAGAGGCTCCACGTCTAGTTCCAATCTGTAACAAAGAAGCAGGTATAAACTAGCCTCTTCTAGATAAATGCAACTCTATATAAAATTTTAATAAGGTTTGAAAACCCAGTATTGAAAAGTCAATTGGATTCTATAGTGCTAATAAACCACCTAAAAATACACAAAAAAAATATTTTGTCGATTAGTATTATAAAAATGCATTCAAAATTTACATTTACACGCGCATACATTGCCAAGACGTTGGAGCACTGTACATGCATGACGTCAGATATGCATGTAAACAAATGCGCTGATATATGTATTTTGACAGTTGACACTTTTTAGTTTACAAAGGGGTATGACGTAACAATATGGCGGCTTCGATTACGGCTTTCGTGTCTAAAACAGACTATAAAAACTGAAAACTTTAAATTGAATTTCAAAATTTATTTTGTTATTTTATGAATTATGAATATTTATGAAATAACATTTTCGGACTGTTTTCAGCCTAATATCACAAAAATATATTTTTAGATTTTTTTTAAAAGGAGATACATACTTGAGTTGGTGACACACGACATGGATCCTGTGTCCTTGGAGCTCGCAAGGCATCTCTGCTGGCAATCTGCGCTCGACAGCCTCGTCTTCATCAAGGTACGGGGTATACAAGCCAAGGAGATCTGCCTGACGGTTCTCTAATCTGTGATATTCATTTAAATGTATTTATTAAAAATGTGTAGTATTCATTAAAAATTACAAACATTTGCTAAAACTGTTTGAGTTAAAATGAAATGTCCTTGATCTTGCAATGTCAAATTTGAAAAGAGTGTTAATTATTGTTGTGACTATTTAAAAAAAAAACAAAGATTTATTAACCGGGGGGTTTAAACTTTTTTACTTACTCAACTATCTTTTATTACAAATATAGTATTGTTGACTTAGTAAAAAATATAATAGCTTGGATAAAAAGCCAAGACCCAGGTCAATCTTAAAAAGATAATTTTTCATTTTGACTTGATCAGGAATCGACCCGGGAACTCCGGTGTGACAACGTGGCATGATGACCACAAGGTTACTGAGTCGTCATATAAAAGAAATCCTATTGGACTACCTTCTGGACTCGTTGACACTGTCCAGAGTTTTCCTCTTAAACATGTCTAGCAGCCTTGACCTTTGTAGGTCTTCCTCTAACCTGATGAGGAAAACTTGCGAAGGTCAAGGCTTGCCCAGGACCTGCGAGGAATGAGGGTCTATATGCAGGAGGATAATATTAATGAAGCTATAGTAAGAAATACGTGAGGATTTATATGCAGAAAGATAATTATCAAGTCACTGTAAGAAAGCCTTTTAATACAGTATGGACTCGTTGATACTGTCAAGGTCTCCGCGGGTTTCCTCTCAAACAGTTCTGAAAGCAGGGGCCTGAGGAAGATCTGCAATGGTCCAGGCTAGCCCAGGACCCGCGAGGAGTGAGCAGAGAAGAATGATGATGATAAAGCTACTGTAAGAAATCCTCTTAAAGTACCTTCTAGATTCGTTGATGCTGTCAAGTTGTTCTGGAGGTTTCCTCTCAAATAGGTCCGGAAGAAGCGGGTCTGAGGACGAGCTGCGAAGGTCCAGGCTTGCCCAGGACCCGCGAGGGGTGAGGGTTTCATTGCAGGAGGACGATGATGAGATCGAAGCCACGGATTGCCGCCCGCTTGAAGGTTGAGATTCGAACTGAGGGGAAACAATATAAAACAGTGATTAAAGAGAATAAACAGATATTATGTAGGAATGAAATGGAACACTTAATAATAAATTTAATATTATTGAATGATTCAATTTCTAAAGATGTTATCAGGATGTCATCAATACATAAAACATTTGTGTTGAGAATAATACAAAGTCATTATAGTTTTGTTTACATTAGACTAATGAGAGAAACATGAAAAGGTCAGGGAAATAGTAAATATGGAGTTAATTTACTGAAATTAAACAATTTCAGTAAGCAATGTAGTGCATTCGTTCACATGATTGGTATACTGTCGGCGCGTCACAAAGACTGCGTCTCTGCGACAGTATTCCAATCATTTGAATGCATGCACTACATTGTTTTGTTTACATTAGACTAACAAGAGAAACGGAATAAGGTCAGGGAAATAATAGATTATTAAGTTCGTTTACTGAAATTGTGTTACTGTCGGCGCGTCACAAAGGCCGCGTCTTTGAAACATCCGTGCCACCTTTGTCTGCGCACCGACAGTATGCCAATCATTTGAACGAATGTACTACATTGATAGTGATATAAGAAGGGCAGTCGCAAATCATAGGAAATCGCTAAAAGAAGTGGCTTTGCGCGCGCAGAAAGAAAGTTGAAGGCCACTTTAAGCAGGCCTGTGTCACTCGAAAATATACCTACATTATTGCTATGCGCGCGGCGACCACTCCGGAGGAGAAAATTTAGTTACATGAATTGTTTGTCTAGAGTAATAAGAATGAAATTGGCTTGCAATGGATGTCTAAGTATCTAAACGAAGAGGTGAGTTCTGACGCGAGCGCTAAAGTAGATATTTCTTTGAATTTTTTTTCTGAGTAAGACTTCTGTGTTTGGGTACTAGTACTAATTCTGTGTTTGGGTACTTGTACTAATTCTGTGCTTTAAGGCTCTTTTAGAAGTTCTGTAAAAATAGGACGTATGTACCTGAGCGATTGGTAGCTCTTCCGAAGACGCCGTGGGTGGGTCCGCGTCAATCTCATAGTAGTGTCTCGGACCAGCCTGCAGTTTCTCCAGTCTTTCGTTCAGCTTCTCTCGGCTGAACACGGAAGCCGAGTAGCCCCGGTACTTGTACTCTACCACGGTGTAATCCATGGTGTAACAGCGGATGCAGTCTCGCACGAACATCGACGCTTTTGTCCTGTGAGAAGAATTATTCTTTTATCCCCGACAAAAAAGAGGAGTGTTATAAGTTTGTCGGTCTGTCTGTGGCATTATAACGCACGAACAGTTGGACCGATTTCGATGCGGTTCATTATATGGATAAGGATGATTTTACGTCACAGCAAGTTCTGTTGCAGTGGTTCTTAACTATGTAAGATGAAAATGGGTTCTGATGTTTTAAAGTAATGAGGGTTTTCAACAATACGTGACACCATATGGCAGCAAACTGACGTCAGATCAGTCCAATCCACTGTTTTGATTGGACCGTCAGTTTACAGTCTTTTTTGCATCGTCAAATGTATTCAATAACATCAGCTTATTGGACCTGACGTCACTGTGCTTCCATCTGGTGTCCCATATTTTTAAAAACCCTCATTGGGGGTTAACGCGTGAAAGTCAGGGCTTCCACCAGCAAATAATAGATGGCGCTACGGATAGTAAGTCGTATCGGTAGTTGCTCATCACTAGCTGGCGTTCTTGACAATCGGGTTTTTTTTTGCCTAGCGAATAAACTTGTTTAGACCAGGATTAAATAAAAGATACCAGTAATTTACATGGTATAATAATTTCTTCCTGGTCTATGACCAATGAAAAAACCGAGAACATACTAACTGCTTCTCTTTTCATGCAGATTGTATGAGCTGATTACAGGAGTGGGTGAGAATCTCAATCATTTTAACAGGCGATTCAGTTAGTAACTCATCTCAACTATTTTGATTCCTTTTTCCACCGTCTCCTCCTCGACCACCATCACGCATAAAGTGGCCCTAGTGATTTGTGGCCCTTGGCTCTGTCTGCCCTGCTTGGTTTAAAGATTTGTTAGATCTTTCTCCTAACCAGCCCTACCCATGGCCTTATAAATATTATTGTTTCTGTTCTCTGTCACTAGATGACGCTCTAACTATCTAAGCGCACGGTAGTGCGCAGGCCAAGTTCCAGCAACAGGCCGCGCACTATTTACAAGAACCGTTTCGACCGACTTTTGACCCCCCTGTAGCTCAGTGCCTATTGCAAGAACAAAGATAAAATTGTATCTACGCAATCATATACTAGTACTAAAGCAGTATGCCAAATTTCATAGATATAGCTTCAGTAGATCCTGAAATATGACCCTATGAAAATTGCTAATTTTGGCACTGACTGACTGACTGACTCACTGACCGGTAATCAAAACCTCTAGGCCACTTCCCATTGTCCTAGCGTTATGAAATTTTGCACGCAGGTCGTGTTTTAAATGTAGATTAACAAAAAATTAAGAAACTTAAGAAATCGGTCAAGCGTGAGTTGGCTCAATCGAATATCGAATTTCTAATAAAAATATTTATGAACCAGTGATACAATAAGAATACGATGAGGAGGGGAGGGGGGGGGGGGGGGGAGAGGGGGGAGGGGTATAAAAAATTGTTATGTATACATAATGCATACTGTATAGCTTATTATTAAATACTGCTTACCTAAAAAATCAGGCTTCTATTGTTATAAATTACTTTCGATAGATGGCGCTAGCGGTATAATTGAATCGCGATATAGAAAAAAAAGGTACGATTCTTGAAAAAAAGTATTGAAATCCCACCAAAAACATACATGTTAAAAAGGGGGCCAAGTTCCTATCGGCTAATTGTTTGGCTAAAAAAAGTTGAAATCCAATCCAATGCCAAGTTTAGATGCACTTTAAAATCGATCATAATCATTTTCATCAACAGCCTGATCCACTGGTAAACATTTGCCATTCCCAAGACTTGTACTTGGCAGGTTTTATTAAATAGGTTAATTTAATTCTATAAATAATAAATTTAATCATACAATTAATCAAGTGTTACGTACAGCACGAAAACCTGCCTTCAAGTCTTGGGAATGGCAAATGTTTACCAGTGGATCAGGCTGTTGATGAAGATGATTTTAAAGTGCATCTAAACTTGGAATTGGATTGGATTTCAACTTTTTTTAGCCGAACAATTAGCCGATAGGAACTTGGCCCCCTTTTTAACAGAAATGTTTTTGGTGGGATGTATTTAAACAAAACATTAAAATCTTTTATTCCTAAATTAATAAAGTACAGTTCAAGAGGTCTAAGGTGAGCTTTGCATTTGTGTGAGTACACAAAGATAGTGTAGGTGTGATGTCGGCGCATGCGCGGTTCGTCCGTCGCGCGACGCATCTCCGCCGCGCACCTTTCATAGTTCACCTCCTGTACTTGTAGCAGCGTGACATATTTAATTCTTAATAATTTATAATTTTTTTAAATTTGAATTTTATTAGTAACTAGCTTTTACCTGCGGCTTCGTCCCACGTAGACTACACAAATTAGATTGTGTTTTTTTTTAAACTGGGGTTGCAATTTATTAAAATCCAATAAATGGATTATTATTTTTTACTAACCACTAATTAAAAAATGTCATGTGTCTCACTTCAAAACTGACGAAGATTCATACAAACTGCAAACCCCTATTTCACCCCCTTAGGGATGGAATTTCCAAAATCCTTTCTTAGTGGACGTCTCCTAGTCACAATCTACCTTCCTGCTAAATTCATCTTCATTGGCTAAGTAGTTTTCGAGATTTCGTGATGAGTGAGTGAGTGATTTTCATTATGTATATAGATAGATAGATTGATCTCTTACTTCTCAGACACACTTACATATCCCTTAGTGTGGCGGATCAACGGGGCCTGGATACTCATCATTCATACATATCATAAGTGGCCTTTATTTAATTAAATTTTTTTTTAAACTCTCCTCTTTTATTACTTATGTACCTACCTAAAACATAATATTTCTTTTTGAAAGTTTTTTGTCAGACTCTACTTTTGGTGATCACTCACACAAATGCAAAGCTCACCTTAGACCTCGCGAACTGTACTTTAATTAAAAATGACTTATATGAAATGCAATAAATATTTTAAAAGCATATTCAAAACTTTCTTGCTAGTTGTGTGTGCCGCTATCCCTGTATTGCGTACTCGCAACTCCAGTTTTGCTTACTTTTGGGCCTTCCAATGGTTCCTATGGCGTTAGGTATCTGTTACGTTAGTAATTATATTATCTTTGTTCTAACTCAACCCAAGATATTTATCTTGGGTTGAGTTAGAGTTAGTTAGTAAGCAAGGCTCATATCACATATTTATGTGATATGAGCCTTGATTTATTCAGCCCTTGGTTTGTATACATTCGCTAGATGACAACAAGTCAAAGCAGACACGATGGGTCCTTGGGGCCCGGAGGCTAGTGTTTTTAAAAGACGTCGTCGTCGTGTCGTAAAGACGACACGTTTTGTTGAGACAAAGGGAGACCCCAGAGCTGGCAGTAATTTTGCTCAGCGGATAAGTCGCGCAATTCAGCGAGGGAACACTGCTAGTATTCTGGGCAGATTGCCTCGATGTGAAGCGTTGCAGGAATATTTTTATATATAATTAAATGTATTAGTGTAATTATTTTATTAGAATAAATGAATAAAAAAAACAGACTTTTTCTAAAGATCAAAACAAACATTTTGTATGGGATTTGTATGAAATACAAAAGCGTGTCGTCGTGCTTTTGTGGAGTCAAATGGGGCTTTAATATCAGTTTTTCTGCATTAATAAATTTAAAATCTTGTTGACAATGGATATGATCAATAAAAAGTGACACTATTTTGAGATGTTTTATTCTATGAACTGTACCAAATAATTTATTCTTAACATAATTGAAAACAAGTGTAATTATCATGTGAATCTACTCATCATCATCCGAGCGTATTCCCGGTTGCATCCTCAGCAGTAACGCTTCAGAGCCCGGGGTCCGCTACCTAACCAAGGAGATTTGACGAGGTTACTGGTTTTTACACAGAGCGACTGCCGTCTGACCTCCGCAACTCAAAAGGCAAACCAGGAACCAATCCTTGGATAGTTTGATGATCAAACGCTAGGTGGCGTTCGGGACCCACAGTTTTACGTGCCTTCCGAAACACGAAATCATCTTTCTTTTCGGATAACCAGGTGATTCAAGCCTGCAATATCCTATCCAGACTGGAAACAACTTTTCACAAAGTATGCTTCCCAGTGGGAATCGAACCCATGACCTCCGGGTCACAAGGCGAACGCCTTGACCACTGGACTACGGAGGCAGTCAGTATCATGTGAATCTACTAATAGCATTAAAATATACTTACAGGTCCTCATCTGGCAGCACATGCTGGATGGTGCGTATCCTCTTTGGCACGGTGCAAAGCTCGATGTCATTGGCAGGGTAAGAGAGGGGGTCGCGCTCCGCCATGAGGCGGTCGCACACCTCCTCATAGTCCGGTGGTTCAATCATGTCGCACAGAGATATCTGGTTGTGGGAGATGTGAACAGATTACTAAATCTGTATAAGCAAGGTTTCCTTCCATGTCAAAAGCGGCCCGATCAGGCCGCTTTAACACACATGAAACTCAACCCTATTACTATTACCAATGATCTATATTTCCTTGATATGGAAATAGAGGTTAACCAATTTTAGTTTACTTGTACTTGTAATTGAATTCTAATCTATAATTAATAACATATTATAAAGACTTCCAGAGGGACAGTGAGCATGCTGAGACCATATGCACTAAATAAAAACGCTGAAGTGGAGCTGGACACATATGTGGCAGGTACGGGCTAGAAGGTGGACCATAACTGTATCATGTATGTATAGGGTCATATGGACCCCACGCAAATTAAGAAAGATGTCTTAAACATTTCAAGGGTCCCACAAGCTCAGCTAACATATGACAAACACCTATGGGACAAGGTAATTTAAGAAAAAAAGAAATCAAAACTATATTCATATACATGTTTCAAGTGAACTTGAGTATCTATTTTAAAACCTTCATAAAATCAATACCTGTGTTAGTAGCTACATTTGGCAAGTACTAAAGAGGTCAAATTACAACTAAAGCCTAGATAATTGTATTCAAGGCATGCACAGTTAGTAATCAGGAAATGAGGAATGATTCACAAAAAGTTTGTAATATTTACAAGCACTTACAGAAGACGAGCACCCTGATAGAGTCCCAACCTTCGACTGGTTAGCATACACCCTGCGAACATCCCCAGCATTCCTATAAATAGGAAAAAATCAATCCAGCTGTATTTTCGTACCTCCATACCCTTGTTCATGCATCAGTTAGAGACTCTACGAGTTAATCAAACCATTTACCCGGAAGAATGCTGGTATTTGCGTCCAAGTGTCATCTAAATATACAACGCCCTGGAATCAAGATTAAATTGAAGATTTTACTATAAAAACCAGAAAATGGTATAAAACTAGTACAACAATCTGATTTATTTACAATCAGATTTTGACTGACAGTTTGTTTGATATGACAATTATGAATTTTTGACATTTGTTTTTTTCTAAAACAGACAAGCAAGCTCCCAGCACAAAAATATTTTTTTGCAGTTGGCCTCAACAAGACTAAAAGCATTATGGATAGAAGGATTTTTGCATGAGTCCGATTTGAAATTATTAAAATTAATAGGATGATCTGTGGAGATGGTGCTATATGTCTTTTAAAGCTTAGATATACCAACTATAAAATGAAAACGTTACAGCGCTAGCTTTCTATAATCCATGTTAGGCGATTCACCCTGATCGCTACTTAGTTTGTGGATTCACACACTGCTCCGTACCCCCTTTGCGTAGCGCGGGGCCTGACTGTGTACCTCAATTTGTATGGAAAACATGCTTAGAACAGCACACTGTGCACTGACACAGTGTCTACGCCCCGTGTTTTTTGCTGGCGTCCCTCGCTACGCGCGTTGTTGTTGGGCAGTGTGCCAATCGCCTTATTCAATACCTAATTTATTTACCTAATATTTTAATAGTACCTATACTTAGAAGGGCATTTAAAATATCTACCTACTGTCTTACTCCGCCTTCGCAAATAATTATCTTACAAAACTTTTCTAAAAGTAAAATAACGGTTTTGAAGTATTTATCTAGAGTTACAGAGTTTAAGGTGCCTATTTACATAAAGTCAAATCATTTAATTGCATTCAATATAAATATAATAAATTTTTTTTAAGAAATTTAGAACTTACTTACATTACACGTGATACCAGGCGAAGTTCTAAAGTCCAAATATACTTTACTTTATACTCAAACTAATACCAACAAAGAGAACTCGTAGCAGCGCAATGGCGTATTCACGTGCGATGCGGTGTGTAGTTGATTAAGATGAGATACCATAATGGTCTAAATAATAAGTTAACAATCACAGGAATAAGCACAGAAATTTGGAGGGAGCGCCACGTAAGTAGTTAAGTGGGTTGTAATCCTTTGACATATTGTTGTAAGGAGTTGACAGTGACAGTACACTACTGGAAGCGGAAATTGCCAATCTCCATCATGACTTCACTTCCTCAACTATGCTTGACCTTACTTAGAAATGAAGGTCATTTGGATTTTTGCAAAAATCTAAATAAGTAAGACCTTATTTTGACCCGCTTCTCCTAGAGGCTATTCCTCGAAAAGGTTTGCGAATTAGATGTTTTTTTCAAACTACTTGACAAACTAATTGATCCTTAAATTCTATTCTTTCATAAAGGAAAGGAAGCGAGAAGGAAGCATCAAGCAAAATCTGCACGTGATTTTCTCACGTGCGCGAAAATCTCGGTGCGTTGAAACTGCGCATACTCATTTACTGTTGTCTATATTACTGAAGATTTCTTAATTACTCAATTGATTCTCAAATTCTATTCTTTCATAAAGAGAAAGAAGTGAGAAGGAATCAAGCAAGACCCGCACGTGATTATATCACGTGCGGGATCATGGTTCAAGATTTCGGTGCGTTGAAACTGCGCATACTCATTTACAGTCCTCACAGACGAAGTAGTGATCAGACAGTCCTATTGTCGATGCACGTCGGTGTGCCCATAATTAATCTTTACTAAGGATTTTAAAATTACTTGATTGATTCCTAAATTCTATTCTTTTAAAAAGAGGAGGAAGTGAGAAGGAAACATCAAGCAAGACCTGCACGTGATTTGTCACGTAAAGAATCATGATTTAAAATCTCGGTGCGATGGAACTGCGCATATTTATAATCCTTTTGTTGTTGCACGTTGGTGTGCCTGTAATTGGATGATGTCGCGTCGCGTGTCGCGTGGCGCGGGCTTCTCTGACACGAGACCTCACTGCCGCCTCGCAACGCAGTGAAATAAAACTCTCAATTTTGTTGCGGCCGTTGTTGATGATGTACTACTATGTAGTTATTTTTACGATAAGTACAGTTTTTACATTTCGCTTTCCTGAAACACCCTATATGCTATATGTGTATATACCTCTTTATAATATGTAACAAAAACCCTGTCCGATCCTTATGGAAGCAATTCAGACCGTCAATATGAACAACTTTTCCTATGGGATAAAAATCGACATTTTCATACAAATTGCCGTCCGAACACTTTTGTATGAAAATGAATGTTTTTTTTTCGAGTTTCAAGCATTGGTCCCATAGGAAAAGTTGTTCATATTGACGGTCTGAGTTGCTCCTACAAGGATCGAACAGGGTTTTTGTTACATATTGTATAGGGTGTTTCAGGAAAGCGAAAATTATTTCGCTAATTTATTTTTGGCTAAAATTTTCAGTTCATGATATGAAACATGATAAATAAAAGGGCTCGCCTCAAAGTAAGTTCGAGACGTGTTATGGGATACTAAATCAACCTTACTATATTTTACAACAAATACATATTTAAATAAACATCTAAAATCTAGGTCAAACTGAAAAAGAACATTTTCCATCTTGACCTGACCGGGGATCGAACCCGGGACCCGGTGTGATAGCGTGGCATGATAACTACTAGGCCATAAAGGCCGTCAAAGATAGATACACAGTTTTAGGTTCCCTAGGTTTCTACACCAAAAAGTTAAAGCGGCCCTTCCCGACCGCTCTGTCGTCAACGCGAGCATACTTAGTTTGAAAAGCTTGTTGTATCGTCCAACGCAATGCTAGAAAAAGTGGCAAACCAAAAAGAGAAAGATAACGCCTAAGGGCACGGTTTGCATTCTATTGAACAAAATTAATATTATTATTAACTATCCATTGAACGAATATTAACTATTTATAGGGTAAGGAAATTTCAAAAAACTTGTTCCAGGTGATACGTGTTTATCAGTAATCCTTACAAGTTTTTGAAATAAATGTTGTGTATTCTAAATTCTCATTAAATTTGCAAGGTTTGTATTGAAATATTTTCTTTACCTTTACAATTTATGAGTACTTTATGAACGGTCGAAGTTCAGCTTAAATTTGTGCAAAAAAGCAGATTTTTGGAGGCTTATATTGACTTTGATTTCTAAATTTTAATTTTTTATTTTGTAGAAACCTTAGAAATAGCGCACAAAATACATGAGAATTCAAAAGTTTTTAATAAATATCAGATACAACGCCATAATCACGTACGAGCGTTTGTATGAAAAGTAAGACGGGAAGGCCGCTCTTAAGTAAGAATATGCATGTCATACGCACTTTACAATTTCATAGCCTGCCCTGCCCGCTAAATCCTACTCACTAAGTATGTCAAAAAGAACCCAGTCTTCAAAATTAGGTTTTCGAAGTAAGTATTAAGTACTTATTGATTTTGTCTAGAATAAGAAGCCTTATTCGCGTATACAGGCGTTTTATTTCAACGCTATCCTATTCCTAAGAAGCGCGTAGGCGAGGCGACGAAGTTAAATTTGGAAGTTTTCTACTTAATTACTGAACCGAGCAAGTAATTATTAAAAAATTAGGATATTTCTTAATAAAATTACGTTTCAATAATAACTATATTTTAAAACATAAATTATACGTTCGGGCTGCGGAGCGATTTATAAAATCTCAAAAAAGTCTTGTGATGCGTAAGTAATGTGTAAAAAGCCCACAAAGATAAACATCCATGAAAAGATAAAAGTAATTTCCCACTTTCATTTTCCAGAACCTTTGGGCTTATTTCATTTGTCTTAATAAGTTTAGCCTTACAATAAAAGCTTATAAAAATATAATAAAAATAAAATAATTTTCCATTTTCATTTTCCAGATCCTCCGAGAACTTTACAAATTTTCTGTAGTCTCTCTTTCTGACGTCACCTGCTTTCGTGTTGTGACTGCAGTCTTTGGTCGTCAACTTGCAACTTGGGAAAGGCCTCCCCCAGCTGTCTCCATCTGTTCCTTGTTTTTTTTCTCCTCCTCTGCCTTCCTCTCCTTTTTCCATCACGAGGATACCACTCTGTAACGTCCTTTGACCATTTATTTCTCTTACTTCTCAAAGTATCTCCAAGGACTTACATGTTAACCAATACGCCAACTCGCCAAGGAGGTCGTTACATAAATAAAAATTTTAATGTCAAATCTATTAATAAAAAGGTTTGTAGTTTGTAATGCACCCGTAGTAGAGAAAAAAAATCGTAAACTTCTCCATGCTTTGGAATACCAAATCTGTTATGATCCGGTATTAGAGCAACGTCAGGTGTCTTTAATTAGTTTAAAAATACAGACCAGTTTTGGCCACTAACACATTCAAAGGAGAGAATCACTTACCTGAAGAGGAGTAATAGAAGTACCTTTAAACCAACAACACGTCTTATTGACCGAGTGAGCAAAGCGAACGAAGTCCGTTTCAGTTTCGGAAAAAATCTTTCGTGACCGAATACCTGATGTCCAGTTTTCAGGCTGTTCATTCATATACAGGTCGCATTTCTCAAGCGATTCTCGCGAAATTTTGTGAGCAGATTTAAAGATAACATAATTATTTTTTTTTCTCTTACATTTTTATTTTGTTCTTAGTATTTGTTGTTATATAGCGGCAACAGAAATACATCATCTGTGAAAATTTCAACTGTCTAGCTATTACGGTTCATGAGAGCGGAGTCTTGGTAATAGGGTCCCGTTTGTACCCTTTGGGAGCGAAACCCTAAAAAGCTCCCCTATCTAACATATGTTTATTACGCTTTTGCGTGGGAATCCTAAATGTAAGCCGCGGGCTGAAAATGACCCTCGTCGTGACGTTTCCAGTGGTAACATGTACGACATACTACGAGTACGATTATCCTCAAAATAAGGACCTTAAAATATCGGCTAGGCTTTTCTTTTTCAATTAAGCTTGACGACCTCTGTGGCCTAATGGTCATCATGCCTCGCTGTCACACCGAAGGTCCTGGGTTCAATCCCCGGTCAGGTCAAGATGGAAAATGTTCCTTTTCAGATTGACGTGGTTCGTAGATGTTTATCTATATGTATATGTTAGAAACAATATCGTTGATTAAGTATCCCATAACACAAGTCTTGAACTTACTTTGCGGCCAGCTTAATCTGTGTGATTTGTCCCTATATATTTATTTATTTATATATTCCTTGAATTCCTTTAGTCTGGTCACGTTTAAGTACCTATAAAATAAATACTTAAGCACTCATAAAAGAGACCTAAAGTATAAATAGCTTTCTATGAAAACCCTTTAGACTAAGACTATTTTCAGTTCATGCATACTTAATTAAGTTCTCAAAGAAAATTTCAAATTGTTTGAATCGCGTCAGAATTTTTACCTCAAGGGCGTTCAGTGTGACTAAAGATTTTAATTCAAAACAAAGCGGCCATAAACCGAGTTAGATATTCTCCTAACTTTTTAGTATAAAGTTGGTAATAATAGAAGGCAGAGGTATTAGAAATAAACTTGATTAAATCTCGTCTTGCGCTGCCCCGCCCTAGCCCAACAGGGCGGCCAGCCGCCCGCCCTTAGTATCAACTGCGCTGCGTCGCGGCGAACACCTCTGCCTCCGGGTCGGTGAAAAAAAAAAACATCATTACTGCTGGCAATCAACAATCGTAAATAAAAAATATATGGCACATCCTTCATTTATCTCAAATTCTTTATTTGAAAGTATTTCACGCAAGAATTGTGAACATTTTCTCAAATATTCGCGACAGACTGGCTGGTTGCTGTGTATTCGCAAAGATTTAAGAAAAAACATAAATCATTCTTAATGCGTAACCTTGTCATGACGTAATTTAATTTAAAATAAGTGTTTATTGTCGTCTTATAAAGCAAAGACACACTTAAGTGATTCATATCGAATTTATTTTCATATACCTTAATTTTATAGTTGTAATAACTAAGTTTGAACTTGAAGATAGTGAATCAGTGATAAAGAAGTAGATAAAAGCCTATTTAACTGCAGTGCAACAGGTGACCGAAACAACGACTCTCGATATGATTTTGTACGATGTAAGTACTATTTCAGCTTTTTTGAATTGACATCTAAGATACGTAAAAGATTCTTTACTTTTCAACATCTCAAATCAGTTCCTTTTTTCTGAACATCAAAATAAACTTTTTCTATGGGATTTGTATAAAATACAGGCTAATGACGTCATAGTTTCTTGGAGTCAAATAACGCTCTTGATATTAGTTTTGTAAATACATATGACAAATTATTTTGCGATGTTTTATTTTCCTAACAGTACAAATTTTTTTTTTAACCTAGGAAAGTACTAATTTCTGTTCATACCCGAGTTTTCCGGGGTCCAGTGCCAAAATGATCTTTTTTTATCCGTTTTTCGCAATTGTGCGTAGAAAAACTTCACGTTCTCACTTTAAACTGTAAACAGTAGTTCATAAAATAGTTTGAAGGGTTATCTAGTGCCTGGTCAAGACAAAATTTTAAATGATGTCTCCGTTTCCTATCAAATGATTTATTTTAGCATTGGACACCGGAAAATTCAGGTATCCCCTTAAAATATGAATTCTAAAAGAACAATATTATTTTGAATTTCATGTTTTTTCGTAATTAAAATCGTAGAGCTTTCGTAGCACAGTCGTAGATTCGTAGCTCGTGCATTGATCCTTCGTAGAAACAAGTAACGTTTCAAATAGTTTCAATTCAATTTGCAATTTCAATTCTTTTTAAAAAAATATATACTGTGCCTGAAATTAGTACCTGTAACATTTAAAAAAATACAAAGTAATAATAATATGTCATTAAATGTTTGTGCTACGTGTGCTACGGCAAACGCGTTTTATTTTTTTATGATATTTAATAATTGTACCTAGTTATAAAAGCCTTTGTGAAACAAAATGCCACTAAGTGAAGCGGACAGAAGAGGCAATGGGATCTTGATGTGTGACCACAGTAGGGTACGGAACCCTAAAAATTATTGAAAACGAGTTAGTTAAACTTTTTCCCGCGCCGTGAAGGTCGTTTCATGTCTCAGTTCATTGCCAATTTTCTCGGAAACCATCTCGTCGAACAAACTGATGGACAAGTTTATATCAAACCAATAATGCCTACTGACTCGTGTACAGTCAGCAGCAAAAATATGTCACCAAATAAAAGCGTTTAGGTAAAAAATGTTTGCTAATTTTTTTTTTGCTTATAGCTAAACGCTCGTATTTGGTGACATATTTTTGCTGGTGAGACTGTAAGTACACGGGTATACGAGTTATAGCTTCAGATATCAGTCGTAACTAGAGATGGGTTTATGCATTATACGAGTATATTACATATTGGGTGCATTCTAAGATCATTTAATACAGGATAAGCCTTACCTGCGCGTTCCCCTCTGCCAAAGTATAAGAACAAAAATCTAATACGTTCATAAAAACTAGTTGCGTAATCGATTATGATCATTATGTGAATCGGTAAGGCATCGAAAAGACGTCAAAAAGTGCTCCGTTAAAAATTCCATGTTATGTAATTTTCTCGTGTAGAAAGAGGTCAAACACATTTAATCTTCCAAAAGATAGCATAACCTTTCATTAGTAAGTATTTTTTTATTTTATTAACTTTGTTTTCTATTTAAATGTAACTTCTGAAAAATCGAAGTAATATATATTAGTATCGACAACTAAAAAAAATAATCGAATAACGTTTGCAACTGAAGTGCCATTTTTCAAACGCAGAGTCACCTAAACGAATGGTTTTTCCATACAAAAACCATACGTTTAGTGACTCTGCGTTTGAAAAATCGCACCACTGATTTCCTTCCATCTCAGAGACTATAGCGCACTTACGAGACTATGTATTTATGATTTACAACTTTCGTCTTTATTCCCTGTGCATTAGAGTTGAATATATTTTTTCTCTTCTCTCTCTTTCTTGCCAAGAGTGTATTATTATGTGTATTTACACATTTTTTTCAGTGTGAGCTTTATTGGTATGCAGAAAATAAGCTAGTGTTTGAGTTTTTTGTAGTGTGCATTTATAGCGACACAAATTATTTGTGTGAATGTGTGATTTTGTTTAGATGTAGTAGTAGCTTACCCCCGCACCAAAAGCGGCAGAAAGGTATGAAGATTTGTCTGCGTAACTCATCCTGTATTAAATGATCTAAGGGCGCATTGCATAAATGCCGAATAAATGTCCGTATATGCCGAATATATGTCCATTGCCAGGGCAAAACCATTATCAGAAATTTTGTTTACTTAAACCTTAAAATACCTAGAACATAAATAGTCGCGCCGACACAACGCGAGCACATGAAAACTAAAACTTGTAAGAAGCCAGATTTATTGTGATTTAACGTGATTGTGATTATTTTATTGACGACCTCCGTGGCGTAGTGGTCACCATGCTAGTCCGCCACCCAGAGGTCCCGGGTTCGATTCCCGGTCAGGGCAAGTTGGAAAATAGCCTTTTTCAAATTGTCCTGGGTCTTGGGTGTTTATCTATATATGTATTTGTCATAAAATATAGTATCGTTGGGTTAGTATCCCATAACACAAGTCTCGAACTTACTTTGGGGCTAGCTCGATCAATGTAATTTGTCCCTATATGTTTATTTATTTATTTATTTATTTATAACCGAATTGTTTTATTATAGTTATGATTTACAAATTCCCGATTAAGTTCCAGCTTTTCTTTTACTAATTTTAAATTAAATTATTTGTTTCTGCCCAGCGATCAGGCATATAATTTGGCATAAATTTTTTTTTTGCCCAATACGCCCGTTTATGTCCATTTATGCCCAATTTGTTTTTGCCCTCGACCAATCTTTAGTCGTAGCCAATTTCTCGGAAACCATCTCGTCGAACAAACTGATGGACACCGAGATTATATCGAAACCTTTGGACCCCGGAAAATTCAGGTATCCCCTTAAAATATGAATTCTAAAAGAACAATATTATTTTGAATTTCATGTTTTTTCGTAATTAAAATCGTAGAGCTTTCGTAGCACAGTCGTAGATTCATAGCTCGTGCATTGATCCTTCGTAGAAACAAGTTACGTTTCAAATAGTTTCAATTCAATTTGCCTACTGACTGTTGTACAGTCAACAACAAAATAATAACACTAAAGCGTTTTCTGATTTGTAAACGCTTGTATTTGGTGACATATTTTTTAAAGTATGTTGTTAAATAATAGTATATTGTTCAGTTCATGTATTGTGAGATGATTGGTAGATATATTTTCTTTGTAAGTACGATAAAATTCTCCTAAAGTGTTATTGAAAACAAAAGCTTACTTAAGCTTCTTTAGTGCATCAGTTTCCGATATCAATTTCAAGAAAGCGAGCAAAGTGAAGTATCGACAAACGGGGCGAAAATCTCATAAATAGGAATTGAACGATATCCCTTCGCTATGTGACAAACTGAATAAAAACCTTTTTAAAATAAGCGTAGGAAAAGACTGAACGATATTTACAAGCTATCAATATCTCCAAAATCTTCCTCGTCGTATATTGAAGACCTTTAGTAACGCATTTTTTCGATGTAAGTATACCAGATTAAGGTACGTTTCTGATAATCGCCGCATCTCTTTATTAAAACTGTTTATGTTTAAACAGATTTTCCTTCCATGTTGGTAGGGAGAAAGTAAAGAACATAGTCATTTTAATAGGCGATGCGGCAAACAACTCATCACTATTTCCTCACGCCCACCGTCATGCTAAGAGTGGTCTTTGGGTCTTAAGATAGCGACGTGATAAATGTATCTATATCAGATTTTAAGAAGAAGATGTGGTAGTGGCTTGACGCTTTCATTTCATCAACATTAAGGTACGCTTCTGATAATCGCCGCATCTATTTATATAAAACTGTTTGCGTATAAACAGATTTTCCTTCCATACTAGTGAGAAAGTAAACAACGTAACTAGTAGTCATTTCAACAGACCATGCGGCTAGCAACTTATCACTATTTCTTCACGTCCTTCGTCATGCTAAGAGTGGCCTTTGGGTCTTAAGCCACTATAGGTTCAATCTTATGTATAATTAATTATATAAGTACTTAGATAACCTTTCATTTGTTGCTTTTTGACTGGTTATTTTTGAAAAACTGATTTTGATCCATTGGTTAGGGACCTGGTAATCTGTAATTCAGGTTCATCCTACTTCAGACACCAGCTCCTCACTCACAGATTTCTATATGATACTATCCTTTGTATTTACATGTATAAGGTTTTTGTTGTGAGGAGAAATAAAGAAAAAAAAAAGATTTAAAATGATCTAAGCTGTTAGGGATAGCCTATATCAGATTTTAAGAAGTAGATGTGGCGATGGCTTGACGACTTTCTTTACTTACTACGATGGCGCAGCGACCCATAGTGGACCTTTGCCTCCGACACTAGATGACGTCATTTCTTGCGGTCTTGGCATTGCTGCCAGTATGCCGACCTATATAAATACTTACCTGAATAAATACCTGAATTTTCCGGGGTCATTCAAATCACACATTCACAGAAATAATTTGTGTCCCTATAAATGCACACTACAAAAAACTCAAACACTAGCTTATTTTTTGTACACCAATAAAAATCACACTGAAAAAATGTGTAAATACACATAATAATACACTCTTGGCAAGAAAGACGACTTCTGTGGCGTAGTGGTCACCATGCTAGTCCGCCATCCGGAGGTCCCAGGTTCAATCCCCGGTCAGGGCAAGTTGGAAAATGGCCTTTTTCAAATTTCGATTTATTTTAAATGGGGGCAGAACTGGACCCCGGAAAATTCAGGTAGCCCCTTAATCATAAACATTACATCATTAGCTCTAAACCTGAAGGAAACCCCAGAAAAATGGCATTAGGCAATGGACGATATTTCAGTACACACAGTGTCAAATCTGTGTGTGAATGTCACCCAGCTATGGATTTCGTTATAATTTTTGAAGTGAAAACTTCTTTAGCGGCGTTGTACACTTTTTTTGTAATGGGTAAAAAATGTTAAAATCGCGTCAGGATACGTGACCGCGGCATGACACGTGACATCGAAAATTCGTAAGACGGATGGAGAGTAGACAGCCGGCGCAGCATAGGAGAGGAAGTATCCCCCTCTCTTTCTATGGCGCGGCGAAAGTGTATGCCAGCGCCTGCTGTTAGTTCAGATGGCGCAGGGCGCTTGCGTGAATGATGCATGGAAATGCACAACGTTAATATTCAAGTTTTCACTTCTGCCGGCACTCCCGGAGTGCAACCCGTCGTTTTTTTTATTGCTGGAATTGGTGTCTGTATATTAAAGCAATTCATGCTCTACTAACTGTCGTTGTTCAACTAGGTGTATGAACATAGTATTTCAACGGTTAATGATAACAATTCGTCCTGCAAAAGCCGCTATCAGTGGGGGTCTTGATTCAGCGGACTGTATCTTCACGTCTTCCCCTCGGAAGTTTCCCTATGGATCCCTGAGTAAAACCCGCGATTCGAAAACTTGTACTTTATTCACTTCACTTATTATACTACTTGACACTAGCACGGCACGACACAGTATGAGCGTATGCGCTTCTATTTATACCTTTTTGAGGCGTCTAAATTCTAAGTCTACCTCCGAAAATAGCGGATAACTGAGGTGCGGGGAAGACCAAACCGTTTCCCCCACTCCCGGGTTGCATCCCCACCCGGTCAACATTTTAAGTCTACCCTCTATCCGCGCATAGCCCCTCATACCATGTCTTACAAAACCAATACTACAATCTAGGTCTCGTATTTAAATCCTTAACACTAACCAGGACCTAGATGTCTTAATTACCTTCAATACCTTTGACCAGAGGTTCCCAAACTTATTTTGTCAAACGCCCACTTTAAAAATCAGTTATTTTTTAGCGCCCCCCATTTTTTTCACCATAAAAACCTGAATCACATATTTGTCTTGCCTGTAGTTTAATTGAACCTATATTCTAAACTAGACTTTTTTACAAGAGAGAGCAATAATAATACATACACCAGTACATTAGAGTATCTTTTATAAAAAAATAACAATAATCAACATTGTTAATTTTAAATAAAAAAATAGCAATAATAATACAATTTTACAATAATAGAGAGTATCGGAAGTGGGGACCTCACCTGCGAAACTTTAAAACACGAAATTTTTTCAGTGTTTGATTCCTTTAACGATATAAATAGCGTTGTGAACGCATTAAATTACATTTTTAATAAATATTAATTACATTTTTAGTTTATATTTGTACAATAAAAAAGGATATAAATATGAACTAATAAATGGATGTTGTGTAGTAAGAGGATTTTAATTTCAGTGAATTTTAAAATATGAAATAGCTGAAGTTATAAATCACTCATTGCTTAAATCACATCAGCGCCCCCCAACTTTATTCTGGGCCCGTTACCGCCCCCCTTAAAGCCTCCAGCGCCCACAAGGGGGCGTTATCGCCCACTTTGGGAAAGACTGCCTTAGACCTTGGCTGAGCGAGATGGCCTACAAAGTATGAACCCGATTTACCTTGTATAAAACCACAACCTTTTACCTCAGCCATCTCGCTTGCCCATATCAATAAAACAACAAACAGTGTGTATGTTTATTTGCACATCCATACCTTAGGAACATTAACTAAACTATAATACTTATCTATCTACGTACTTATTATCAAAACGTTTACAATATCTCTAACTAATGGGCTTTGCGCCTTTATTTACATCAATGCCTACTCTAACCATTTCTGCTGCGTGTGTGTTCGTCTGAGCGCGCTTCTGTCCGTAACAGTTAATTTCGATTAATTATAAGTAGGTACCTGTATTAATGCTGTCGCCTTCGGAACCTTACCTTAAGCCGGAAATTACTAGTAAATTTGAAAACGCCTACACATTATCTTTTGTTTTTATTTACTGTGAAAAATATCGAAGGCTAATGGATTTCAAGTATCGATGTTATTTTTAAAAGTAATATACCATTGTTATGATGCTATCGCTTTCGTAACCCTGCCTTTAGCAGAAAATAACGTGCAAATGATTGTTAATGTAAAAAACCGGCCAAGTGTTGGTCGGACTCGCGCTCGAATGGTTCCGTACCATTATCTATAAAAAACCGCGTTTGTTGTATGGGAACCCAATTAAATATTTATTTTATTCTGTTTTTAGTATTTGTTGTTATAGCGGCAACAGAAGTACATCATCTGTAAAAAAAAACATTGTCTAGCTATCGCGGTTTATGAGATGCAGCCTGGTGACCGAGAACCGGACGGACGGACAGCAGAGTCTCAGTAATATGGTCCCTTTTTCACCCTTTGGGCACGGAACCCTAGAAACGCCTATACATATCTTTTATCAATATTTTGCTCCGGAAAATAAAAGAGGCTCATGGATCCGAGTATCGGTGTTATTTTCGTGTTTTGTCGAGGAAATGACGTCATACGAAAGTGCGACACATGATCAATCACTCAGTCATTTCGAAGGAAAACTTATTTCATGGCGGTGACGTCAGCCGAAACATTAAGCTTCAGATTTTTCTTTACACGAATTTTATGAATAGATTACCGAGATCCGATACGGAAAATGAGGAGCCGAAAATATGATGATCACGATAGGGCATGATGAATGAGTTTGGGAGTAAGGACTCCCATTCAAAGTGAAATATAGGTAGTTAACTCACATTAAACCGAGGCAGGTTTAGACGAAGACTATTTTGAGACGCCTACGGCGCCAGTGTCAACCGTACAGCACATCTTCAGACCGTTTACTATTTTCAGGCGCCTAAATCTCGCCGCCAGTGACCACCAAACCGACACTAGTCGTTTACATGGTGCCTTTTCAGTATCAGTCATTAGCTAAATAGGCGCGGGGGCAGCGAGAGACGCGGGCAGAGGTCACTGGCGCCAAAAAATAGGCGCGTGTTCTATTCTGTGCCAGCGCTGGCATGCCGCGAAAAAATGGCGCCAAAAGTGTTTATACGGTGCCCTTCTTAGGCGCCGTAATTTAGGCGGCTGAAAATAGTCTTCGTCTAAACCTGCCCTAAAGGGCTTAACACATGTGGGTTTTGAAAAGAAGCTTTTTTGAAGTTTTGGTAATTAATCTTATCGGCAGTTACATGTTCTAAAGGTTAACGGAAGAAATCTGACAAACCACAATGGTAATCAGCCAAAAATTTTTAAATTTTCTACAGTGGACTATATAAATCTATTTTTTACTATAGGTATGTCAGATGCCTTTAGGACACCTGATAAATTCTGTAAATGACACCAGTGTTGGCCACTTACACACACGAAAAACTAAGCAAAAACAACCAGGTACAGCTCGATCATTACATTATAGCTCGAGAAGGTACACAATGAAGAACGAAGATGCTATTACCATTTTTTTTTTATTTTAGTAAAAATATACAAATCTTAAAATAAGAGACAATAATAAACGTGGTTTATTAAATTATTGGAAAACGTTGGGAGCCAGTGTTCGTATCTCGATGTCGGAAGTTTGGCAACAACGGCATTTTCCAATAATTACGTTTGCCAGATAATGCAAAACAAAAATAGGAGGCGATAGGTACTCGTTAATGGTGTCGCTGAGAGTAATCAACTGTTTTGTGTTAGTATTAAATTGAAAAGTAAAATAAAGTATGTAATAGGTATGCAATCTCTTTGGAATACTATAGAGTCATGGCATTTTATTCCAAAAAAAAGAGTGACAGGATAAAAGACCAGTAGAGGCTCAGACAGAGGAGCGATATCATATCAGCGACAGTTCGCACCGTGGATAAATTCAGATAAAGAAACTGTTCTTTTAGTGACTTCACCGATTGAAATATGGCACCACAGACCACGCGTGGGTAAGATGACATTGTCAGGTTGACAGGTAAGGATTCAATGAGATGGACATTAGGAACTGCCGTGAATAAATGGAGGGATATTAGGAATTGCCGTGAATATATGGAGGCATATGGCAGTAGGATTGATGTGAGTTGAGAATAGTGATCCGAAAGCCATATATATCATTTCAAGGGTTGTGCTCTTTAACAAAGGCGATTAGGCGACCAATACTGTGAAAATGAGTTTCTTTCGGCATTTCTTCTCAGCAGTGGTCATTACGACGCGCTGGTATCGGTAGGTTTTCTTTAAAAATAAATTTATTTTTAATATACTTTACACGTAACATAAATTATACTTATTGACGTGTAAAAGTGCCTGTAAAGGTCTAATTACTGAATAAACATTTGAATCTGTATTTAATTTAACATAAACACACACGAACATTCGCGCAAGCGCCCTGCGCCGCCTAAACAAAACAGCAGGCGCAAAAGAGAGGGGGATACTTCCTCTCCTACGCCGCGCCGCGCGTCTTACGAATTTTCGATCAGGTCACGTGTCCTGACGCGAGTTTCACATTTTTTACCCATACCAAAAACAGTGTACAACGCTGCAAAAGAAGTTTTCACTTCAAAAATAAGATACTTTTGTAATGAATATCGTATAAGCTCCCTGAATTGTCCTTGCTAGCTCCAAATGATATTGTAAGGCTGTGTCATTTGGACTACTGTCTCATTTATCAAGTCAGCTTTCAATATTTTTGGATAGCCAGCAAATAAACAATATCTCACAGGTAAAAACGAGAAAATTATTCCAATTACAATATCGTAGAGCGAAAATTATTTGGCACAAAGCCAAACGACAGTAAACACACAATTTAAAAAAATAATGGAAGAATAACTAACGCAGTTCAGGGATTGTTTCTACCCTAGCCGAAAAGTATGTAATTAAATTTTATAAATACCAGCAATTAATAATTAAATTAAATTCACTAGTTCCCAGTAAGTCAAATAAATCATCATCAGAACACCATTTTCTATGGGATTTGTATAAAATACCAAACCATGACGTCATAATATCCTAAAAGAATATTCGTAAGTAAAGTCAACAGCACACTAAATTCACATTCAATGTGAAGTGTCACATCTGTAGATTATTTTCATTTATAGTAAACGCCGCACTCGACTATAGATTAATATCGTTAATATCGATACAACAGCGAGATTACTCGAGAGAATCGTTACATTATTGTATTGAACATAAAGTACTAATCAAATGACACACGTTTTTAGAATATCAATTTCGGAGTTACAGGTTACAAATGTTACAATATGGGGACTTTATCTTTCATAATTTGACATGTTTACTTTACTTCCCACATTAAAAGTTATGACTTTTTGAGTAATGTTTTTTTAGAAATATAAAAGACATTGCCATATGGTTCGCCACGTATACAATTCGGTATTTGACTCGATTTTTCTTCTTATTCATATCAAAAAGTAACATGATACGAAACCGAAAACATAAATAATAATTTTACTCCGCTCACAAACATCGCTGGTAGAAGGGGAAACTGTCAAATAACAGAAAAAGGATGCACGTACACCCGCGTGACGTCACTGTCATTAGGTGTCACGCTTACGAAAGAGATAGCGAGATGTCCCTTTCAAGCTCTCACTCTTATATTTAAAATGATAATTGCTGCCTCATTTAATAACCAATTTACTTTCTATTTTTGGAAAACGGCTTCTTGTTAGTGTTATTTGTTATTCGTATAAAATATTGTCCAAAAACAAACTAAGTCAAATAGCCTATTTTATTCTTTTGCAATAAAGTTTAAATACGAATAAGTATTGTACTTACAAAAAATTTCAAAAAGGTCTTTATTACTTGGGCGGCTGTAACTCGTCGATTCTAATTGATGTTCAAAACAAAAATATGAGGGGTGTTATGAGTTTAAGACGAAGTGGTAGCTAAAGTGGCGCCCTCATTTGAAATAAATTGTTTAAAACTAAATATGGGATTATCACCATATTGTCTTAAAGCAAATGTCTATTTGTGGCATCGTAGCGCTCACGCGGGTGCGAACCAATTTCTGTGCGGTTTTTTTTCACGTTAAAGTAAAAAACAATCAAAAAAATCAGTTCAGTCGTTTAAAAGTTATTGGCGATTAACGCTTGAAAGTCGGGATTTAATTTAACTGGCAAATAAAAGATGGCGTGACTTTATCAATTCCACCATCGGTTGGAATATGATTTTTCCTCACTTATCACTAGACGGCGCCGCGTCGTCGGGGGTTTTTTTAATTTACTTGGCAAATAAACTGGTTTTAAGTTATTACATGTGATATGCATGACTGTCTCTAATAGTCTCATCTGTATTACTATTCTAATCCAATATACTCCACATATGATATACTAATTCTGTATATTTATTCCAAATCCAATATATCTACATATTGTTTAATGCTATAGAAGCTTCTTACCTTCGTTTCAATTCAATTAGGTGAGTATTAAATACAATTAATTCTTAATTCGTTTACGAGACAGCACGTCTAAGCTGGTATTAGAATCTGAAAAGCCTGAATCCTGATATTCAATATTATGATAAGTATGTAAGGTTATTATGTAATATGCAGGTTATCGAAGAGATTTGGGGAGACATGGTGACAATAGGAAACACTAATTAACAAATGTAGAAGGTAAGTACAACTTTTCGTTTTAATATATATATATATATATATATATATATATATATATATATATATACATATATTTTTTATAAAAAACTGTTTTGACCCCAAATTTCTCCGGTTTTGGCAACCAACTGACTTTACTATACGCGCAGCCGTCGTCACCCGCCAGCAGCAGACGGTGACATTCAAATGGATCAGTTTTCGGCTGATATATATAAAAACTAAAGATATCATAATATGTATTTCATTATTATGAGTTTCTTTGTATAGAAACTCGAATCAGCTGATCGATCTACATGTATGGTTTTGTTTTTTTAATTTTCGATTTAGGTATTTACTTGGGGAAAGATGTTTAGTATCTCAGACTGAATCCACACTATTAATTGTTTAAGTATATTTTGTTAGACCCTGTATAAATTATGTATTTATTTATTTTACCTTTACTATATGTCCAACAAATACAAACTGTACAGAAACAATAGGCGAATTTAACGCTAAAAGCGTCGTCTACAGTCAACCTTTGGGTTAGTACAGATAATTTAATTGTGGGTCGCAAAATAAAGTGGTATTTACCTTCCTAGACAAAATACTTTGTTGTTACATGAATACAAAAGTTTCTATATAAATAGACACATATATTTACACTACAGGTAGCAAGTGGAGGTCCATAGTCTCTGCCTACTTCTATGGGAAACAGGCGTGATAATATTTATGTACACTACAAACATAATACTATGTTATAAATAAATTAATGGCCAGATTGATCAATGAACTTGATCCGCCTGGGACTTGCGGACCCTTTGTCGTATTTATAGCTGACCATCCTTGTGAACTAGAGGTCTCGTAACGTCATCTAAATATAGGATATTTTTCTAGAGCGTACCTACCTGAAATCGTCAAGGTCAAATGATACAGATGACATTCCCTAATAGGTCCTTAGTTTCTAAATTGACTTTACTCAAAATTTTACACATGTATCTATATACAATGTGGAAGGCACATACCCGTAATAAATCAAACCACGAGCGCTAAGAAATCACTATAGTAAAATAAAATTAAAATAATAGTCAAAAAGCAAGAAAAAATAGCATTTCCAAACAAAAGTGTGCAGCCTCTCGGGCAATTTGTTTGGGAATGTCGTTTTTTTTGCATATAAAGTTTTAAAATCTATTTGTAAACTAGGCCTATGTTAATACTTTTTTTTTTGGAGGAAAATAAATATACATTTATTATTAAAAAAAAAAAAAATACTAAGTGTTTGGAAGAGCGGGTCCCCCTGCCACAGGCTTTTTCAAAGCTTACTAGGTGGGTCCCAGAAATTTGTATTATTCAACTACTGGCTTGGAAATAAAGATTTTTATATATATTTTTTTTACTTTTATTTTAATTTTATTATACTATAGTGATCTTGTATAGCCCGTGGTTTGATTTATTACGGGTATGTTCCTTCCACGATGTTTAAAATTTTTCGAAGCAACGTTCGTCGATGTACCTTGTTTTGCAGCAATGTAAATTCGATGCTACATCCATTCGAATTTTAAAAAAATCTCTCGAGCAATCTATTCAAATACCTTTAACTAAGAAACTATGTAATACGGTTTTGGAAATAGGACCAAAAAACGTTATGGTGACGCATTTTTTCACACAATCACACTCTCATCTTGTAGAGAGAGCTAGCCGTAGGTGTGTGTAAAACCACCCGCCATTTATAATTGAGAATACACTCAAAGAACTTTCTAGGTAACAAGTATCTACTTTAGTAAAAGTAAAAACAAACCCAAAAAACAAGTGTAAAAATACAAAATCTAATCTTTATTGTTAGCAAAATATTTGTAAATACCATTTATCTTTATTTAACAACAAGTCATTATTATTAAAAAAAAACCGGCCAAGAGAGTCGGACTCGCGCACCGAGGGTTCCATACAAACCTGTAGGTATAGTACCTAAGTTTAAAATTATTAAAAATATTTTTATTATATGATGTAACAAAAAATTCACGGTTTTCGAAATTTTTCCTGATGTGCTATAAGATGTTGCTTCGTACCAAATTTCAAGATTCTGAGTTCACGGGAAGGTTGAGCCCTGTAGGTTTTGATTCCCTTGCAAGTGTCGAAAATGTGCGGACATTTGCGGCAAAAACGGCAGTATCTTTTGATTGCGTTGGCTTAGAAGTTCCAAGGGACAGTAGACCTGAGTATTTGATATAAATTCCAGCTTGATACCTCCACGCGTTCTTGAGAAAAAGGTCTGCAGCCGGACAGACGAACAACAAAGTGATCCTATAAGGGTTCCGTTTTTTCCTTTCGAGGTACGGAGCCTAAAAAACAAAAAATCCGATTACCTTTTTATATACCCAGTGTCATTTAGAAAATTAACATCAACCTAATGACACCTCTCAAGCTAAAATCCATCGAGCCGTTCAGGCCGCAGTGCGTGCCAAACAATTATACATACATACATACTCTCGAAAAACATCACCCTCCTTCTGAGCAGTCGGGTAAAAACTTCTACATCATCGGTAAATTGATTCTGCACTTCTAGCCAGCTCGCAGACGGCCATAGGGTCAACGATCTATAGATTCAGTCATTAGCATATCAGGCCAGCCAAATTACTGTAATTTCGTCACTATTCATTTTACCTATCTCTGAATAAGGAAGCGTGATGGATAAGCGTACCTTGCTGCCTGATACTCTTTAGTAGCGTGGCTTATGTATGGAAAATGTCAATGTGCTTGCCTGACAGACAAGCTACGCGCACGCGAATAGTTTTTTTTCTGATAAATTCATTTCTATTTCCGACCCCAAAACAGCTCTGTAGCCAACATACAACGTCCATCACTCGTTAAGCTATTATGCTTCATCATATCAATACAAAATCGACTCTGTTCCGTCAGCTGAGAGTACATTTTGCATCGTACTCGTGGGACGAAGGTGGGAGATGCTGCGGGTCTGCGCGCGCAACCACTGCGTAGGGATGGACACTTGATACGATGGATGTAACTGTACACGACGAATTTCAATGTCAATCAAGGGTTTCCAATCAACGTTTTTGCCGGTGGTTCCGTTTGATATTAAAAGAGCTTAATCAACATTTCACAGCATCACAGACACAATTAATGAAGTGGTTTTAAGTCTATAGACGTCATAGTTTCATATATAAGTAAATATTCATATACCTTGGGGACGAGTAAATGAATGGACCATATCAATGTCAAAATACTTATCAAAAAGGTCAATAGCAGTGACACAATACGACTTTTTTCCGTTATAATTATAAAATGTGGCTATAAAAATCTATTTTCCTACAGCCAGTACTACATTAACAATTATTTTTATCATCATAAATCACTTAATTGTACATAAACTTAAATGCTGATAATATAATAACGAAAACCAAAGACACATGCTCAGTCTCAGAATCCTACGATTCGATTCGCAATGTTAACTTTGAACTGAAAACTGAAAGGTTTCGCGCACCCCCTCACTAAGCCCTCAGTACCCTCCCACGCAAGGATGGAAGCAAACGCGACGCCGCTGCTTCGCGGCTAAAAAAAGAAGAAAAACATAATAAAAACCTCTTTGGTGACTTATAATGTAAATTATAGCTGACAGTGGTGAATTAAGTGATTAAAGATATGGGTGTGGACAGCTTGCCGCCGCAGAGGCCCTCGGTGAGTTTGCAGTGTTGTTGTGACATTCTATGCGCTAGAGAGGTGCTTGACTCTGCAGGTATCTGGTGGCAATGAATAGGACATGCGAGAGCATAAAATATTAGATGTGGCTAAGTGAAAAAAATCGAGTTTTAGTTTGCGTATGTAGATATTTTTTCTCTTTAGCTCCTTTAATCCCAAATTTAAAAGCAAGATTTGAGTGTTTTACTTTGATTCACCCGTTTCCGTTTTTTCTCCTGATCTGACCTGGTCGTTGAAGACCTCCGTGGCGTAGTGGTCACCATGCTAATCCGCCACCCAGAGGTCCCGGGTTCGATCCCCGGTCAGGGCAAGTCTTTCATGTTTATCTATATGTATTTGTTATAAAATATAGTTTCGTTGAGTTAGTTTCCAACACAAGTTTCGAACTTATATATGTTCGTATATATTTATTTATTTTATTTATTTATTCTCTCCGTAAGAACCTTCCTTGGACTTCATTAAACACAACTTCAAAATCCAGCCAATTCGGTTCAGCCGTTCTCGTAGACATAGTTATAGTTACCTACCTAAGATCCCTTCATAAGAAACATCGTATAGCTATAGATTTACGGCACTAAAAAAAATTAGGTCTGTGGCATACGCAGTATTAATATATAGTTTACAGTTAATTATACTTATAATGTACTGTTAAGGGGCTACCTGAATTTTTCCGGGGTCCAGTGCTGCCCCCATTTGAAATAAATCATTTGATAGGAAACGGAGACATAATTTAAAATTTGGCCTTGATCAGACCTTAGATAACCCTTTAAACTATTTTATGAACTACTGTTTACAGTTTAAAGTGAGAACGTGAAGCTTTTCTACGCACAATTGCGAAAAACGGCCACTTTTGGCGTATGTGCGTAGAAAAGCTTCACGTTCAAATTCAAATTCAATTCAAATTCAAATATATCTTTATTATCATAGGATATTTATAATATCTCTTAATAATCGTCACTTTGTTTTATTGCACAATTAATTGTTGACGTCAAAAAGTTACTTAGAGCTAAGTTTACTGCCGACTCCAAAGCGCTAGTGCAGAAGAAGCGGTAACAAACTGCACTGCAGCATTTTCTCCAAGAACGTCAACTCACAATGAAATTAATATTTATAGTTGATATGTGGACAGAGTATACATTGTTTGTTGTCATAATTTAAATTAATTTATTTAATGTCGAAATTTTGAAATAATGTCAAATCAAGTTGTAAATTCAGTATGTAATTAATGTACCAGATTATGACCATTTCTGAGTATACAAACCTTTAAGAGGGACCCGCGCCAAGCTCAAGCCAGACTTTGTTGTCTTTAAGATAGTCATCGGTCCTATAATAAGCCTTCTCACACAGTACCTTCTTTACAAAAGTTTTAAACTTTTTGTCAGGCATATCAAGGACCGATTGTGGCAGTTTATTATAAAAAAGTATACCGTTCCCCATAAACGTTTTACTAACTGTTTTGAGCCTATAATACGGGGCAACTAAGTCACTCTTATTGCGTAAGTTTCTGACGGTAAAATCGCTTACTTTATTGTATGAGGAAATATTTTTCCTTACATACAGTATGTTTTCAAATATATACTGTGATGGTAAGGTTAGTATACCTATTTCCTTGAATAATTCTCTGAGTGAGTCTCTACATCCTAAGCCGTAGATAGCCCTTTTTTGTAAAATGAAAATAGTCTGAATATCGGCTGCACTCCCCCATAGCAGTATGCCGTATGACATTAAACTATGAAAGTAACTAAAGTACACAAGTCTAGCAGTTGCTACATCTGTAAATTGTCTAATTCTCCTAACAGCATAAGCCGCAGAGCTAAGCTTATTTGAAAGTTTTGATATATATAAGATAAGTTCTCACTGGACCCCGGAAAATTCATGTAGCCCCTTAACAGGTGACATTGTAATATAGGTTTTCCGAGTCTTGTTGAATAATCCGGCGTTTGTATGTATGATGTTTCGACGATTTAGTAATTTTGATAAGAGCTTTATGAAATTTGGTAGGCGTGTAGATTTAGTTAGTAAAATTTTTAAGTTCAAACATGAGCCAAATTGGTAAAGGGGTTGCCGAGATATGGGGTTCGCGAGTTTACAGGTCGGGGCGAACTACTAGTATTTAAAAGTCACCAGAAAAAGGATGGATCTAATCCAATTCAGGGTTCTAAATAAACTTAATTCTATTAGTCGTAGGTACTTAGTATCTGTGGATTATCTTAGATCTCTTTTATCACGTACATCAAATTAAGACATTTTTTTTTCAAATTTGTTACTCCAATTATCATCAATGTATGTAAGTGGCTACCTGAATTTTCCGGGGTCCAGTGCTGCCCCCATTTGAAATAAATCTATTAAAAGGAAACGGAGATTTCATTTAAAATTTTGTCTTGATCAGACCCTAGATAACCCTTCAAACTATTTTATGAACTATTGGGTCAACACTATTTATAGGGTCTGATCAAGACAAAATTTTAAATGATATAGCCGTTTTCTTTCAAATGATTTATTTAAAATGGGGGCAGCACTGGACCCCGGAAAATTCATGTAGCCCCTTAAGAGCTATGTTCTTGTCTATGTTATTTGTAATTCTACCAAATTATAAATAAATTTGAAAAAGATAATTTATTATTAGATAAGAAATACAAGTTAGTACAAATTAGCAAAGATATGTATTTGATATAAATCACAGACGAAACCATATAATAACTATGATGTCGAGAGTAGAATGAAATAGATACTTTTTATGACGACAAAATTTTGATCTTCTTAATGCGTTTGACTTATTATTAGAAAGATGTCTCTAATTGATGGAAAATTTCAATAAGTATCAAGAAGGAATTGTTAATTTTTCCTTTTATATTTTTAAACGGCTTCCGGAATGAAAGTTGGATCGCCGACGCACATCATTATGGGGCTTATGGACATAATACGACGTTGTACCTACATTTCGCTCTCGTTTCAGTAAAAATTTGTGAAGGAGGTATGAATTTGGGAAACCTTAATAATGTTGACCTTTTTATAGATCTACTGTGAAAATAAGCTTCTTTCGGCGTTACTTTTCAGCAGAAGTCGTTGCAAAGAGCTGGTATATCGGTAGCTTTTCTTTAAAAAAATAATTAACTTTAATTACACTACTCGTAATGTAAATTACACTTATTAACGTGTAAAAGTGCCTGTAAAACATTTGAATTTTAAATCTTTTATTTTATACTGTAATACAAGTATTATACGGACTTCAGGTCCAGAAGCATCACATTTGTAGCAGAGGACGCAAAGTACTCGTTTGCATGCAAGGCAAAAAAATCAGCAAATTGTAGATTTTCGATCGGAATGGGCAAAAATCTGACGCAGCTAGCAACCAATTACTAATTTGATTCCCTTTTCCGTCCCACCAACAAGCTAACATCTTTGAGTCTTACGGCTAGGCTTTATCCACCTCGCTAGGCATAGCGACGTAATGTATTTGAACGTTTTTGTATACGTTTTTTAGTATATTTTTGGGTATATTTTCCTACAAAAGCATTATCGGTAGCTAGATAACATGGGGGATCAATACAGCTAATCCTACCGAAATTGGGGATTACCAGGCTTCCGATAGTCTGCAAACAAACTACTTACTTATGGGAGCATTACAATATCTTCCTTACTTTGTCGGTTTAGTTCATTTCATATACATTTTGTGAGAAAATAGGTATACAAGTCCGTTGAAGATATAAATGTGATCAAATTCAAAAGTAGGAATATTATTTTTCCAGTGATCGAATCAGAAATGAGGAGGTTCGTAAAACAGCTAATGTCACTGACATAGACCAGCGGAAAAGCTATCGCCAGCAGGGGACTTCCTGTGGCTGATATGAAGATGATGATTTTTCCAACGCCCCAATGGAAAATAGCCTTTTTCAAATTGTCCTGGGTTTTGGGTGTCTATCTATATATGTATTTGTTTTAAAATATAGTATCGTTGAGTTAGTATCCCATAACACAAGTCTCGAACTTACTTTGGGGCTAGCTCAATAAGTGTAGTTTGTCCCTAAATATTTATTTATTTCCAGTAGATAATCTATAAAAATATCTCGAGCTCCTCCGTGCTTCGGAAGGCACGGAGCCTTTAATCTTGGCTGTTATCATAATATGGCAGTCAAGCTACCTCAGATGCCTTCAGGCAGCTTGATAATTCTGACACATTACAAGTTTTGGCCACTTACACACACCCGAAAAACAACAAATTTCAACGAAAAAAATATTGTTTATTTTCACAAAGCAACAAGCCTGCAGGGAAAACATGAATATTCATACATCAATATTCAACAAAATTCTTTTTGTATATTATTTGACTGGTGGGTCCAATAGGGATGATGACAGTAAAAGAAAAGTTTTATTCTAATTAGTCTGCCTTTTACATTATTAAAATACCATCCTATATTCTCAGAGAGATACCTAAGTCTCAGAGTGGGGGTGTTACGTAACCACTGAGTAAAAATCGTACTAAGTTGTGACATCATGCGAGATTTAAATGCGTTGTATCTTCGTAATTGGTTGTTTCGCCTCCTCCTCTTTCACTCGTCTGCTCACTGTTGAGCGTCGTGATTTGCCCGACCTAACTTTTTTACGATCTTCTTCCACTTGTTACGGTCTGTTGCCTGCGCTAGTGTCTTGAAGATCTTTGTGTTTAGGTGTTCTTTTATTTAGTCAGACCATCGTATTGGGCTACGAGCCCTTAATCTTTTTACCTTCTATTCTACCGGTCATAATTAGTTTCTCCAGGTTTTCGAATGGTTTTCGGGCTATATATCCAAAGCATTGAAGTACTCTCTGGAGACAGGTACTGGAAAGCCTCTGGTCAATGTTAATATCCTTGGGGATGAACACATTTTTCCTGTGTGCCGTCCGTTTTGTTTCTCAGAGAAAAGAAAAAAAACGTGTACAATTTTTTTTTAACAATCTAACCGATGGGCTTATTATATTTTTCCAGTCATCATGCCTATTCCACATAGCGGAAGCGAGTTCGAGTAATCCATTTGCTCTCATGAATATATTCACCGCGAGTACGTATGTGTTTTTGTTTATTTGGTGAAATTATATTATTGTTACATGAGCATACAAGCTTTCTGCGAGGACTACCCTCTTTTCGAGGCTCGTTCAATCCTTGATATTGAAGTACTTTCCTTAGAATGCATTTAGCTATGTAGGAACTCCTAGTAGGTAGGTGGCCACGGACTAATTAGGGCAGTTGGAGCTCCTACATGAAGAAGTAGGTAAGGTACGTAGTGGAGAGCTTGAGAGAAACGGCACAGAGTTATTTTTGTTTATTATAACTTTACAATCTAATATATAAAATTCTCGTGTCACAGTTTTCGTTGCCATACTCCTCCGAAACGGCTTGACCGATTTTGATGAAATTTTTATCTTTCTTATCCGGTATCTATGAGAATCGGCCAACATCTATTTTTTATCCCCCTAAGGGGTAATCCACCCCTAAATTTTTTTTCTATTTTTTAGACAAAATTTTTAATTTCTATTTTTTTATGATACAACATACAAAAATACATACAATCCTCAATTTTGGCAAAACAACGTTTGCCGGGTCAGCTAGTAACTGATATAAATTAATAATACAGATACAGATGTAATCAGCTCGAGAGATGATAGTGGAATGATCGTAGAATGATGAGGAAGGAATCTAAAATTTAAAAATTGAATTTGAAAATGAAATTATTATTAGAAAACGGAAAAGGAGGTAAACGGGACCATCGTTACAGTGAAATGCGACAAGTCGGCCTTCCAATGTATCTTTTTATTGTTAGTCGGATCTTCTGTAATACTACAAATAATGGTTTACTGTTAGTACGTGGGTGACCAAGCTTTGCTCGATATAAAATTACCGGCCAAGTGCGAGTCGGACTCGCGCATGAAGGGTTTCGTACCATTTACTATAAAAAAATCACGTTTGTTGTATGGGAGCCCCCTTGAATATTTGTTTTATTTAAATTTAATTATTTATTTTTAAACTGAATATACAAATAAATATTCTCTGAATATTTCAAGCGTCTACCTGTTGCCGTTATTAATATCGAGCAAAAAACGGCAAAAAATCACGTTTGTTGTCTGAGAGCCCCCTTAATATTTGTTTTATTTTAATTTAATTATTTATTTTTAAACTTAATATACAAATGAATATTCTCTGAATATTTCAAGCGTCTACCTGTTGCCGTTATTAATATCGAGCAACAAACGGCAAAAAATCACGTTTGTTGTCTGAGAGCCCCCCTTAATACTTGTTTTATTTTAATTTAATTATTTATTTTTAAACTTAATATACAAATGAATATTCTCTGAATATTTCAAGCGTCTACCTGTTGCCGTTATTAATATCGAGCAAAAAACGGCAAAAAATCACGTTTGTTGTATGGGAGCCCCCCTTGAATATATTTTTTTAATTCTGTTTTTAGTATTTGTTGTTAAAGCGGCAATAGAAATACATCATCTTTATTTTAATTTTAATTTTATAAATGTAATGTGATATAATTTTTAAATATGTATTTTCAAATGGCTACGTATAGAAAATTGTCCGTTTATGTTACGTTTTTAAATGTTTTTAGTGGCATAAGCTCAAAGTTGGCATTCTTAACTACGAAACCCTACACTGCGCGTAGCCCGGCACGCACTTGGCCAATTATTTTATATTCATTAGGTAGATTATTAAAAAGTATGGTAATTTTTTTCTCTGACTAACAAATATTGATGAAGTTGCAGCACATTAAAATTTCACGGGACGTCACGATCAGCTACGATTTTTAACCAAAGGTAAATCACCCCCACTCCGAAACTTCGAAGCGCCGTATCTTTGTAAATTTTTATGTGGGTCCTTTATTTTTGGATAATCTAGTTGACTGACTAAATTAAATAATATATGTTTACCCACTCCGCATCCCTGTTCAAGTAATAAGTGATATATGCAAAGAAGTAGGACGAGCTAAAATATAAGCTACTAGATCTCGTAGCACGTGCTACGTCGTAGGCCATGGTCGTAGGCCGCTACGACATTGTACATTATCCCAAAGTCCCGGCCATGTTTATCCCAGTTTATCCGGCACTTAGGATACAGAACGATGTCCTTGAAACTGTTACGCGTGTCTCGTTTTCTGCTCGAGAGTCACTGAATATTATTCTTATATTATATGGCTCTAATATTAGTTCTTTATTTACATGAAATGCAATAGACAATTTTAATGAGATTTTTTTACCAACCATTAATTTTGTTAAAAACAAACGATTGCTTAAACTATTTTAGTTAAAAAGTACAATATATTTTCAATCAAAATCAATTTCAATTTTATAGATAACATTTGATATTTTATATAAATAAATGTATGGGGACAAACAACACTGAGCTAGCCCCAAAGTAAGTTCGAAACTTGTGTTATGGGATACTCAACGATACTAAATTTTATAACAAATACATAAATAGATAAACATCCAAGACCCAGGACAATTTAAAAAACGGTCTTTTTCCAACTTGCCCTAACCGGGGATCGAACCCGGGACTTCAGGGTGGCGAACTAGCATGGTGACCACTACGCCATGGAGGTCGTCAATATAGATATGATGAGAAGGTGTATAGATATGACGGAAATAAAATGTAATAAGGTCTTTGTATTTTAAAACATAAATAGAATAGGGATGTGGGTTAATACATTAATATGTTATTTTATTTAGTCCGTCAACTTTATCCAAAAATAAGGGACCCATATTTTTTCGCTTAGCAAAGAAGTAAAAACTCACAAAAATACAACGCTTCGAAGTTTTAGAATGGGGGTGATTTACGTTACCTTTGGTGGAAAATCGTAGCTGATCGTGGCGTCACGTGAAATTTTGAAAGATGTTTTGAACTCTCACCTTTGCACACTTGTCTCTCAATTCGCGCGACCCACACACGTCCTAGACCTATTAACGGAACATAGTTCCCCGTCACGTGCAATCTTCGGTACCTACATATGTACACAAGAACATATCGCCACTTGATCTACACCCTCGCCCTTATAAGGCTAAGCCGATTGTTCATAATCTATTTGGGTAACGTTTGATCAGATAAATAACGAACTAAATAATGGAATAAGCAATGGTGAAAAATACCACGTGAGCGAGGATTGAACCGACCTCGGTCTTGATACGATCATGCTCTTAGCAAGCTATCACGTGCTCAACTCCGCACACCAAATTTCTCCATCATCTCCTATTCTTTATTTCTCTATCAATCGCTTACTCATACAGAATATGATTTCTTTTTAACACGCATTAGTTTTAATTCCCGCTCACGCGGTACTTTTTCACCATTCCTAGGCCTGTGTCACTCACTTCCCGTTTAGGTATCGAAAATATACCTACATATTTTCGTATGCTCGCGGCGACCACTTCGAAGGGGAAAATTCAGTTACATGAATCGTTTGCTTATAGTAATAAGAATGAAATTGACTTGCAATGAATGTCTAGGTATCCAAACGAAGAGATGCGGAGTTCTAACGTGAACTAAATTAAACCATAGCGCTAACCACATTATGTAGATATTTCTTGGTGTGTGATTAAGTGACGTGTGTAGAAGGTAGAAAGGTAATATACGTATCTATATGTATGCGTTCCTGTTATGCGGCAATTGTCTGTACACATTACTACCATTTGATCCGCACCCTTGCACTGGATGTGGATTAGGTTCTAACCACTTAGAAACACTTACACGACATTGAGCCGTTTATAAATAAACTCACCCAACAACCGAAATACGGGATAGTTTAGGTGGGTGCTTGCTTATACCCGTAGTTTTGTTATAAGGGGTGAGGCACTTATAAATACCATTTTATTATTCATTTAGAAAGAAACCAATTGACTTAAAGACACTATCATTCGAAGTTTGATTAATTACACAGTCAAAGGCTTTAAGCGGTGCGTGGCGTGGGCAGTGGGTGCTAGTTTTGAATAGCGGAGTCACTAAACGAACGTTTTTTTTGTAGAGAAAAACCTTTCGTTTAGGTGATTCTGCGTTTCAAACATCGCACTTGAGTGAAGTATCCGTTTCTCTTTACTACGCGATGGGAGGTTTAAGTAACAGAGAACAGATGGCAGCGTCCTACAACGATAATACTATCTAAAACGATCACTAATATAAGATGGAATACTCTGTTGGAACGAAGATTGAAAATAAAAATGACGGAAAATAGTGACCTTTACCGTCACTTTTTTCCGTCATTATTTTTTTTTCATCTTACACTTTTTTCGCCTAGCCCCCATCTTCCAAATCTGTACCGTCCGTAAAGGAACTTGGTTCCAAAAATAAAATATACCTATAATGACAAATCACACAGATTGAGCTAGCCCCAAAGTAAGTTCGAGACTTGTGTTATGGGATACTAAATCAACGATACTATATTTTATAGCAAATACAATATAGATAACGTAGAGAGATTATAAACAATAGTAAATTAATACGTTTCTGAACTAGATTACTTTTCATGATCTTCATCTCCAGGAAGTTTTATGAGTGCTGAAAATAACGACATGCCATCTCTAAACGATAATTTAAGTATTACCTTTCAATCTTTGGCAAAAAACTTTAATGTGGTGCATATCAATGCCCAAAGTGTTCCTGAGCATTACGCAGAACTTTTTACAACCTTTTCTCCTGTCCATTTTGTACAATAAAGAATTTACATAACGTTACCTTGTGAGCAGCAGTACGATACAGTTCACAATTTATAATGTCGCGCGATTGTTTATAAATTATCAGTATTCCCAATCATACGGTGTCACGTACATCTTCGTAATGGTTTTCGGTTTGCAGAGTGGTACACTTGGATCAAGATACCGCACGCAACAGGTACCCATTATCAGAATTGGGTAATCATTGACGAGTATGAATTCACATTCGACCCGCGTTCAGACAAAATGGCCGCCAATTCTGCTAAACTGCCGCGGATTATCTTTATGGTACATCGGGATTCGGTGATTAGGTATGCGTGTTCATGTGGACGCAAATTTTGAAATTCTCCTATAACTGTAGGTGATGGAGTTTAACTAACTTCCACAAAAGGAGGAGGTTACTCGTCGCGATATTTTTTAATGTATGTTTACCGATTATTTGAAGACGCCTGGACCGATTTGGAAAATTCTTTTTTGTTTGAAAGAACACAATTCTCAGGTAATCCTATAGAAATTTTATTAAAATTGGTTTGTAGTTTGGGGTGAAATTGGTTTTTAGTTTATATATTATTATTTACCATATTGTTTAAGTTCTTTGAATTTTTAAAAAGGGTAGTAGGTTATGGTAGGCGTTCCTTTCGGCCAACATAGTAGAAAATCCTAGGTCTATGGATTCAGATGAATTGTTGTCTTTTGTTTTTTTGAACACTAGATCAGGCAACACTTAACTTATTCCAACGTGTAATAAAATCATTTAAGTGGGTAAAAAAATATCAATACAATTTTTTTTTCCGATCATTAATTTGTTTTACAAATTCTACGACATTTAATAATACTACCCATTTTATAATACCGTAGAGACCAAAATCTCTAAAAGTATAAGATGTATTGTTTTTTTTTAACTCAAATTAATGTTCAAAATCTTAAAATACAAATTATTAATAGTAAAATAACTCACACACACTCGTAATCATTACACTCTTGGCTATTCACAAAACTTGTTGATTTGTTTTTAAATTAGGTATATTCTATGTAACATCCAAATAATTGAAAATATTATCTCTCCTCAAAAAGATTCGGCAAAAAAACAATCAACTCCATATTTCACAATCGACGGGCTTAGCGCAAATGGGTTCTAAAAATAAAAACAAATCAGACGTTTAACACTTGAACAAATAAAACAATCCCAACCGAAAAAGGGAAAGTTTTGATATCGGTATTTACAGGGGAAGGGAGTCCCGTGACGTCAGTCGTGACCTGGCTGTGACCGAGGGAAGGGCCCGCTCCGAGGACGGAAGGGATGGGTGGCGCAGTCTGCCCGGGAGACGTGTTATAGGATAGACATTGGGGCCTAAAATTAATCAACCTTGAAATATAACATAAGTTAGCATATGACATAAAGCTTAAGGCGATACAACGTGAAGCTTTCCTTCGCACATTTACGAAAAGTGCAATACTTTTGGCAAATGTGCGAAAAAAGCTTCACATTCTCACTTTCAACTATAAACTGAGTTCATAAAATAGTTTGAAGAGTTATCTAGGGCATACTCAAAATGTTAAATATTAGCTCCGTTTCCTTTCAAATAATTTATTTGGGGGCAGCTATGGACCCCGAAAAATTCAGGTATCCCCTTAATAAAAACACATTTTAACCACTACTAGCCCTGAGTTCAGCAGTCACCCGATTATGGTAACGTGTAGCAAAAATTTTTGCTACTAGCTACCATTATTTTTTTCTCAGTGTAGAATAGGATCACTCCAAGTCTTTCCGTGGATGTCGTAGAAGGCCACTTAGGAAATACAAGCTTAACAAAGCTTAAATAAACATCTTACTAAAAACCGTCATGCGAAAATGGAAGCCAAGTTCAAAATCAGACAAAAGAATTGAGATCTAAATGGCCGACAATTTCTGTAGAGAATCCTAAAATTTATTTAAAAGAATCTGAAAATTTGTCATGGCAAGTATTTTTACCAGCTATTCTGATATTTAGAGGAATAGGATCTTATAATGTAAAAACAATAAGATAACATAAACATGATAATTTGATTAGTCAATTAGGCATGCTAGAACTAGCCAAGTCAAATATTAAGATTGTGGTTTGCGGCAGAGTATAATAGGACCTTTTCATGTTTTCCCGTGTATGTCGTAGAAGGCGAATTAGGCGCTAAACATACAGAAAAGATGTAAGACGCAGACAGAGCACGGACGGGGCACAGACGGGGCGCCGTCGCGACTTTTGAAACGATATAGAAAAGACGAGGCACGGACGTGACGCATACAAACAAATCCCTATCTATGGCAACACTCCACGCGAACGAAATCGCGGTCTTCAGCTTGTATTTTATAAAATTTATTAATCTTTGACCTACGACACAGTTAATTTGAATAGAGATTCATTTTTAATTATATATTCGCATTTGAGTCAGCTCATAATGCTAATTAAAATCCCTCTCAGTGTCGCGGCTCTGAGCGAGATCGCACCGAGGTTCTCAAAGTGCCCTTTATTTCAATTGAAAGGCTTCAATTGAAATAAAGGGCACTTTGAGAACCTTTCAAGTTATTTTGTTACGACTTCTAAGAATTTTGAAACCTAGTTCAATATTTGTTATTTGTTCAACGAAAGATTTGGTAAAACAAAGATTTTTAAACGTCTTAAGGAAGAAGGGAATTCGTCGGAATATTTTTTTTTCATTCAACGATGCTTTGGAAAATTCTTTTTTTGTTTGAAGTGTCATACTTGTCAGGTAGTTCCTTAGAAATTTTATAAAAATCGGTTTTGTATTACGGGGGTCAAGTCGGTTTTTTTTAGTTTTAAAAAATTATTACTTTTGTTAATAACATATCTAAATATATTTAACTCAAAGGTGACTGACTGACTGACATAGTGATCTATCAACGCACAGCCCAAACCACTGGACGGATCGGGCTGAAATTTGGCATGCAGGTAGATGTTATGATGAAGGCACCCGCTAAGAAGAAGGATTTTGATCAATTCTACTCCCAAGGGGATAAAATAGGGGATGAAAGTTTGTATGAAACTTTGCCAATTTTAAACCGATCAGGCTGAGACTTTGCATGCATAAAGCTACTATGACGTAGGCATCCCCTAAGAAAGGATTTTGATAAATTACACCCCTAAGCGAGCGAAGCCGCGGGCAAAAGCTAGTACTTTATAACTTACACTGTAACGAACACGAAAACTCTTGTGTTTGTAATGTATTTAAAATTGCAGCATTTTGAATATCAATATATATTTATGTGTCCTGGTTAGTGTCCTGTCCGCGCCCCTTTGTCTTTTCTGTGTGTTCTGCATCGCGAAGCTTCTATACATTTTGTATGAAAAGACATATGTCTGCGCCCCGTTCACGTCTTACGTCTTTTCAGTGTGTCCGGCGTTTTAGGAAATACAAGTTAAACAAAACTTATAAATACTAATGAGACCTCTCCCAGAGAGAGTGTAGGCCGAATTATTTGGCTGCTCTAGCCAAGTATGGCCCTGGTAGTACAGTCGTGCTCCTGCAATGGAAACTAAAAAGTCTTGATGATGATGATTATCTTTAAATAAGATGTAAGTTTATTGATTTTCGTGGCTCGTATGTAATTGTATTCTATTTAAGCAGGTACTTTTAAGTTCTAGAGAAATTGACAACTTATTTTCTGCCGCCGTGTGGCACAAACTTTACGAAATGTAATGCAGCAGAATTTTGTATAGAAAAATTACACGCTTCATCCAGACAAACTGGTCTACCTATCTGATTTAATTAATAAAAAAATCAAACAAACCATTTTAGGCATCTTACATTATTCAAAATATAACAATGCTAATTTATTATAATGCGAGTATTATGAATTACAAAACCAAAAAACATTTTTTTATACAACTTGGAAACGACATACCCGTAATAAATCAAACCACGGGCTGTACTAGATGAGTATAGTATAATGAAATTAAAATAAAAGCCAAGAAGCAAAAAAAATTGGCATTTCCATACAATTGTGCGCAGCCGCTCGGGAATCTTGTATGAGAATGTCAATTTATTTTTGCTTTTTGGCTGTTATATCTATATATATATATATATATACGGGCTATATATATATATATATATATAGCCCGTGGTTTGATTAATTATGGGTATGTCCCTCCTACGTTGTATATTTTAATTTGTTTTTCTTTATTTTTTTACGAACTATAAGTATCTCCTATTCGCTTGAAGTATAGTTTTATCTGTTTATATATTCATAGAATAGCCAAATGGCAGCACGGGTGAGTGAATTGTGTGGGAGAGTGCGATAGGCCGTTATAAACAGCTTAAACCGGCATAATGAGCTGCGATTGTCCGGTTTAATTTAGAGTTGCACTACTTAGTTGTGTGCATGGAGTAAATAGTTACTCCATAATTCGCTAAAGTCCATTTGTTTAGGTATTTAAAAGAACGGTAACAATCTTGATATGTCTTTTTATTAAAAATTACACTTTATAAATCAATACCTTTGCAAATTACAAATAAATTATGTCATTTATAATCTATAAAATAAATAATTTGTAATTTGCGAAGGTATTGATTTATAAAGTGTATCCCAACTAATATTATAAATGCGATAGTGAGTTTGCATATTTGTTTGTTTGTTCCCTCTTCACGCTTTATCTACTGAAGCAATCTTCTTGAAACGCATACAAATAGTTAAGACTACTGAGAAGGACATAGGGTACTCATCCTGGAAACAAGTACTGTTCACGTGGGATTTGCGATAAACGATTCGGCAAAAACGAAGTATTGCAAAAAATCTATAGGAGGCGCTGAGTGTCTTTTGCAACGCGATTAAATTTTCTTAAATGACTTTTTTTTTGTTAGTATTTATTTGGTTGCTCTGAATGGAAGAACAAGCTAAATGTCAAAGAGCTTTGAGAGAATTTGTTTTAGCATGATGTAATTACAGTAGGAAACAAAATTAGGTTATATTGAAGTGTTTATTTTCAATTCTTAAGCAATAAATTTATGACCACCCGGAACAACTGTGAGGGCAGAAAGGAAGTTAGGTTTAAGTAATTTTTTCATGACCACCCGGAACAACTGTGAGGGCAGAAGGGAAGTTTAGGTTTAAGTATTTTTTATGACCACCCAGAACAACTTTGTGCGGAAGAGAACTTAGGTTCAATGAATTTTTATGACCACCCGGAACGACTGTGAGGGCAGAAGGGTTGTTAGGTTCTAGTTATTATTTTTCCGCAATATATCTTTGCAGGTACATACAAATATTACTTTTAATGACCATATTTTTAATGATACGTCGATGAAAATAAAAAAAAAGGGTTATTATAACAATGGCGGAATAGAAACTTTTTTAGAATGGTGTAATCGTTTTGGGTTTAAGTTACAAAATATTGTAACTTAAACCCAAAACGATTACACGAAATCACTTAGATGATGAGATTGTTTGGAAAGAATAGTATTTTTATTGGCTGGTGACCCGACATACTTTACCAGTGATCCAAAGACGCAAACCAGCAGACGATATCTAAGCCTGTCTAAAGTCATCCAGCTTATAGGTTAAAAATCCAGTTAATAATTAGTTTAACGACAAATATGACAGTGCACCTCTATAATGACATTAATGAAGCAGATGCGGGACATCATTACGCAGAATCACTACTGAAAATTGGCGATGAACATATGAATACAGATAATAAAAGATGCATTTTGTTCACTCGGGATTTCTGCAATTTGGTGGAAAATAATCCGGAGTTCCAACAAAATTTAACTTTAATAGCGATGCTTGGCTGGATTTAATTTTGCGCTTAAACAATCCTACCATTTTTTAATATTAAGTAATGCCAAGACCGTAGGTAAATATTGCTTAGACTATAAAAAACCGATTTTAATAGAGTGCAAAGCTTCTAACTTTATACGCCCTAACCTAACACCCACTAAGGCTCACTTTACACCGCGGCGGAAGCGAAACGCAGCGAAGCTTTAAATTCGCCCCTTTCGCGAGAAGACGCACGAAGTCTATGTTGACTGTATGGACTGACCGGCCGTGACTCGCGCCGAGTCGCGCCGGTTCGCTTGACTTCGGCACTATTTCGCGCGCGACACCGGCGACCACGCGAGAATTCGCTGCTTGACGCGCAACTACTTTTTGAGCACGAATTTAGTTTGAACATTATGCGATTGACATAAAGTCGATTATGCTAATGTACAATTTCGTTCCAAAAGTCGCTTCGATTCCGTCGCGGTGTAAATTGAGCCTAATTGTCACCATATCGTATAGCGATTTGCATGAACCACTCTTAACCAGTCTTAAGTTCTCTACAAACCCTAAACCTTAGTCAGTGTGTAGCTTGGCCAATTCGTAAGAATGACGTAGACACATAGGCATAGAACAGAAAGTAATTAATTCACTATACAATTTTTGCCTATACTTATGCCCTTTAATGAAAAAACGGCCAAACTACACAAGTCCAGTGCAGATTCGGAGAACAAAAAATGTCGTGTAGGTACAACAGTGTCCTATAATAAATTTGTTCTGTGTCCAAAATAATTCTAAAATAATTTTGAGTTTATTTCAGAAAAACACAACTTTTTTTTCCAACAGTCATAATTATACGAGCCGCGTGTAAAAGCTAGTATAAAAAGACATGTCAAGATTGTTTACATTCTTTTAAATACCTAAACAAATGGACTATAATTTCTAACAACGCAAATCAGATATGTATCTTTCTAAACGTCAAAACATACATTTTCTATGAAATACAGGCTAATGACGTCATAGTTTCTTGGAGTCAAATAGTTCTCTTAATTTCATAGTTTTTCTGCAATAATAAATCTAAAATCACGTTGAAAATGGATATAATTATGACAAATAACATTTTGTGGCGTTTTATTTTCTCAGCAGTACTAAATAATTTATTTTTGACCCAGAAAAGTACCCAATTATACAAAGCTTGTATCTAATACTACATAACCTACTGTTTAGTTCATACAAAATAATACTTGTGTCTTGTATCGGCGCGTGTGGATACTTTTCATTTTTTTAGTGCCTCTGTGATCTGCCGTTAATGATGATGATTTTTGGTGATAAATAAAAATGCAGTGATCGGATTGAAAGTTCGATGACGAGTATATTTTGATTTTAAATTTTACATTATGTCAAGGGTAAAGGTAGTGGGAACAAAAATTTAACAATGATATATGCGCATTACGGTGTAGACCGAGCTTCATTGGTGGGCCACAGCCGACCGTTCGTCACGTGATGAAGATGGGCGGATGGTTGCGAGGTTCTGCCGTCAGAGGGCTCCACAGCAGTAGGGTTGTCATTGTTTCAGTGCCACGTAATTTATTTTGAATATTACAAAGTATAAGTTAATGACAAAAGTAATAATTGTTCAAAATTAATAACCGACTTCACCTTTAAACTACACAACCGATTTAAAAAAAATGTCTATGGGACCACCTGACAAGTATGCCATTTCAAACAAAAAAAATCCCAAATTGGTCGAGGCGTCTTTGAATTATTGGTGAACATACATTAAAAAAAAAACATAAAATATTCGGACGAATTGATAACCTACTCTTTTGTTGAAGACGTTTAAAAATGTTTGTTTTACAAAGAATAAATATTAAGCAATGTTTTAAAATTCTTAGAAGTCGTATAATGTAATATTGCAAAATAACTTGAAAGGCTTCAGTTGAAATAAAGGGCGCTTTGAGCAACCTCGGTGCGATCTCGCTCAGAGCCGCGACACTGAGAGGGATTTTAATTAACATTATGAGTTGACTCAAATGCGAATATTTAATTAAAATTGAATCCCCATTCGAATTAACTCGGTCGTAGGTCAAATAATAAATAATCAATTTTATAAAATACTAGCTGATGCCCGCGACTTCGTTCGCATGGACTGTATGATTCCGGCGTTAGGCCCAAACTGTTACAGTCTTCACCACGTGGAGGTACTCAAAGGCAAAGGCAAAAATCATTTATTTATCTTTGGATATTTATATCACTTGATAATTGTCATTTCTTTTTTCTTTCGATTTCTTAATAGTTAGTTGTTGACGTCAGATCATTCACTTACAACTAAGTTTACTGCCGCCTCCTAAACGCAAGTACAGAAGAAGCGGTAACAAAAAACTCCCAGCTTATGCTATTATATTATGCTAAACAACTTTAACCTTATCTCTTAGATTTTCATATCAGCGCTTCTCAAAGGCCGTGGGTCGTTCACCAATGTTGTCTTACTAGTTTACTAGCCGTTGTATTTCTCTGTGGCACAGATGATGACAACGGTAGTAAACTAGCAGCTGCCCGGCATAGCACAGAGGTCTGTGCTATGCCGGGCAGCTAGGAGACTACGAGAGACTACAGTTTTATGCTGCAGCTAAGTAGCAGCCTACGGCGTAGCACGTGCTACGAAACTGTGTGTATAGCATTACCAATATGATTTTTTTAGGGTACCGTGCCTAAAGGGTAAAAATCCCCCGCTTTATCGGCTTACTCAGTCATTTAATGTGCACTTTAATAGCATAGATATTACAATAACGTCTGGCTGGTTTTACTTTCAAAAGAAAACTTCGTGAACTCTTTGATCTAAAAAAAATTATGCAACATTCTCAAATGTCAGTTCGAAATTGTATTTTTATAGTAAACTGTGGTACTTAAGTGGCGTTGAAATCACTATTATTTCACAACTTACTTACATTGAATAAATGTGTTTATTGTGTTTTTGTTTGTTTACCCTAAATAGGAGGAAAAAACGAGTTCCTATTGACTGACTATGACTCCGCTATCCGCCCGTCCGTCTATCTGTATGTCACCAGGCTGTATCTCATTAACCGCGATAGCTAGACGATTGAAATTTGCATATTTCTATTGCAGCTATTACAATAAAACAGAATAAAATAAATATTTATGTGGGGCTCCCATACAACAAACGTAATTTTTATACATAATGGTACGGAACCCTTGGTGCGCGAGACCGATACGCACTTGGCCGGTTATTTACCATTATAATATGAATTATGCACATAAATACAGCTCTATAAAAAATTTTGTATGTATGTGTTTATAGCCTGTCCGTGCCTCGGAAGCTTACGCCCTTACGCTTTGCCTGTGTTTGTTTATCGGCTGCTATGTGTGCACAATCAGCTTTTTGATATATTAATCTGTAATATATCTACTACTATATATACTGGATAACCCTTCAAACTATTTTATGAACTACTGTTTACAGTTTAAAGTGAGAACGTGAAGCTTCTCTACGCACAATTGCGGAAAACGGCCACTCACTTTAAACTGTAAACAGTAGTTCATAAAATAGTTTTAAGGGTTATCTAGTGCCTGATCAAGACAAAATTATAAATGATGTCTCCGTTTCCTCTCAAATGATTTATTTAAAATGGAAAACCCCGGAAAATTCAGGTATCCCCTTCAAAGTCAAACATCATTTGTCTTTAGATAGGTATTTGTATCACTTGATAATTGTCAATTTGTCTTTCGATTTCATAATAGTTTTTAACGTAAGATGTTTTACTTACAGCTACGTTTATTGCTGCTTCCAAGTAAAGGCTAGCCGAAGATAAGCCACAAAAAAAAGATGACGGTAAGGTCTGGCCCCTACCCCGCACAGACCCATGAAACTTTAAACCAAGACCTATACTGTGAAAATGAGTTTCTTTCGGCGTTTCTTCTCAGCAGTGGGATCTTAACTGTAAACACTAGTTCATAAAATAGTTTGAAGGGTTATCTAAGGCTTGGTCAAGACAAATTTTTAAATGATATCTCCGTTTCCTATAAAAGGATTTGTTTCAAAACGAGGCAGCACTGGACCCAAAAAAATTATGTATCACTTGAGGAGCGCTATTTGACTCCAAGAAACTATGACGTGATTAGCCTGTATTTTATACAAATCGTATAGATAATGTGTGTTTTGACGTTTAGAAAAAATTATCTGATTTGGCTTGTTGGAAAATAGCGAAATACCGGATTGTTCGGGAAGGCTCGGAGAACTGAGCAAGATTCGCTCGCTCGGTCTAACAAACAGTACTCGATCAAACAAAACAAAGTCAACACAGAACACAATTATAGGTGATTTACCCGGCATCCCTGAGGGCTCGCGGTAGTAGTACAGAATTAATATAAGTAAGTACAATGCGACACAAATAAGTTGAACAAAAATGGCGGACTTCAAAGCATTTTTGTACAAAATCCCGACACGTAATTTAAACCAAAATGGCGGTCGTCGGCGTATTATTTGTACCTACGCCTATAACCGCCATTTTGGTCCAACCTACGTGCCGGGAATTTGTTCAAAAATTCTTTGTAGTCCGCCATTTTTGTGTCGCTTTTGTATAGTTGACGAACTCCTTAGCGTAGTGGTGACCCAGAGGTTCCGGTCCTCGGTCAGGGCAAGTTGGAAAATTGCATTTTTTAAAATTGTCCTGGGTCTTGGATTTTTATCTATATATGTATTTGTTATAAAATATGTATAATGTCGTTTAGTTAGTATCCCATAACACAAGTCTCGAACCTATTTTGGGGCTCGCTCAATGAGTGTTATTTGTTCCTATATATTTATTTATTACAGAATGGAATCTCCTAAGGTCCCGCGCAATATGCGTCCGCGTTCCCCGTCCCCGCACCTCTCCCCCGTTCTCGCCTTGTAGAGGCGGCTGCAGGCACCTGTAGCCACCGCTCAATACCTAGAGAAGAGGAGTGATTGACAAGAGCCGCCTCTAAAGGCGAGAACGGGGGAAAGGTGCGGGGACGGGGAACGGGGAAGCATATTGCGCAGGACCTTATTAGATTCTGTTTTATAGGTAATTCTTAGACTAATTCTGTCGTAGTAGTTAAATCCCTGGATAAATACATAAAAAGAATTCATTAAACGACCCCAATTATTACTGGTTCCCAATTAGGGCGCAATGAAACGATCATGGTAATATTGGGAGGTCATTGATCGCTTCGTGTTTGCCAAAGTTGTATCCCAAACAACCGTCATTTTACTGGCCTATATAATAAAGGATAACAGCTCTGGCACATTGCCGAAATCGGTCTAATATCATAGCATAGTTAGCTGAGACAATACATCAATAATATACAACATGGTAGGGGACATACCCGCAATAAATCGGACCACTTCTCTAATTTTTAATCCCACGTAAAAGGTAAACAATGCTGTGGTCAATGAAAAAAATATTTGTTATCTAACCAGTTTTTCCATAAATATTCAAAAGTAAATTACTAACAGTTAAAACAGAATAAAAATTGGTTGAAAAACGAACGAGATATAACGATTTTACGAAAAATGTCTGTCTCACTCGCAAAAACGCTATTTTCGGTGGCAAATGTATAGATGATATGGACTTTGACGTCACCAGTCCATATCGGACTTCTCTTTCTAATTGAAACTTTAAAGTATCACATCTTCGTCGCTGATTAAGATATTTTAAAAATTCTTTCATATTTGATTACTGTGGTAAATAAAGATTTAATTGAGCAAATAAAATACTTAAATACGTGCATAATCTCCATTGGTACTTTTTGTAAACTTACAAAAATCGTATTCCTTCGGACCTTTTTTAGATTTAAACTGAAATAAAAATGTAAAAGTAACAATAGTAATGAATCTTGAATCTAAATATATATATAACTCACTGACTGACTGACATAGTGATCTATCAACGCACAGCCCAAACCAGTGGACGGATCGGGCTGAAATTTAGCATGCAGGAAGATGTTATGACGAAGGCATCCGCTAAGAAAGGATTTTGATCAATTCTACCTCCAAGGGGATAAAATAGGGGATGAAAGTTTGTATGAAACTTTGTCAATTTCAAACCGATCGGGCTGAGACTTTGCATGCATAAAGCTACTATGACGTAGGCATCCCCTAAGAAATGATTTTGATAAATTACACCCCTACGCGAGCGAAGCCGCGGGCAAAAGCTAGTTTTTATACATAAATTACGTTCATGAAATAAATTTCTATTGTGATTATTTATTTTAATTTAATTTATAGTGCTGGTAACACTTCAGGGGTATTGCAATTGAGGGTCGCTTTTTTCATAAATAATGAACTCGATATAGGTAGGATATTTACTGTCGAATTTTTTCTTAAAATTATGTACCTGCTTATTACATTAGTTACATGCTCCATAAGTGAATAAAAATCTTGCCTCGTATATGTGGCGAAATTGACTTAAAAAACTATTTTTATTACCTATCCATGTGATTATCCATCCAAGTGCAGAATACGCCCAGTGCCGCTTATCTTGCGAAAGCTCTGGGAATGCGTACTCCTGTTGGGCCATCGAGCTCTGTATTTAAACCGCTTGACCACCACCGCTTCAACCGCTCAAACCGCTTCTTACTTACTTACTGCAACCTCTCTTGCGGACGTCATCTGCTTTCCTGTTGTGACTGCTGTTGTTGGTCGTCAACTTGCCCCTTGGCAAAGGCCTCCCCCAGCTGTCTCCATAGTATTCTGTTCCTGGTTTTTCTTCTCCATAACTCTCCAGCTGCTTTCTTGATTTCATCTTCTCCTCCTCTGCCCTCCTCTCCTTCTTTTTCCATCACGAGGTTACCACGCTGTAACATTTTTTTTTTAAATATAGGGACAAATTACACTGATTAAGCTAGCCTCAAAGTTCGAGACTTGTGTTATGGGATGATTATGGGATGAACTCAACGATACTATATTTTAGAACAAATACATATATAGATAAATATCCAAGACCCAGGACAATTTGAAAAAGGCTATTTTCCAACTTGCCCTGACCGGGGATCGAACCCGGGACCTCTGGGTGGCAGACTAGAATGGTGACCACTACGCCACGGAGGTCGTCGAACACACATCATCAAAACATCCTTTGACCATTTATTTTTATTACCGCTTCTTACCTTGCATCAAAACAAAGTCAACACAGAACACAATTACAGTTGATTTACATGGAATCCCAACGGAGTTGTGGTATGATAAATCCATAAAAAGGATTTACGAGGCGCACGAATGACCCCAGCTTATTTCCGGGTCCCAATTAGGGCGCAATGACACGATCATGGCTGTTTCGTGTTCACTGTGTTTGCAAGTCGTATTTTTTTATTATATGAGTCTGATTAATGATCTAATGATGCCTTATAGCCAGAGATCGAAATCACGGATGCTATTGCTATCAAAAGTATGGATATGTGTTCGAGTTTACACAATGGAACAGTTTTATGCCGATCAGCACTTTTAAATATTAGTCACAAATTACACAATAAAACTCAGTTCGCATCTAACCAGCGGCTGATCGACCTAACATTAAATAATCATATATTTTAACCATTTTTTAACCAGTTTAGTTTTAGTGTAGTGATTATATTAGTTTTGTGTTTTAACCATATTTCGTGTACAGTTCCAATAAACCTTTTTCCATTGACTAATATTTTGGTGTTACTGAACTCTATCCAATAACTTCCAAAGATCGTTATACTACTATTCTAAATTCTGTGACGGTAAGTTCTGATACGTTAAGGCTAATCGTTACAATATGACTATATAGGTATAATCTATATATAAAACAATCATAAGTATGTAATTTCAGGATATATTTTAATCGAAAAAAAATTACTTATCCAGAAGTATAATTATGATTATTTTATTTACTTAGTACCCAATTAGATTCTCGAGAAATCCCGGAACTTTTAGTCATATCCATACTTTTGATAGCAATAGCACCCGTGATTTAGATCTCTGTTTATAGCTAATCTACTCGTTTTGTAAAGTATGTCCACATCTTACGTTAGTAAACATGTAAGTACAAGAATTTTTATAGATAAAGATACGGATATTTTTTCACTTCTTTATCCCTGACGGGGTATAGACAGAGCCCTGGGCTGTAAGACCCAAAGGCCAAGCTTAGCGTAATAACGGTGGGACAAGATATTATATTAAAAAAAACAGAAATCCCGACTGCCTATTTACAAGCTTTCATTTAGTTTCACCTGTCCCGTTGTCTGTCGGTCGGTCTGTCTGTCTGTAATCAAATCTTGCAAGTTAAATTTGACCCATTTCCCGGTTTCAGATTGAGCTGAAATTTTGCACCCATACGTGTATTGCGTGACGATGCAATATTATGATGACATGCAGCTAATCTGATGATGGAGTTGGAAGGTGGCTATAGGAACTCTGTAATGAAACGACGCAACCCCATCGAGTTTGGGCTCGTTTGATTCTTCTTGAGGAGTACTGAAGATAAAAGCTTGTTTTAAAAATAGTTTTTAAAAAATTACTTGTTACATACTCAGTGTCACTCTCAGAATTAAGACGAATGTAATGACACCTCCAAGCTTAAATTTAAAAACTACATACATACAAACATACATGCATGTATATTTTCGAAAAACATAACCCTCCTTCTGACGCAGTTATAAAAATAATCAGTACAATGTATATTTTATAAAGGATAATTTTTACTGTTTTTAATTTTTTTTACTAAAAACTTCGATTTTGAGAAATAAAACTTGCTGCAAGTCAGCGAGCAAAACTGACAGCAACACAAATTAAATTGCCAAAAAGTTTGCTCAACTCAGCGCAGTACATTAAAACTGTCGGCGGATAGTTTTGCATTCGGAAAATCGACTTCAGTTAATTTCGTTAAAGTCGGTGCAGTTAGTAAAGTTTGTAGTACACACGCAGGTTTGTGGATATCTCGGTAATTATATGCATAGAGTAATTTTTTTTTGTGAGTGGCGTTGCTTTGGGGAGCTTCTGGGGATGTGGACTGGGTAATAATATATTATTTTATTTAGTCCGTTAACAAGATTATCCAAAAATACAGGGCCCATATTTTTTCGTTCAGCAAAGTAGTTCACAAAGATAACAGCGCATCAAAGATTTAAAGTGGGGGTGATTTACGTCACCTTTGGGTAAAAATTCAAGCTGTTCGTGACATCACGCGAAATTCAAATGCGCTGTACCAGGTCACTTAGAAAGTATTGCGGAAAACAGTTTTTATGTATATGAGACTGGCCAGTTAAAAATAGGTACGTTCCAATTTTAATTCGTGCTATGATTTTCACGATTTCAAGTGTCTGAATGATGCGGATGAATCGTACGATAGGCTCCAAATGGCATTTATGGGTGAAGGCCCTTCTAAGGCAACCGTGTATCGTTGGTGTAACGAATTCAAGGGCGGTCGACTAACTTTGGGGATGAGGAAAGAAGTGGCCGTTCTTTGACGACTGTTACGGAAGAAAACGTGCTAGCAGTTAAAAATTTAATCCACGACAATAGGCGAGTTACGTATCAGAAGATCCTGCAGATTGGATCAGGAAGCGTTAACGAGATTCTCACGTGCATTTTCGCGTGAGGAGAAAAGTTTCACGATGGGTGCCGTGGGAAATGGCGCAAAAAAAGGGAGACCCATGCCCAGCAGTGGGTGGATGTGGGCTGAAAATGGATGGGTGCACAACCTTATAGATGTTCAGAAGCAAGTCCGGGTGGAATAGTGCCGCGATATGATAAACAAATTTGAAGCAGGCTCGTATCGGCGTGTCTACGACATCATTACAGATGATGAGTCCAGGAATTATCAATACGATCCAGAAACAAAGCGCCAGTCGACGGTTGGGGTGTTTCAAAACGAATCAACGCCTACCAAAGTGAAGCGATCTAGAATCGGGGGAAGACTTTGATAGCGAGCTTTTTCAATTTGACTGGCTACTTGGTGTCACTTCCCTTACGGAATCAAAGAAGCGTCAACGCCGAATGGTATACTACCAAATGCTTTCCAGAAGTTTTCTCTGTTGTAAGCAACAAGCGACCAAACACAGGGCGCACTGCATCCGCAGGCTACTGCTCCACCACGACAACATGCCCGCCCACGCCCACATCGCGCTCAAAACGACGGACTTCCTGGACAGCACGCCGGTCAAACTCCTGGGTCACCCTCCTAACAGCCCTGACCTAGCACCATGTGACTTCTTTTTATTCCCAAAAATAAAAAATCTGCTCAAATTGATACAATTTTCGTCGCCGGGAGATGCGCCGTCAGCGTTTGAGCAGGCTAGAAACGAGGTTCAGACGCATGAAACTTTGTATAGAGGCTGGTGGAGAGTACTTTGAAAAGATTTAATAAAAAAATTACCATTCGAAGCCTATTTTTTATTTTCGCAAATCTTCTGAGTGTCCCACCATTATCCGCTAGTCAGAGAAAAGAAAAAATACGTATATCATATTTTTAACAATCTATCTAATGTACCAAAAACAAATTTTAGACTCATCCCTATAATAACAATAAAACCAACAATGTAATACTACTCGCCCGAAATTACTCTACCCGTGTACAGCATAATATAGGTTACTAACTATTACCCGCGACTTCGTCTGCGTGAATTTTGTAGTTTTGTGATAAAGTCTAATTTTGTTTGGCAAAATACAAAGTTTCACTCCTCTTTTCATTCCTCTATTGGATCATTTTTGGGATAAAAACTTTTTCTTCGTCTAATTCTACGTCCTTCCCCTGGTCTCAAACTATATCCATAGCAAATTTCATCTTAATCGGTTTAATGGTTGATGCGAGAAGAGGTAATAGACAGACAGAGTTACTTTTGCATTTATATAATAGTAAGGATAGGTTTAAGGTTTAAAAAAACTTTTTTGTGTATGAAATTACTTGAAAAAGACTTGCATTATGAAAACAGATTCAGTTAAATGCTTACAGTTGATAAAGTTCGTTTGCGTGATCCAAATGTCATGAGGCTTCGTGTTTCGGAGGTAGGAAATGGGTTGATAACCCCGTTTGCAGAACAGTAGCTGAAATGTCGCCTTTGATTGTAATTTAGTACTTTCCTGAGACGAGAAAAAATATTTGACAATGTTAAAAAAAAAAAAATAATGTCACTTCTCATAATCATATCCTATTTCAACGTGATTTATGATTTATTATTGCAGAAAAACTGATATAAAGAGCGCGATTTGACTCCAAGAAACTATGACGTCTTTAGTCTTATATTTCATACAAATCCCATATAAAAAGTGTGTCCCATATAAAAACTGATTTGAGTTATTGAAAAGAATTGTTCTTGTGTACTGTACTTCCTCTGCACCTTCATATTTAAGTAAACTTATCGCAAATTATATTTGCTTACAATGTTCATTTTAGTATTAATAATTTGTGACTAAAACAAAATTAACTTCTCTCTAAACGTGACAGACACGTGACCCAACGTTGCGGGCAACACGCAGGTCAGGCGGCTTCCTACCGTCAAGTGCCTGCCTGCAACACAATCTCTGTTGTATTTAAAGCAAATAAATATTCTTATTAGAGATATATAAATATATATATATATATTTTTTTGAGAGACACCTCCGTAGCGTAGTGGTTACCATCTAGTCCGCCACCCAGAGGTCCCGGGTTCGATCCCCGGTCAGGTCAAGTCAGAAAATGGCCTTTTTTAAATTGTCCTGGGTTTTGGATGCTTATCTATATATGTATTTGTTATAAAATATAGTATCGTTGAGTTAGTATCCCATAACACAAGTCTCGAACTTACTTTGGGGCTAGCTCAATCAGTGTTATTTATCCCTATATATTTATACGTTTATAACAAGTAATTTTTTTTTTAAAACAAGCTTTTATCTGTAACAATGACCTAAAAAGTTTAAGGTGTTCCTCAAGACGAATTCGAGGCCAGCTCCATCATCAGATCACTCATTGATTCCAATCAAATCCATGTCATATTCCTTGTTATTTGTTCACAACATTGCATTGTCACGCGATATACGCATGCGTGCAAAATTTCAGCTAAATCGGATACCGGGAAGTGGGTCAAATTTAACTTGCAAAATTTGATTAGACGCATATTGCGCGGGACCTTAGGAGATTATTTCTGTATGTAATACTTATTATTAATTCTGTGGTTGTGAACCTAGTGAACTAGTGACATTGAGCTATAATGCGTTTAGGCAACTCCAAAAACCTGACACCATGTGAACTAAGAAGAATTAACTTCTGGGCAAACGTGGCGAGCCACGTGACCGATCACGATGCGGGCGAGTCGACACACAAGTCCGGCGGCCGGCTGGCTTCCTGTTGTTCAAGTTGTTCAAGAGCCTGTACTTGTATAGCTTCCGATTGTTCTTACACTTGACCTTCGTCCGTTAATGGAGAATGTTACTAGGTATGTAGAATTGCTTGAAAGTTTTTACAACTGTAGAAAATAGAGTACAAGTAGTTATGATTTGGCAGTCATTTAAAATTCTCATAAAAATAGAAGCCTGCGTTCAGCGTGTGAAGTCATATTCCAAAATGTGAGCAATATAAATACTAGACACAGTTATACGTAATACATATTTATTTTGCTAGGTGAACCGTTAAGCTTAATACATTGATCACTAGAAATTTATGAAATATCTACAATTACTTCAATAAGTTATAATATATGGATTGACACAACCTTACGCGGCAAGCTTTGAATCCAAAGACCGTTGACCGCGCATGCGCAACATCGTACCGCTATTCATCTGATAGGGTTGCCCGCTGCATTACGATGTTGCCAGCCGCTACACGGTGTTGCAAGTGTCAGCGCCAGAAAGGCGCTAACAAAAACCCCGCTCCTCTCGCGCCTTGATCGCACACGTCGCACTAGTCCAACGCGACCCAGTAAAAACTCGCGAATACTCTTTTTAAAATTCTAAACCTCGAAACTAATCGAGATATCAAAATATTTTTTCACATATATTTTTTATTTTTAACTGAAAATAAGATGAGCTAAAAATCAAAATTAGTGAACATTCTTCCTTCAAAATTACTGTACTTACCAAGTGGCGTCACTAGATTACGCCATTCTTGCAGTCATAAGAGCCTCGGAGATCATATACCAAGTTTTTTTTTTACTTTGTAAGAGACGGTCAAATGGCTTGACGTCAAGAACGTAGATTTTGGCTTGAGCCAAGCCTATCGACTGTTTACAATGCTGGCTTGGTGCAAACTTATATTTTTGTCAAGCAGATAAGATTTGTTTTAGCCTATCTTTATTTCTTTGTTTCTTTAGACACCAAAAAGGGACATTTCTTCTTTTTATTTTCATTGGAACTCAAATGTAACGTAAGAGCTAACAACTCTTTGTTTGTTTGAATGCAAAATTTAAAAAGCGCCTCTTGCTTGATCAAGGTGCTTAATCAGTTAAAACAAATCTACGTGCTTGCTGTCAAGTCGCTTGACCGTCTCCGAGGTGCTTTATAAGCGTTATTGCCACTCGTCAACTTGGAGGCACCGCAGGTCTTTCTGTACCTCATGCGGGATCTGTATGCCTCTTGTGAACTGTTTTCCGTGTCTTCATTCCATGTTTCAGTATAGACTTTTTTTATGTCATAAGGCCAGCAACGCTTCTGTTACACCCCTGGTGTTGCAGTTGTCCACGGGCAGCGGTGATCACTAACCATCAGGTGACCCGCTTGCTCGTTTGCAGCCCTATGACATAAAAAAAAGGCGGCAAACGAACATGCGGGTCACCTGATGGTAAGTGATCACCGCTGCCCATAGAAAGAACTTGTATAGAAAGTAGCATAGGGGTCGCAACATTTCAAATTACGCCGGTCGAATGTAGATGATGATCATGAGGATAGCTCACCAGGACCGTGGAAAATGGCATTCATTGATGCCTATTCCCAACAGCAGGAGGTTGAATACTGCTAAGATGATGACGGGATGCCCCGCCAAGACAAAACAACGGAAGCGCAGGGAACTATCTACTTTTTCTCGAAACGTTTCTTCGGTTTTTTGTACCCTTGGATATTTATGGATTTAAAAGGAACTTTTTACCACGTACGACCGAACTGTGGAATTAACTTCCTGTAGCAGTGTTCCCGGACCAATACGACATTGAAACCTCCAAAAAACGAGTCTATATCTTCCTGAAAGCCCGGTAACGCTTCTGTTATACCCCTAGTGTTGCAGTTGTCCATGGGCAGCGATGATCACTTACCATCAGGTGACCCGCTTGTTCGTTTGCCGCCCTATAACATTATAAAAAATCTATGTCGAAGTAGGTTAATTTCTCTCTTTAGTTTTATACCTAACTTTCCTCTCCGTAAAAGGCCGAGAGCGATTCAATAAAGTACTTAAAAGTTTACTGGAGAGATTGGTCTTGCGTATCGGGACACATTCCATTTCACAGCCCATTTTACGCAGTTTATATGGACGGAATGGTAAATCATATGATGCAAACCATTTGACGACCTCCGTGGCGTAGCTATGCTACGTAGTCACCATGCTAGTCCACCACCCAGAGGTTTCGGGTTCGATCCCTGGTCAGGGCAAGTTGGAAAATAGCCTTTTTCAAATTGTCCTATGGGTCTTGGGTGTTTATCTATATATGTATTTGTTATAAAATATAGTATCGTTGAGTTAGTATCCCATAAGTGCCCATAACACAAATCTCGCACTTACTTTGGGGCTAGCTCAATCAGTGTAATTTGTCCATATATATTTATTTTATTTAATTAAACTACTTTTATATGTAAACTTAACTAGTCCCGAAAAGGTTTGTTAGTCGTCTTTTTAAAATTAAATTCATAAATACCTACAATGACAACCATATTTTGTTTCTAATTTATTGATTTAACAATTATTCTCTATTTACAATTATATTGTTAAGAGCGGCCTTCCCGTCTTACTTTTCATACAAACGCTCGTACGTAATTATGGCGTTGTAACACTTGTAACTGATCTTTCTTGAAAACTTTTGAACTAGCAGATATCCTGTGTGCTATTTCTAGGTTTCTAATGAAATAAAAAATTAAAATTTGGAGAAACAAATTCAGAAGCCTCCAAAAATCTGCTGCTGCACACAAATTTTACCTGAACTTCGAACGCTCGTAAAGTACTCATAAATTGTAGAAGTAAAAAAAAAATATTTCAATAGAAACCTCTTAAATGTAATGAAAATTTTAAATAAAATACATTATTTTTTACACTTGTAAGGCTTACTAAAAAAAAATGTATCTCGTGAAACAAGTTTTATGAAATTTTCATACCCTATGAATAGTTATTATTCGTCCAATGGATAGTTAATAATAATTTAATTTCATTCAATAGAATGCAAACCGTGCCCTTAGACACTATCTCTCTCGTTTTGCTTTGCCTCTTTTTCTAGCATTGCCCTGGAAACAACAAGCTTTTCAAACTACATGTTAAAAAAGTTTTATTGAATAATGCATACTATACTATTAACGATTATTTAAAAGATAAAAACGCGTGGACACTTCCTATAAATTTTCCATTACACTCCACACATAAAACATAAGAACTGTATTCTCTGTAACAATAAAATTAGCTTACTGTAAAACATGTTAATATTCTGCGATCACTAGGTGACCTACATATAACTAATATTTCCTCTTGACAAGGTCTGCGAATTCGGGCTTTTCATGCTCACTAAAATGTCCAATCTGGTGGTGGCGTCGCTGGTCGGGTCGTTAGATTCCCTCTAATATGGTTGAGTTTAACGATGGCTGATCCGTGCGTCAACTCGTGAACGGGTGCTGCTGGGAGGGACTGGTCAGCTTGGCTTCGCTTTTTTTGACTACTTAATATTTTTATTACGCAATTTATGTTTGTTAACTCGTTCGCAAGCATTACATGTTAAATGTGTCAACATTGTATTATTTTATAAGTATTTAACAATTAAAAGACAAAAATAATAATATGACAAAGCCCTTCTGGCGAGTAGGCGACCAATACTGTGAAAATGAGTTTCTTTCGGCGTTTCTTCTCAGCAGTGGTCGTTACGAAGCGCTGGTATCGGTAGCTTTTCTTTAAAAATAAATTATATTTTAATATACTTTACACGTAACGTAAATTATACTTATTGACGTGTAAAAGTGCCTGTAAAGGTCTAATTACTGAATAATAATTTGAATTAAAAAAAATATTATGCTCGTGTTGATGACAGAGCGGCCGGGAAGGGCCGCCTTAATGCCGGGATATTGGCAAGTTAAACTGGGATTTTAACATAAACTGGCAAACCGCCCTGGCTTCGCACGTAACGTAGACATGTAAACCTTCCCAAAAAATGCACTACATGTCAGTGAAAACTTCGCCTGGGTAGTTTTTAGGGTTCCGTACCCAAAAGGTAAAAATATTACTAAGAATTCCTCCCGTCTGTCTCTCTGTCACCAGGCTGTATCTCATGAACCGTGAAAGGTAGACAGTTGAAATTTTCACAGATAGTGTATTTCTGTTGCCCCTATAAAAACAGAAAAAAATAAATATCTAAATATACATCAAGCGTGATTCTTTTGCCATTTTCTGCTCGTCATTGATAATGGAAACAGGTACACGCTTGAAATATTCACAGAATATTTAGTTGTATATTCACTTTAAAAATAAATAATAAAATATTTAAAGGGGGCTCCCATACAAAAAACGTGATTTTTATAAAAATATATATGATATTCCAGCCAAAAATGTTTCATAAAACATTGTTATTGAGACGTTTCTTTTTGTCCTAACAACTTTTTCATACGATAAACTTCAGGGTTCAGGGTTATGCAAAGACAGGGTCGCGAGGCGTGACAGGTCCATTTAGGTACTTACGGCTCAGAAACCCACTAAAATTATGTATGGTCATATCAAATGAGTAGGTACAAATAATACGCTTACAAAGTATTTGATGCCGCATCCATATTTCTTCATTTTATGCAAATAGGCATGTCTTTAATGATAATTGGTGCATTGCATGACTTTTCCTATTACTGAGTACCTACAATTTAATTTATATTTCCGCTCTACCTTGAAACTTTGTAAAAAGTTTATCCACAGTTTTAAATGGATTGAGCTTTTCTTAGAACGTAGATGTCCAAACTATGTTTAAGGGGCTACCTGAATTTTCCGGGGTCCAGTGCTGCCCCCATTTGTAATAAATCATTTGAAAGAAAACGGAGATATCATTTAAAAATTTGTCTTGATCAGACCCTAGATAACCCTTCAAACTATTTACTAAACTATTGTTTACAGTTTAAAGTGAGAACGTGAAGCTTTTCTACGCACAATTGCGAAAAACGGCCACTTTTGGCGTATGTGCGTAGAAAAACTTCACGTTTTCACTTTAAACTATAAACAGTAGTTCATTACATACTACATGATTTGAATTACTTTGTGCAATTCCGCCACCAGTTAGTTCATGCAAACTATTGCCGGCCGGCGCCCACCCACTACTGTTAGTCCCAGCATACCTGCCACCAACAGCCCGTGTGCACCCGCCACCAACAGCTGATGCATGCTCCCTCCGATACTGCTGCATCCGCTGCGGCTGCAGCAATATCGGACACCGCATACGCGACACGTGTTTCGCCTCTCCACGAGGCATCTTCAGGCACCAAACAAGTTGTTGATCGTTCGGCAGTCAAGCGTCGAATGATAAAACTACACCGTATTGCCATCCCTTTATACTGTTAGAGAAGAGGGTGGGGGAGCGGAGTTGCCCGAACTTTCTATAGTAAAAATATTTAATAAAGGGGAATTATTTACCTTAAGCTGTTTATTTATTAATTGATTATTAGATTTTTTAAATTTATTTATTTCAGTTGCTCCAAATAAATAAATTAATTAATAATAAATAAATAAATAGAAATCGTGGTTAATGATAATACGAAAACGAAATCATAATGTGTTCAAAAGTTGAAGTCGAATAAGTAGGTACCTGCCTAGAGTTCAATGACTTATGAGTTTTAAGTTACATATATGCATTATGCATATTTAAGTTACTCATGTACCTATTGTGAAGAGAAAATAAATGTTATTTTTTACATATATGAAGTCCGAATGTTTGTGGGTTTACATAATTATGCAAAACTGTTCAGCAGATTTGGATGAAAATTTAAGAGCTGCCAAATAAACGAAGTTGTGATTTGACACACAAAGTATACATTTTATCTCAATATCAAGTGCTCGTGGGAACCAAAATTGTTGTTGAGCTACAAACAAAATCTTTTCAGAAATAATATGTGAGAATGTGCGACCAAAGAATTTTCTTCAGGTGAAGTTATAAATCAAATATTTCATGGAACGGGAGGTAATGGCAGCTTTAGAACTATTTAAAGCTATGTTTATAAAGGTCCCAGCTACTGGGTCAAGTGGCATTTTGTAGAAATGTTATAACATATCGTTACACAAAACCGATGGTAATATGCCTTACACGAAAATATTTAATAAATGACAGAAATAAATATATAGGGACAAATAACACTGATTGAGCTAGCCCTAAAGTAAGTTCGAGACTTGTGTTATGGGATACTAACTCAACGATACTATATTTTATAACAAATACATACATAGATAAACATCCAAGACCCAGGACAATTTGGACCTCTGGGTGACTACTACGCCACGGAGGTCATTAAAACTTAAAACTTCGCTAACTAAGCAGTAAGAAGTTACATATCTTGACTAAAAAGCAGCGAGGCAAGTATGATTAGGGCGACAAATTTTATCCTTCAAATTTGTCGCATTTCGCGTAATTTACCGCAACAAACATAGACAAAATTAAGCGACAAAATAACTTTCATTCATAAAACGTATTTTATCTCATGCCTAACTCCCGTGCGAGCATGGTTTTGACAGTTCAAAGTAGACATATCGACGGTTGGCAACGTGAAATCATGTTTTGTCGCCGATTTGCTAGACCCACATAAGACTCAATTAAACCATTTTTAATCGTATTTTAAACAGTTATTCCATTGAACTAACATTAAATGTATATTTACATATTTAAAATGTAGGCAGACATCTTTAAACAATGTATTATTGAAGTTTATAAACTTAAAAATATATTTAATTACGAAACTATAGCGCCATCTTTTGATAAATCCTACAACCACTCCGGCGGCGGTGAATGCATACGTACTCGGCGGTGGTATTTTCCTTTATGTTGGTTGTACGACCTGAGTTGAAACGTTCCGTTGCACATTCATTTTATAACATTTCATTTTAATAATTTTAAATACTCTTTGGTTGCAATATTTTTTCTAAGAATTATTACATGCTTATATCATTCTTTTATCTATGGTGATTGTTTCACAAAACGCGTGTTTTAATTTAAAATTATTATACTTTCTTAGCAGACATTAGAAACATTGTTTAAAACCTGCCTGCGTGTGACGACGCATTTTCTTACGTGTCCATTCATGAATTTTATCTTGTCGTTACAGAGGTAACAGAGGGAAGATACGTAAAAACCTCTTAGATAAAACATCATGCTAAGGCCACAGCCGTAAGAATTTATCTGACTTCTCGAATATTAGGTTATAAGTGGACCAAAAATATGCAAATAAATACATTCCCGATCGTTGTACACGGACAAAGAAATAATAAATGAGAATAGTAGACAAAAGTAGTTTGTATAGGTGAAGTGATAAATCAAATATTGCTTAGACCGCGAGAGTTGAACCATTGCTATGGTTATACCATTTACGGCTTTATTTATGAAGGTCCCAGCTACTGGGTCAAGCGGCACTTTCGTTCCGTTGTGACATTTCAATAATGGTAAAGCTTTCCAGGCAAATAATTGGTTCTTTAAATACCTTAGCAGATCAATTTCTTACTACTTATAATAAATAAATACAGTTCATTGATGATGCATGCGGACGCAGTTTCCGATAAAAGCTAGTTAGAAGAAACTAAAAAGCACTTTCTTCAAGAAAATAATAAATGAGAACGTGAGAGCACTTTTCTCATACTTACTGTAATTTCTACAGTTGAATAAATAAAAAATAAATATATATACGGACAATCACACTGATTGAGCTAGCCCCAAAGTAAGTTCGAGACTTGTGTTATGGGCACTTATGAGATACTAACTCAACGATACTATATTTTATAACAAATACATATATAGATAAACATCCAAGACCCAGGACAATTTGAAAAAGGCCATTTTCCAACTTGCCCTGACCGGGGATCGAACCCGGGATCTCTGGGTGGCGGACTAGCATGGTGACCACTACGCCACGGAGGCGTCGGAGGAAAATAAAGTGGAAGCTTAGAACCATTTACGAGCTTTACAGCAATATATATTTAAAGGTCCCAGCGTCCCAGCTACTGGGTCAAGTGGCACTCTCGTTTCGTTATGACATTTCGACGAAGCCGGTGGTATTACCTTCCACGCAAATATTTGTGTAGGAAGAGTATTTCAAAGGTCGTGCTTAGGAATCTTTCTGGTTATTTGAAACGACTGTTTTATGAGAATTGATGTGTACAAAGGAGCGGTTTTAGGAAAAAAATCCTTCTTGTTTGTTTTAATTTATTTTAAGCGACCCGCGGCTTTGCCCGCAGTGATAATAATAATAATAATAAATCTTTATTCAAATAAACTTACAGAGAAACTTAACATATTGTAAATTAAAATTACTGACATTTTTCTTGATAAAAACTATCCTATTAAATTATTAGCCAGGTAACATTTAAGTAGTAGTATTGTACCCAAAAAAAGCATAAAAGAATCAAGAAACCAAGAATCAACTGGACTGCTGCATGCCTCTCACAATGAAGGGGGATCTTGCCCATAATCACCACTATTCACCACGCTATAGAAATCATTGTACAAAAGATGCTGCTGCCCATTCTGTGTTGTCGGAAAAGAATGGGATAACATGATATCTGCAGTGATTATACTGCGAGTGTATAAGTATCAAAAATTTTTTAAAGGTATTTTCTTTTCAGTTGCAATTGGAGGCGGGAGCCGGCGAGGGCCCCGGGCCCCCAGGGAACAACAACTCGGAGGGCGCTGTCGCCAGCCCGCCGCGTGATGATAACCACAACGCCCCACAACCACCGCCTTCGCCACGAAGACCATTGTATACCTCGGGTAAGTTTAGAATGTCTCTCTCTCTCTTTCTCTCTCTCTTTCTCTCTCTTTCTCTCTCTCTCTCTCTCTCTCTCTCTCTCTCTCTTTCTCTCTCTATCTCCCTCTCAAAGCAACCGATGCAACCGGGAAGGCACTAAGAAGAGATTCTTAGCGCCTTTCCGACATGTACTTTACTATGTGTTACTACTAGTCAACGAATGACTCTCAGGAGGGGTGTAAAGTGCGTCAGCGGGAACCTAAGCGATTCTTACGTACTAAGTCCTGATGTCTAGGAGGTCAGCCGGAGCGAGGCGAAAGTTCTAAATTTTAGGTTTTATTATTAATAAAATTCTTTACATCTTTGATTCTATACTTTTTTTCAAAATTCCCAACTATTTTTGAGCTAACCGCTCCGGAAACGTGACATTTAAAAATACCCGACTACAAACCAAAACCAAAAATTATAAATAATAGTTCATTTGACTAACTTAATAAATATATTAAGTTAGTCAAATGAACTATTGGAAATGGATTAATCCACAGACACGTGTACGCCGCCTCGCCCTTCAACTTCAACCCTCCGCCCTTGCCCCAGTTTCCTTGCAATCAGTTTTATAGATTGCGAGAAATGAATACTAATAATCACACTATTGTTATGTAGAAAACTGGGATCCTTTCCCTTGGTCAGGTAGACACGATTATGTACTTATATTAAAAAATAAAAAAAAATATAGACGGGAGAGACGATGCGGCTTGCAACCCGTCATTTTAATTCCTTTTCCGTCTGTTCGCCCACTACCATCTTGCGGCTCTAGATTCTGTTTTCAAACATTAATTTCAAATTTGACATCATTCTTAATTCATAATTATAACTTAACAATGTTTTCTCAGTCCACATATCTTTTTAGTTTTAATATCAACATAATTATAAATTGACGTTTTTGGAGAACATGCCACAGTTCAATTTGTTACCGCTTCTTCTGTACTTGCGCTTAGGAGGCGGCAGTAAACTTAGTTGTAAGTAAATGATCTGACGTCAACAACTACCTATTATGAAATCATAAGAAAAAATGACTTATCCAGTGATACAAAAATCTAAGGATAAATAAATGATATTTGACTGTGACTTCTGTCTGCAACTCAAAAATCCCAAAACGCAATGTCTGCAATCTGTCTACCACCAGACGGCAGAAATCCTACCGAAAAAACGATTGATAACAATGGTTTTGCAAATATGCAGTTATTGAAGGATTAAGGGTAAAACATATATTATTTAATTAGCTTTATATGTTATGTGTTAACCACAAAAAAGTAAACTACAAAAAAGCCGTATGTTGAAGTTACACTTTAGACAAAAACAAAAGCTTCTCCGACCGAGACTCAAATAACAGAGCACAATAGGCACACATTCGCTTCATGATGATTGAATGGGAATGCGTCGGATAAAATGTGGGCGATTATCACGTGTCTGCGCTGTAGGGTTGCCACGATACGAAAGGGGTTAAACAACTTGAAAAATTTGTTAGTGTTAACAAATAAAAGTAGGTAAACCAAAAAAAAGCGGACAAGTGCGAGTCGGTCTCGCCCATGAAGGGTTCCGTAGCAGCAAGTAACATAATAATAAAAGTTCTTGTAGTTCGTTGTATCTTTGATCGATGTTTTAATAAACGTATTAAAAAGAACTACTTACTAGATCTCGTTCAAACCAATTTTCGGTGGAAGTTTGCATGGTGATGTACATCATATATATTTTTTAAGTTTTATCATTCTCTTATTTTAGAAGTTACAGGGGGGGACATACATTTTACCACTTTGAAAGTGTCTCTCGCTGAAACTATTCAGTTTAGAAAAAAATTATATTAGAAACCCCAATATCATTTTTTATGACCTTTCCATAAATATCCGACACGTATGGGTTTGATTTAAAAAAATTTTTTGAGTTTCAGTTCTAAGCATGGGGAACCCCAAATTTATTGTTTTTTTTCTATTTTAGTGTGAAAATCATAATGCGGTTCACAGAATACATCTACTTACCAAGTTTCAATAGTATAGTCCTTATAGTTTCAGATAAAAGTGGCTGTGACATACGGACGGACAGACAGACAGACATGACGAATCCATAAGGGTTCCGATTTTTGCCATTTGGCTACGGAACCCTAAAAAAAGAGTTATATGTTGCAATATGAAGAGGAATACGTCGGATAAAGCGGGTAATTATCACTTCTCTGCGCTGTAGGGTTAACGCCTACGATTTTCTCGTTGAATAGTTTTGCTAGGGTAAGCAAGATGGATTTTATGCAATCCATAATTTTTCGGATACTTAATATAGACTGAAAAAATCCCTGAGTCAGAGGCTAAGTCTGGCCTTACAACGCGGAAATGCAGCCAGTCTCTTGGGGAACTTGCCTGCGGGCAGCGGTGACCTGGGCTCAATTTTTTATATCAACAATTTTTTTATTTTAGCTATCAGTTTAGTCATTTTATTTAGTCAAGTTATAATTATTGTTATTTAAGTTTTTCTTAACTCATTGGAATAAAAACTCTAAACAAAATTGTAACTCGAAAAGTATATAAAATCATACTGGTACATTTTGCGTTTGCATATAACAAAATGTGGCTTCCGGACTTGAATAGAACAACTCCATCCTGTCCTGAGGATATTTTAGTAGGCGACTGTAAACATATGCTCATCTCGTGCCATATAACTGCATTCCCAAGGAAGATTGACGTTAAACAGGCAACCAGTTTTTATAAAATAAATCAATAATATAGGGAGTTCAAATAACACTGATTGAGCTAGCCCCAAAGTAAGTTCAAAACTTGTGTTATCTGATACTAACTCAACGATACTATTTTTTATCACAAATACATTAAACATCCAAGGACCATTTGAAATAGGCCATTTTTCAACTTGCCCTGACCGGGGATCGAACCCGGGACCTCTGGGTGGCGGATAAGCACAGTGACCACTACGCCACGAAGGTCGTCAATATCCAATATATTAATAATAGAGGAAGTATATCCAAGTCGTTTACACTATTTCGGCTTTCCGGCTATTTCTTCTTGATTTACTTCGGTATCATTTGGTGACTATATATTAAATTGGAGGAGAAAAAGCAGGAAAGCGCACCCCAGGATCCGATGCAGCTGACGATGAAACCTGAAACGCGTTAAGATGAAGAAAAACAGAAAAAAAAAATTCTATCAAAAAACGTTTGAGTGCCATCCCTAACGCCCCTATAACACCGACCCATACCGCCCATATTAGCATTGTCTGAAGTGAATATTTGCAAATAAAAGATAATTTTCGTCGTAGGGAACAAAAACTCATTACTTACGCTACTTTATTGGCGCCATTATTAATAAATATATAGGGACAAAACACACAGATTGAGCTAGTCCCAAAGTAAGTTCGAGACTTGTGTTATGGGATACTAATTCAACGATACTATATTTTATAGCAAATACATTTATAGATAAACACCCAAGACCCAGAACAATTTATAAAAAGGCCATTTGCCAACTTGCCCTGTCCGGGGATCGAACCCGGAACCTCTGGGTGGCGGACTAGCATGGTGACCACTACGCCACGGAGGTCGTCAAATATATGCGATATAACTGACACGTCAACTATGAATGTGGATTTTAATGACAATTATATGTTTTTAGATTTTCTTCTACGATTGTTATTGAACTAGCTGATGACCGCAACTTCGTTCGCGGGGACTGTATGACTCCGGCCAGAGTTGGGCAAAATATAATTAAACTACTAATTACTAACTACAATTACATTTTGTAGTTAGTAATCGCAACTACATAATTACGAAAAGTAATTGAAAAAGTAGTTGAACTATAAACTACAAAAAGTAGTTGTAATCACAATTACAAACTACTTTTTGAAATAACATTTTCTATAAAGATTTACTTACTTATAAATTTTCGTTTTTTGCTTACAAGTTTTTACACTTACAATTTTTGAAATACAACACCTTTAACACACGCCCGCGGTAATAAATTCTTATTGTTATTTGTAGTTATTACTACTTAATTACAATTACAAATTACAACTACAGTAATTTAAATTGTTGTAGTTAAATTTAATGTAATTTCAACTACTTATAGTTAACCACATGTAATTGTAATTTGTAATCAAACTACACAATAGTAGTTAACTACGCCCAACTCTGACTCCAGCGTATCTGCATCAGGTGTTCAAGATCTTCGGTTTATACCTCAACAAAAATGTTCATCAGACTGAACAACTTTTGCTAAGGCGTCATTTTTATATTTCTTATAGTTAAGCTGCACCATTATGGTTCTGTCAGGTGTTCCATTTTCCAAAATCAATTATATATGTTGCCCAGGCTTTCAGTTGTGGAACAAAAAATTTTTCATTTGAATCCGTCCATTACTTCCAGAGATTAGCATGTACTAACACACAAACAAAAAGACTGACATTTTTATTCTAACTCTATAACTATGTATCCACATATGTGGACATTTTTATTCTAACTCTATAACTATGTATCCACACATGACGACCTCTGTGGCGTAGTGGTCAACATGCTAGTCCGCCACCCAAGTCCCGGGTTCGATCCCCGGTCAGGGCGAGTTGGGAAATAGCCTTTTTCAAATTGTCCTGGGTCTTGGATGTTTATCTATATATGTATTTGTTATAAAATATAGTATCGTTAAGTTAGTATCCCATAACACAAGTCTCGAACTTACTTTGGGGCTAGCTCAATCTGTGTAATTTGTCCCTATATATTTATTTATTTATATTTATATGTTCTGAAATTATATACAATGTACAGGCATTTTTTTTTACTGTTTTATTATACGACGGCGACATCTCACGAATCAGCCCGAAAGGGAGTAAACGAACTAATCAATGTGAACAACTTTTACTATGGGATCATCCTTGAAATAGTAAAAAAAAACTTCACCTCCATCAAAATTAAATACAATCTGCAGCGCCATTAGCGCTGCAGATTTTTTTACCTACCGTGGTAGGTATCTAATTTTGTATGGAGATGACTTGACTTAAAAAATTTTAAACTAACAGATATCTTGTGCGCAATTTCAAGGTTCCTATCGAAATAAAAAAATAAAATTTGGAGAAATAAAGTCAGTTTAAGCCTCCAGACATCCGCTTTTTTTGCACAAATTTTACTTGAACTTCTACTGTTTATAAAGTACTCATAATATTTCGATAGAAACAGTTCAGTGAATAGTTAATAATAATATAATTATGCTTATAAATTGCATTTAATAGAATGCAAACCGTGCCCTCAGGCACTATCTCTTTTTAGTTGCTTTTTTTTCTAGCATTGCCCTGGATGAAACAACAAGCTTTTCAAACTATGCTTGCGTTGACGACATAGCGGCTGGGAAGGGCCGCCTTAAGTTCGCCTTTTGTTCTGTACAATTTGTATTTGATGAACAATAAAGATTAAAAAATAATAAATAAAACTAAATAAATCTATAATATTTAAAAACATAATATAATTAGTTTTGTCTGTTGTCCTACACTACTTGTAGAGAATGCATTAGCATTAAGTTCACCTTTTGTACCATTGCGGTCAATAAAGATTTTAATAAGTAATTAAAAAAACAATATACCTAAATACCTATCGGTTTCATACGAAAATCCACATTCTCCTAGTCGACGTGTCAGTTACTAACTATCCTGTAAAACTTCCAGACGGATAGACCAGAGATTTGTGAACTCATAAAGTCGGACTTTATGATTGAGAGCGAGTGAACGAAGTACTTTCAAAGATAAAAGCTTTTAGGGCCGATAAAAAGGTCGCGATCACCGCAAAGTTCACACTGGAACTTGCTTATGTTCTTTTAGAATGCCAGTATTCTTGAGGCCGTTCACGTATTACGATTACGTAACGCAGAAATTAGAGGTTTCGAACCTCTCCCTGCCCCCCATGTTGCACATTTTCCTCCATTCGGCATGACCGCCATCGCTGTGACGTAATATGTGGATCACCCCGTTAAGAATTACGGTTTTAATATTAGAAAAAAAATTTGATGTTTTTCTTCAGCAAGGGAGCTGCTGCACTGAAGGTTAACTCATTTTCTTCCTGAATAATACACTGTCTTTGGAGCGTAAATCAGTTGTGTGGGTTATTTTTTTGTTATTTCTTCAAGTTTTAGCATAACATGTTATTTGTTTATTATAAAATCTGATCGTACATACTAATTCATTGAAATTAAGGTTTACCCAACAATGGATGATAAATAATTTTTCAAAACTAAAAACCGAAAATGGATTTTGACAAAATTTCCATGGTACCCCCTGGAAAGTATACCCTTTCAAACAAAAAAAGATTTTTTTAATTCGGTCCAGGCGTCTTTGAATAATCGGTGAACATAAATAAAAATAAATAAAGGATCGCGACGAATTGATAACCTCCTCCTTTTTTGGAAGTCGGTTAAAAAGTAAAGAAGAAGAATTTCAGTTGAGAATGTGATTGGATATCTATAAATCCAAGCATTCAGATTTATAGTCATAAAGTTTCTAGAAACAAGTAACGGGACGTTATGGTAAAATTGTAACTCCCAGTGTCAGATTTCCGTCCGTAATTCCGATTTGTCACGAACAGCGCACAGGCTTATGCAAATGGCATGCAAATCCGGCAGGCTAGGCAATCACCGATGCACTGCGACAGTCCGTTTGCTAGCACTGATAGTGTTTAGCTGGTACCAGCGACGGATTCACACGTTTGCTTGCTGGTGGAGGCTTGTGAGGTCCCAGCTTAGTGTGATGGACCTCGCATAGAGTTGCCATCTCTAAAATTTGGCAACCAGGAGAAGACGCGTGAAAACCCCAGATTTCAGAACCTAGAATGTTAACCCGGACATGTCAACAAGTTTTTTAAACATAGTGTAATAAACAAAGATTTTGAATATACAAGTAGTAGTAATAAAGAACAATTGAAATGTCATAAATCACCTTTTTATTTATTTTCTGACCTTAAAATTAAATTAAGTCATCTTTTAGCATCGTTTAAAATGTACCTTACAAAGCAGAATCTTATTACAGTTTGTTACAATTTTTTTTAATTACTTGTTGTATTTTTTTTATTTTTAAAATAAAACACAAATTTATTGATATACTCTGTTAAGAAAAGAAAACCTTATTTAAATGTTAAACCTAACAAAATTTTCATATCAAAAAAAATTAAGTACGGAGACCATTTTAGTATTCAATCTTAAAAATTTTGAGATAAATCTTTTAACTCAATATTAATTATAATAAATATTTATACCTAGACGAAGTAGAAATGCTGTTCGAGGCAACCTAAGTATGTCAATTCAAAAAAAAGCCGAACTACAAATGAACGCCCGGACGCTCCCCGGATGCCCTCTAAACTAGGACAAATCCGGGGAAACCCGGACGGAAGGCAACCCTAACCTCTATTTATTTATTTTATTTTATTTTATTTTATGGCATGTTCGAAAGATGTAATAAATAGAGATAGTAATGAGAACCTTATTCTATACAGGCTCATTTTTTTTTCTCATTTATGTTTACATAACTGGATATAAAAAAAGTGGCCAAGTGCGAGTCGGACTCGCGCACTAAGGGTTCAGTACATTATCTATAAATACACGTTTGCTGTATGGGAGCGCTACTTAAATATTTATTTTATTCTGTTTTTAGATAGATTTGTTGTTATAACGGCAACAGAAATACATAATCTGTGACAATTTCAACGGTTATCACGGTTCATGAGATACAGCCTGGTTACAACAGACAGACGGACAGCGGAGTCTTAATAACGGAACTACAATTATCACAACGGAATTACAGTTTAAAAGAATACCTTTTGTCGATAGAGATGGTGATTCTCCTGATAGAATCTGAAAGAGGAATGGAATACAAATAAGTCAACATATTAAATATGGAATGTGTCAATAATTTGAAAATGAAATTTGGAATTTAGTCTCGAAAAGCGAACTGAGATGATGAAGATAGTGTTACTCTTAGACAGCCCTCTAGGCATGTCAATCAAGATATATAACAAACTTCCATAACATATTAACAATGCCAAAAAAAAACACTTATTAAAAAAAATAAAGCAGCTTCTACTTTCTAAATGTTATTACTCTGTGTTGAAGTACCTCGACGATAAATTAAGTAAGTAAAAATATATGTAATTGTTCATAACATAGATTAGTAAGTAATGACAATGACCATAAATATTAAAATAATAACTTAAAATATATACAAATCTCATAAATAAAATGGTAATTATAAATAAATAAGAATTGTTATTATAACTGTGTCGAGATCCCTCCTCTCTATCTGCTTTGCAGTGCCCAACAGGGTTCTTGAATGCGTGTGGGACCACACCCTGCCAAGGTTAATGTACTTATTTACTTACTAACCATGTTATGTATGAGTGCATGTAAGCAAAAATAAAGAAATTAAGCCTTCAGTCGTGTCCGAGCTGCCCTGCAATCAGAGTTGGGCAAAATGTAATTAAACTACTAATTACTAACTACAATTACATTTTGAAGTTAGTAATCGCAACTACATACTTACAAAAAGTAATTGAAAAAGTAGTTGAACTATAAACTACTAAAAGTAGTTGCAATCACAATTACAAACTACTTTTTGAAACTACATATTTTATAAAGATTTACTTACTTATAAATGTTCGTTTTTTGCTTACAACTTTTTACACTTACAATTTCGAAATACAACACCTTTAACAGACGTCCGCGGTAATAAATTCTTATGGTAATTTATAGTTATAACTACTTAATTACAATTACAACTACAGTAGTTTCAATTGTTGTAGTTAAATTTAATGTAATTTCAACTAATTGTAGTTAACTACATGTAATTGTAATTTGTAATCAAACTACACAATAGTAGTTAACTACGCCCAACTCTGCCTGCAATGCACTATACAGGACCTTAATGAAACTAATGAGAGAGCGATTGCCGACACTACATACTGGTCACAAATGATTTGCAGCTACACTGAAACCAGTGGGACTCGAAAAGAAGAACATACATTACAGACTATTTTTGCAGCCCCCAAATGGGTTCCCTAGAGTATCATAATATGTGTAGTATTTTTTATACTTGATCAAACAAAATCTGCGGATATTAGACGGAATATTATCCATAAAAAAGCGGAAAAATCGTTATTAACACTTTAATTTTTTTTTTCTAAAGGTCGTCTTTCGATTTTTATTTTTTTCTCTTTAAGTAAACGGCGTATTTTCTTCAGTTGTCTCATTTGAAAACTACAAAGTTTAAGAAGCTAAGAAAGTAAAAAATGAGTAACAATGACAAACAGGATTTTTTTAAAAATAATTGACGGAAAAACTAAGGTGCCTGGATTTTTTAAATAACTAACATAACGATTTTTTTTTCGTTTTGTCAATAATATTTCGTTTGATCAAGTGTAAACAATACACATTGTATGTTGCTCTTGCGTTATCTGTTATTGAAAACCGCGTAAATGTCCGTCCAGTAGTTTCGAAGATGAACGTGAACATATAGGACAAAAAAAAATCCCTTTTTTTTGTTTTTTTTTTTCAGTTACTTTTTTTGTATTGCCGACACAATTTTTTTCAAAAATGTATTAAATGTACAGACACGCGATGTTTTATTCTGTTTTAATACATATAGTATTGATGTACACAAAACATCGGTGTGTGGTATATGCTTATGATACATAGGGCGCACTATAAGTTTCCGGAACTGGCCACTTACATAAACAATATTTAAAAATTTATTGCAACATTTGAAAATAGAACTCTTTGGCTGTAGAATGCAGTTTGTTTCATCTGACTGTCTTTTGTTTTTACCTTGTGGCGCCATTTAAAAAATTGTGTGTCTGCATCAACATGGATTTAACTCGGGAAAATTTTCGTAGTATGATTTTCTACGATTTTAAGTGTAATTTGACAGCTCAACAGAGCATCGCTCGGCTTGAAACAGCTTTTGGCAATGAAGCACCATGCAAGACAACTGTTTATAGCTGGTTTGCAGAATTCAAGCGTGGTCGTATCAATCTCAGTGACGAATCTCGCGATGGTCGGCCGTCCACCGCTGTGACCAACAAAAACATCGATGCTGTGCGCCGTATGATTGAAACAGACAGGCATGTGACCTACCATGAAATTCGCGCATCCTTAGAAATAGGCATGAGTCAAATACAATTAATCCTACACAAACATTTGGGTGTGAGAAAGCTGTGCTCGCGGTGGATCCCACACAACTTGACCGAGGCTCAAAAAACGGACCGCGTCACTTGGTGCAGTGCCATGCTTACCAGATTCAACGAAGGTGCGTCAAATTTGGTGTGGGACATAGTAACAGGTGACGAAACATGGATTTATTGCTACGATTCCTAAACAAAGCAGCAATCGAGCGTATGGGTCTTTCAAGATGAGCCGAAACCAACCAAAGTGGCGCGCGTGAAAAGTGCATCTAAGCGGATGATTGCTTCTTTTTTTAATAAAACTGGACACGTGGCTACTGTTGCTTTAGAGAATCGTCGTACAGTGAATAGTGACTGGTACACGACCATTTGTTTGCCGGAAGTTATTGACGATCTCCGTAAAAATAACCGTAAACGCCGTATCATCCTGCACCACGACAATGCTAGTTCTCACATGGCCAGACAGACAAACGACTTTTTGAAGGCGAAAAATGTAGAACTCATGAGTCATCCTGCATACAGTCCCGACCTGGCACCTTGTGACTTTTTTCTGTTCCCAAAAATTAAGAACCAATTACGCGGTCAACGATTTTCATCACCAGAAGAGGCTGTCGAGGAGTATGAAAAACACGTTTCAGAGGTCACCACAGAGGAGTGGCACAAAAGTTTTCAAAACTGGTTTCATCGAATGAAAAAGTGCATAGACGCCAAGGGAGATTATTTTGAAAAACAATAAATTAATTTTGTACCTTTAATAGTATTTTTTCATATTCATTCCGGAAACTTATAGTGCGCCCCACGTATACGTACCTGAAGTTAGTTTGCAAGCAATTTGTCAATACGTATATGTCGATAGTAGTGCGACGGCGCTGTATTGGAAACTGAGGCGCACGGTACATTACACTCTCCAAACTTTAAGGATAGTTCAAAGTTCTGATGCATGTATATTATGTATCTATCTTATAACTCGCTAGGATCTATAAGTTATAAACAGAGATCGGAACCACGGGTGCTATTGTTATCAATAGTATGGATATGACTATATAATCTATAAATAAATCGATCATAATTATGTGATTTCAAGATAATCGAAACAAATATACTTATCCTGAAATCACATAATTATGATTGTTTTATTTACTTAGTACTCAATTAGATTCTCGAGAAATCCCGGAACTTTTAGTCATATCCATACTTTTGATAGCAATAGCACCCGTGATTCCGATCTCTGGTTATTTATAACCAGACTTAATCTCTGGCCATACAACTGGTCTGGTAGAGATTAAGTCTGGCCATACAACGAGGCAATGCTGCCAGTCTCTTAGGCAACCTGCCTTGCGACCGTAGCGATCTGGGGTCTATTTTTTATATAATATAATGTTTTATTTTTAATTAGACATAGTTTATAGGTAGGTTATTTCGTTTTTAGTTTAATTATTTATTTTATGTCTCGTGCTGTTTTTTTTTTCAATAAATATTGTTATTTAGTTATAAACTATTTATTTATTTTAGGTTTGACCAGATATTTCGACTGTTACTAAAACTTAAATCAGTCGCGTTAAATCTAGCCATTCATGTAATTATTTATGTAAAAGTCTCAAATAATACATGTTTTAAAGTAGATATGATACTAGATATAGGTAGTAAATGCTGGATTGAAAAAAAACATGGATTTATTTATCGTTTTAATCATGAGATAAACGTTGGAGTCAACATCAGATATTATGAGAAGAATTGGTCACAGGTCGCACTAAATCGGGATAAGTGGAAGGATATGGGGGAGACTTTTGCCCAGCAGTGGGACAATAAAGGTTAGTAAAAACAATAGAGATCTTTGACAAGTATTTTGTGTATAACAAAATATTAACAATAAAAATCTAAAACCAAGATGTGTTAAAGAATCCAACTTTACACTTCGTGTTTTTTTTAATTTAATAATATTATAAATTGAACGTGACGTAAACTCATAATGAACATTCTATAGTCGGCATTTCTGACTACACTATGTGAGTAAACCTTATACAATATTCATACTTAATTAATCATATCAAAGGTCATACATATATGTAGGTAGTTACTTATTTAATATTGAGAGTGAGCAACTTCAGCGACAGCGACAACATCATGAATAACTTTGATTTCTCTATAAGTTCAATTTCAGTTACTGTTATAAACATAAAGTTAGTCAATTAGACCCAAACCTCGTATTATAATATACAAATTAATTTCCAACTTAGATCGTTTATTGAAACAATATTTGTTCTATAAAAATTACTAGCTTTTGCCCGCGGCTTCGCTCGCGTAGGGGTGTAATTTATCAAAATCCTTTCTTAGGGGATGCCTACGTCATAGTAGCTTTATACATGCAAAGTCTCAGCCCGATCGGTTTAAAATTGACAAAGTTTCATACAAACTTTCATCCCCTATTTTTTCCCCTTGGGGGTAGAATTGATCAAAATCCTTTTTTAGCGGATGCCTACGTCATAACATCTACCTGCATGCCAAATTTCAGCCCGATCCGTCCAGTGGTTTGGGCTGTGCGTTGATAGATCACTATGTCAGTCAGTCAGTCAGTCACCTTTGAGTTATATATGTTTAGATTAGTGTTGCTTGTTACTGCTATCAATTCTCGATTCCCTGAAAGTTAAATAGAGCTTTGGGAAAGCTCAAGCAAATGTCACCGTTTCGACGCCTACAGCTTTCTACAAAGAGCTTCTTCCGAGTAACTTGAAGTAAAGGCTATTTGCTTAACGATAATATTTATTTGATAAACATCTAATAGTTTCTTGGAAAAGTATTTGCTGCCAAATATTTGTGTAGGGTTGTGAATTATTTTTTGTTTGGTATTGCCATCGCTCAAATAGATTTCTGTTTCAACATATTGCTTTATTTACAGATTACCAGAATACTATGGGTGTTAAAATTAATTTTATGGCAATACGGTATTTCATAATAAGTAAATCTAATCTAAATAACTATATATAACTCAAAGGTGACTGACACTGACTGACATAGTGATCTATCAACGCACAGCCCAAATCACTGGACGGATCTGAAATTTGGCATGCAGGTAGATGTTATGACGTAGGCATCCGCTAAGAAAGGATTTTGATCAATTCTACCCCCAAGGGGATAAAATAGGGGTTGAAAGTTTGTATGAAACTTTGTCAATTTTAAATCGATCGGGCTGAGACTTTGCATGCATAAAGCTACTATGACGTAGGCATCCCCTAAGAAAGGATTTTGATAAATTACACCCCTATGCGAGCGAAGCCGCGGGTAAAAGCTAGTAGTGAAATGAAGGTAAAAAAAATAAAATAAACAAGTGTTCAGAACGTAACCTTTTGGTATGTTGTTACTCAATGAACTCGAGATATATTTATACATTTACACCCCCTGTGAGCCATTCGTTGACTGGACTAACATTGCCCCATCATAGAAAACTTTTATATACAGTATAACTGTATTTAAATATGTATGTATGTATGTATAAAGAAAATGTTTAGTCTTGCTACCCACATTTAGACTATCTGTATAACCAGGGTTGATTGTTAGACAACGCTTTTAGCGTTAAGGGTCTCCTTACCCTGGACAGAATCAGAATTTCCCATACAAACGTAGTCTACGTTTTATTTTGAAACAGTATGTCGGATATGGGCAAAATTATGTAATTTTAAAGAAATTGCAATTATCTAGGGTTATAATTGGTCGCCGACGTAAAATTATGAACTTAAAAGAGAATATAGTGTATTATATCATATTTGACCAACAGTATGGAAAACTTCTATACCCTTATATTTTCTTTCCAGTTCACAATTTTAGTGTCGGAAACCAATTATAACCCTAGATAATTGCAATTTCTTCAAAATTACAAATTATGACCGGAATCTGACATGTCGTTTTAAAATAAAACGTAGACTACGTTTGTATGGAAAAGTTTAAGGTAAGGGGATTCTTAAGTTCGCCTATTGTTCTGTACCATTTGTATTTGATGCAAAAATTAAGATTAAATAAATAAAAACTTCGGGTAGCACGAAACTATGCAAAGCTTTTCTATTCTGGATAAGAAGCTAAATCATAGACTACAGTTACTCTAGCTACTAAGCATTCTCAAGTAGGCAGTTACGTAGATAACAAATGCCTGTAACAGAGTGCACGCCTTAATTCACTTTATAGCGACTCAATTGTATGCAATTGTAAGGATTCGAAACGGGTCAAGGTGAGGTCAGCAAGTGCCCAGGTCAGCTATGAATGAGCTAGTTACGTGTAGAATTTAAAAGGAATGGAGGAACATGTATTTTGGATTTCAGAACCAAATTAAAATGTGCCAACCAAATATTCTTATGGAGCTACCTGAATTTTCCGGGGTCCAGTGCTGCCCCCATTTGAAATAAATCATGTGATAGGAAACGGACAAATTTGACATTTTTAATTAATAATTATGACATAGCAATGTATTCTCAGTCCACACATCTAATTTTAATATCAGTATAATTGTAAGGTTGACGTTTTTGGAGAAAATGCTGCAGTACAGTTTGTTACCGCTTCTTCTGTACTTGCGCTTTGGAGTTGGCAGTAAACTTAGTTGTAAGTAAATGATCTGACGTCAACAACAAACTATTAAGAAATCGAAAGAAAAAAGAAATGACAATTATCAAGTGATATAAATATCCAAAGATAAATGATTTTTGACTTTTGACTTTGGAGACATCTTTTAAATTTTTGTCTTGACCCGGCACTAGATAACCCTTCAAACAATTTTATGAACTACTGTTTACAGTTTAAATTGAGAATGTGCAGCTTTTCTACGCATAATTGCTAAAAACGACCACTTTTGGCGTATGTGCGTTGAAAAGCTTCACGTTCTCACTTTAAACTGTAAGCAGTATTTCATAAACTAGTTTAAAGGTGTTATCAAAAATTATCTAGTGCCTGGTCAAATTTTAAATGATGTCTTCGATTCCTATCAAATGACTTATTTCAAATGGTGGCAGCACTGGACCCTGGAAAATTCAGGTATCCCCTTAATTCGCTGTTGTCTACAACTCAAATCAGATTCTATTTTCTTAATGTCATAACTCATAACATACATTTTCAATCGAATTTGTACGAAATATAACTAATAGATAGATAGATAAATCGTTTATTTGTGAAAACTGCACCCACACTCACACACAAGGAAATACACGAATGAATTTTTGTATATTAAACACAGGTTTTTAGCCATGTGATGTGTGTATGTATGCTGCAGCAGCACAAAAAGTCGTAGACTCAGCGAAGATATTGCTCAAAGAGCAATGCGCTGATTTTCAGCTAAAACCTTAGGTTAGGCACTAATGAAGACATAGTTTCTATCGAGAAGATGCATAATGAGTAGATTTTGATAATCTAGAAGAATTTGATAAAATAATATTACCATAGGATTTTCATAAACAATTAAAGCTATTTTTGTTATGAGGCCAATCTTGTAAACGCAATATTTGACATAGCACCCGCACAAATGTTCTTACATCACGCCTACAAATGCGACATAAGTGACGTCACTCCTGTCCGGTCTTTCTTAGGCGCTCCGAGAAGCCGTCCAAAGGCGGACGAGACTTTGTAGCCTATATCTTAAAGAGATTTCGGGTTAGCAAGGTAGTTTTTTCTTGGACGTGCCTATTTTTAGGAACTCTTTCCATAGCACAACGAAAAAAAAATTTCTTCCCTGTTTTTCTGCAATAATAAATCTAAACTTAGGTTGAATATGGATATGTTCAATGACAAGTGACATTATTTTGTGACTTTTATATCCTAACCACACCAAATGATTTATTTTTGACCCGAAAAGTACCCAATTCTGTTGTTGATCGTCTGTCGGCAAAATTGACATCAGGAAGATCGAGGGTCGTCCGTGGATGAGAGTAATTCAGAACCGCGGTAAATGGTGTTCATTGAGAGAGGCCTATTCCCATCTGCGGGAGTTTATTCAAGAGCTGTAAAAAAAGAAACTGGGTATACTACATTACGTATATACTAAAGAAATTACATACAAAATTGAAAAACTACGAGTAATAATTTCGTAAGGAAACAACATTGAAAATTAAACCCAGTGCCACGTACTTAAAGTTTATATTTCCGTAATGCTTATGTTTAAATACCTAACGTTCCCAAAAAAATTTAACTAGAGTTCCCTCCATCTCTTTCCCGCAAACTGCCAGTGTAATAATGTAGAAAGGGATTGACCTGGGAACTCTTGGTATATTTTTCGGGAACGGCGTAAGCATTCTAAATTGTTTGTAATTTCTTTGGTACATACATACGTTGTCACGTCTTCATTTCTAATGGGGTAGACAGTGCCTAGTGATAAGACAAAAATACCATGCATTCAACACTTTATAAAATCCCAAACCTAACTTTTCTAATTAATCTTCTACTTCTATAAAAAAGGTTAGTCCTCGGATGACATTTAAATATAAATGGTCGTTGATCATTTTGATGGAGAATAATCCGCAGAATATAAAACTGCGTGAGCATTTATATTTAGTGACCTATTTCAGGCCTGTCGAGAGATTGTGAACGTTCGTTTTGATTTTCGTGCATTATTCATAGGGTTGTAGTGGATGGCCTTATTAATTTTGGAAATAGGTTAGCCTGTTTTATTTTATTTGGCATAGAAGGGTATTTATCTATATTAATTTATTTATTTATTTATCTAAAACACAGGACATAACGTGTATTCATAAATAGGTTTATTTATTTTTGTAACTAAAAGCAAAATATCATAGGAACCATAGATTTGTAAAAAAAAGTTAGGTCTATAATATGAACAGGCCATAGATTTATAAGAATTTTTTTAAGTCTATGGAACAGACATAAATCTTCTATATATATAAAGCTTCTATATATCCTAGGATGAGATGGAGGAAAAAGCTGTCTGCTTTTGACAAGGAATGGAGTGTAACAGCTAGGGATAGAAAAAATTGGGAACAAAGAGGGGAGGCTTTTGCCCAACTATGGGACCTAAATGGCTAAAAAAAATATATATATAAAAGCGAAAATCACTCACTCATCACAAAATCTCGAAAACTTTGCCGATGAAGATGAAATTTGACAGGAAGGTAGATTGTGACTAGGAGACGTCCGCTAAGAAAGATTTTTGGAAATTCCGTCCATAAGGGGGTGAAATAGGGGTTGCAAGTTTGTTTGAATCTTTGTCATTTTTGAAGCGAGACACATGACATTTTTGAATTAGAGGTTAGTAAAAATAGGATTTTAAAAAATTGCATAATCGGGGTGCATAAGGGGTTGCAAATTTATATTATTATGAAACTTCGTCATTTTTTGAGTGAAAGTAAAAAAAAATGAGATAAATAGATCCGTTACTCTCTTTTGCTCTAGCAAATGATATGGTAATGGGAACGGGAGCAAGCGGAACAAAGTTCGTCGGATCCGCTAAGCCTTTAAATCCCTACACTATCATAAAGATTGTTATATTAAATAAGTTTTCAACATTTTAAATTTTTAACATAATTAATATGATAAAACAAAATTAATAAGGTAAAAAACTAAAAAAAAATCCTAGAAACATTTTCGCTTTCTACGCCGACAAAGTCGCGGGTTTAAGCTAGTTATTATATATTTGTACAAAGGCGGGCTTATACCAGGAAGGGATCTCTAGGTACCTATGATGTAACTATTCATATCATTGACTTATACAGGCTGACTGGTAAATCACGTTACATATTGGAAGGGGGCACTAAGAACTCGGTTCTCGTTCCAAATATATAAAAAACCGGCCAAGCGCGTGTTGAACTAGCGTGAAATGGGTTCCGTACTATGCCAAAGATTTTCCGTAAATGAACGTAATATATTGAGTTCACCACTTTATTTTCAATTGATAGAATTCCTGTAAACTACAAGCAATGAACGATATTTTATATTTTTTTTCAACATTTTAGGCTCAGTAGTTTCGGAGACCCCCCTGATCTCCAAAACTACTGAGCCTAAAATGTTGAATGTTGGAATGGTCAATTTTCGTCTTCTTTTATGAATTAAATCAAAACTATTTATTTTACAATAATAAAAAAATATATTTGAGATACTCATAACCAGCCCTTTCATTTGATATATAACACAATAAGCTATGCAAAACTTTTTTTTTAATTCCCTAATTTGTCCCTCGAAAATGACTCTTATTTAAAAAAATATTTTTTACTTAGTTGAGTACTTAGTTAGTAATCTACCAGCAATAAACTTATTTTTTTTTAAACTTTAGGGTCAGTAGTTTCGGAGATCAGGAACGGAATGGTCAATTTTTGTCTTCTTTCATGAATAAAATGAAAACTTTTTATTTTATAATAATAACAAAAAATATATTTGAGATCCCCATAACGAGACCTTACATTTGATATATGACACAGTAAGGTTTGCAAAACATTTATTTTTTTCCTTAAGGAACCTTCGAAAATGACCGTTATTTAAAAAAAAATACTTTGCACACCTGTGTTTGGGTAATAGGATTACACCATTCTACAAAATTTGTCCAGCAGATTCAGAGCAAATTGGCTGTGACAGACGGACGGACAGACAGACGCACGAGTGATCCTATAAGGGTTCCGTTTTTTAATTTTTTGTAAGAAACCCTAAAAAGTAGTTGCTTAAAAGTTGACCAAATTATCCAATAAAAAAAGAAGTGTGGACACTCACGCGCTATGATAGGTAGGTAGGTATTGATTCGAGTGCGTAGCGAACACGCAGTTTCCAAATATTCTGAGTCTACGCATTAATTTGCCAAATTTTTCTTTGTAATTAGTATTTCGTTCGTGTCATATTTTTTGACGTTGCGTGTGATCATGATTTATTATGTCCTTAAGTATGACACGTGATTTACCAGTCAGCCTGTATTTAGAAATACATGGTATCTAATAAATCACATACAATAAAGATAGTCAACAACAACAATGTAATAACGCCACTGTAAAATTACAAAAAGTCTTTTATTTAACGTTACTGTTGTGACAACATTTTCAAAAAAACCTTGTTTAAAAAAATACGATTTATCTATATTATTTTATGTGCATAATTTCGGAGCTGTGAACAACCATCATAACCTAACTCTCTAGCTAGTCAAGTTAATTTTGAGATTTCATCAATTTTTGTTGGCGCCAAAATCCGCCATGATGTAAATAGAGCGGCAGCTGAGAACTCAGGGGAAATCAAAAGTTTTATAATTATTACTTTGTTTATAATTTGTTAGGTTTCTCTTTTTTTTGTGAGTTTTTTTTTTAAATTTAATAATTACTTTATATTAAAACAAATACTTTTTTATTCTAAACAATTTAAAAGAAAAATCTCTTAAATCACAATTTACCGGACACTTACACTGTTAAAAATAATATAATTTTACTTAAAAATATATGTGCAAAAAATTAAAAAATATCTGTAAAGGTCCCGAAAAACCTGGGAAATTTACAGAAAAATATGTTACATACATTTTCTGAAAATTGGTCTGGAAACCATATTTTCTTGATAAATATCCCATATTTTTTTGGAATTTTACAGGTTTATGTAATTTTTTACATGTACAAAATTACATAATTTTTAAATAAAGTGACATAGTTTAAAACAAGATTAGACACAGTTTTAGGTCTGTAGGTAGGTCTCAAGAGTTTGTTAAAGTTAATTCGGGATATATGTATTTGCGTGATAATTTAACTGAAAAACGGAGTCAGAATTATAAACTACATTGATAGGTAGATGAATATGGTAAAGTTTTAAATACGTGCGTCTGTGCGCGCTCTACTTTTATATTTTTTTTATTTTTAAAATTTGTACATAAATATGTTCTTTTTTTGTTTAACTGGATCAATTTACCTTGCTTTACGACTTTTCTAAAAATAATATTTAAAATTTACACTTTAGACTATTTATTTTATTTTTCGTGTGTGTAAGTGGTAAAAAAACAAATAAAACTTTTAATTCAAACGTTCTAGGAATATTTATTGTATTAAAAAAAAAAGGTAGATGTAGATAAGTATCTAGTAGATAATCACGTGTGTTCACTGCTTACTACTCGTCTAATAAAATTAAGAACTTTTTACACATGACCTATCCCCAAATGACAGTCCAGCAATTTGAGCCCAATTTAATTTGAGACCTGACCATTATCTGACCAAATTGGTTTTAGTAAAACTTGATGAATTAGCCGCCATTGCTTTTACGGGGACATTTATTTAATTAATTTTATCGTAAGGGACAACCTTTATTGTATAAATTTGAATTGGATCAATTTCGTATCGATTTAGTGGTAGGCTTGATATTTTGACGTCAGTAATTGGACTGATTGCTCTATAGAGGCTTTGTATACCACGAGATCACTTTCCAAATACGCTACTTTCCAAATACTCAAATCAGATACTTTTTCTTAACGTCAAAATAAACATTGTATGGGATTAGTATTTTTTTTTTTATTTATTTATTTTTCTCCAAAAACTTAAATCTAATTTACATTTTAATTTATTTTGCCAAACTGCCATGCAGTTTATCGGCAAAGTGATATTAATCTATAATATGTATAATACTTATAACAATAATAATTTAGATAGCTATATATAGCCATTGTGTAAATAATCGCAAAGTAAATTATCACTACATATACGATTACCACACAATAGCACACCCACTTAACATACATATAGCCGATAATAATTAGCTACATGCATGAAGACCATACATACCGCCATTTTAAGACATATGTAAACAAGTAGCTGCGGTGTAACCCGCGGAAAAAGTACTTAACTTTGCGTTATTCCAGGGGGTCAGCCTCCTGCACTAAATATCAAAATTGCGTTCAACCGTTTGCGCGTGGAAAAGTAACAAACATACACACACACACACACACACACACACACACACACACACACTTACAACTTTCGCCTTTATAATATTAGTGTGATCTTTTTATTTTGTGTAACATTCACCAATTTTACAGTTTTCTATTTACGGACACATTGATAAGTAGTGCTTACGGAGCATGTTTTTTAGGTGTTTTTTGGATGTCGCTTTGTTCACAAGTTCCGCAGGCAGCTCGTTACATAAGGTAGGCGTTAGCCAAGCCAAAGTATGAAATATATACTAATGACGTCATAGTTTCTTGGAGTCAAATAGCGCTCTTAATATCAGCTTTTCTGCAATAATAAGTCTAAAGTCACGTTGATAATGGATATGATCGTAACAAGTGACATTATTTTGTGACATTTTATTATCTTGACAGTAACCAATTAAATTATTATTGACTAATTAACGTAAATTGTAGATTAATCATCATCAATGAAAGGAAAGAAATAACTCAGAGCCGGATTGAATGAATGGAAGTAGTGAAGGGACGACATTGCCCAGCAGTGGGACTCATGATAAATAAATATTACTAAATAAATAATACCGATCATCCAATAGGAGTGACGACAGGGTCAGAAAAGTATGATTGTAATTAGTTCGTCTTTTAGATTATCCTAAAAAATGGACCCATATTTTTAGTTCCTCAAAAAAGGAAAACAACACAAAGATACGGTGCATCAAAGTTTGGGAGCCGATTGCGAAGTCACCGCTATGTACAAAATCGAGGATCGCGCCTCCAATATTTTTAAGTGTACTACAATATAAATATAGTTATTCCGTCAAGATACAAAAAATGGCTCCTCAATTTATACGGACATTAAAAATCGTACGTAGCCCTGACGTCATGCGAAATTTCAATGCGCTGTATGTTTGTAATTTTTTGTTTCTCAAAGAAAAGACATAATACGTGTACAATATTTTTTTAAATTCTAACCGATTGGCTAAAAATATTTCTCTATTCATCATGCCTTTATCTTTTATAAATACAATCACACGTTTTCTTTTTATCACCATTTCCGAAATACGCTTCACTAGCAGCCCAACGAGTCAAAACTCAAAAATGTTGCTTACATTTTTATTGAAATTTTGCACTACCCCTGTCATTCTCTACATCACCCGTTTGGTTGACTGGTAGATAAGGCCTTAGGCCTTAAGACCTTCATTATACTTGTATTTGTGTATAAAGTTAAATATAATAAATTATAGGTTCAAGAATCGACCTTACCAGCCGTTTCCATTCCCCCGCAAGTCTCATTGTATCGATGCCTTTAGGGTGCTAGAGTACGGGATCCGGTGCAAGGGACGTCGTATTTATCTCTAGGGCCCTCAAATGCGGCTGAATGTAGGTCAAGACATGTGGCCGTCTTCGCTCGTCAAGTCGTCACTCCAAGTCTTAAAAACTATGACAAATTGTGCCATTTATATATTTTTTATTTCCCAAATTTATGTACACGGAAAATGTATACAAAGAATACATCGAATAAAAGTTGTACAAAGACACATTTGTCTCAAAAGAGTTTCAGAGACTTCCAGTAGGCCTGTGAGAGATGTTTATGTAAGAGAGGCATACAGGTGTTCATACGTAGGATAAAGGAAGAAGAAAATTAAAATAACATACAACTACAAACTACAAATAAACATACATATACATATTATTGTTTGTAATTATATATTTAATGATGTATTGTTGGAAAGAAGTCTGCTAGATTAAAATGGGACTGGGCGGGTCACGTCTGCCGCATGTAGCCCAAAAGATGGGCCCACACAACAACAACATGGGTTTCAACAGACGGAGTAAGGTCCAGAGGAAGACCTAGGATGAGATGGAGGGACGAGTTGTCCGCTTTTAACAAGGAATGGAGTGAAACAGCTAAGGATAGAAGTAATTAGAGGGGATTTTGCAAAACTGTGGGACCTAATTGGCAAAAAAAACATATATTACAAAAATACTTATATTAATACATATGTCTATCCAAAAAGAAAGAAATATAGTAAATACCTACTTAATATTAACAATCATCATCATCATCATAATATCAGCCACAGGAAGTCTACTGCTGGACATAGGCCTCCCCCATGGATTTCCAAAACGACCGATCGGAAGCGGCCTGCATCCAGCGCCTCCCTGCAACCCTGCTCAGGTCATCTGACCATCTAGCGGGTGGACGTCCTACGCCGGTACATGGCCGCCATTTGAACCTTTCTGCCCCAATGGCCATCGGTTCTTCGCTATATGTGCCCCGCCCACTGCCACTTCAATGAGCTGTGTGACCTTCGTTCTCCTACGAATCTCCTCATTTCTGATTCGATCACGTAGTGAAACACCGAGCATAGTCCTCTCCATAGCCCGTTGAGCGACCTTGAGCCTTCTTATGAGACCCATAGTAAGGGACCACGTTTCAGAGCCATAAGTCATTACTGTACGGTAACACACATTGATTAAACACTTTCGTCTTGAGGCACTGAGGTATTTTAGACGATAAAACACTGCGTAATTTCCCGAACGCTGCCCAGCCGAGTCGGATTCGCCGAAAGACTTCTTCCTCGAAGATGGATATTCTCAAAATTAAATAAATTAAATATTAACAATATTGAATTTATTAAATTTTATTACAAATATACTAACTTATATAATTATATAATGGAGCGACAGCCCGTTTATTATATAAAATTTGAAAGAGAAACGACAGTCATTTTCAAGCCCACAATCGCGTTAAGAGTGGTATTTGGGTCCTGCTACCCTAGGCTCAGTCTACCCAGTTAGAGATAAAGAGGTGTGTGTAACGATGTTGCAATAAACCCTATACTTTATGTCCTTACCTCCTCCTTTATCCATAATTTCATTCTGTCTACTTATTCAAAAATTATTAAATTTAAATTCAAAATTTTTTACTCATTTATTCCATCCTTACCATTTGACTCATTCCTCCACCACCTCTGATACAAGCAACTTGAATAATATAATTTTATTAGTGCTGAAAATGACAAATATATGTATACAAGAGAGAGACACGATAAGGGTTACTTTATCGTGTCTCTCTCTTGCTGTACGACTGTTTTGAATCTACATAATTCATGCATTATTTTATGTTTTATATAATTCATTCGCCTACTACCTGGACAGGTGGAGTTCCCACAAGTGCATCTGTATTGGGGCTCTAAGACTATAAGCCCCATAATTGAATACGTAAATGTAAATAATAAAATGTAATGTAAGTTGCAGATCGCTTCCTATAAATCTAATGATGAAATAATTGAAGAGTTATGTGGCTCAGCGGTGCGCGATTCTCGCAAAAATACCACTGAGGCTGACTCTCGAGTAAGTGTACCCTCTAGTAATGACATTTCATCTTGAGGTCCTACGTGCTTTGGAAACCACGCCGAGTTTTCATTGCTTTATGATGTATTTATATAGCTTGACTATAGACAACAACGGAGGAAATTTTCGCAAAAGTTGACCATTATGGCGAAAGTTGGCCATTTCGGTCAGCGAAATAGCGGTCTTTTGTGATATTCAGAAAATATCACAAAAGATTTTCTCGGGTGAAAATTAAAGCAAGATCTTGTTTTTTAAGAATTTACAAAACTTTTACGTTTTGTAACCCTACCCTTACTCATTGTGTAAGTTACATTATTAACAAATGGTTATCATTTATCTTGTCTCCTGAATGTAGGTCATTGGGTCACCGTAACCTGTTCGCGTCAAGAAAGGTCACAGTAGCAGCTTCCTAGCCCTCTCCATGTCGATGAATAAAAAATAGCCAAACAATAGGGTGATACACCCATTTTTGATAAGTTTCTATATTTAACTCCATTATGCTAGTAAATCACTTAAAAATACATGAAATTTTTATTCAATATAAAAATTCTTTTAAATTTTACGTATTCAAAACGTTGGGAGTAGGGGACGCCATATTGTCTATGTATAGTCATGACGTCAGATATGTATGTAAACAAATACGCCAATGTATGCATTTAGTTGACACAGTGGTATAATATCAAGGGGACGTAATAACATGGCGGCTATTATTTTGTGTTTAAGGCGGCCCTTCCCGGCCGCTCTGTTTTCAACGCGAGCATAGTTTGAAAAGCTTGGTGTTTCATCCAGGGCAATGTTAAAAAAGATGCAAACCAAAAAGAGAGAGATAGCGCCTAAGGGCATAGTTTGCATTGTATTAAATGAAATTAGTATTATTATTAACTATCCATTGAACGAATATTAACAATTCATAGGGTGTGGAAATTTCAAAACTTGTTCCAGGTGATACGTGTTTATAAGTAAGCCTTACAAGTGTATGAAATAAATGTTTTGAATTTTCAGTACATTTGCGAGGTTTGTATTGAAATATTTTCTTATCTTTTATAATTTATGAGTACTTTATGAACGGTCGAAGTTCAGCTAAAATTTGTGAAATAAAGCAGATTTTTGGAGGCTTATACTGACTTTGTTTTTCTAAATTTCAATTTTTTATTTCGATAGAAACCTAGAAATGGCGCCTAAAATACCTGTGAGTACAAAAGTTTACAAGAAAGATCAGATACAACGCCATAATCACGTACGAGCGTTTGTATGAAAAGTAAGACGGGAAGGCCGCTCTTAAATACAGATTATAAAGAATGAAAACTTTGAATTTAATTTTAAATTTATGTTGGTATTTTATGAACATTTATTACTAATATTTTCCGACTGTTTTTAGCCGACTTCCAAAAAGGAGGAAGTTATTAATTCATCACGATCTTTTTTATATAGTATATTATATGTTCATTGTTCACCGATTCACTGGTCAACAAGGTTTTTGCCCAGTGATAATGAGTTGTAATATCAAGAAGTACGCGGTGACTATTCGTCAACTATAGACGTTTCACAGCTGGCTTAGTTCGATTTTCTGAGTTATGCTCATGGTGTGCTTGTTGTAATACTCGTACGTATTGAGTGATAACGACGCGCATACCCACGAACGTGTTTTGTTTTGTTCAATGGCACATATCTAATGAGTATGATATACAGAAACAAACTTATGTACAGTATTAAATCTGAATCTAGGTACTGAACGTGTAGAGTGTTAAATCTGTAGCTAACAAATATTTTGAATACTCGTAGTGTATTTTTTATTGAGTGAATTTTTAGTTTATTAATTGAGTTCTACGTGTTTGTTTTTATTTACATCGATTTATATCTAAGTGTTTTATCATTGATCAATTTAAGAAAGAAGAAAGCAAGGCTTGGAAATCCATGGTACATGTTTTTACTAATTTTATCGGAAATGTGAGAGCTGAGAACTATGATCACTCTTATGTGTGTAGAAGACTACCAGAAAACACTTGTAAAAGATATGATTGAAGCCTTGTGCGTTATTGGCTGTAAAATGTCTCTCAAAATACATATTCTGGACTCACATTTAAATTTTCTACCTCAATGTATGGGAGACGTTAGTGATGAGCACGGTGAGCGTTTCCGGCAGAATACAGAAGGCATAGAACAGCGTTATCAGGGGAAGTGGAGCCCAGCTATGCTAGCAGACTATTGTTGGACGTTAAGATGAGAAGCTATAGATCTCGATTATAGAAGAAAAAGTAGTTCAACTTTACACTTTTAAAATTAATAAATGTGTATTAATATAAGTAAACTTTTAACTGAGCTGCAAGTCTTTTTATTGATATCCACAGTAAACCCGAGCTAACTAAGGGATAAAATTATTCCCACTGTGAACGTTTATTAATGTTCTCTTAAAATCAGTTGAATTCCTTTCATGGGTTTGCAAAAGTTGTTTTTTTTTTGTTGACCAGTGTTATCTGAAGACGCCGAGACCGATTTGAAAAATTATTTTTTGTTTAAAAAGGGTATTATTCTTTTCAGGTATTCCTTATCAAAATCGGTTGTGTAGAGTAGTCGGTTTTTAGTTTTGAAAATTATTAGTCTAAGCTATCTGTAGACTATATTTTTATATTTTTTCTTCTATGGACTAAAATACCGTATTGAACATAAATCATGCCTCAGGTTATGTTTGATGGGACAGAAAATAAGACCCCTAATTCTCTCATGATAAGAGGAGTTCAGGTCAGAAAGATCGCTTAATAATGCAGTAAACACTACCAAGTCTTTTTTAACTTACTATTCATTTTTAACAGCATTACAATACTCGGATTATTATCCAAAATACTCAGAAACTCGTGACGAAATTTTTCATCACATATTTTATTTGGACTACCAAGTATTCACTTGAGTTGACGAAACTTGAGTTCAACAAAATATTATACAATTTGATAAGCAATAATAAATTATTGACATATGAATAAAGTTGACAATATTGACATATGTATTTGTGCTCGTTAATACAAAATCATCTCTCATCCATAATGTAAATTATAGAAGGTGATTAGATGACTTACCTAGAAGTCCCTATCTTCCAACACTTGGGGGGATTAGGTAAGAGGCGAACCGCGGGGCAACATGTCGAATATGTACTGACTGAAAAGAAGCATGATAATGGGGTAAATGTAGATTTTATCTGTTTTTAATTGTTAAAAAAGGGATAAAAGGGATCTCTGCGAATTTGTCTAGAAACAACTAAGGACTTTAATTGAACATAAGATATAAATGTAATATATCAGTAGTTTAGAAATCTTGAAAACATATTACAAAGGGGTTGCTTTGGGACTTTTTTTATAGAGTGAAGTTTTTTTAGATCATGTAACTGAATACGAATTAGACTAGATCTACTAACTAAGACATATCTTTTTTCCATATTTTGAAACACTATTTTCTATCTCTCAGATGGTTTTAAAAACTTAAAAACTCCGCCTACCTAGCCTTTAATAAATAATTAATAGATAGAGGTGTTACTTTGCGGAAGTCAAAAATACATACTATATGATTTGAATTACTTTGTGCGATTCCGCCACCAGATAGTTCATGCAAATTATTGCCGGCCGGCGCTCACCCACTACTGTTGGTCCCAGCATACCTGCCACCAACAGGGTAAACCGAAATAAATAGGGCATAGCTATCTCGGAAAGTAAACCTAGATATTAAAAGGCTCCGCAAACAACCCTACCCGCATGACACTCCAGCAGGTAGGTAATTTAGCGTCAAGTATTAGCATATAACTATGTAAATTGGGTAGAGGCTGCGTGGAATAGCAACGAGGATCTTTTTATGGTTGCTCTGAGAATAAAATGATAAGTTTAGGCTAATAAAAATGTCTCTACAACACTAGTAGGGACGAGTTTGTCATTAATTCAATTACCTAATGAAAATGGTGGGAAACCTTTAATGAATTTACCAAAACAATAAAATTTATAAAGGACGTGAAGACTGGAGAGAACGCATGAGTCTGAGAACAGATATGAAGGAACGAGGGGTTGTGCTTTGTTATAGAAAGAAATGGAGAGAATTCACTTACAGAACCGACCCCAATTAGAGACAAGATATAGATTCAAAAACTAAAACCCGCCTACGGAAAAACTGAGAGCAAAGGCTTTCATTTGATTCTCACACGGTATGACTAGATTTATTTTATTTTTTAGTTACTTACTTTTAGGGCTATAGAGGCCGCCATATTGAATTTATTGTGACGTCACATAGCCTATAACCAGAGCGTAGCTAAGACGCTTAAAAAGATAGCTCATTTGTGAAGGTGCCATGTATATCATAGAAGATAAGATACGAGGTAACAGATAAACAAACATACATTCATTGCGGCGAAACACATAACCTGCCTTTTGGCTTAGCGGTATTCAAGTTTAAGGACGAGGAAGATGATGATGACCAAAACAATAAATACATTAAATGACTGTGCTTTTATTACGAAGTAGGGGAAAAAATCTTTCTTTTAAAAAGGATAACTAAAACGGTAAAATGATATCGTATTACTGCGCATACAATCCGCAACCAAGAAGTCACTTAGAAAACACACTACAGCCACATAATTTATATAAGTACTAGCTTTAACCCACGACTTCATCCGCGTAGAAGTCGAAAATATTCCCGCTCCCGCTCCCGCTCCCGCTTCTGCTCCCACTCCCGCTCCCGCTCCCGCTCCCGTTTCCGCTCCCGCTCCCGCTCCCGCTCCCGCTTCCGCTCCCGCTCCCACTCCCGCTCCCGCTCCCGCTCCCGTTCCCATTCCCGTTGCCGTTCCACTAATTCTAAAATGTCATGTGTCTCGCTTCAAAAATGACGAATATTCATACAATTGCTACCCCTATTTCGTCCCTATAAGGGTGTAATTTTCAAATTCTAATAAATTCATTTTTATTATCTTTTAAATACTAAAATAAACTGAAAAAGTTCAGGTGTCTCACTTTAAAAATTACGAAGTTTCATACAAAGTGGCAACCCCTATTTCACCCCCTTAGGGATAGAATTTCCGAAAATCCTTTCTTAGCGGACGTCGCCTAGCCATAATCTACCTTTCTGGGAAATTTCATCTTCATTGGCTTTCGAGATTTCGTGATGAGTGAGTGAGTGATTTTCGCTTTTATATATATAGATTACATACTTATTAACGTTCCACGTCCTCACACCTCCCACTTCTCCCACTTCTCGCCTTGTCGACGCGGCTGCAGGCGTCTGCAGCCGACCGCTCATAACCCTCCACACGGCGCGAACCGAGGTGAGGTGCGGGTACGGGGGGCGGGGACGCATATTGCGCGGGATCTTAGAAGATTCCGTTATTTATGTAATACTTCTATTAATTTTGTACTACAGCCTTGACTTCGCTAGTAAGGGCTCTTCTACCGCCTTGTAGTTACAGGTTACAGGCTTGCTTCTAGCTTATGTGCGTTCAGCGAACCTATTGATCATCGTAAGCGCAAGCTTGTTCAAACACGGACGTCCCCACTGTATTAGCACATCGTCTACCATTCTGGCGTTGATAACTTAATATATAGTAGACAAAAACTTACCTATTGTTCGTCGACTACAAACTGGAGAACCTACCAAGGTTCCTACCGGCGAATAATTCCATTGAAATGAATTGAATGCCTGCAGGTGATAATAATCCAACTTTGCGCCAACAAAAGAGCATAGTCACGGCGCCATTTGCGCGAATTGAATCCGAACCTCGAGTGAATTGTTATTTTAGCAGTCAGTCTTAACAGCAAGGGTGAATTGGCAGCTTTTCACGACTATTCTCGACCGAGCCAGCCATCGGCGTGAATTGTTTCGTGGGATCACGCTTTTTGCTTTTTTTAAACCTACCTAAAAGGTAGCTTGGATCTAAAGTCTTTCTACTTTTTTGATTTTAGTATGTATTTATAGTCCCATTGAGTTAATATTCCATAGCACAAGTTTATCTAACTATCTACCTATTTATTTTTAGTAAATTGAAGTTGGTAGGTCATTTTACCGAATACAATTCATACATATTTAAAACGTAGCGAAACAAACGCCTGAGGGAAAGTCAATTTGTTGCTCGTAAAAGTTTTTGCTATTCTTTTTGATCAGGCGTTTGCGAGTATTCAAATTGATTCTGAGGATAAGATTGGAATAAAGCGAAAGTTTTGGATGGAAATAAGAGCAGATAAAGTCTGATGTAATCGGATATATACGGTGATACTGATAAATTTGTCGATAGATGACTTCTTTGTTTCCATGCGCGTGGGAGGTAAGTAAGGTTGATGACCCTCATTACGCAGTAGTGTACATAATGGAACGCTATCTGTAGTGTTGGAATGTGGGTGAGACCCACCAACTTTTTCTCTGAATGCTATTAGCCTATTGATATAAGAAAATTCATAACGCCAATGGTTATAAATGCACAAAGATTCAAAAAGTACCTACTTACATAGGTATTTTAAGTGTGGTAAGTGAAAGTCCGTAAATAAGTAGGTAAGGTACCTAGTTATGCATTTTTTGTAGTATGTAAGGATAGATATTTAAGAACCTACGTCTATTGATTTCAGTACTAAAGCACAGAATTAATAAGTACCTATCACCATGCCTGTGTCACTCCCGTTTAGGTAGGTATCGAAAATATACCTACATTATTACTTTGCGCGCGGTGACCACTTCGAAGGGGAAAATTCAGTTACATTAATCGTTTGTCCAGAGTAATAAGAATGAAGTTGGCTTGCAATGGATGTCTAGGTATCTAAACGAAGAGGGGAGAAGTTCTGTCTGACGCGAGCTAAATTAAACTATATCGCTGACCACATTGAGTAGATATTTCTTTGAATTTCTTTTCCGTGAGTACTAGTGCTATTACAAACAGAACAGAATCTCCTATAATAATTCTGTGACTAAAGTGAGATGATATTATGAAGATCTTCCGATCAATGACATTTAATAGCAATAGCTGGACAAATTCTAGCTTCTAGGTCCTTAATTTTTTGACATACAGAAATTGAAGATATTACTATCTATATACACTACCTATCTATTTCAGATTATGAAACTTTAGTCTATTTTGACTGCCTCCGTGGTCCAGTGGTCAGTGGTAAGTGGTCAAGGCGTTTGCCTTGTGATCCGGAGGTCGTGGGTTCAAATATCACCGGGAACCATACTTTGTGAAAGGTTGTTTCCAGTCTGGTTAGGAAATTGCAGGCTTGGATCACCTGATTATCCGAAAAGAAACACGATTCCGTGCTTCGGAAAGCACGTATTGCTGTGGGCCCGAACGCCATCTAGTGTTTGCTCAAACCATCCAAGGATTGGTTCTGGTTTGGTCTGCCCTTTGGTTGTAGAGGCAGACGACGCTCTACATAAAACCCGGTCAGGGCAAGTTGGAAAATGGCCTTTTTCAAATTTTCCTGGGTCTTGGATGTATCTATATATGTATTTGTTATAAAATATAGTATCGTTGAGTTAGTATCCCATAACACAAGTCTCGAACTTACTTTGGGGCTAGCTCAATCAGTGTTATTTGTCCTTATATATTTATTTATTTATTTCAACCTCGTCAAATTACCTAGCTTAGGTATCGGATCCCGTGCTCTGGAGCGTTAACACTGAGATGGAGCCGGGAATACTCGGATGATGAATAGAAAGTTTTCAGGATAATAATGTCGAAAATGGTCTATTTCAGGCCAAACCGTAAATCAGGTGGCAACATCAGTCTCGTACATTGCACACAATGGCCGATTCATCTTCACCAGTATATCCTGTCAAAATAACGAGGATATAGAAGGATTATTCATGCCTAACTCGCTGGAGCTCCTTCGTTGGAATTGATGTCAACACTGCCCGAGACAGTTTTGATATGTCTGCAACCATTGTTCTTAATGCCACGTCTCGTGCTTCGGGAGAAGTTATTCTTGGTTATAATTATAGTAGAAGCTATATATCACAAGTATTTTTCACGCCATCCGTAGCGTAATTGGTATTTGGTTTATACTTATTCTCCACTTATTCTATTTTTACAGGTTTGTACCCAATGCAAAAGAAAAGCAAAACATTACATATTTATAAATTTTATTCTTATTCTTTATTAATAAAAATTACCCCGTGCACTTACAGTTACCCAAAACGTGCACGTGAGTCAAAAATGGACAAATAAAAATTACGATTATTAAGATTTTTTTTTTATTTTCGTAAAAAATTTCTATATTTGGCATTCGAGCAATCAAGGTGTTGAGCAAAGTAACAGCTTGGCTAGTGGGCGCGTAACAAGCAGTGTACGAACTTACCGCATTATAATTTATTATGCACCAGCAACCTTTGTAAATTCACTCAGAGTACACTGGAAGATGTCTATCCTGTCCGCGATCAAATTCAGAGTGTGTACCACTCTAGTTCGTCACTCGGAGGCTCTGGGTTCGATTCCCAGCCAAGGCAAGTTAGAATTGGCCTTTTTCAAATTTTCGGTCTTGAATGTTCATACGTTAATCGTAAATATAGCATCGTTCGAATAAGTGGTAATTCCATAACACGAGTTGGATTTTATAATTACGATTGTGGGAGGTTTAACTGATGATGATGATTTGGATGGTGATAATGTGATTGACATTTAGAAATATAAATAGGAATAACCAGCTAATCTGACACCAGTGTTGGCCACTACGTAACAAAAATTTGACGGAGCAAAATTTGTGGTCACCTACGATATGAGGTAGATACTTATTGGGGCGTTCATTTAGACCAGAGGATCCCAAACTTATTTTGTCAAACGCCCACTTTAAAAAATCGGTTATTTTGTAGCGCCCCCCATTTTTTTCACCATAAAAACCTGAATCACACATTTGTCTTGCCTGTAGTTTAATTCAACCTATATTCTAAACTAGACTTTTTTACAAGAGAGAGCAATAATAATACATACACCAGTACATTAGAGTATCTTTTATAAAATATAACAATAATCAACATTATTAATTTTAAATAAAAAAAATAGCAATAATAATACAATTTTACAATAATAAAGAGTATCGGAAGTGGGGACCTCACCTGCGAAACTTTAAAACACGAAATTTTTTCAGTGTTTGATTCCTTTAACGATATAAATAGCGTTGTGAACGCATTAAAATAATAAATATTAATTACATTTTTAGTTTATAACAATAAAAAAGGATATAAATATGAACTAATAAATGGATGTTGTGTAGTAAGAGGATTTTAATTTCAGTGAATTTTAAAATATGAAATAGCTGAAGTTATAAATCACTCATTGCTTAAATCACATCAGCGCCCCCCAACTTTATTCTGGGCCCGTTACCGCCCCCCTTAAAGCCTCCAGCGCCCACAAGGGGGCGTTATCGCCCACTTTGGGAAAGACTGATTTAGACTCTCTTTAATTAATGACTGTGTTCAGTTTAATTAACACGAATACGAGTAAACGAGTGAGGTGTTTAGAGGATTTAACGTATGTATTGTTGAAACATTAGATACCTATGCAGTTGTTATTTTGATTTAATATGAAATGGGTGCTTGCAAAACACATTAAAATCTACATACATGCCTGATAATTTACGGACACCGATGGTTTTAGTCTGGGCCGCTGGAGAAATGCACCAACCATATTTTTGCTTATCTATGAAAATTCTAAAGCCTGATAAGTTATTCTTATATATTATTTACTTACACGCTTTCTAAAATAAGTAAACACAGCACATAAGTTGACCTATGCGCAGAACGACGTTTTCAGGTCTCAACGGGAGTGCGATAGTGATTAGTGGGTCATATTATTTTTAGTCTGTCAGAAAAAAAAACGTAAACTGTATTTTTATAATCCAAATGTTGGTCCTAAAAAATTTTTTTGGTTATCGTGCACATTTAAATATGTTTTTAATTAAAAATAAAACTGTTGGCGGTCGTCGGCGCATTATTTGTACATGCGCCGATAACCGCCATTTTGGTTTAGCCTACGTGCCGTCATTTAATTTTTAAATATTTTATTTTATTTTATTTATTAGTACATATTCAGTGAGTTAGGTACATGAAATGATAAATTATAGGAATAAGAAATATAACTAGATAGCCTAACTAACCAATTATATAAGTACATAACATGTCTATTATAGCAAAAATCAACAATTTCTACAAAAATTCTTTGAAGTCCGCCATTTTGTTCAACTTATTTGTGTCGCATTGTACTTACCTGTTTCCCCTTGTTAGTTACATGTAAACACGGGTGTACAGTAGCGGGATCCAGAGTAAGTAAAATAAAACGTTTAGCACTGAAATACAGGTAGTTTCATGTTACTCCTGGTAACAGGGGTCAAGGTCACCCCCGGCATCAGGTGGAAAGGTTTACATCCTCATTAAAGGCCCGGGACGCGTTTGAAATTCAAGGAAACACAAACGCCCACCAATTTGGAGACCGACCTGTCGTGTAATTGACTGTAATTGTCCGTGTTCGCTCTTGCATTTAATATATCTGGTTGGGTAAATCCCATTTAGTTAGATATTTGTATATAAGACTAGTTGAAGCCTACGGCGTGCTGCGACAATCCTCGTATTTCCCGCTGTTTAGTCATTTTTACCCAACTGCACCAGAAGGAGGGCTATGTTTTAGAGAGTATGGATGTATGTATGTATAATGTTTGGCACGCTCTGCGGCCTGAAAGGTGGATTTAAGCTTGGAAGGTGTCATTAGATTCGTCTTAATTCTAAGAGTGACACTGGGTACACAAGCAGACGATTTTTTTTCTAATAACTTGTTACCGAGATTCGTACAAACTTTTTTTTTATGTCATAGGGCGAAAAATGAACAAGCGGGTCACCTGATGGTAAGTGATCACCGCTCATGGACAAATGCAACACCAGGGGTGTAACAGAAGCGTTGCCGGCCTTTCAGCAATTGTAGGACCGAACGAAGCATAGAAGCGGTGAACCTTAGGATATGAATTTCCAAAAATCCCTTTTTGATGCACACATACGTTTGTGCTAAATTTCATGCTACTATTATAGTTCTGTTAGATCGCGGTTTAAGATGTGCGGTGTACTATCAGTCAGTCAGCCAGTCAGTTTCGTCTTTTTTTATAAGGTATACAGGGTTACTTTTAGAACACCAAACAAAATTTTTAACTTCTCGTACAAAATCCATTTGGCTGAGCGTTAATTTGTATGAAAGTCGAAAATTTTCTTACGTTTTTCGATAATTGTTTTTATATGGAAAGTGGTTTAGTATCATGGACTTATGTAACTTGTATCAAAACGCGCTATGGGTACATTACACACAAAAACAGTTTAGTGCCCGGCGAGTACAGTACAAAAATGCATTAAGAGCGGCCTTCCCGTCTTACTTTTCATACAAACGCTCGTACGTGATTACGACGTTGTATATGATCTTTTTTGAAAAATTTTGAACTCACAGGTATCTTGGGCGCTATTTCTAGGTTTCTATTGAAATAAGAAATTGAAATTTAGAAAAACAAAGTCAGAATAAGCCTCCAAAAATCTGCTTTTTAGCACAAATTTTAGCTGAACTTCGACCGTTCATAAAGTACTCATAAATTGTAAAAGTAAAGAAAATATTTCGATACAAACCTCGCAAATATAATGAAAATTTTGAATATATTAATAAACATTTATTTCATATACTTGTAAGGCTTACTGAGAAACACGTATCTCCTGGAACAAGTTTTATGAAATTTCCGCACCCTATGAATAGTTAATATTCGTTCAATGTATCTATACTATAATAAAAGAGTAAAAAAAATGTGTCTGTACATTGAAAATTTTTCAAAAAAAAAAATTTGTGGCGATGGAGATATAGTAATAGAGTAAGAAAATAAAAAAAAATGTCTGTCTGTTTGTCTGTTTGTCTGTTTGTCTGTTTGTGCACGCTAATCTCCGGAAATACTGGACGGATTCGAATGAAGCTTTTTTTGTTATATAGCTGTGAAGCCTGGGCAACATATAGGCTATAATTGATTTTGGAAAATGGAACACATGATGCAGAACTATAATGGTCGAGCTAAACTATAAAAAATATTAAAATGCCGCCTTAGCAAAAGTTGTTAAGTCTGATGAGAACTTTTTGTTGAGTTATAATACAACTGGCCAAGCGCGAGTCGGACGCGCGCGAAGGGTTCCGTACCATAATCTATGAAAAATCACGTTTGTAGTATGGGAGTCCCCCATAAATACTTATTTTATTCGATTTTTAGGGTTCCTTACCCAAATGGGTAGAAACGGGACCCTATTACTTAGACCGTCTGACTGTTAGTCTGTCTGTCTGTCACCAGGCTGTATCTCATGAGCCACCGCCGCTGCCGCCGCCGCTGCCGTTTCTGCTCCCGCTCCCGTTCCCGTACCCGTTCCGCTCTCGCTCCCACTCCTGCTCCCGCTCCCGCTCCCGCTCCCACTCCCGCTCCCTCCGCCGCACCCGCCGCTGCCGCCGCCGACGCCGCCGCTGCTGCTGCCGCCGCTCCCGCCGCCGCCGCTGCCGCCGCTCCCGCCGCCGCCTTCACCGCCGCTGCCGCCGCCGCCGCCACTGCCGCCGCCACTGCCGCCGCCGCTCCCGCTCTCGCCGCCGCCGCCACCGCCGCTGCCGCCGCCGCCGCCACTGCCGCCGCCGCTTCCGCCGCCGCCGACGCCTCCGCCGCCGCCGCCGCCTCCGACGCCTCCGCCGCCGCCGACGCCTCCGCCGCCGCTGCCACTTCCGCTCCCGCTCCCGCTTCCGCTTCCGTTCCCTCTTCCGCTCCCGTGTCCGTTCGCCGCAGACGCGCCAAAGACGGAAGATTAAATTCTCATATCGGCACATCACTACAGTCCGGCGTTTCCACCGAACTTCAGCGGCTGAACTTCAGCTTATTTAGTGTGTCATCCCCACCGAACTTTAGACACTGAACTTTAGCCGCTAAACTTCGGCATAGTCTGCTGAGACACTTAAAGTTTACTGTGAGTGGTGCCAGTGAAACTGTATTTATTCCGCGTATAACAATTTTCCTTTTGAAAATACACAGTTTTACAAATACACAGTGTTTACTTGCTTTCCTATGAAAATAAGTCACAGTTTTAGAGGCTTAAAGCTGCTGAAGTCGATCTAAGGACTGCTTTTTCGCATGGCCAACTTAATGTGGCTTTCTCCAGGGTTAGTAACACTTCAGCTCTTTTCATATTGGCTCCCGAAGGAAAGAATTAAAATAATATTGACTTTTAACTCCTAACACTGTTACAAGTACTTTCTTATCTCTCTCTATCTTTCTCTCTCATTAGTTGTTATTTATATTAATACGCCGGAGTCATAAAGTCCACGCGAACGAAGTCGCGGGCATCAGCTAGTACTTAATAATAATACTAGTTTCATTTAATAGAATGCAAACCATGCCCTTAGGCGCTATCTCTCTCTTTTTCGTTTGCCTTTTTTTCTAGCATTGCCCTGGATGAAACACCAAGCTTTTCAAACAATGCTCGCGTTGAAAACAGAGCGGCCGGGAAGGGCCGCCTTAAGGGTGCTGATGGGGCTGCCTCCACGATGCAGCGCGTCAGGGATTTTTGCTGAAGCGCGTGTGGACTGCTTCAATGTAACCATGCGCAAGCGGTGCACATCCCTGGCGGGCTCCTGGCCAGCGCCAACAGCATCCTTAAAACGTTGGCAAATAGGCTTGATTCCCAGTATGTGAATCACTGCTCAATGATTCATATACCTTTATTTTGGTTATAGTATACTAACACTAGATTTTTTTTCTGGTAATAACACAAAAATGTAAATTATTATCGTTGTTGGTCGAAATAAAAACATTTTATATTTAAAACGGGTGCTGGTGTTTTAAAAGTAACCATGTATATTAAATGGAAAGGAAAATTTCGTAAGGAAAGAGTGAAATGGCAATGACAAAGCTCTCCAACAAAAGAAACGATTATGTGCCTTTCTTACACAATGACAGACTAAAGCCCGGCTCTTAAATATGAAAGACAGATTCAATAGAAGTGATAGATTGGTTGAGTGTTAATTGATTCGGGTATATGCTTACCTACTGGTGAAGGTTATATCACAGCAATAGGAATGTGGACTAGGTCACAAAAGTATTATTTTTTTATACACAATTATGGCAATGCCAAACGGCAGGGTAATACAGTCTATGTATGTAATGTATGTAGCAACCAAACCGCCATCTAATTTTCATAAATGAAATGTCAATCCATAATTTTTGTCCAGGTAACATAGGCTACAATGTGTATGCAATAAATGTTTTTAAGGGGCTACCTGAATTTTACGGGGTCCAGTGCTGCCCCCATTTGAATTAAATCATTTAAAAGGAAACGGAGATATAATTTAAAATTTGGTATTGACCAGGGTCTAGATAACCCTTCAAATTATTTTATGAACTACTGTTTACAGTTTAAAGTGAGAACGTAAAGCTTTTCTACGCACATACGCCAAAAGTGGCCGTTTTTCGCAATTGTGTGTAGAAAAGCTTCGCGTTCTCACTTTAAACTATAAAACATTAGTTTATAAAATTTCAGGTAGCCCCTTTACAAATGTTACACACAAAAAAGTGCGATTAAAAATTTTTGTTTCGACATTCAGTGGGGTATCACAATAAAATATATACATTGTTAGCCTTAAATGTCTCCCGTAGCCGGGTATTAGTTTTTAAAAGTATTGCTCTTTTAGTCTGTCAGGTACATTATACATAAATAATGGAATTTAAATATGCAAATTCGTCCTTAACTATCCAAATTTCTACCCCAAACAAAAAGATAAAATATCAAAATATCCAATCAGACATAAAAACAGGCTACAGATACCATTCTCACGTCTCCAACTCCACGCATCCAGTCCACTTGCCATGTCCGTAAAAATTTACAATAAACTCCCTGAAGACATTAAAAATATAGAAAATGACAAAAAAAAACTGCAGCTCATTAAGGAAGTACTGATTAATAAATGTTATTATACTCTTACAGAATATATAGATGATAAACTTTTTACTAAATAAATTATATACATAATCAATGAATAAATCAATAATCAAATAAAATATAAACACCTATCTTGAACTTGACTATTAAAATACACCTGACAATATAATTAAAATATTATAATAAAATTAATCATATCCATTAGCATCCAAAATATAATTTATTTGCATGATTTAATATATAACAATTTTAAGATAAAATAGCCCCTCTCCTATTGCAGCGCCCGTCAAGGTCCTTAATTGGTTCTCATTTTATATTAAACACCACATGTATGTACAACATTAAGGAAGCAATAAAGGATTGAATTGAATTGAATTGAATTGGACTTATATTTCTCAGTTTATCAATTTAGAAAAACTCACAAGAGTACAGAGTATATAAGTACCGGAGTGGCGGCTTATGACGTTACCCGTGACGTCATGCGAAATTAAAATGCGCTGTGTCGTAATTTTTTGTTCTTCAGAGAAAAGAAAAAACGTAACAATATTTTTAAATAATCTGAGGGGCTAATATTTTTTTCAGTCAGCCTGCCTATTTTAACATTCGCGAGAAAAGTCCCGCGGGAGCCGAGGTGAAGGTCACGAGGGGTGGGGTGACCTTTGCTGTCGAAACAGGTTACATGCCCATTACCACTCACTGGATATTTCAAATGTCCCTTTGTGTAAATGATTCGGAGAAACATTCTGCTTTGAACAAAGCAAATTAGTAAAAACATTGAGAAAGATTGCTTCTTTTTGTTTTTTTAACAGTTTCTTTTGTGATTTGGAATTTCTGAAATCATTTTTCTTTTGATTTTGGGTCTACAAATCGTACTTATGTCTTTTTATTCATTTGAGATCTTTATAAACTTCCATATCTGTCCCCATACGGGCCCATAACCCGAAAAGTATCAAAAGCCCGCAACCCAAGCCTAGGTTACCGGTGTAACCAGGCCGTGTCCAAAGAAGATAGATTTTTTTATTTTATTTTCGAATTGTTTTCTTTCAATTCTATGAATATCTATTATATTTTTATTTAAGCATTACAAATGTGAATGGATGTATGAATGTTTGTTTCGCTTTCACGTCAAAATGGCTTAACGGGTTGCAAGGACATCATAGCAGTATGATAATGTTTATGTTTCAGTTTACAAAAATATTTGAATTCATATAATTATCACAATACTTCAGAGACTAATCACTTCTTGATTTAATTTCGTCATCCACAGCCCATCTTTTACAATATCAATACTAAGCGGTAACATCACCGTCGTCCCTGTCAACAGGAAATCCCTTTAATTTCCGTTCCACGTAACATTACCGCACAATTTGTCGAAATAACGATCTTCTCGTGTTCATAAACGTGTCATATATCAGAAAAGATGATCAAACGTTCCGTTATCATTGTCACTAAACACACAACAATACAATGTGTATTTTTATACTTTATCAAACGAACTGTGCGGACTGCCTCCGTGGTCCAGTGGTCAAGGCGTTCGCCTTGTGACCCGGAGGTCATGGGTTCGATTCCCACTGGGAAGCATACTTTGTTAAAAGTTGTTTCCAGTCTGGATAGGATATTGCAGGCTTGAATCACCTGATTATCCGAAAAGAAAGATGATTCCGTGTTTCGGAAGGCACCTGTGGGTCCCGAACGCCACCTAGCGTTTGATCATCAAACTATCCAAGGATTGGTTCCTGGTTTGCCCTTTGGGTTGCGGAGGTCAGACGGCAGTCGCTCTGTGTAAAAACCAGTAACCTCGTCAAATCTCCTTGGCTAGGTAGCGGACCCCGGGCTCTGAAGCGTTACTGCTGAGGATGCAACCGGGAATACGCTCGGATGATGATGATGATCAAACGAACTGTGCGAATATAAGAAAAAATATTATCGATAAAAATCTTTATAAACACTTTAATTTCTTTTTTGTGAAGTTCGTGTTTCTATTTTTTTTTTCTCTTTAAGTAAACGGCGTATTTTCTTCAAAGTCGTCTCATTTGAAAGCTACAAAGTTTAAGAAGCTATGAAAGTAAAAAATAATTTACAATACCAAACATGAAATTAGTTCAAATATAATTAATGAAAAAATTAAAGTGCCTGGATTTTTTAAATGACTAACATATCGGTTTTTTTCCCTTTTTTTTTTTTCGATAATATTTCTTCTAATATCCACACACTCCATTTGATCAAGTATCATAATACACATTGTATACGTATTAATATACAGGGTTACTGGTAACTAACGCAAAACCTCTTAACATCGTAATCAGAATCCTAACATAATATAGATCTGCAAGAAAAAAATAAAAAAAATCTAAGAAAAAAAATGGACTCTTCATAGAAACTCGACCAGGTGATCAGTGAATTTGTATGGGAGGCCAATTTTTTTTCTGCAATTTTCGCCTTTTTTCTTGCAGATCTATAATGTGCTGGGGAGTCTGATTTCGATGTTAAGAGGTTATGAGTTAGTTACCAGTAACCCTGTATATAAACGAGGCTAAACACGAAACTTTTTTTGACGTCTAACGTTTTGAATAGGAGTTATTTGTGAATGCAATACCAGGTGGTGTAGAGGCGTCGTCGCCAACCCTGCAGAAATTATTGACCCTCATCGACTACCAGAGCTATAGTTGATCAGAGCAGTCAGAGGAATTGGCCTTTCTTCTCCACGCTGGCTAGAAGCGTTGGAGTACAAGCTACACAAAGCTTATTTAACATTAATGAGACCTGCATTGATGTTTAATAAGCTTTGTGTAGCTTGTATTTGCTAAGGAGTCTACTCTACTCTTCTACGACATCCACGGAAATACAAAGAGTGGTCCTATTTTAACCTACCCTGTCGGAATCTACTCTACTCTTCTACGACATCCACGGAAATACAAAGAGTGGTCCTATTTTAACCTACCCTGTCGGAATCCACTCTACTCTTCTACGACATCCACGAAAATACAAAGAGTGGTCCTATTTTAACCTACCCTGTCGAAATCTACTCTACTCTTCTACGACATCCACGGGAATACAAAGAGTGGTCCTATTTTAACCTACCCTGTCGGAAACCATACAACTAAATAAATAAATAACACTCTTAATAAAAATGTTGTTTCTTTCACAGAAGCCCTGAAGCTGTACGGCGACAGACTGACGGAGTGGGAGAGGAACGAGATAAGGAAGTACCCTGAGGTGTGGTTCCTGGGGCTCGAGGCCAACAAGATCCAGGCCAAGTCCAACCTGCCCAACAACTGCGGCTTTGATGACGAAAACGGCAGCTATAATAAAGTAAGTATTTCATATTTCATAAGCACTTTTTTAGAGTTCCGTACACACACATTAAAAAAGGGGAACCTTTATAGGATCACTCGTGCGTGTGTCTGTCTGTCTGTCCGTCTATCACAGCCAATTTGCTCCGTATCTTCTGAACCAAATCAGGTGAAATTTGGTAGTATAGTGTAATCCTACCTGACCCAAACACAGGTGTGCAAAGTAAATTAATATTTTTTTTAAATACGGTTTACTTTCGGAGGGCGCATTAGGAAATTAAAAAATGTTTTGCAAATCTTACTGTGTCATATATCAAATGGAAGGGCTCGTTATGAGAATCTCAAATATATAATTGTTATTATTATAAAATAAACAGTTTTAAATTTTATTCATGAAAAAGACGAAAATTAACCATTCTCCCGCGTGATCTCCGAAACTAATGCGCCTTAAATGTTGAAAAAAGAAATACAAAATATAGTTCAGTGTTTAAATTACAGGAAAACTTTTTAGAATTATATACGGTCAGTTACGGCAAATAGTTCACTAAAACACTACTAGAAAGCGCTAGTAGTAGTTAATTCGAGTTTTACAGTGAGGATTTTAAAGGTGATATTTTTATTAATTTAAAAACTTTGACATAGCACGGAACCCTCTTAACGCGAGTTAAACACGCACTTGGCCAGTTTAATTTTATAAAACTATTCCTTAGCAGGGTTGCAAGAAAGCGCTGGATGCAGGCCGCTTCCAATCAGTCTTTTTAGAAAACCTTGGGGGAGGCCTATGTCCAGCATTGGACTTCCCACAGCTAATATAATGATGATGATTTTGTCTCACTTTTGCAAATGGTCGCCACCGCCCAATGTCCTACCCCTTCTTGGAATTTGAGTTGTTGCACGACTTGCGCTTTTCTCACGGCAGCAACTGGAAATAAGTAATTATAAAAAAAAGACTGCCTTTTTATATATCCTGTGTCACTTTCAGAATAAGGCTGACTGCCTCCGTAGTCCAGTGGTCAAGGAGTTATCCTTGTGACCCGGAGGTCATGGGTTCGATTCCCACTGGAAAGCATACTTTGTGAAAAGTTGTTTCCAGTCTGGATAGGATATTGCAGGCTTGAATCACCTGATTATCCGAAAAGAAAGATGATTCCGTGTTTCGGAAGGCACATAAAACTGTGGGTCCCGAACGCCACCTAGCGTTTGATCATCAAACTACCCAAGGATTGGTTCCTGGTTTACCCTTTGGGTTGTGGAGGTCAGACGGCAGTCGCTCTGTGTAAAAACCAGTAACCTCGTCAAATCTCCTTGGTTAGGTAGCGGACCCCGGGCTCTGAAGCGTTGCTGCTGAGGATGCAACCGGGAATACGCTCGGATGATGATGATGATGATGACTTTCAGAATAAGGCCGAATCTAATGACATCTCTCAAGCTTAAATCCATCGAGCCATTCAGGCCGCAGAGCGTGCCAAATAATTACATACATACATACTCTCGAAAAACATAAACCTCAATCAGGCGCAGTCGAGTAAAAATTAAGTTGAAACCTTTGCTATTCAACAGCATTCAATGACATCATGGAGAATTTTCTTCCAGTGGTTTCTGTCGTCTACTAACTGTTTTACTTCGCTGTAAGACACGACGTTCACTTTCTCCTTAATCCATTTCATGCCTTGGTTTTCCTGGTTCTTTTTTCCCTTCTACCTTTCCTTCAATGATACTCGTAGTATTTATAAAATCGTGGTGTAGTGGTCACCAGGCTAGTCCGCCACCTAGAGGTCCCGGTTTCGAAATCCGGTCAGGGCAAGTTGGAATATGGTCTTTTTCAAATTGTCCTGGGTTTTGGATGTTTATCTACATATGTATTTATTATTAAATATAGTATCGTTGAGTTAGTATTCCATAACACAAGTCTCGAACTTACTTTGGGGCTAGCTCAATCAGTATTGTTTGTCCATAAATACTTATTTATTTATGAGAGGTGGTCTATTACATCTTTCCTTATATTTTAGCATTCGATAGCACTTTTTTAGGGTTCCGTACCCAAATGGTAAATACGGGACCCTATTACTAAGACTCTGCTGTCCGTCCGTCCGTCCGTCTGTCACCAGGTTGTATCTCTAGCCTTGATAGCTAGACAGTTGAAATTTTTACAAATGAAGTATTTCTGTGGCCGCTATAACAAAAAATACTAAAAACAAAATTAATTAAATATTTAAGTGGGGCTCCCATACAACAAACGTGATTTGTTATAAATATTGGTACGGAACCCTTCGTGCGCGCGTCCGACTCGCACTTAGCCGGTTATTCTGTTTATTTTATTTGTTTATTTTAATCAAGAGAGGCAACATTTTTGTGCTTACTATATGTCGAAATAAAAACTTCACTAGGATATACCAAAAGAGCGAACATTACTGCATGCGACGTCAAAAAATTCTAAAGCATCGTGGTGCTTTAAGCGAAAAACGCCGCGCCAGCTCGAATTGTAAAACAGAACAATGCGCTAGCTTTTCTGCATTTTAGGAGTCCATAGCAAAAGTATAGAGTCGACCCTGGATGAATGTATTTGCTCTGCTCAGTATACGCACGTCCTTGGGATTTGCTTTCTCTGAACAAGTTTATTTTGAGAATAAAAAATACCCTGACTTTTGATCTTCTGAACCTATCTCTGTTCTATCAATCATAACTAAGAACAATCTCAACAGACAAGGCGTTCGATTAAAAAAAAAAGTATTGAAATCGGTCTATTCGTTTAGGAGCTACGACACCACGGACAGACACACAGATGCATCAAACTTACAACATCATTTGCATCGGGGATCAAAAAAGAGTTAAGGTGAAGTTATTTATTCAAGTTTTCCAAGGTGATCGCCTTGTGTTGGCGTCATTGAGATCTGGAGTGATATTTTTCATTAAGGGATTCACCGGAACACAACACGTGTTAATTTCCAACTTACCGCTCGCGTAAAACGCAATATGGCGGTATTTTTGAAACCGTCGTATCAGCGACAAACAATTTTATTTTAAGCAGAAAACTTCAAAAATATGTCTATGGTTTTCTAAAAATTACACTACGAATGAAAAAGCAGCGTGAATCGGAACGGATCCTCTATTAAAGGCAAAGAGCAAAAAAAAACCTCCTATATCTTTGATCAAAGGTTTCTTTGACATATCTAAGCTACAAATGTCAAAATTACGAGTGGTCAAGATCAAGAAATCGCATACAATCGTTGCAAATCCTTCGCATACGATCGATTCAAAAATGCTCCCGTTTAGAAACGCTCGCGCGTCAATTGGGTACTTTCGTGGGTCAAAAATAAATTATTTGGTACTTTTAGGAAAATGAAACGTCACAAAATAATGTCACTTGTCATTGATCATATCCATTTTTAACGTGATTTTAGATTTATTATAACAAAAACTGATATTAAGAGCGCTATTTGATTCCAAGAAACTATGACGTCATTAGCCTGTATTTCATACAAATCCCATAGAAATGTTTATTTTGACGTTTAGAAAAAGTTGTGGTCACCATGCTAGTCCGCCACCCACAGGTTCCGGGTTCAATCCCCAGTCAGGGCAAGTTGGAAAATGGCCTTTTTCAAATTGTCCTGGGTCTTGGATGTTTATCTTAATTTGTATTTATTATAAAATATAGTATCGTTTAGTTAGTAGTATCCCATAACACAAGTCTCGAACTTCCTTTGGAGCTAGCTCAATCAGTGTTATTTGTCCCAATATATTTATTTATTATTTTAAAAGTCTGATTTGACTTGTTGGAAAGTAGCGAATTGGTAATGTGACACGTGATTTCAAAAATGCGTCCCCTGCCTTTGTGCTGGAGTCCCTAGTGTCATCAAATAGCAGTCGATAAGCTATCTCGATTGTATAAAGACAGTTCGTACAATCATCACCAGTGTTGGCCACTTACACACATGAAAAAAGAATAAACCAACAGAAATCTATAAAGTTTTTAGAGTCACACACTTTTTAAGGTTACGTAGTAAACAAGGAACCCTTATAGTTTCCCCATGTCTGTGTGTCTGTCGGTCTGTCGATTTTACTCAGAGACTATAAGTACTTGAAAGCTGTAATTTGGTATAGGTATCATGCCAAAAAAGTGGTAGAATAAAATACAAAAAAAAAATTAAGCTAGCTCCTATACAAGTAAAGTAGGAGACAATTTTTTTTCTTGACGACCATGACGACCTCCGTGGCGTAGTGGTCACCATGCTAGTCCGCCACCTAGAGGTCCCGGGTTCGATCCCCGGTCAGGGCAAGTTGGAAAATGGCCTTTTTCAAATTGTCCTGGGTCTTGGGTGTTTATCTATATATGTATTTGTTATAAAATATAGTAACGTTGAGTTAGTATCCCATAACACAAGTTTCATACTTACTTTGGGGCTAGCTCAATCAGTGTAATTTGTCCCTATTTATTTATTTATTTATTTAATTTTTTTTCTCGACTTACCCATCATTTGGGGTAATAGGTTGTTCAAAAATATTGTGGGCTTGTGAACATCATTTTCCGATTTAGGGATCAGATTCTGAAATATTTGGTTTAATATAAAAAAAAATTGTTAGAGTCAAGTGTCCCTCCCTCCCCCTCTCTATCTATTAAAAGGTTATATGTGGACATGTGAAAAAATTCACAGCAGTAGTATATAAAACGAAGTTTAAAGGAAAGCTATCAGAGCTAAGTAGAGTTTACAAATTAAAAAGTTATAAGCGACCAACTTATACAATGTACTCTGAAAAGGAAAAGTTCATACAAATTCAATAGAATATTCGTTTTTAGACATTTTTAGTGGCGTTAACTCAAAGTGGGCATTCGCACCTACGGAACACTACACTGCGCGTGGCCATCGCTCAAACCAGGAGTCATAAATGCTTCGCATATTTTTGTGGTTTTTGAATCCTGTATTTCAAATCACGTAGTTATGACGTTGCTATTTCCTACTACGGCGATATGTGGAAAATTGCGACTTGCGTAATATTACGCCATAGATTCTTTGGCAGATGTGGGCCATCCATGAGCCATCAGTGACGTGAAGCAGGTCTTTAACCCCAATCTCAGCTGTCTGCGATAAAACGAGAAAAGAAGATTGATATCCATTTTGTTGTTGTCCTAGTCGTAGGCGTAGGAATGAAAGTTCCTAAATGAAAATTTATAGGGCACATTATGCTTTACTTTCTTCAATAACGGTCTGGGAATAAAGAAATATAAGGTACTAGCTCCTTCTCTTCAAAATTCAATAAATGAAAATTTATAGGGCACATTATGCTTTACTTTCTTCAATAACGGTCTGGGAATAAAGAAATATAAGGTACTAGCTCCTTCTCTTCAAAATTCAAATGTTTATGCAGTAATTAGACCTTTATAAGCACTTTTACACGTCAATGTCTACGTACTTCCCGTGGAGACCGCGGAAAAATCCTATCGCGCGAAAATGCGAATCATATTAAGGGGCTACCTGAATTTTCCGGGGTCCAGTGCTGCCCCCATTTACAATAAACCATTTGAAAGAAAACGGAGTTATCATTCAAAATTTTGTTTTGATCAGACCCTAGATAACCCTTCAAACTATTTTATGAACTACTGTATACTGTTTGAAATGAGAACATGAAGCTTTTCTACGCACATTCGCCAAAAGTGGCCGTTTTTCGCAATTGTGCGTAGAAAAGCTTCACGTTCTCACTTTAAACTATAAACAATAGTTCATAAAATAGATTGAAGGGTAATCTAGGGTCTGATGAAGACAAAATTTTAAATATTATCTCCGTTTCCTTTCAATAGATTTATTTAAAATGGGGGCAGCACTGGACCCCGGAAAATTCAGGTAGCCCCTTAATAGGCATTACTATTTTGATTCCTTTTTTCCATATTCACGCCCACCATCTAGCTAAAAGGGCCTTTGGGTCTTATGACGTAGGCTCTGTCTATCCCTAGGGATGGAGACGTGATAATGCATCTGTATCTTAAGCATCACCATATTTAGCTAAATATAGCTCAATGTTAGACCTAAGCCATTCCATTTCTCTCCAATTTTGTTTATTCTTTTCGTTTTTTATACCCAACTTGTCATCGAAACAATAAAATAAATGCTTGGCAGGTCAGGGTCATGTCGAGAGAAATGTCAACGTTCAGATTATGAGGCGTGCAAAAAATAAATTGAAGTGTATATTTTAATATTAATTTATATATTGACGTGTACGTGTTGTATTATGAACTAGCTGATGCCCGCGACTTCGTTCGCGTGGACTTTATGACTCCGCGTATTAATATAAATAAAAACTAATGAGAGAGAGAGAGAGAGAGAAAGAGAGAGAGAGATAAGAAAGTACTTGTTACAGTGTTAGGAGTTAAAAGTCAATATTATTTTAATTCTTTCCTTTGGGAGCCAATATGAAAAGAGCTGAAGTATTACTAACCCTGGAGAAAGCCACATTAAGTTGGCTATGCGAAAAACCCGTCCTTAGATCCACATCAGCAGCTTTAAGCCTCTAAAACTGTGACTTATTTTCATAGCAAAGCAAGTAAACACATGGAACTGTGTATTTTTAAAAGGAAAATTGTTAGGGATGAGTGGCATACGCGGAATAAATACAGTTTCTCTGGCACCACTCACAGTAAACTTTAAGTGTCTCAGCAGACTATGCCGAAGTTTAGCGGCTAAAGTTCAGTGTTTAAAGTTCGGTGGGGATGACACACTAAATTAGCTGAAGTTCGGTGGAAACGCCGGACAGTAGTGATGTGCCGATATGAGAATCTTCCGTCTTTGGCGCGTCTGCGGCGAACGGAAACGGGAGCGGAAGAGGGAATGGCAGTGGAAGAGGGAACGGGAGCGAAAGCGGAAGCGGGAGCGTAAGCGCGAGCGGGAGCGGAAGCGGGAGCGTAAGCGCGAGCGGGAGCGTAAGCGCGAGCGGGAGCGTAAGCGCGAGTGGGAGCGTAAGCGCGAGCGGGAGCGGAAGCGGCAGCGGGAGTGGCAGCGGCGGCGGCAGCGGCGGCGGCGGCAAAGGCTTCGGCGGCGGTGACAGCGGCGGCGGCGGCGGAAGCGGCGGCGGCGGCGGCGGCGGCAGTGGCGGCGGCGGTGGCGGCGGCGTCGGCGGCGACGGCGACGGCGGCGGAAGCGGCGGCGGCGACGGCGGTGGCAGTGGCGGCGGGAGCGGGAGCAGGAGCGGCAGCGGCGGCGGCGGCGGCGGCGGCAGTGGCGGCGGCGGTGGCGGCGGCGGCGGCGGCGGAGGCGTCGGCGGCGGCGGCGACGGCGGCGGAAGCGGCGGCGGCGGCGTTAGTGGAAGCGGCGGCGACGGCGGCGGCGTCGGCGGAAGCGGTGGCGGCGGCGTCGGCGGAAGCGGCGGCGGCGTCGGCGGAAGCGGCGGCGGCGTCGGCGGAAGCGGCGGCGGCGGCGGGAGCGGTGGCGGAAGCGGTGGCGGTGGCAGAAGCGGTAGAGAGAGCGGGAGTGGGAGTGGTAGCGGGAGCGGGAGCGGGAGCAGGAGCGGGAGCAGGAGCGGGAGCAGGAGTGAAAGCGGGAGCGGGAGCGGGAGCGGGAGAAGGAACGGGAGCGGAAGCGGAAGCGGGAGCGGGAGCGGGAGCGGGAGCGGAACGGGTACGGGTACGGGTACGGGAACGGGTACGGGTAAGGGAACGGGTACGGGTACGGGTACGGGAACGGGTACGGGTACGGGTACGGGAACGGGTACGGGTACGGGTACGGGTACGGGAACAGGTACGGGAACGGGTACGGGTACGGGTACGGGTACGGGTACGGGTACGGGTACGGGTACGGGTACGGGTATGGGTACGGGTACGGGTACGGGTACGGGTACGGGTACGGGTACGGGTACGGGTACGGGTACGGGTACGGGTACGGGTACGGGTACGGGTACGGGTACGGGTACGGGTACGGGTACGGGTACGGGTACGGGTACGGGTACGGGTACGGGTACGGGTACGGGTACGGGTACGGGTACGGGTACGGGTACGGGTACGGGTACGGGTACGGGTACGGGTACGGGTACGGGTACGGGTACGGGTACGGGTACGGGTACGGATACGGATACGGGTATGGGTACGGGTACGGGTAAGGGTACGGGTACGGGTACGGGTACAGGTCCGATTCAGGCAAAAGCATCGGAAGTTTGGCATAATGTTTTGCTAGTAATGCAAATAACATTGCAGGCATGCATTGGCTGAAATTCAGCCGCTGAACTTCGGCATACAGTGCTAAGACACTAATTGGGTTCCGTTACACAGTTTCGGCGGAGTCAAATTTCGCATCAGCATTATTGGCCCTCCGACATTAAGACTTATTTTGTGAGCCGAGAGTCCATTTTCTGCAAGTGAATTACGAAACTCAACTGGATAATTGGTGGCGTCGTCAACAAAACTATCCAAGAAATTAACAATAATTTGCGTCATATGTTGATTTTTAATTTTTTGTTGTCAATATGGGGTGGTATTGCTAAACGTCTTTATTAATTATTGAACGCGCACAGCGAGCTGTACTAAAAGTATCTACTTTTCGCCCTTTCCTCTTCCCTACCGACCTTCTGTACAAATCCTGTAAAGTATTAACTGTGAGACAACTATTTATACTCAACACTGTGCTAAAAGTACACACTGCACTTCCATTTATTAACAATAGTAACAGAAGACGGAGAGATAATGTTTGCCCTCATTCAGGTACGAAATTTGCTTTCTCATCTAGGGTCTCTTTATTTCTTGGCCCACTCATTTATAATAAACTAAATAGAAGCCTAGATTTTTATCACCTAAATCTAAAAAAATGTAAGGGAATACATGAAGCCCTTCTAAATATGACCTATGAGGATACAGAGGCCTTACTAACAGTTTTAAAATAAGTTGTATTATATATATATATATATATATATATATAATTTTTATTTTTCCGCATTTTTAAGAATGTTTTTAATTTATATAAAGTAGATATGTTTAATGTTAAATTTGATATAGATATGATTGTTTATAGTACCAACTTTAGTCTAGCATTGTGCCGCCTGAAATACAAGATTGACAAAATCTTAGCTCAGGTGCTACAATAAATATATACCTATCTTTTAATTTTAATTGACAATATGTTAAGTTTCTCTGTAAGTTTATTTGAATAAAGATTTATTATTATTATTATTCACGTAACCAAGAATTTTTCTGGTGTGTTTTGCTCGGAAGGTCCGCAAATACTGAACTTATAAGTTTTTCTTCGGACTAAACAACTTTTTTTTGGAAAAATTTTCAATGTACAGACACATTTTTTATACTCTTTTATTATAGTATAGATATAGATAGATAAATTTAGTATGTTTTTGTTCAGCGGCAACAAAAAAACATCATCTATAAAAATTTCAACTGTCTAGCTATAATGGTTCATGAGATACAGCCTGGTGACAGACAGACAGACAAACAGTCGGAAGGTCTAAGTAATAGGGTCCCGTTTCTACTCTACCCTATGGAACCCTAAAAATCGAATAAAATAAGTATTTATGGGGGGCTCCCATACTACAAACGTGATTTTTCATAGATTATGGTACGGAACCCTTCGCGCGCGTCCGACTCGCGCTTGGCCAGTTGTATTATAACTCAACAAAAAGTTCTCATCAGACTTAACAACTTTTGCTAAGGCGGCATTTTAATATTTCTTATAGTTTAGCTGGACCATTATAGTTCTGCATCATGTGTTCCATTTTCCAAAATCAATTATAGCCTATATGTTGCCCAGGCTTCACAGCTATATAACAAAAAAAGTTTCATTCGAATCCGTCCAGTATTTCCGGAGATTAGCGTGTACAAACAGACAAACAGACAAACAGACAGACATTTTTTTTATTTTCTTACTCTATTACTATATCTCCATCGCCCCAAATTTTTTTTTTTTTAATTTTCAATGTACAGACACATTTTTTTTACTCTTTTATTATAGTATAGATAAAGCATTCGACTTGCCATCTATTCTTCTGCATTATGTATCCCAGACCTCATCTTATTCTTTTACGCCAGTAGGATATTAATTTTACTTTCCTCAGAAACCGATTTTCCTTATTATTATTTTTTGTTTGTTAAGACTTTACTTACAGTGCCTACTTGGTGTGAAAAATTCAACGCCTCTGAATGCTGCTAAAAATCGAAGTTGAGGCTGTATTGAATAAGCTTTCAAGTAAAAACCTGAAAAGTTTTACACTGATCGAAGGGTAAGCCCGCTTTGTATACTTCCTTCAAAAGGACGTCCTTTTTATATATTTTTAATATGCCACATAAAGGCCCATTCACGATTCGACTTTAAAGTCGCTCTATTTTATCCTATCTCTTTCCGTAGCAAGAAAGCATTTCAAAGGCTGATACATTTCAGAATAAAATTATCCGGGACTCGACTCAGAGCAATTATCCATGATTGTGTCTCAAATTGGACGCCGTTTCAGCCAAAATGGATTATGGCTTACTTTTGAGGGGAATTTCGGGCCATTGGCGCCAGCACACACTTAATTAAGGCTTTGGGTAATAAAAGGCCTTTAATAGAAATATCCTTTGATGTAAAATAATTTGTGAACATAGAAGATGTTTATGGAGATAGATCCGGAAAAGGCGTTACTAAACTACAACGTAATTTAATTGATAAACGAATACAGATACTTTTGAAAATTACCCTAAAATAAACTAAATCTAAGTAAACCAAAAACAAAATAAAGGAAAATAAAACAAAACAAACTTCGATCGAGAGCCGAGGCAAAGTATCCAGAACACTGGTAGTGCTGCTGCGCTGTATATAGCTAGGCAAATTTTTCGAACAACAAGCTCTGATGTCTCCTGTTGCTTCGACCAAGCGTGCAGAGAGACCCTTTATAAATAATTTACTAAAATGTTAACACACTTTATTATGAGTAAAATCCCGCGATACATTTGTTTGTCAGACTGTCTGACAGTCTTATATATCTGTAAAGGATAAACTCGAAGACCATTTGAATATTTTGATGCAATTTTGACTATCATCTAAACCATTTCTTCTATGAAAGTTCGTCTATACTGATTATAAAGAGAAGACGCCTAGCGTATGTCTGTACTTCATTAAGCCTGTAAATATTGGGCCAATTTTGATGTAGTATTTGCTAGCATGTAGAAGGTTTTTCCGGGAAGGTTTACATACGTGTAAGTATAATACATATCTACTCGTTTGAAGCCAGAACAAGACGCTTGTATAGAGCCCATGTCAAGTCGGAGTTTTAATTTACAAATACGGATTGCATAAGTAAAATTGTTTCAAAAGTCAATTCTTTAATTAACTTGATATTTCTTCAACCAAATTACCCTGCAACTTCTTCTAGCTTCTTGAAATCTGCTTCAAAGTTAGAGTTTTTGGTAAATTAATGAGTAATATAAGCTCTAAAGTCGCAGAGATAACCTAAATTAATGTCACGAAGACTCAGATTATTTTGTAAAGGACGTGACGTAATTGAATTACGACTAGACTTTGTGGAAGGCCCGTGTTGGGACTTATTATGATAATTATCCTTTGTCTTTGCTTTTGGGCTGAAGGCTTGATAAACGATTTTATGCTATGTTGATTTTTAGGTTAGAAAGTAAAAATTTTAATTTTAAATTAAGTAGGAGGCACCTATTTCATTTGTTTTGCCTAAAAATTCGAGGTCGGAAAGATTATTTAAGTTTTTTTTTCTATTCTATTCGTTACCTTTTTATTAATTATTAGTAAGTGTATCTTTAGAAGGTCGTCCTCCAAAGCCAAAGTCTCTCACAGATGACAATCCTGGCCGGATCGGCTACTGTTTGGAAGCTCAATATTTAATTTTGTGAACCAATGTACAATAACAGTACCGTCATCATCATCTCAGCCCTTCTTCGGCCCACTGCTGAGCATAGGCTTATTTTCCTTGACGCCACCCATATCTATCCTATTTTGTTACTTACAACAGTTTACTCATAAATTACTCCATCATCATCATTTGAGCGTAATCCCGGTTGCATCCTCAGCGGTAACGCTTCAGAGCCCGGGGTCCGCTTACCTAACCTAGGTGATTTGACGGGGTTACTGGTTTTTACACAGAGCATCTGCCGTACGACCTCCGCAACCCAAAGGGTAGACCAGAAGTACCAGAACCAATCCTTGAATAGGTTTGATGAGCAAACACTAAATGGGGTTCGGGACCCACAGTACCTTACGAAACGTGATTCAAGCCTGCAATATCCTAACCAGACTGGAAACAACTTTTCACAAAGTATGCTTCCCAGTGAGATTCGAATTCACAATCTCCGAATCACAAGGCGAACGCCTTGACCACTGGACTACGGAGGCAGTCAAATTAACTTACTTTTTCCAAAATTTACATATGAATTACTGTTTCCAGCAAATCCACGACCACATAGCCTACCGGTACGAGATCCTCGAGGTCATCGGCAAGGGTTCCTTCGGGCAGGTTATTCGCGCGCTGGACCACCGCACCGGCAGCCAGGTGGCCATTAAGATCATCCGCAACAAGAAGAGGTTTCACCACCAGGCGCTTGTAGAAGTCAGGGTGCTGGACCATCTCCGACTGAAGGATAAAGACCAATCGCACAACGTGATACACATGCTGGACTATTTCTACTTCAGAAACCACTTGTGTATCAGCTTTGAGCTCATGAGGTGAGTGCTTATAATCTGTGATTTTTTCTTCTTTACCAGCTTATAAGAGTCTACTGCTGGACTAAGAGTCTTAACCAATGAAGGGAGGATTTGCCCAATATCATCATTCTGGACAAACAAAGAAGGTGATCGCAGAAGATGGTATAAAGTCATTGTAACGAAAATGCTGTTGCTTGTTTTTGCTACTTACAAGTACCTCCCTCAGTCGAGTCAGGAGACAATTCGTTCTGCATGAACCTTGTCCCAGTCACCATTTGCCTCTTTTCGACTCTTTGCGACACCTGTGGGAGGAGAAACGGTGACGGCAGATTACTACTGCTGACATCATGTAGGCAATAAGATCATCTGCAACGAGAAGAGCTTCCACCACCAGGCGCTGGTGTGAGTCAGGGTGCTGGACCATCCGACTGAAGGATAACGACCAATCGCACAAAGTCAACGTTATACATGTGCTGCACTACTTTTACTTGAGGAACCACTTGTGTATCAGCTTTGAGCTGATAAGGTAAGTGCTGATAATCTATGCCTTTTTTCTTCTTTACCAGCTTATAACAGTCCACTGCTAGACTATAAAACCTTCTTTCCTTCAAAAAGACCTTCGTTTAAAAAAGAGAGAATTTGTCCATAATCACTAGGTAAGACATACAAGGGTTAGTGATCTGACCAAACACATCGATTACCAAGTGGAATCAATCAGTTTTTAGAAGAATGGTTTGAACAGATCTTATTCCCTTTTTTGAACCAAGACGAAAATTTTTCAGTAGGTCTTTTCATGTACTTAGTCAAAATGAGAATAGACCCTCTCATATCTTCTTCTTGCCTACCCTTTCTCACTCTAGATGGGGTCGGCATAGCATTTAAGTCGCTTTCATTTCACTAAATCCTTAGTTTCACTTCAACGCTGCATACTTACTCTTCATATTTTGGGTTTCTTTCGGCGTAATCTTCCCAGAAGTGGTCGTTCCAAAACGCTAATAGTTTTTAGCTTTTGCACTAAAATAATATTTAAAAATAATGACCTTCAATAAGAGATAAATTTATCCTACATTGAATAAAAAATTTTGACTTTTGACTTTTATCCTGGTTAACACTCCATCCACCTCTTCGTTGGCATTTTTTAGTTTGCAGTTGATTAATTATTTTTGATGTTCTAACTTCTAGTATCAACCTATACGAACTGATAAAGAAGAACAACTACCAAGGCTTCAGCCTGAGCCTTATCAGAAGATTCGCCAGCTCGCTGCTCCGCTGTCTCAGGCTACTGGAGGCTGAGAACATCATACACTGCGACCTGAAACCGGTGCGTAACTTCTATTTCTTTTTGAGAATTTTTACTTATTTGAACCCTCTATAGATGGAAAGGTGACCACGGAAGATATCTACTAAAAGTAAGATATCTACTAGGTGGTCAATAATCTTGCTTCGTTCATCATGAACAGATCAAGGTTGCAGGAATAAGCAGGAAGAAGACAAGGTTGTGCTGCTTCCAATTAGTAATTTTGGAATTCCTTAGAGGAAGCCCTTCCAACTTGTAATTTTGGAATTACTTGGAGGAAGCCCTTCCAACTAGTAATTTTGGAATTCCTTGGAGGAGTCGGCTTCCTTTTGAAATAAGAGGTGCTGGTCTGGAAGAAAAGAAAAAACTTAGGATAATACCAGCTGCTTTTTTCCAAAGTAAAAGGTGATCTAGGGAATGAGGCAAATTATGTTAAAAGCAGATGATGCTGCTAGCAGCACATCACTATTTTGATTCTTTCCCCATTATCACGCCTTTGGATGATGCGGCCGTGGGCTATGTCTGCTAAGATCCGCAAAACCCAAAATTCTAAATCTATCATTTTAGAGATAAAGAAGTAATAATCTATTTGTGTTTATTAATAAGATAAATGTGGAAACACTAAAATAAATGTATGTCTGTCGCTAATTAAACAAATTACGCTTTTCAGGAAAACATCCTCCTGAAAGCGCGAGGCAGCTCTTCCATCAAGGTGATCGACTTCGGCAGCTCTTGCTACACGCACGCCCGCGTCTACACCTACATCCAGTCGCGCTTCTACCGCAGTCCAGAGGTCATCTTGGGCCTCCAGTACGGCACGCCCATCGACATGTGGAGCATGGGTGCGTTGTTTTTCTTTCTTATCGAGTCTGCTATAAGCTGACATGCCTGGTTTCGCACTAGTGACAGCTTTTAGGGTCCCGTGCCCAATGTGTAAAACGGAACACTATTACTAAGACTCCGCTGTTAGTCCGTCCGTTCGTCCGTCTGCCTGTCACCAAGCTCTCTCTCTTGAACCGTGATGCGCGTGATAGCTAGAAATTTGAAACTTTCATAGATATGATGTATTTCTGTTTCTGTTGCTGTTATATCATAAAAAATAATAAAAACGGAATAAAATAAATATTTAAGTGAGGGTCCCCATACAGCAAATTTTTATAGACAACAGTACAAAGAGTTCCATACGGAACCCTTCATGCGCGAGTTCGACTTGCTCTGGGCCGGTTTAATGTTACTTTTTCACACTATTATAACTGAAAGGAATTTGCAAGCGCCAATTTAGCACTTGACAAAATAAACAAGGTTAACACATTTTCTGCTCTCTCACTTTAACAGAAAGGACATGAAAGGGATAGATAGTTATTGGTGAGAATTAAATGATCATGTCTGCGATGGCATAAAATAAGGAGAGTATAAAAGGTTACCTACAAGCATCTGTAACTTCCTAAAGTTACAGGTGCAACGTAGCTTTACAACATCCAATGAATGAATATAAGAAACTCTACATTGGTTCAGGAGATAAATACTTTTGAAAATATTGTAGTGTCAAATATCATAAAGAAAACTTAAATACTTAAAAGAACATTAAATATATCTTCCGAACCAAGGTCGACCTAAAAGATGGTCAGACGAGATCAAAATGACGGCAGGGCCGAACTGGACCACAATAGCCGCAGCAATATCTGAATGGAAATCCATGGAAGATGCATATGTCCACCAGTGGACGCTAACATGCTGAAAAGAAGAAAAAGAATTGTCAAATAATAACAAATAATTTTCTCTCAAATCAAGGTAGAGGTACTAAAACCAATTCTAAACGACTGGATTAAAACTAGTACAGTACCTAAATCATTTCACAAATCATATAGAAATGGCCCATAAAAAGGCGTTAACGTGTAACAAAAACTATTTTAGCATTTCTATTAAAGCATGTTGTCTCACCTAACATTGTGTTCGGGCGAAGCAGTGAGGTGAAATGCACGATAATTCATGGCGGTTTGCCATAGAGCGCGTAAAAATATAAGTTAAGTCCTTTGGGAAAAGAGATTAATGCAAAAACTACTACATTAATCAATTACAAATTAAGTTGATATGTTAATGCCAAATCAAACGTCAAAGTCACTTTGACGAGCGCGTAGTTGATAATGTTATTATAACATCAATTACGTCATTTCAAACTAAAACTACATTAAAAATAGAATGTTTTTTTGGAAATTATCGATAAAATATTGCTTACCATATATAACTACAAATTTTAGGTAGGTGTACCATGACCTGGCCCATCTACCATACATTTCTGCAACGACCCCTTTGTATAGAAAATGTATTGACTAGTTCAACCTTAAGTACAAGATAAATAAAGATATATTAAGCGTTATTTCTAGAGTCTCGAAATACCATGGCGATGGGTTGGCAGAGGCATAGCATTGCATAAGCCAGGTTTGTAGAAAGCGCAGGCAGGAGAAAGGTGACCGGTCGCTCACACACGCCGCCCGGCGAATATCGGCAATAATAAAAATCTCGTTTTTACGCAATATTTGACGAATGCGACTCAGTGTAGCCTTCCGGTTGCTCGCGTTTTTAATTTGATCTCTAGGGCTGCCTCTGAAAATAACGGGTAGTTTTAAAAGAGCCAGGAATTTGTAATGGCTTCTGAACACTTATCTGTTCAAAAATTACCGGATAATTTTGGAATAACAGGATAGTATATATGCAAGTATGATCAGTAAATTAAGAGTTTATTTATTTTATGGTATAAAATATTAGCTTTTTTATTATTTAATAGGAATAATAAACAGATGATAGGTTAGATGGTAATTTTACCAAAGGCATTCTTGGGAAAATCATCCTGGAGAAAATAAATCTGAAAAGTGCACCCTGAGTTACCCGCCGTTAGACGATGATTGTTTTTTTGTTTTTAAAATTAACGTCTCGAAATTTACACACTACACTACTAAAATACTACCGGGTACCTATTAAGATGTGGGACTGCCTCCGTAGTCCAGTGGTCAAGGCGTTCGCCTTGTGACCCGGAGGTCATGGGTTCAATTCCCACTGGGAAGCATACTTTGTGAAAAGTTATTTCCAGTCTGGATAGGATATTACAGGCTTGAATCACCTGATTATCCGAAAAGAAAGATGATTCCGTGTTTCGGAAGGCACGTAAAACTGTGGGTCCCGAACGCCACCTAGCGTTTGATCATCAAACTATCCAGGGATTGGTTCCTGGTTTGCCCTTTGGGTTGTGGAGGTCAGACGGCAGTCGCTCTGTGTAAAAACCAGTAACCTCGTCAAATCTCCTTGGTTAGGTAGCGGACCCCGGGCTCTGAAGCGTTACTGCTGAGGATGCAACCGGGAATACGCTCGGATGATGATGAGGAATAATAAACAGACGACAGGTTAGTTGGTAATTTTACCAAAGGCATTCTTAGGAAAATCATCTTGCAGAAAATAAAACTGAAAAGTGCACCCTGAGTTACCCGCCGTTAGACGAAGATTGCTTTTTTGTTTTTAAAATTAACGTCTCGAAATTTACACACTACACTACTAAAATGCTACCGGGTACTTACTAAGATGTGGAGGTCATTTTACCTTACAACGTACTGTTACATACTTAATCTATGACCATATATTGCTGATCTGCTAAATTGCCAAAATTTTGAAATTAATCGGCAATATATGGCTATATAATCAGTAGAATTCTGGTTGTTCGGCAGTCGTCATTCTGCTGCTCTTCGGACCCGGCTCAACCCCTCCGAATAGGGTTCTAGTGACTAGCACTAGGGAGCCACAACGCACCCCATGGTCCACCGCGATGCTTTAAGTTTTAAATAAACCAAGTGAAGTGACGTCTGTTAATAAAGTAATTGTAGTGAAAAAGTTTAAAGTAAATAAATGAAGTTCGGGTTAAAATAAAATTGTTTTCTTTTTTTTTATAAGAACAAATTGGCCCGGACTAACAGTACGTATATAAATACTATTATATTTTACACCGATCAAGTTTTTAAAAAAGTATTAGTAAGGTAAATAAACTGGATCTGTGGGTCAACCCTGGTTGATATAATTGCAATAAAGTCTCACTTACATGACTAATTAAATGACAAACTAATTGACGAATGTAACGTGACACGTAATCTTCATTTTAAAAGACAAAATGATGGATCGTCTTCTTCCGAGTTAACTTTAATTAAATGTAACTGTTGACTGATTTCTTTCATACTATGTATTAATTTTGATGAAACTGTTGTGAATTTTGTAATTATTATTTTTTTTGTCAATAAAGGAAATAATTTAGTATAACTTTACATTCACTACATAATTTCATTCAGTAACTAAGTATATAAACAAAAATAACTATACTTGAATAATATTGCTAATGACTCTCAAATTATGCTAAACATTATTTAAATTGTAATTATATTCAAAAATAGACGGTCTACTTAAAAATCTTAACACACGAGGCAGAAATCGAAATCTCTAATTTGCATATACCTAGTATATAACTAGCAGTTAGGTAACCTGACGTAACTATTACTAGCTTCTTGGCAGTAGGTAATGGATTACTTATTTTATTTTTTCACTCGCATGTGACATTTGCAATTATTTATTTAAACTAAAAATATATATGAGGAGCTCGGTGGCCCGGCGGGAGTGCGCATTACTAGCGCTTTCGCAAGTAAAGCGACACCGGGCGTGGGCAGCACTTGGAAGGGTGACCACAAATTCCATAAAAAATTCTAGAGCTTCTCCGTGCTTCGTAAGGCACGTATCATCATTGTATGATAGTCGTCAAGCTATGTCAGATGCCTTTAGGCAGCTTGAAAAATCTGACACCAGTGCTGGCCACTTACACACACGAAAAATCAAAAACTAAAAAAAATAGTTGCTGACTTCACTGCCTTTTCATCTTTATCATAACAGCAGGAAGTCCACTGCTGGACATAGGCCTCCACCAAGGATTTCCAAAACGACCCATCGGAATCCACAGCCTTATGGAAGTTATGGAACTATCTGAACTTCTATACTATACGTATTTACAAGCTAGTTAGGAAAATAATCATTTTGATGTGATTTGTCATCTATCGAGTGTGTTTTGTATTAGATACGAGTATTTAAGTATGTACCTACCTTTATTATGTCCTTGACAAGATTGTAAAAACATTAAGTAATATTTCATTTAATTTTTAAGTAGCTTGGTATTCCATGTTATCCTAATCCTTCCATGTCTGTCAGCCCGTGGGAATCTTACCTGTACTTTCCTATTTTTATGAAAATAAATTTTAAATGATATCTCCGTTTTCTTTCACATTATTTATTTCAAAAGCACAGGTCCCCAAAAAATTCATGTATCCTTTTAAATATGACCTTTACTTAACCATGTAGAAGTAAATTTTCACATTTTCAATCATAGCTTTGAACACCTTAGTTTAACTAAACACTAAAAACAATTTAGTTGTGGTAGAGCCACGCTACCGGCAAAACTCTGTTTGCTAGTAGCATGAGTGGGCCGGCTCGTCCGGGGAAGTACCACACTCTCACATAAAATCGACGTCTGAGTAGTAGCGTCACCGCTTCTTTGCTTCGTTCGGAGAGTGACGCCCTCTCTCCCCTCCCCTCTCCCCCTACATCTTCCCTTCCTGTAAGGCCGGTAACGCTTCTGCTACACCCCTGGGGTTGCAGTTGTCCATGGGCAGCGGTGATCACTAACCATCAGGTGACCCGCTTGCTCAAAACACCACACGCTTCTCAAATCAATGACTGTCATCTGTAATCTAGTGCGTTGTCTATCACTCGCGTCGATCGAGGTTAAAACTATGTAATATCCATGAAGCTAATGATGCAAAAACTTAACTAGGTATTGAGATGAAATTATTGCGTAAAGTTTATAGGCTATCGCGCAAAGCAATTCGATGCGATATTAATCTAGCTTGTACCACATCGGTAATGTCAATACAGTTTTAATCTTGTTTTATTAGTTAATGGTACAATGTAATCCGATGATGCAAAATGCACTGGTCTGAGAAGAAAGAAAAATCTTAGAATATACCAGCTGTTTAGACCGAGAGACTGGGCCAAAATGCAAATCATTTTAATAAGCGATGCGGTTAGCATCCCATCACTATTTTAAGTCCTTTTCCGCCTTCTCATCCACCATCTCGCAAAAAGTGGCCTTTGAGTCTTGAGGCCCAGGGCTCAGTCTGCTTAGAGCCGCAAGATTCAAGTACTCAGTCTGCCCCGTTAGGGTTATGATCTTTTTAACAAAGTAAGATAAAGCTTGAATTGTAAGCACAACATTAATTACATTCCGATCCGTAGACAGAGAAAAGGACTATAAATTTCACATTTAGCATGATGGCGATGATTTTAGAAACAAAGACTGTTCCATGCAGCATGACACTTAAATTTAAGTACTTTTCATCAGATGTTGTACTCAACAACTAACTAGTTAATTTACAATTTAAATACTTACTAACAAACTTTAATTGCAAATTTATTTGTCCTAGGTTGCATCCTTGCGGAACTTCACACGGGCTACCCTCTGTTCCCGGGAGAGAACGAAGCGGAACAGCTAGCTTGCATCATGGAGCTGCTCGGCCCGCCTCCTCCAGACCTCTTGCTCCACGCCACGAGAAAGCGACTATTCTTTGGTAACTCTTTACAAAAACTCCATTATCAAAGGCTATTAAAATTCCAAGAAATAATTTCTTTGTTAATACAATAATAAGTCTCGGCGTGAATGAGTCACTTTTGCCATTTGAGGAAATTGTTGTGATGGATTAACAGTGCACTGAAGGAAACTCTTGCTATAAAACTTTGGAAAAAAAAATGTAATAATATTGCATTGAATTGATTACCCTTCTTTGTAAATTAAGTAAGTGAACATAAAAATGCTTTAAGTGAAGTAATTAAAACTAATCATGATTTTAAAGGTTAAAGGCGACCGGTTTGACCGTCGTGCCAGTTTTTTCTGAGTGTCAATTCTTAGCCAAATGTAATACAAGTTATTACCATCTCATAGTGCAAAATTAATCAAAGATTGAGATTAGGTCTTATCTGCTTAGAGCTGCAAGACCAAATATGCTCAGTCCACCCCATTAGGGTTAAAGACGTCATAGTGTATTCATATCTTAATGTTGTTTATGTCTTCTTTCTATATATATTTTTCTATACATAAGGCCTTTGTCACGATTTTTATAGATTGCGCGCTGATTTGCGGATGAGGGTTATACCAGCAGCAACAGTCTCAATATCTCTTCTATTGCAGATTCGAAAGGCTCTCCCCGAAGTGTGACAAACTCAAAAGGCCGCAAGCGGAGGCCTGCTTCCAGGACTCTCGCCACTGCTGTAAGGACAGACGATCCAGCTTTCTTACACTTCTTGCACAGATGTTTAGAGTGAGTACACTGTGTTTAATCTTTCTATTTTAGATTAGTTTCCCCAAAATATGCAGTTGATTTTTTTGGAAGGAAATACCTTTTATACCATTCCCCCTCTAAAAAGTTTAGTTTAAGGGGCTACATGAATTTTCCGGGATCCAGTGCTGCCCCCATTTTAAATAAATCATTTGCAAGAAAACGGAGATATCATTTAAAATTTTGTCTTGATCAGACCCTAGATAACCCTTCAAACTATTTTATGAACTACTATTTACAGTTTAAAGTGGCCGTTTTTCGCAATTGTGTGTAGAAAAGCTTCATGTTCTCACTTTTAACTGTAAACAATAGTTTATAAAATAGTTTGTACGGTTATCTAGGGTCTGATCAAGACAAAATTTTAAATGATATATCCGTTTTCTTTCAAATGATTTATTTTAAATGGGGGCAGCACTGGACCCCGGAAAATTCATGTAGCCCCTTAATAAAAAGCATTTGAAATCTTATTTTGTTGTTCAAATTTAGAACAATTACTCTTAATAATAACTGTTCCAATTTTTAACAGACGTCCAAAAAAAGGTTAACACGTCACGATATTTTTTTATGTTTGTTCACCGATTATTCGAAAACGCCTGGGACCATTTCATTTTTTTTTTTGTTTGTATGGATATACTTTTCAGGTGGTCCCAAAGAAATTTTATCAAAATGAGTTGCGTAGTTTGGGGGAAAAGTGGGATTTAATTTTTAAAAAATTATACTGTTGGGTTTGTTCTTACTTGTAGAAGTTCGTAAATAACCGCTGAATTTTTGAGTATTAGTTTGATTGATTGACGCCATTATGTACTCAGCTTTTTTTTTAAACAAGCAAGATCGACACCGAAGAGGAGGTTAACAATTGTCGGGATTTTTGTTTTGTTTCGTATGTTTGATCACTGATTATTCGAAGACGCATGGATCGATTTGAAAAATTATTTTAGTTCGAAAGTGGTATAAAACGTGGAAAGGACATACCCGTAATAAATCCAACCACGGGCTATACTAGATCACTATAGTATAATGAAATTAAAATAGAAGACAAAACACGAAAAAAAATCGGCATTACTGTACAAAAGTGTGCAGCCGCGGGCGGCTAAATAGGTTTTGACATTCCCATAAAAATAAATTTTGACATTCCTATAAAAATTGCCCGGGGGCAATTTTTATGGGAATGTCAAAATTTATTTTTATGTTTTGGTTGTTTGTGTAGTTTGGTGTTGTTAAAGTTAATATTGAAATATTATTCTTTTTAAGAGATGTTGTACCTAATTATATTCAAAGAAAATAATGTGAAGTGAAATAGATACTTATTTCATCTTCCAGCCTTTGACAATAATATCTTACAATATGATATGAACACTAATGTAACACCCAATAAAAGTTTGGCTAACACTTGTATTTTTTACGACCATCTTTGGTCTTCATTACGACTGCTTACTGTCGAAGATTTATCTCCGAAAATGACATAACAAGTTAAAGACGTACAAACGCAATCATTACGACGATTCCTACAAATTTTTCTTTATTTACAACTTTACAATGTTTGCTTTGGTTTACAAGCTCTCACGAATATTTACTTATCTAAGTATTATAATCTAAGTATCATATAAGTAAGTATATAAGTATCTTAACCTTATCTTTCTAAGCATTTTAAGTAGGTAATCAAAGTCTAATATAATTTATAAGTTTTTTTTTGGACCAACAAAAACTTTATATACTTTTGGAGTACCTAACTAATTACGACGAACCCTATAAGGTTCAATACAGATCTGAAAGGCAAAATAATCCTTGAAGGGCATGCTCACTCCATGGTATTAAATAGCTTACACTCGACAGAAAGTTCATGCCTTTTCTCTTTTCTAAAACACCCTGTTTGAACTATAAATTATGGATACTATATGGACTATATGGACGACCTCCGTAGTCACCATGCTAGTCCGCCACCCAGAGGTCCCGGGTTCGATCCTCGGTCAGAACAAGTTGGAAAATGGCCTTTTTCAAATTGACCTAGGTCTTGGATGTTTATCTTTATATGTATTTGTTATAAAATATAGTATCGTTGAGTTAGTATCCCATAACATAAGTCTATAAACTTACTTTGGGGCTAGCTCAATCAGTATTATTTGTCCCTATATATTTATTTATTTATTAGTCTCTGCCAAAATCATTGACTTCTTAGCATATTTTTTTTGTACAGGTACTTATTAAATCAAACACAAGTCTCAGAGAGAGCCTATAAACATCAGTGATGAAAAGAAAGTGAACCGTAGTAAATTCCTGATGTAACTCACATAAGACGTAACTAACAAACCATAGTTAATTTAAATTCGCAAAATCCCACAAAACAAATCAAGGGGCGTCACCGGCCTGCCGCAAACCACCTGTATGCAGTTAGTAATTATTGTGTAACAGTTCAGAGGTCTAAACTACACTTAGCGCCTGACTTTGCTCTTGGAAAATGTATTTACAATACAATAAAAATACACTTTATTGCACCAAAAACAAAAGGAAATAAATAAATAAAAATAGAAAAGAAGGCATAATTATGATACAAAGGCGGACTTATCGCATAGCAATCTCTTCCAGTCATTGTGGATGACTTTTCTGATCTTTAATTTTAATTCCTTTTTCCACCTTCTCTTGTGGCCTTTCAGTCTTGCGGCCCTGGGCTCAGCGCTTAGAACTGCAATACCCAAAATACTCTGTCTGCCCTATTACTATATAAAGGTGCTATATATGTATGACTCCTCAGATCTACGCGGGAAGAGAAACAGGCTGATAATTACACACTACGTGTCAAGAAAAGGGGTTATCAACCCGAAAAGGAATGAACGTACTAATCAATGACAAAAAGACAGTCAGCAGACAAATGTTTACCTAATGTACCTAATTAAATCAATAACCTAATAACTTAATTTTTTTTAGTTTATATTTTAAATATTTGATATGTATAAATAATATATATATTAGCTGACCCGGCAAACGTTGTTTTGCCAAAATTGAGGATTGTATGTATTTTTTTATGTTGTATCATAAAAAAATAGAAATTAAAAATTTTGTCTAAAAAATAAAAAAAAAATTTAGGGGTGGACTACCCCTAACATTTAGGGGGATGAAAAATAAATGTTGGCCGATTCTCATAGATACCGGATAAGCACAAAAAATTTCATCAAAATCGGTCAAGCCGTTTCGGAGGAGTATGGCAACGAAAACTGTGACACGAGAATTTTATATATTAGATATTTTTTTTAGGTATATTAGTATGTATACTTATACTCGTATGTAAGTTTATTCTTAGTTGTATTCATGTAGTTTACATCTATACTATATATTATTTGTACAGTATCATTGTGTAATTTTATATTGTACTGTTCCACTTCTGCCCCAGACGCATAATAAGTAAACATTCCTCTCAATTACTGGCCGGTTGACTGGAAGAGATCCCTATAAGGGATAAGTCCGCCGTTGTATGTTTACTTTTCTGATTTGTAACTGTTTTCTTTCTTATGTACAATAAAGCTTTATAAACAAACAAACATAAATCAATGGGCCTCAATGCATGCCGTACAGCACCTGCTGATTGACATGGAACTAAAGGCATGTAGTATTTATTGTTTAACAGGTCAGAGGTCTCTACTACAGTCGTGACTAACGTATTTGTACTTTTATTTATGTAACTGTTGAATCTCTTATTTGAAAAGTATGCCTCAAATGGATTAGATTCCTATCTACTAGATAGATGTTAGTTGTGGCTAAGTCACGGCGACCTCCGTGGCGTAGTGGTCACCATCACAGATATATATATCTGTGGTCACCATGCTAGTCCGCCACCCAGAGGTCTCTGGTTGGATCCCCGGTCAGGGTAAGTTGGAAAATGGCTTTTTTCAAATTGTCCTTGGTCTTGGATGTTTGTCTATATATGTAATATATAGTATCGTTGAGTTAGTATCGTATAACACAAGTCTCGAACTTACTTTGGGGCTAGCTCAATCAGTGTAATTTGTCCCTATATGTACCTATATATTTATATTTATCAAATTTTCTTCTTGACTAATGGTCCTATGTCCCCTATCTGGGGCAGAGGGCGTCCACAAAGTCTCTGCATCTCGATTTGTCTAGAGCTAGATTTGAACACTCTAGATCTTGTCGATTTTCTTAATTTCATCAAGCACGGTCAGTCGCCAGGTATGTTTAGGGCTGCCGAATTTAACCTTTTAAACTTTTCAAAAAACATTTCAGATTTCTCTAAAATTTGTACAAACGTACTTACAACTTACAATTTGAATTGTCCTATGTCCCCTATCTGGGGCAGAGGGCGTCCACAAAGTCTCTGCATCTCGATCTGTCTAGAGCTAGATTTGAACACTCTAGATCTTGTCGATTTTCTTAATTTCATCAAGCACGGTCCGTCGCCAGGTATGTTTAGGGCTGCCGAATTTAACCTTTTAAACGTCTCAAATAACATTTCAGATTTTTCTAAAATTTGTACAAACATACTTACAATTTGAATCAACTTTAAAACATACCATCTATTATACAATATCACCTACTCGGAAACATAACTAACGTAACTCGAAATGGATCAAGAGGCGTGTGCGTCCGCGCAAATGCGCGTGCGACCTCTTACGCAATACCAATCTAACGTGTGAACGCATTCACTATCGCGGGTCGCCGCGTTTGTAGACGATTTTGTGTTTATTGATGACTTCTTTAATAAATTTGGATGCTTAAGCTTTACATGTGAGGTAATAAGTGTTACAACTGCATTTCTAAGGAGCAAACATTTGACGAACGAACTCTGTAGCCTAGTAGTCATCATGCCCGATCCGGTTCGATCCCCGGTGAGGTCAAAATGAAAAATTATCTTTTTCAGATGGCCCTGGGATGTTTATCCATATATGTATTTGTAATAAAATATAGTATCTTTGAGTTTGTACCTATATTCATAACACAAGTTTCGAACTTATTTTGGGGCTAGCTCAATCTGTGTGAATTGTCCCTATATATTTATTTTATTTATTTTTAGGGTTTTACTGCGACAGATCCTAGCCGTAGTAATCTGACGAGGAGCAGACAACTAACGATTTTGAAGGTCCAAGTGATTTTGATTTTGAATTTGGATTACTCCCAATTCTACAGTTTCCCAATTAGACCAAAATTAATTTTAATAATTTTCTAAAACATGTTTACGCATACCATTTCAAATAATGTTAAAAGATAAACGACAAGATGAGTCACAAAGTAAACGCAACAACATGTAATCTTGGACAGATAAAAACTGATTACACCACAACCACATCACAATCTGCTTAGCCGGTCTATCTTCGCACGGGAGCAGATTCCTAGGTTACGCAAACGTTTGCGGATTTCTCTAATAAACCACTCCTTACGACTTGATTGCCTGTTAAAACTGTATTTCATTAAATTATATGAGCTTCTTGAGAAATCTTTCACTTTTGGTAATAGTAGGCCTTTATAATTTCTTCTTATTATATTTAAGAGCTAGACTCTTCTTGTCGGTAGAGGGTTTTCCATTCTCTCTTAAGTACGAGTAGGTATATAATAATTATAAATAAATAATAAATATATAGGGACAAATCACACAGATTGACCTAGCTCCAAAGTAAGTTCGAGACTTGTGTTATGGGATACTAACTCAACGATTCTATATTTTATAACAAATACATATATAGATAAACACCCAAGACCCAGGACAATTCGAAAAATGCCATTTTCCAACTTGCCCTGACCGGGGATCGAACTCGGAACCTCTGGGTGGCGGACTAGCATGGTGACCATTACGCCACGGAGGTCGTTGTATATGGTTATTTCTATTCCCAAAAAGGGTTGACGTCAGGCGGCGGCCGGTTGTAAAACTATAGCCAAATCATTAAAACTGTTCCTGATATTTGTTCTTCACGTCGCGAGGTCTTTATCATCCTTGTTTAGAGAAGACATCCCTGTTTGGCAGAATGTTTTGGAGCATAAATATTTTTTTTAAACTTAAACCGACTTCACCCCTCAAACTACACGACCAATTTCGATAAAATTTCCATTAGACCACTTGACAAGTTTACCCTTACAAACAAAAAAAGAATTTTCCAAATCGGTCCAGGCGTCTTCGAATAATCGGTGAACATACATAAAAGAGAAAAAAGATCGCGACAAACTGATAACCTCGTTCTTTTTGGAAGTCGCTTAAAAAAAGGGAGCGCACCTTAGGCTTCGAAGCAGGAGAGCTGAGGATGCATCTGGAAATGAACACAACTATCATTTCCTGCAACATAAGGCTCTGGGCTACCAACACATGTCATAGTTTCTATTTTATATAACAACACTTTATAAATATACGTATAGAGTTATGTTTGTAGAAAGTAACCAGTTTTTTTTGCCACTCATAAAACTATAAATATTGGCTATAGTGTCGTAACGCTATTGTGATGGGAAAAAACTTCACTAATTTGATTCGAATTACATCATTTCGATATAACTTTGTGTCGAAACGTTAGATTTGTCGTTTCTAGTTTAATGTCAATTTATTAGTTCAATGTTTCAGTTTATCTGCGGTTATTTCGTAATCTCATTATATTTCACGCTGATCTATTCAGCTATTTCATACTTTTTCGTTGCTGGTAATTCGTTTTTAGATCAATATTTTTGCTAATATTTTGGTAACCGCTTGAACTAATTCAACAAAGGCTGTGCGAAAGTCTGAAACACGCGTAACAAAGATAAAAATACAGGCTAATTGGAGGCTAAAGATAAGGTCTAGCATTGTAATAGCCAGTTTTGTGGGCAATTTACTGGAACGGTTTGGTTTGGAGTCAATAAATCGATATATCGCAAGCCACGACACGATGTGTTTGTAGATCTACCGCGGAAACTCGTAATCCTTATTTCGGAATAAAGTAAATAATTGAAAAAAAAAATGTATATATATATATATATATATATATATATATATATATATATATATACTTCAAATGTTTATTTAAAATATTAAGTTATTATCAAATAAAAACGCAACTAAACATGAAATGAGGTTTGATTACGTCAGATCAGACCTTTTAGTACTTTAATTGCATTCAATTCAAATTTGCGTTCAGATTTATTTTGTTGTGGTATTACCTGGTAAATGATATTAACTATGGGTAAAACTACAATAAATGTTTACAACTTCCTCCGTTTTTTGGGAGACTCCCTTAGTCCAGCAATAGACCGACATAGTCTGTTACAGAAAAAACATATTTAAGATAAAATTTCTTCATTGCATCAATTAATTATGACAATCAAAACTACAATTAAAATATAGTAGGTACAAAGTCGGGCTTTGTTCCAGCCAACCTTTAGGTAAAATAAAAGATGTGGGGGAGTTGGCGCAGTTACAGTATTACAGTGTAGAAGAATATAAGTATACCATTAAATAATAGGAGTACATACTTTAACAAATAAACGAACAATAAAGTTATAAAATACCTACATTAACTATAAAATTTGTAAGAACATTAAGAAAAGTAAATGAAATTAGCCAGGGAAAAGAAAAGAAGTAAAGAAATATTAGTTAGAGAGGAAAGGTAATATAGGTAATAAAGGTTAGTAGAGGAAAGGTAATATTTACTATTGGGAAGAAAAAGATAGGCGCTATTTAATTCTAAATGATACACCAACATCATACTAACGAAAGCCAATAGGCATTGCATAAATACAAAACCACATAATCCATTGCCGTGTTAATTTGACAAAGCTTTTCTCTTCGTGAGCTATGTTATGACCACAAACGTGACCAAACATAACAATCAAGTGTATGCTCTAATAAGCCAAGTTTACGTGGTCACATCACCATGACACTCGTGAATTCGTGATCATATGCATTAAACTTCCAATCTTACTCTAAAATTTTGAAGACCACCTTATGGTGTATGATTTAGAGATTAAAATCGAGAAAGTAACTGAAAAACTAAGTTGGTTTAATCACATAGATCAGCGCAACTAAAGTTCATGTCAACAAGTGAAAGATTTTATGTAAACAATGCGTTATTTTGCCTTATTATAAGGTTGAAAACTCTTCAGCAATCTAATTTGTTCCTGCACAAACAAATGTTTAGGTAAATGTACCATGAATGAGGGACAGAAAGATGACTTTCTCTCAAGTTCACACCTTTTTGCGGTATTGCGTCAAGCGTGAGGAGGAAGCCGTATTGTCGGATCGAAGAATGCGTTGAATAGTGGCCAATAAGTATGGTTTGCAAGCCCTATTGTGGTGATAAATTATGCAAATTGTGGCTCGTTTTGTTGGAGAATAAACAAATGATGAAGAACAACATAATATTTGCAAACAAAGTTAAGTTCCTACTCTTAAATACGTACATAGAAGTCGTAACTGTAGTTATTAATTAGATTTTTTAAATAGATTAAAAACATAGTGTGATAGAGGTTTACAGTTTCTTTAAGAAGGAGAAGAACTTAGCATTTGTAATTCATTGCAATTTTAAAAACTTGTACAAAGGCGAACGATGAAAAAAATCCGACCTCATACTCAATTACTTATAAGCTGAACACACTTTTATGAGTTTGGGAAGTCGACATTTTCTTTTCACAATGTTTTTTAGGGAATATAATCGATAACACGAACTGAAGTCTCAAAAATTGAGCTCTAGCAAAAAGTTTTCCTGTATTTGACGTTTTCATCATTTTCTCAAACACGCTCGGAAATTTAGGCATTATTGTAGTAAAAAGAAGACACAAAGTTTGTTTGTAATTCTTGGCTCATTCATTTCTTTACCGGCCAAGGCCAGGAGAGTAGTATGATAATTCATTTCTGGCTCCTGGCCGCTGCTCAAAACGAGAAGACTCGTAATTATTGTCAAGGCCTTGCTGACGCTCGGCCTTGAAAACTACTCGTCCGGCCATCCCATACTTCCCGGCCTCTGCAGTAATGTACTATTAAGTGCGTGGGGGATATAAGTGTTTTTTTATTTTATTTTGTTTTAGTGAATAAGACATTATATTAGATAACAACCAACTTCATACACTGTTGAAGGACAGGCCCCTCTATACTACACGTTCCGCCCTGCACTTTCACCCACTCTCACCGCCAAAGGTCGACGGATCGCAGATGTGCGAAATTGTCGGTGATCGCGACTACGGATGCTGTGACCATGTCCGTCCGTTTGTTAGAATGCGTTATGTAATTTTGGTACCTATCAGTAACAGTGTAATCAGAGCCAAGTCGCAAGGAAAGACAAGGTCTAAAGCGGTACATATAGGTAATTTTAGGCGAGTAGTGTTACATTACTGGTTTCATTATCACTATTCTTATCGTGCAAAATTACTCGTGAACAGCCAGGCTAATGGAGTGCATACAGGTAGGAAAAGGGAATCAGATATAGTGACAGTTGGCAAGCATATGGCTTTTTTAACCGCCTTCCAAAAAGGGGGATGTTATCCTTTTATTTTATTTTTATGTACCTATATTCACCGATTATTCGAAGACGCCTGGATCGATTTGGAAAATTCTTTTTTTGTTTGAAAGGGTATACTTTATCAAAATCGGTTGTGTAGTTTGGCGGTAAAGTCGGTTTTTAGTTTTGAAAAGAAATTAATTATAAAACTTTTACCACAAAAGAAATTATCGAATACATTTCCTTCCAGGAGTTTCTTTCATATCTCCAAAGTTCTTCATCATATCTTCACCAAATTAATATGGGACAATTAAGTGCTAAACCTAAAACAAAGGTAAACTTTAAAATAAAAAGAACAATATTGGTTCATAAGTTGCGCAAATATTGCGTTACATACATACTTACAACAAAAACGGGTCGAATTGATAACCTCCTCTTTTTTTCAAGTCGGTTAAAAATTATCTCAAAGATTACTGTAGCAGAGCATTGAAAGATAGACAAAACGATAATTTACTAATATATTTACCAGTATACTTGAGCATGGATTGTAAGAAATAGTTAATTCTATTAAATTTACTGCAAAATGTTCTGAGTTACTGTTTAGTTTTGTGAAATCCTAAATATCATATAGTGACATAAAACGTCTTTTCTAATGTTTAACCACGTAAGGTTGTAAACTCTTATTCTAATAGATTTCGTTTGAAACCGCAAAGCCATTAACATTTTGTTTACATAATGAAATAACGTAAACCTTAATATTATTTAAAGACTTGGTATCCAATTTGAATGTTAACTTTATTGTTCAATAAATATAAATTGATATGTACGGTACGCTTCAAAAATGGAGTCATAATTTCACATACAAGTTGTATGAAAAATTGTGACTCCATTTTTGAAGCCTGACTGTACATTCTGCAGTTTATGAGCTTTAATCGGTGAATTTGATCATTTTAACGGCGCGGAAACAATCTATGAATTGTTTTAAAATGTCATCTCGACTCAAATTTATTTGACAGACGAGAAAACGTACCTACTTTTGATTTTTTATAAGTATAAATAGTTTCTATAATTCTGTCAAACAATAGAAATCAAGTAATTTTTTTTATGGCAGAAGTATCACTATATTTAGCAACTAGCTTTTGCTCGCGGCTTCGCTCGCGCAGGGGTGTAATTTATCAAAATCCTTTCTTAAGGATGCCTGCGTCACAGTAGCTTTATGCATGCAAAGTCTCAGCCCGATCGGTTTAAAATTGGCAAAGTTTCATACAAAATTTCATCCCCTATTTTATCCTCTTGGGGGTAGAGTTGATCAAAATCCTTTCTTAGCGGATGCCTACGTCATAACATCTACCTGCATGCCAAATTTCAACCCGATCCGTCCAGTGGTTTGGGCTGTGCGTTGATAGATCACTATGTCAGTCAGTCAGTCACCTTTGAGTTATAAATATTTAGAAGTATCACTATATTTAGCAATGTAATCATAAAATTACATTATAACATACTGTTTAGATGGAAACCGTCGGCTTTAACAAGTTAAGTAAAAGACGTCAGTGTGTATAATACCTACACTGTCTTTTTAATATAGCGTCTTGCAAAATTGCAAAACGCACAGAATATTGTAAATTTGGTACGAAATATATGCGTAGCGGCAGGTTGGTCGTTGGACGCCGGTGGCTGGTCACACCAGTGAAAGGTTATGCAGTGACGCAATGACGAACGATGACCCCCCACGAGAATACAGAAGCGACAGATCGAATTGCTCACTGGAAATACATTAGGAGAGAAACTTTAAAAAATACATAAACAGATTCTATCAAAATTTTCAGAGAAAGGTATCTCTTGAACTGATAAATCATTGGACTATATATAAACAAACGAATCGAAAAAACATAAGGTCTCAGAAAAATAGAATCACAAGTTTGTTACTTGCTTTAATATCTCTCTCAACTCGATCTAACTTTTCAACTTAAAGAAAACTATTGGGAATAACAAGAAATATCCTCATAGTTAGTTAATAGTTTAGGCAGATGCGATTTACGACATACTAGTTGTAGTACACCATTGAAAAATACATACTTTATAAGGATATTGCTCTTGCTTTCGATACATTGTGCCAGGCCTCTGTATCTCCCCGTTTAGATATCGAAAATATACCTACATTATTACTATGCGCGTGGCGACCACTACAGAGTGGCAAATTCAGTTATATGAATCGTTTGTCTAGAGTAATAAGAATGAAATTGGCTTGCAATAAATTTCTATGTAACTAAACAAATAGGAGCTAAGTTCAGAAGCGAGCAAAATTAAACCATAACGCTTACCACATTCAGTAGATATTACATTCAATTTCTTTACTGAGTAAGACTTTGTACGTGAGTACTAATATTTATTCTGTGATTGTGCCTTCTATCAAGTTATTCTTTGGCCGTTAATTTAATTCGAGTTTGGTTTACGTAACAACCGCGCGTGGTACAACCTACAACCAAAGATGACATGACTGATTAGATGACGATGCCAGTTTGATGTCGCGTAACTCAGAAACGGATTGCAGAGAAGCTCTCGAGTGTACTTAGCATGACTTTATTTATTTATTAAAATGTTTATTGACCTCAAAGGTACAAAAGGAGAACTTAATGCTAACGCATTCTCTACAAGAAAACCTGAATGAAAACAGTAAAATTAGTTTAATAAGTTTACCGTTGCCAGGCAATTTAGTTTAAGGTCACTCCGGTCACATGTATTTTACGCAGGCATCAGTTTATCAAGATAATTAGGTTGATGTGCCTACTTAGCTAAGTATATCTTGAATTCCTTCGTGATTGATTATCACTATCTGACAGTATGGGTGAGAGAAGCGTAGGGCGTTAGCCTTTGCGATGGGTTGACGATATATTCAAAGTCGCGGGTCTTACCTGGATGAGAGCAGCACAGGACCGAGATGGGTGGCGTCGATGAAGAGAAGCCTATGCTCAGCAGTGGGCGGAAGAATGGCTGGGATAATGATCTGACAGTAAGCTAAATATTAAAAGCTAGTTTCTATCAGGCTAGGACGGTTGAAGAGTAAAGATCGAGGGAATGGGAGAAAATAAAAAATAATACGTACCTTTCTAATGAAGACTTGAATGAGACGTTGAAATCAATTTTTATAGTATTAGTGCCGCAACAGACGGGACGCAAGTTGCGTCGCGTAACAGCTGGAGATGGGCAGTGGATAGTACTCAATCTACCCATTTGAATATTCACTCACTAGATTTAATAAATAGAGTAAATAGAGCGTGCTCATATATTGACATCGCATTTGATGCCTGTTTACTTATTTTAACATAAAATAACGTCTTTGCACACCTCCCAGCAAAAAATTATAATTAGTCAAAGAAGCCTACTTTCAGTGTATGATTAGTATGGTATTTTCATATATTTTGGCGTCGCATTTAATGTTAACCGACATTTTAAGCATATTATGGCATATGCACACACTTTCCGACAAGAATTGCAAGTGATTTAAATTTCAAAATTGTCATGAAAACATGAAATAATGAATATGAATATAAGTATAATTCGCAACTCATATAAATCAATCTACTCACCAAATGGTTAAATTAGTATATTTATCGGGTATTTACTCAATCTACTAAGTAAATATTCAAATGGGTTGATTGAGTATTTATGCAACTCCCATCACTAGCTGTTACGCGGCGCAACTTGCGCCCCGTCTGTTACGGCCCTTAAGAGAACTTATATGAAGCCTTGTAATTAATTATTCACTCAATCATTTATTTTTCTGTCTTGTATATCGTTTGCTATTTGTTCCTTTAATGTTTTATTGATAATCTTTTCAAATATTCTTTCTTATCGTTTATCCGATTTATAAGTACTTCTAGTGGCAACTTATTTTATAGTATGCATATAATTTAAGCTGTGAATAACGTTGTGGGTTATGTAATTAATAACACATATATATTCAATATTGTATGTGTAAGATAACTAATACACTATTATGTAACTGTTTGTTATTCCGTAATAAAAAAAAAAAAGACTTCATCAGTATGTAGGGAAATTTATCTCAAATCTAAAATTTTAGATTATAAATTTCCGTACAAATTTTAAACTTTCTATAAGTACTTACCTTGTACTTATAATAATTGTCCAAATTATTATAGATGAAAGGTACTTTGTTATTATAGTGATTTATTGGTAATTTCGGTAATAGCTCTATTACTCGTATTGAACTTTGGTATTTACAAGTACTACGGAAACAGCCTTGTTTATGTCAAATTACATAATGAATGGTGTATTAGTATTATCTAAGACGTTGTAACAGTTATAAAATACCATTGTAAATACCATTGCAAATATAGATTTCTTTAGAAACGTCAATATTCAGAGTTTGCAATGCGTTGTATGAAATTCGGAATACGCGGTCTACAGTTGTAAGAGTTGTAACACCATTGCAAATACCTATAATTATTGATGTCTTCATAAACATCAATATTCTGACTTTGCAATACATTGTATGCATATTGTAAAAGTCAGGAAACGCGGTCTGTCTGAGGCAATACATCTGTAAAGGTTTATTTTTACATAATATCGGAATATAATAAAAATATTGCCTTCTATTATATACAAATGTCTACATCCATGGCACGAAACCCCATTCCGAAAAAGATATACTCGTAGTATGTCGTTAGATTTTAAGCTAAGATCAATTCACGTGTTTAATTATTTTCGAAAGATCTTTTTCTTCTTTCTTCCCGTATCCCCCTCTAGGTGGGGTCGGCACAGCATGTCAGTTTGTTCCATTTTACTCTATCCTTTGTCATCTCAACCGTCTCATCTTAACTAGTAAGTCATATCCTGATTGACACACTATGGAGTGTGAAAAGAAATAGAGGGAAGTCAAAGTAAAGGTGGAAGGCCACCTTTACGTTGTTTTCCCTCTTTTTCTTATCCCGTTGACCTTCATGTTTAGAACATTTCTCACAACGTTCTTTTCCTCCCTCCTGATAACGTGTCGATTACGGTAAAGCCAAAAGAAAGGGAGTTTAGTAGTCTGTTTGTTAGCATAGACTGGTTCCACCGTAGAATCCAAACAGCATGAGATATCAAGCGATTCGTCATCATTGTCCGGGTGACATAGACTACAATTCGTATGCAACAAATACATAAAAGTGCGTGTTAAATATAATATTAATATTAATATAAAAAATTATTTTTTATTTTTCGAGTTAAGTATCAAATGAAAGATCTTAATTATAATAAAGCCTTTTGTTTCCGAGCTTTATGGTTTCTTTCCATAGTGGAATTTATTTTGAAACTCACTTGTGCCTTTTGGCATAGGCCTCCTGCAGCTCTCTCCATTGTGGTCTATCTTCTGCCACTCTAGTCTAGTAAGGCCCCAAGGTTAGGCAGATGTTGTCCTTCCAGCGCGTGATTGGGCGGCCCTGTATTCTTGTCCCGTCCCTTGGGTACCGAAGTGTCACTTGTTTCGACCACTGGTTTTATCCGCATCTTAGCATGTGGCCAGACCAACTCCATTTCAGGTGGTCAATACGCCTCATCATGTCTATTACTTTGGTAGTCCGTCTTATTGCTGTGTGACTGATTTTGTCGTTGCTTTTTAGTAAAGGTCTTAATTAGTATATTTTGAAAATATATAAATATATTGTTACCCGTAAATGAATTATTGAAATGCTACTCGTATTGAAATGCTACGCCAAAGCCCATTTCACATGGCAGTAAAAATATATAATAGTTTACGTATAGATATAAAAAAAGAATCTAACATAAAACATTTTCAAAGAAAATTAAAAAAAATGCTGCAACGTGGTTGCTATTACTCTGTAAATGAGATCCTAGATACGAATAATTTTGTAAATAAAACATATAGTATAAACTGTAGCAGATATACGAGTATATAATATCTATATAACCAACTTATAAAATAATTATATATGATAGCTATATGGTATATCTATACCATTACTTTATTTGTTACGAAATATTTGCTGTACCCGAAAGGGTTGATAAGAGGGATTGTATTTTAATTACGTATAAGACCTTATGTAAAATTCTTATGAGCAAATAAATAAATTGATTGATTGATATGGCTTCCGTAGTTTAAACGTCTTGTTAATTTGGCACTACCTTAGCACTTTCCCTTACATACTCGCTTGTTATCTTATGGTTTGATCTTTTCGTAAAATCCATTGAATGTCACATCATTTAAATTATTAAATCAATCTATTCTAAATCAATATCTAAATACTTATTGGCTAGCAATCTATTTCCAGGCCTACAGTACGTGGTCAACACATGTCTTACGAGTATATTTAGACTTACAAATTGTGGCCCTTATTGTGAAATAAATCCTGTCTCTTTTAGAACTTAGGTCCGAAGTGACCGGTCACCTTGAACCACTTAGCTTATCGACCACCTAACGAAAATCTATGATCTATGAAATATAGATATGCACTGAATACTTTTTCTTTAAAGACTTTACCTAGTACTATTTAAAATTAATATAGTATATCCAAAACTTTGAACCGCATTACAATACAAAGATTTATCTAATGCATTGAAACATTTTTTTTAGTTCAATCGGACTAAAAAACAATGTTTCAACCACGAAATTTCATAGAGCTCCGAACAAACCTGTGGGCTTAGCTCGCCGTGGAAATTTCGGTAAATTTATTGATAAAATAATATTAATAGGTACCTAAACATTTATTTACTGAAACTTTGATTACTGGCAAGTCATTATTCTTACTTATTAGCCGCCATATTTATTCAATACTACTTTTAACCGCGACTTCGTCTGCGTAAATTTAGTACTGTGTTAAAATTATAACGAACAGTCTACCAGTACCTTTGTATGGCAAAAAAGGATTTCCCATACAAAGATCCACTCCCCTTTTCATTTCCGTAATAGCGTCACTTTTGGGATAAAATCTATCTTATGACCTTCCCTGGGCCTCAAACTATGTATATACTAAATGTCATCTAAAAAGGTTCAGTGGTTGAAGCGTGAGGTGGTAACAAACAGATATACAAACTCACTTTCGCATTTATTATATTAGTTAGGAAGTTAGAATTAGGATTATCCCATTATAGTCGGAAAATGTTGCTCGCTACTTTCGCACATTTAATAATTGTGGATAATTAATAAGGATTATTTATTCCGAGCTAATTTCAACAGTTTGCATTGTCATTATTTTAGTACTTGGTTTATTACAATTGTAGTAATAAATCTAATCTGGTTGTGCTTAATTGAAATTATACGTACTTACTTACTTACTCCAGCTTTTGGTACCAGTTTTTAGGTATTTAGGTCGGTAGTGGTGTTTGTTCGTGATATAATGACGAGTTTTCTAAAACAAAAAAGGAGTTCAGTCGCATAGGATAGATACAGCAGCAATCAAGTCATCATCGATCTGTCAATCTCTAATTCATTTAAAATTTTCATGGCGTGTGTTTGTTTCCGATATTTTTTTTTAGTTTAAAATATACTACTGTTTACATATGTATTTACAAATTATAGTAAATACAAGATTGGTTGATCAATTACAATTTATTAAAGTGATTAATCCAAACGACCTATTCCTTTTCAACGGGTTACTCGAGTGTCATTCTGAATTTCGACAGTTAATTCTTTCGATAGAGTACAAATTTCAAAAAACAAAAATTCGACTCCCACTTTTTCGACAAAGCATACATTCGACTAGCATTAGTTCAATAGAACTTAGACTCACGTAGAGAGTCACCTACTGACTGACAATATGATTTAATTTAAAAAAAAATTAAGACTTTTATGCGCCTTCTTTTGAGAGTGTTTTTAAACTTATTTTTTCACTGGAAGAGGCCTAATAATTATTGAGATAATATTTTAAAGACTCACTTAACATCTGAGCTTCGAGTTCCATGTTTGGATGGTTATATTATGCAGGATTTGAAAAAGTAACACCGGTTAGCGATATTAATTGATTATGTCCATACAAACGACAGTTGCGGCAAAAACCTAACGTGCATGCTCCACATTGGACCACTTTTAATGTCGGTGTAGGTTTACTAATATAACAAAACGCTGAGCGTTTTTTTTTTTATTTTTATTAATCCAAGATGGCGGCAGATTCTAAACTGCAAGCGATTTTGCTGAAATTCAATATTCTTGAGTTTTTTGGGTCGCGAAATCCGAATATAAAGTTTTTTTTGGAAGAAGTTTTTTTTTTCAAAATGGCGTCTGGATTATAGAATTTTAACTTATTTCGTTCATAACGTCCTACTGGAACATCCCAGGGGTCTGAAACTTTCTATGCTGGGGTAAAGCACCCTGCAAACTTGAGACTGAATTCAGATTTTCGATCTAAGATGGCTGCCTACATTTTTTTTCATGTTTCCTCAACTGACTGCAGTTTGTTATCCATTTTCTCAACTGGATTTGTTATTTAGCCTACCTCAAGAGCTGCATGAAAAACCGCGGGCTGCTTGTAGCCTGCGCATCGCCCGAAAAGCTAGTATAATTATAAAGTTAACCTTAGAATACTGAATTTTGTTGACGAACCGCAATGGTCACAATCACAATACTTGAGTTATTTAATTAAAAATGTATTAAATCCCCGATTCTCGCCAGTTTTACTTACCACCTTTCATGTGATTTACAATTGTAAATCAGATGAAATGCTAATAATGATAATTGTACGCAATAATTCTACATGTATGCAATTGAATACACTTAAAATTTCATCTCAATCGGAAACCGGGACGTGGTTCAAATTAAACTTGCAAGATTTGACCCAAACAACAAACATGGCAAGCTTAATAAAAGCCCGTAAAAAGTAAACGGCTTAATTTATTTTATTCAAATAAAAGAGTGTCTACGAGTAAGAACATGCTAGATTAAAGTGAATGTTTATCTATATATGTATTTGTTATAAAATATAGTATCGTTGAGTTAGTATCCCATAACACAAGTCTCGAACTTACTTTGGGGCTAGCTCAATCAGTGTTATTTGTCCCTATATATTTATTTATTTATTTATTATCTCATGTGTTCACATCTTCACATCTCCGTGATTGACGACCTCCGTGGCGTAGTGGTTACCATGCTTATCCGCCACCCAGAGGTCCCGGGTTCGATCCCTGGTCAGGGGAAGTTGGAAAATGGTCTTTTCCAAATTGTCCTGGGTCTTGGATGTTTATCTATATATGTATTTGTTATAAAATATAGAATCGTTGAGTTAGTATTCCATAACACAAGTCTCGAACTTACTTTGGGGCTAGCTCAATCAGTGTGATTTGTCCCTATATATTTATTTATTTATTATTATTTATTATCTTTAGCTAAAAATAATCAAATTTGTTTCATCAATTCGGGAGTTATGCTAACACAGAGAGATACTTATAAAGACACCTCAGACTTATAACACCCCTTTTTTTGTGGGTGACCTCTTAACATTAAGAGGGCCGCACTTTTTGGCTATTTCTATATTGCATCTTACAAAATCATTAATATAAATCAGTATAACGTTCTAGTTACGACAGAATAAATCTTTCCATGTATGAAATAGTCTTTAAAGGTAATATCGTTGGGCAACAATACCTGACCAAGCTTATAATTTGATAAAAAGCTTCTAAATCCTCTCTTGCATTGCCAAAATAGTAGCTAAATCAAGAAGCGATAGACAAATAGAGTTGGCATTCGAAACAAAAAATGTATATAAACAGAAAAATAGCAAGAAGTGTGAAAAACATAACACCATTACATCCAGCTCATTGTATGCTTAAGCATTAATGGGAACCTGCTTTCATTTCGGACTTTTAGAAACAGGATTTCCTAGAAAAAAAAAATCCTATATTTCTACAGTATGCTGGAATCATAGTTTAACAATCCTGTGCATCGAAGAAACGATACTTAAGTTTAAAAAATATTTGTTATTGTAGAAGAGTACCTACTTATTAATAATATTTTTATAATTATTTTTTTAATTATGTAATAAAATAACAAACAAAAATAACTAATGAAAATTGGAGATTTTCCTGGGTCAATAATAAATCATTTGGTAAACTGTTAGGAAAATAAAACTTCGCAAAATAATGTCACTTGTCATTGAACATATCCATTTTAACGTGACTTTAGATTTATTATTGCAGAAAAACTGATAATAAGTGCGCTATTTGACTCCAAGAAACTATAACGTCATCTGCTTGTATTTCATACAAATCCCGTAGAAAATATTTGTTTTGACGTTAAAAAATAAAATAAAAAATCTGTTTTGACTTGTTGGAAAATAGCCGATTAATAAAATATAAGATAAGAACCAAAAAACTTATAAACTCCATAAGGATGTAAACTCTTCAACTAAATTACGCCACGTTCAGACTTAAACGTTCCTAATTCGCTGTGATCAGGACTCGTTAAATCCTGTTTGGACATACTATGGACATACTCTTGCAGCCAGCTGCGATTTACATTTTATTTCATCCGACGGTGTCTGTGACGGTGAAAGGTATTCTCGTGTTAGGTGTAACATAACATTATGCTAATTGGAAATGTTACAACTTTTTGTATGATTTGTCTCGGTAACTTCTATTTTGATGTAACATTTAATTTTATACGCATGTTGTTAACATATGGACTTACTTTTTTCCAAGTACCTTAAGTCTGATTTTTTATTTCGTAAGCTAAAAAAGCTCTCCAATTAGAAAGGGAACCCATTTTGTTGGCAATAAAAAATTGAATTCTTAATATTTTTTTATGTTTTACCTAGAAAAAGATAAATTTAAACTTTCTGGCACATTTAATATGTTATGATATTTTTTAATACCGAATTGTCACAGTTATATTTTTAAGTCAGCAGGTTATTTTTCTTTATTTTTTCAATTCATGTGTCATAAACATTTTTGGCCAAAAGCTTTTTCAAATTATTTTTTTCGTAATCCATTAAGAAGAAAAAAGTATCAAAACTATGTTTTTGTTTGCAGGTACAGTTTTCACAGTTGTTATTTTGTATTGATTATTCAACTGTGATGAAAAGAGACACAAGTGTCGCTCGCCGTAAATCCCCTTTTGATTTGGAGCACTGCACATAACAAAATGGTTACATTCAATACTAACAATTACAATGTATAGACTCAGATGTTTAGACTCCTATTGAAATCGGGAATTTAATAAAAAAATGTGCCCGGCCAAAAAAGTTTGTGATCACTGACATGTCAAAAAAGGACAGCTGTCAGAATTCGACGGAGTAAAAAATCAGACTTTAGCTTCACCATGGAACTTTATATTCGAATGGCCCTTTCAACCATTGATCCCGTATCTATCGCCAAACTGTATTATTCTTCGTTCATACAAGCCAATCTTATTCATTGTTATTCTCACTTTGTGAATTTCTAATTGAATGTTCGTAACAAGGATAATTTTAAAACTTAAAATCGACTTTGACACCGAACTACTCAACCGATTTTAGTCAAATTTCTCTGAGGCCACCTGATAAGTATGCTCTTTTAAACAAGAAAATAATTTTTTAAATTGGTATGGTCGCCTTCAAGTAATCGGGGATCATACATGAATTTATATATATATATATATAAATAAAAAAAATCTAAGAAAAAAAATGGACTCTTCATAGAAACTCGACCAGGTGATCAGTGAATTTGTATGGGAGGCCAATTTTTTTTCTGCAATTTTCGCCTTTTTTCTTGCAGATCTATAATGTGCTGGGGAGTCTGATTTCGATGTTAAGAGGTTATGAGTTAGTTACCAGTAACCCTGTATATATCCAACGTGGAAGGGACATACCCGTAATAAATCGAACCATGGGCTATACTAGATTAACTAAGGTATACTAAAATTAAAATATATAACAAAAATTTTTTTTTTTTAAATTGACATTCCCATACAAATTTCCCGGGCGGCAGCATACTTTAGTATGGAAATGCCAAATTTTTTTTTGTTGCTTGACTGTTTTTTTAATTTCATTATACTTACTATAGTTAATAGTCATCTAGTAAAGCCCGTGTTTTGATTTATTACGGGTTCCACGTAATTACCTGCTTTTATGAAGTCGGTTCAAAATGAAGAAGATCCACCTGATTTTGGAACGAAGTTCCTTACGGCAGGCTTGGAGGAGATAGGGATTTTGCTGCGCGACCGAACTGAAAAAATGTGATAGTAAAACCGTAAGGATGACCTCGTTAAATAAAACCGTTAAATGAGACGTGCGCAGGCGCGACAGTCGTATACACAAGCGAGTAGTGTATAATACCTTTGAGCACGATTTTTCTTTTGCAAATTGTGTCGATTCTACATTAGCCGAAGGAACTTCGTTCCTACCTGGTGTCCCACGACACCACATTTCTTTTATTATGCAGTTATATTTATTTAACTAAAAAGTTATTTATTAAAAACTTTTATCTTTACAAGTTCGAACTTTCTTTCTTCTATTACAAGTTTTTAAACTCTTATAATTTTCCTATTTGGGAAATCCTTAGCCCAATCCTATAGGTTACAATCAATCACCAATGAGGATGTCCTGCGACGATGTGGTTATACTAACATTTCTTTCCTCTTTCAGATGGGACCCCAAGCGTCGAATCACGTCTACCGAAGCATCCCGCCACGAGTTCGTCACTGGCTGTGCCCTAGGTTCAACCCCGTCGGGAGTACTAGCTCTTCCACGCTTAGCACCCCCCAGGCCCACCCGAGGGGCGCTCCTGCACTCCCAATCAGCTGGCGACGTGGCAGCCATGTTGGGGCGCGCGTGACCTCGCGACTCCTGAGTGAGGGTCGGCTCCGGAGGCCTATTGTAGTGGATCCATTCGGTCTGTAGTGTCAAACGAGGTTTGTGTTGCAAGGCAAGACTCACACCAAATATATAATCCCAACTAATACAAAAGAAGTAATTTTTTTTTAATATTGTTTAAATCATGCTTTTGTCTAAAAAAAGTTTAAAGTGAAGACGAATTTAAAGAGCCCAAATTCGATAGGGTGATTTCATTACAGAGTTCTTATGGCCACCTTCATGCTCCATCGTCACGCGATATACGTAATAATTTATTTTCAGAACAATACTAAATTAAAACAAATTAAAAATAGTACAATACATAAAATAATTAAACTAAAAACTAATTTAACTTGCAATATTTAATTACAGAGAGACAGACAGACAGACAATAAGTAAAGATTTAAAATAAAAGTAAATATGTATATACTTACACGGTGATTTTTCATTGGTTTTGGAGACGAAGGCCACTTCACAAAGATCGTTAATAAGACCTAATTAGTTATTCAAAATTCAAAACAAAAAATGTCGATTAAAACTCGAAAGTAAAATCGTGAGATCAATTACTCGTAGTAGCACCGGCGGCGGCCGGCCGGATATATTTTGAGTTCATCGTGGTCACGCGGCAGTTTTTGACGGGCGTAACTACGTAGTATCGATCGAAAATAATTTTCGCAACTTTGTTATCTTTATGTCATAATCGTACACAAATTTGGATGACGTATATGGATAGAAGAATTTATTTATACGACATTTTATTTTTCCAAAACCATTGAAAAGTCAGCGTGTTTGTATGTTTGTTTGTTACATTTTCACGCTTTAACCACAAAACCACGGAGGAGCTCTGTGGCCAAGCGGGAGTGCGCATTGGTAGCGCTTTCGCAAGTAAAGCGACACCGGGCGGGGTCCGCACATGGATGGGTGACAACAAGTGGCATAAAAAAAATATCGAGCTCCTCCGTGCTTCGGTAGGCACGTATAAGTCGTTGGTCCCGGCTGTCATCATTGTTGGCAGTCGTCAAGCTATGTCAGATGCCTTTAGCCAGCCTGAAAATCTGACACCAGTGTTGGCCACTTACACACACGAAAAACGAAAAAAAACACAGAATCTATTTAAATGGGATTTGGTATTGATATAGTTTTAGATCCAGGTAAGGAGAACATAGGGTAGTTTTAAAATTCCCACTTAGAGCGGATCCTTATAATTTTCTGAACTAAATAACTTGATGCTGGTCTCTTGTTGGGATTATACTGTTGTTGTGAGCATTGTCATAACACCTCGTTTTAATAATCAATCAGTAGAATCGAAATACGGAGCTTTGAATATCAGTAGTTTACAAGAAATTAACTCAGACCGGAGTACAGTCCGAAAAAGTTAGTACAACGTCGAACAATATCTGTTAGTTTGTTACTTCATTTCTCATGTACCAGTAAACAAGGAACATTATCACCGGGCTTCCTATGATAGGTTTTTATTGGAAGATTCGAGACAGGTTAGTAAAATATACTTAGCTGAAATACTCAAAAGGAATGTTTCTTGTGTCATTTGATGAAGTTGCCATTTTTATTTGAAGAATTTTCTGATGTTCTACGAAAGTAGTTGATGAACGAAGAATGGTACCTAGCTACATGTTTTTGTCATTTTCTTTTTTAATAACAGACTTCGAAAATGAAGGAGGTTATCAATTCGAACCGTATGTTTTTTTTCTGTATGTATGTAAGGCGATATCTTCGTTACTTGTGAAACGATTTAATTGATTCTTTTTTATTTGAAAGCCTGTTGTACGAAATTGGTCCCATATTAATTTGAAAAACATATGATGAAGAACTTAGAGGATTTGGAAGTGAAGTCATTTGTATTTTTTTGTGAAAAATTATTTATTAACTATTACTTTAATTATTAGATCCGTACGTTAACATAACAACAAAAATACTTACACCTATGATAGTTACATACACACTCTTTAAAAACATAATTTAATTATCCAATCTTCTTATATTATGGGCGACCCCATATAAATATCACAATTTTGTGTACAGGATCTTTTTCAAGTAGGCTCTAACGCACTGAAAACCTACACTATTTAAACCACTCTGAAGATAATAAAGCGTCTAACTTCATGATAGAAAAAATGACTTCTCCACTTTACTTTAAAAAGTATGAATCTCTTTCTATGTCAGGGTCTCGCCTTAAAATTTTAATTACCGAAATCGTTTTTTAGCCTGTTGTTGCAACGATGCACGCGAAGATGAAATCGATACGTTCAACCATGAATTTTTTCAAGATGTCGCATCGCGTTATATACAAATACTGAATCAACAAGTTTATTTGCCAGGCGAATTAAAAAAAAACCAGACTTTCAAGCGTTAACTCCCCATAACTTTTTAACAGCTGAATCGTTTTTGGTCAAACATAGTTAAGAACCACCAAGGGAATTTGCCTTCACATAAAAAAACAAATCGAAATCATTCCATCACACACTGACTCACAGACAGATTGATAGACAGACAGCTAGACAGACTTTAGCGTCAGACTTTTAACACTCCTCTTTTTGTCGAGTGTTATAGACGCTGACGAAATTAAGTCTGGCAGCTATGCTCTATGTTTCAAATAAAAATTTACTTCTGATAGAGACAGATAAATTTTTCTATGAAATAGAAATCTGATTAATATCCACGTTTTTGATGACGTCTCAACATGATCGCGTATTTAAATGGATCCAAATGTACTCAGCTATATAGGAAGCGGTGAAACTGTGCACTTTGAAAGCTCTAAGACTATGTCTTCTAGCCTCAAGAACCTAAGGTAAATATTGAGACAATTTTATATTTTAAAATTAAATAAAATGTGTTGCTATGTTATCGAACCCGATTGAACACTGAATTTGATAGACGTGCACTACATGTTGGTCAAACCATATTATGGGACCTGGTGTGACATCTCCATATTTCTCTATCAAACGGTATGACACACTTAGCCGTAGATGGTTATTAACAGAAAGTTTGGCCCCAATTTGTTAAGAGAAAAACCATTCATCTAAAAGGAGGCGAGCAATTTCTATCAACATAGTCACTTTTTTATATTTAAAAAATATTAATATTTTTTTATAATTTGCAGCCAGATTTTCAAAAGAAAAATTCTGTCTAAATATTTAATTGTGCATGGTAGTTGTTTTTTAAAGGAAAAGTCGATTATTTTGTGGAACTATAACCATCATGCGTTGTGCCAAATAGACGAATGGTTACTGAATAATTCTAAAAGAAATCTTCTGACCTATGACTTTCTCAATATCATGTCAGATAAAGGCTGTTATGCACTACTTACTTCAATGTATAGAAATAATGCATTTTGCATTGAGAAACATAAATGTCGACATATCCAATCTTAATGTAAAGATGAATATCATATCACAGGAAACTGTTATTTGTAACGAAGTCTTGAGCTGTATTGTATTAAATTCATTGTATGAAAACAGCAAATGATATGATTGGGTAATTGTGACACTCAATTTTTGATGATATAATATTTCGGAGTAAAAATAGAGTTATATACAAAACAGTTTATTACAGCGTTTACATTATTGACGTCAACATTTCGATATAAAGAAAACCTTATTTAAAACAAAAATTACATTATTCAAATACAGCGGCTTATATATAAAATATTTCTTCCAACGCACCACATCGAGGCAACGTACCCAATATGCTGGTAGTATTCCCTCGCTGGATAGCGACTATATATACTATACTTATTCTCTCAGCAAAAATCTACCAGCCCTCGGGTTACCAGTTGCCTCGATGAGACGCGTTGTGATGTCCTTAACAAAACAATTTAGCTTCAGGGTCCCAACGACCCATTGTCTCCACTGCAAATGGACGAAAAATGTAACCGTCTCCCAGACCTGCGTATTTGCCTGCGTAGAGTGGATATTTGAAAAAAAGAAAAAGTACAGAGCATTATTAGAAAAAAAAAAACAAAAAGGTAAAAATCTGGGCAGACCATCGACGCGCCGACTAAGGTGGCATCGGATTGACCAATTCAGTTGCAAAACGGGTGTGACAGAGACGCCATTGATAAATCCACCACCACCCTTCATTCCCTAAAAAAATACTAGGCTTGGCGACGGGGGTAAAGTAACGTTAACAAGCGCTGGCGTGAAAAGGAAGACACGGTCAGTGCCCGCCGACAACACTATGAACACCATTTGGATGAACGAACTAATTACCTTGATCAATACCCAATTGTGTTAGTCAAACTTTCATAGGAAGTTGAATGGTCGTTACGCTCGATCAGCTCGTAAAACGATAACTGACATACTTAGTTGGCTTAGAAAATTATTTATTTATTATTTACAAAATTCATGTACACAAAATACAAACAAAGTAATAACATTGGGTACATAGGTACTGCTTATTTCATAAGCAATCTCTTCCACCAGACCCAGGAGAGGTAAAGTGAAGAAAACAGGTACCGTCTTATTATAAAACCCAGAATAACTTTGTTACTAGGTTTAAACCATTATTCGACCAAATCAAGTTGACATTTACTAATATCACACTATCTCACCTGTCAATGTCAACTTCATTTTGGGTGAATAATGGTTTAATTTAAACCTTGTAACAAAGTTAGTCTTGGTTTTATAATAAGACGGGTAGTATTTTAAGACGAAATGGTAGCAGAAGTGGTAGCAATTTGAAATAAATTGTTTAAAACTAAATATGGTGATAATTAAAAATTTGATTTATATGAATGTCTAGAAAGACATTTAAACTATTTTATGAATAACCTTTGAAAGTAATATTGGTAGTCCGTTTAGTTTTAAAACTGTTTTTCGCCAAAAGTGGCCACTTTTGGCGAAAAACAGTTTTAAAATTAGACGGACTATTAGTAATGATTTCAAAGGTTATTCATAAAATAGTTTAAAGATCTTTCTAGACATTGATACAAATCAAATTTTTAATTATCACCATATTTCGTTTTAAACAATTTATTTCAAATGAGGGCGCCACTTTAGCTACCACTTCGTCTTAACGTAAAATTGCCTAGTGAGTTTTCTGTACTTGCCTTGTTTAGTGCCAAAGAGAGAATTGTGGTTCATTGGACTGATTCATTTAGCGGCCTCCATTAATTTAGATATTTTAACCACGATTGATAACTGTCACGAAGTGTTTTTCCAGTACGCAAATTTTTACATCAATTTTAGTCCATGATAACCTAGTCACATAATATTCTACAAAGACATGGTTCAATATGAAAAAAAAACAGGCCCAGTCGAGTCGGACTCGCGTACGAATTGTTCCGTACCATTATCTAAAAAAACACGTTTGTTGTAAGGAAGCCCCACTTAATATTTTGTTGGCGCTAGAACATTAAATTTAGTAGGTATATCATCTGTGAAAATTTCAACTGTCTAGCTATCACGGTTCATGAGTATACCGCCTGCTGCCAGCTCATTTTTACCATTTCGGTACGGAACCCTAAAACGACTTTCCACAAATACCTAATTTCAGTAGAAAACTCGACTTTTTCTTAGCATTGCACCATATGATCCTTAACGTAATTATAATAACCATATAAACTTAACTTGCTGCAACCATTAGCGCTTTAGAGAAATAAAGGAAAAAAGAAATGTGGTGTCGTGGGACACCAGGTAGGAACGAAGTTCCTTCGGCTAATGTAGAATCGACACAATTTGCAAAAGAAAAATCGTGCTCAATTCGCGCCTGCGCACGTCTCATTTAACGGTTTTATTTAACGAGGTCATCCTTACGGTTTTACTATCACATTTTTTCAGTTCGGTCGCGCAGCAAAATCCCTATCTCCTCCAAGCCTGCCGTAAGGAACTTCGTTCCAAAATAATACTGTGGAAGTAAGTATATAAAAAACGATGTTGACTGAAATATAGTACAATGAGGTAGGTATACGTCTGCAGATCATATCAGTACGTGCGTAGGTTCATGCTTGTGTGTAGATGATTTAATGACCAATAATCTACATAAAGTGTCACTAGAATTAATAACTTTCTTTTTTTGGCATGTTTTTTTTTCGGATATTAATTGCATGTACTTGCCAAATATGCTACTAAGTATAAAACAAACGTATAGGTACCTATATATCTACTATTTTAGCTAGGATTTCGATCAGCCTTTCTGGAATATCATAGAGAAAAAATGCTTTTACTTCGACGGCTTTTTATACGCGATTACTTCTCCAGATATAGTTGCTGTACCATATCTATATACTTAAGGGGCTACCTGAATTTTCCGGGGTCCAGTGCTGCCCCCATTTGAAATACCTATATCTTTTAAAAGGAAACGGAGATTTCATTTAAAATTTTGTCTTGATCAGACCCCAGATAATCCTTTAAACTATTTTATGAACTATTGTTTACAGTTTAAAGTGAGAACGTAAAGCTTTTCTACGCACAATTGCGAAAAACGGCCACTTTTGGCGTATGTGCGTAGAAAAGCTTTATGTTCTCACTAAAAACAGTAAACAGTAGTTCATAAAATAGTTTGAAGGGCTAGGGTCTGATCAAGACAAAATTTTAAATGATATCTCCGTTTTCTTTCAAGTGATTTATTTAAAATGGGGGCAGCACTGGACCCCGGAAAATTCATGTAGCCCCTTAATAAGTTTTGACACAAAGGAAAAAGAAAATGGAGTTATTCGTAGATGTGATTGCCCTTAGTTAAAAGACTACATAAATGGATACAGTCTTAATTTTTGTCGTTGCGTAATTTTCATAGAATTTGTTAAACGGATTGAATTTTCACAATCAATTTCTCAATTGTTCAACTTAATATAGTATACAAGATTTTTTTTTCAGTGTGTACATTTTTACAGCAAACGTTCTTGATACGGGTTACCTACGTTCCCGAAAAAAAGTAAGATATCGAAATATTTTTCTCGTATTTCGTTATTTATTTCTTGTGGAAATTAAAATGGCGGATTTTTCTGTAAAAATGAACGAACTGGTAAACAAATATCTCGTTTAATACGATAAGACATACAAAGTTTAGTGTAACCGATAGACTTAGACAAACTCGGGTATCTAGCGTAAACTGTGTTAGTAAATGTGATGTGTAGGATTTTGTAAAATCGTTAGTTAGGATATCTAAGCTTTATCTAGGTCTTCACGTCGCCTTTACGTCTGTAGGAAAGGAAATTACATTGTTAAGAAGTTATTTTGATGTTTTCCGATTATGTTTGCTGAATAGTAATTCTAGTGGCTACACAAGTTCGATATATTGCAGCGATTTATCTGCTCAGTTTTATCGTAAGCCATAAAAATAATTGTATAATCTATTTGCACAGTTCGTTGCGTGTGTTGTTTCTTTTACTCTTAGAAAACCTTATTAAGTACTTATTGTTATTGTATAAGTTCGTTTTCTATATATTGTACCTATTTTAAGTAATGCTTATGTTATAAATACTTAAGATCTGCCAAGTCATTTTTTTAATGATAAATTATCGAACGTCATTCATTGTTTGTAACATATTCCAAAAAAATTATGTTTATTATTTTATATTTAAATGACTGATGTTGTAGGCTTAATTCAATGTTTAATTCGAATTACTTTTTTGAGAAAGAGTAATTTAATGCGATGGATGACCTTTTAAGAGTTACCTATATTAACTCATGTCTATACATATAGTCTTCTTAGATCTTTCATATTCATAGACTTAGATAGACTAGAAAATGTCTTCGCTCTAGACTATACGGACGATCGACACATGCTGGACCAAATCTTAGGTCCTAAATAATAAATCAACTTGACCACGATATCATGGCTCATGGCGAACATAGATTACTTAGAGAAATCAATCGCAAATGTCATTCTTATCGTGATGCGCCGTGCATCGTGGTCGGTGTCATTTTTCGATCGCGGAGTCCCTAAACGAACTGTTTTTTATATCGTGAAAACTATTCGTTTAATGACTCCGCATTTCAAAAATGACACTTCGAGTAATATTACTCCATTGGGAAAATAATATGACATGGAAAATTACTATTTGACTACGCCGTATTTTCCCGGCGGAGTTATATGAGTAGGTATGTACTTCTTTTCCTAACTTTGATCTCATTTGTTGTTGTTTTTACCTTTTAGTTAGAATAATAAAATGCTTTAAAATAATGTTTAGGGATCTCTTCTCTTTTTACAGTTTTTGAAATGATGATAGAACAAATTTTCTTGTCATTTCAAAACTGTGCAAAGATGTAGGTACTTATACAATAATATAATCAAGTTAAATAAGTTATCTCCGTCAAAGTATGAGTAGATTGTTCTAGAGTAATGTTTGTACTCGTTACAATGAATTGTAAAAATAAGGGCCTTTACAGATAATTTATACAAACATTGTACACCTACCAATATATGTTAGCTTTCATATACTTTGCACGTTTGTGGACACTAACGGTTTGTAATGTTAGTATGGTTAGTGTCCACAAACGTGTCAATAAAACCTTCAGTCATAACTTACCCGAAAGATAAACAATCAGTATGGTATGGTGTTCATTTTATAGATCATTCTTTGGTCTTTCATTGGTTGTCTGTATTGGACCTTATTTTTAAAAGATTTTGATGATCTAGATAAACGTTTTAATTTGTGAACTAAAGAATGTGCTCCACTTGAGTAATAAAAATATCTCAAATATTAGTAAGTAAGTAATAAAGGTTTTGTTTTTTTTTTTAAAGCTAGTAACTATTCTCAAGTGGGGTATCATGAAATGGACTGGAAAATGGTCTAACTTGTGTACATATTTATATCGTAGTGATATAGGCCAGGCCAAACTGTGAATTGAAATAAGTCATACTTATATTTTGTAGTTGGGTTCGTCATCAACTGGACACATGTCTCTGGACACCGCATTCTAATACTTACTTATCACTTTCGTCAACTAGACAACATTAACATCAAGTACAGCCCCGGGACATTCAAAGTAGATTGAATGGGTATCTTTTGGATAGGCATGCTTCATCCTAGTCTTCATCGTCGCTTTCCATCAAGTGAGATTGAGGACAAATGCCTAAACCAATATATTGTAAAAAAAAAAAAAAAAAATTACCAGACATTTTCTTTTTCCAAAACACATTGTAAAGTTTCATTAGAGCAATCGAATTTTCTAAAATTCATTTTGGTAATCTTATATACTAAAATTTAAATAAATACAAAATATTGAGTGTTTGCTTGAATAGAAAATTAAGAACGTCTATTTTTTTTAGTTTCATATCTTTTGTACATTCATATTCAGTGGGTTATGAGCTGACATTAGCGAATTATGATTATTCAATGCTTAGGAACGGCAAGAATTTTAGTATTTCAAGAACAATACAGTATGAGATTAATTTGATACTATGTGTCCAAATCCGTATGTCCAGTTGGTGACGATCCTTGTGGGTTATGGTGTTTGTGATTTAAAGAGGTTAGATTAGAAGATGGTTGTTAAGCCTCCATATATGAGTATTTATCATATATATCTATGTATTAATGGGTAATTGTTTTGATTAAATCATTATTAAAGTATTGATTAAAGTTCTTCCAAATGATTTCTGATGTTTTATTATATTGCTTTTAAAGTTAAGAACTATTTTATATTAAAAAATAAACAAAGCTTAAAACATTACCAGTCTTATAATTAAACGCGTACTAATTTTATTACTTGGTTGAAAGTGTTGAAACTTATAGCATCTTGCCATAGTCATCTTTTTTTGCCACTATGAATTGGAACGAGGGCTGAATTTGGTTTTTGGCTTATAAGATGGATTTTTAAAAATTACGGTATACCATTCTTTTCTTTTCTCTGATAAGCAAATAATGAAGAAGATACAGCGCAATTAAATTTGGCGTGACGTCACGAACAAGCCTGCGAATTTTCAAAATTTTGTAAATCACCCCCAACTTTAAACTACTTTGCTAAACAAAAAATACAGGTTCTTTGGTTAATCTAGTTTACGAACTTAATAAATTAATAAATAGATATACAATACATACATTACCCGGTCCACATCAGTACTTCATTTGGGTTTTAACCCTTTCACCGCGAGACTTTATACCAGTCGCCGTGCCCCCAGCGCGAGGGGTATGAAATCTAAAATAAATACCTACAACCAAAAAGGGATGTGAATACTAAAGTTATGTGCAATAAGCGATTTTTTTGTCGAAAATATCCGACGCTTGCGGAATGGGCACGACAATGTTTGTCGGATAAATCCGACGTTCGCGTTGAAAGGGTTAAAGTTAGGGTTAATTGATCACACTTAATTTCATAAAGTAACAAAGTAAGTCCGTTACGAACAGTTTTCTTCGAAAAGTATCACAGTGTAGGTTTACGCCATCACCCTTCTATCAATAACAAATGACAACATCACAATTTGCGGACAAAAACCGCATGCTTCCGCGATGTAGGCCCCGATGTGGCTGACAATGGGGCGATCTTATCGTAACTATGCGAGCTCACAGAACGATAGCTAACTACTGATCTCTAATAAGGACCTATTATCCGGTGGTGGCGTCGCTGGTCGGGTCGTTGGATTCTCTCTAATATGGTTGAGTTTAACGATGGCTGATCCGTGCGTCAACTCGTGAACGGGTGCTGCCGGGAGGGACTGGTCAGCTCGGCTTCGCTTTTTTTGACTACTTAATATTTTTTATTACGCAATTTATGTTTGTTTACTTGTTCGCAAGCATTACATGTTATAATGTGTCAACATTGTATTATATTATAAGTATTTATTAATTAAAAGACAATTATAATAATATGACATAGCCCTTCTGGCGGAGTAGGCGACCAATACTGTGAAAATGAGTTTCTTTCGTTTCTTCTCAGCAGTGGTCGTTACGAAGCGCTGGTATCGGTAGCTTTTCTTTAAAAATAAATTAAATTTTAATATTCTTTACACGTAACATAAATTATACTTATTGACGTGTAAAAGTGCCTGTAAAGGTCTAATTACTGAATAAACATTTGAATCTTTGAATCTATTCTGTAGATGAATTAATAAGTCACAAGTTAAGTACATAAATAAGCTTGTTGTTGCGCGTGATACCTCAATCTCACGTCCACAGAAAAATAAATTAATAATATAATATATTAAATAACATTTGTTCTGTTTCACCCAAACTAGGAGCATGTTCAATTATTCTCAGAAGATCCATTGGCCAGATCCAGAATGGATCTTGCATGTTGATGTGCACAATATATTGCTAACTTTTTGCTTATATGTTTGCGAATAAATAACTTGAATGATGAACTGTTCAAATCAATATGATTTACATACATGCTTATATTTTTATTGAAAAGATAATAAATTTAAAAAAGAACAAGAAACTAACAAAAACAAGACTAATGCTAAGGCTTATTTATAAATAAAAACGCCCTAGCAAATCGCTGCCCCTTAATAAAGTGCCCAGAAAGCTGGCAGCATTGCGATATTGTATGGCAATGCTAATTTTTTGAGCCATTAAAGGCCACCCCTCTAGTTACGAGTGATTTCAGATTAGTTCAATGCCAGGACAAAGTGAGCCCCATTCGTGCATTCGCGGGAATTACGCGTCTTAACTCCCTGGGCCACCTCGGCCTGACATTTCGCAGCACTGGATGCCTTAAATTATGTCATCCGACGAGCCCATGTCTTTCCCGGACCAGACCTGTATCACAGTCACTCCCTGTTTAGATATGGCAAATATACCTACGCGTGGCGACCGCTGCACAATAGGAAATTCAGTAATAAATCCGCCGCTCACTGAATCGGTTTTGTGTAGGTGTAGGTACCTACCTATTATAACTCGTTTGTCCAGCCAGAGCAATAAGAATCAAATTGTCCTGAAATGGATTTCTAGGTATCTAAAAGAAAAGGTTCTGGGTTCTGACACGAAGTCTAGGGACTCAAATATTCTGAAGAACTCAAGATTGAATGGGCGTAAGGTGCTCCCATAAAGGACAGTAAGTGATAGACTTAAGTAATGTAATGTTAGCTAAGATTAGGTATAGATTTGTTGATTCCCACATTTCTCGTATACGTGCATGGTGTATGTGTGTATGTTTGGTCACAGCCTATGCATACCGCGTGTCAGCGGAATTAAATTATTGTTGAAGCACTTAAGGAATGGTTCCATGGTTAGTGCATTGTCATTATTTTTTAGTGTGCCCACACAGTTAACTTTACTGTTATACTCTGCTTAATATAAACTATTCACTAATCATATTGCTATCCACATTGAGTAGATATTTCTTTGAATTTCTTTACTGAGTAAAACTTCTGTCCGCTAGTACTAGTTCTTATTCTGTGCCTTTACCGAAGTGCCGGTGTGTCGCATCTGTTTCTCTATAATTTACGATGTTATCGTCTGTTATTCAACCTGTCGAGCATTTTTCACAGACAGCCGGTGCAAGAAGGTTCCCAGAAATTAGTGGAAAAACGACGGTTAATACGTTTGTTGTTCGTTTAGGGTTTTCTGCACATGGAGGTAGTAAATTCTGCAGCAGCGGCTACAATTTACATATTTTGAATGTTACATCCCAGAGCAAAATTAAATTACCTAGAATGGACGTAGAAATAAAGTCATTTAAGAACATAATAACTGCAGCATTGTAGATACAGTATTTTTGTTTTACTTACTCATAATTTGAGCAAAAACCTATGCATTGCATTTGACTTGGCTACAGTTTCAAAACACAATGAATACTTATAAACTTACATAAGAAAAAGCAGTAAGATTTACGAAAAAAACTTTGAGCAATTGCCAGATCAAAGAGCAAAAAAAAATTTTTAGGATGCCAGCTGATGGATTGACAACTGTCATGGCCGACCAATCATATTTTGATTGATTGATAGTTAAGAGGAATAATCTTAATACCAATTCCAAGGCTCTTTGCCTAACGCTATTGGTAAATAAATTAAAAAAATAAAAAACACCTTAACGAAAGTAAGATTTTTGGTGAGGTTTTTGGCGGGAAGTCAAGGGGTTCAGTTGGAGTTTGCTTTAAATTATTTTGCAAATTGATTCTAGTGGACTTTATAATATAAAATCGGTGTAGTTTAGTGTTATAAATGCTCATGCTCATGGACAATATGTAAAATGGTTAAAGTGGACACTCATAGTGCGGCTGTAGTGATATTTATTTGCGGACTGTGGTGGGCGTCTTTAGACGCCGTCCGCCACTCATTCGGCTATGAAAACCAGTGGACTCGTATAGATTTGTTGCCAGAAGCTCCCTTGAAGCAATCAAAGGACCTACACCAACCTTTGATTGTATAGTTAGGTTAGGGTTAGGAATAAAGAAATTGGCGGCATGGGTTAACTAGACACTGGCAAAATAAGCTTCAACGAAGTTTAATCGCCAACAACAAGAAAGAAAAAAAAAAAAGATTTTTGGTCATTGGTCACAAAGGAAATCTTATTGCTAAGAGCAAGAGCCCTTGACAATAAGTTTACAGATGAGCGACAGCGTGACAACCGGAAAAGACCCGTTCAAACAAAAAAAAATCGTTCCAGGAGTTTTCTAATAATCGGTGAACATCTTCTTTGTCCTGCCCATGTTCCCATTTTATTTGGGGTCGGGCCTCCTTGGACTCGTGCGCCAGGATACACGATCCTGGGTTGTCGTAGATGTGAGTGAGAGACCGTGGACCACCATGTCGAGACCGGTATTCTTCTACATCGGGGTTTTCATACATAAAAAAATCGTGACGATTTAATAACCTCTTTTTTTAGAAGTCGGTTAAAAACATCTTTAGTTTGCAACTTAGACTCTAACGTTGTGTACTTTATTAAGGTGTAATTGTCACATACAAGCGTACCATGTAATTCAATTGTCACACATTGACGGCATTCCAGACACGAGGCTTTCCTAACATGTAATCGCGATTAGAGGAAAACTGTGGGAAGTGGATTTTCTTAAACGGCAAATGATCGAAAGTTGGGTTGAAAGATTTTGTTGTCACAAAGTCGCCTAATGCACAGACATACAAAGGGAAGCAGACAAAACATTACATACTTAAAACGCGTGGCACATTTTTACTCGTAGTTTTCTTTTTTTTAAATAGGGTTGTCGACAGAGTTAGTAATAAAACTTCACAAAGATACGGAGCATTAAAATTCCGAAGTTGACGCTTGCAACGTCACCTCTATGTAAAAATCGTACGTAGCCGTGACGCCATGCGAAATTTCAATGCGCTGCATCTTTGTAATCTTTTGTTTCTCAGGGAAAAGAAAAAATATGTGAACAATATTTTTTTAATAATCTAACCGATGGGCTAAAAATATTTTTCCATTCGTCATGCCTATTGCCTAAATAATATATAAACAGTTGTTGCGGGTGTTTGTATACAAAGTACTCTTTTACATTCATAAGTATAGTAGTTTACTATTTTTGTTCCAAATATTACATATCGTTGAGTTAGTATCCCATAACACAAGTCTCGAACTTACTTTGGGGCTAGCTCAATCAGTGTTATTTGTCACAAAGAAAAAATTATTGTCAGATATTTTTCCGATTACAATGATATTTGAGATATGTAGAGACGTTTCAATAAATTGCCTTCAATCTTACTTTTACTCATATGCTTACATCTGTTGCAGTGTCTGTTCGCATGTCACGCGTGAAGAGTTCTTTCCTTCACTACGTTAAATAACCGGCCAAGTGCGAATCGGACTCGAGCACGAAGGGTCCATTATCTATAAAAAATCACATTTGTTGTATGGGAGCCCCCATTAAATATATTTTTAAGCTATTGCATAGCTTTTATCGCGGGCTTTGAGCGCGGCGACCGATTCGAGAAATTCCGTAACGAAAATAAAACCTTACACTCCGCCTACTCCTACTCCGCCTAAACGTTTCTCGGCAACCGGCGACCGGCACAGCGACGCAGCGTTGAAAGCCGTGTATCTTCTAACGTCGTTTCAGTTCGGCAGACTTCGGCACGGTGTTTGTGTGCGTGCGACTAGACGTATGCGTGTAGACTAGCTGCTAACTGCTCATAATAAAAATTCCTGAATAATCTACATGTATAGTAAGATAGTAAAAATATTTTAAACGAAAATTGTTTTCTTATCGGTCACCACGCTGAAAAGGTGTAACTTGAATTAATATATAAAAAAAAACTGCACCATTAAAAAATAAATAAATAATTATAATTGCAAAAGTTGATAAAAATGCTATGCAATAGCTTTACTGCAGCAGGCCCCGACTGCCACTAATTTTTCAAATTTGCAGTTTTAGCGGCAATAGAAATACATCGTCTGTAAAAATTTTAACTATCTAGCTAACACAGTTTATGATATAAAGCCAGTTGTCAGACAGACAGACGAAAGGACGGACAGCGGAATCTTAGTACAAAGGTGCCGCTTTTACCCTTTCGGTGCGGCTTCAATTTAAACTCCACAAAGGAAAATTCATCATAAAAACTAAAAAAAACGGCTTTTAAGCATTTACCCCCATAACTTTAAACCGCTGAACTGCTAAGAACCATCTCATCAAATAATTATTAAAACAAAAAACGCATAAAAATTGGCCCATTTGTTTAGGCGCTACGATGCCACAGACAGATACGTCAAACTTTAACACCCATCTTCTTCGTCGGGGTATAAAGAGCACTTTTCGTTTTGAAGTGGAAAACAAAAATTATTAATCTAATAAACCGCTCCTAATCGTCCCTGGCTCAAAGGTTCCCAAAATGCTAGCAGCAATTAGTAAATTCTTTACAAAAATATTTACCTATAAAACCGCATATGCACGCACTCAACTAAACTTAGTGAAGATCCAATTAATTTATTTAGTTGCATTATCATCTTACTCAAAAACTAGTTGCATAAAACACGCAGTATATTGAATATCAGTGCACATGCGAATTTCTCAACGAGACCAGATTCAAGAACTATCGTGTAACATTGTAACGTTGTCTCACAAGACTATTTTTCAACACACTTGTAACATCCGAGACTTGACAAGGTGACCAGTTGACGTTTTTTTGATGAGTGAAGACATTCATAAGACAACTTGTTCGAGTAACATCATAGTAACATTCAATAGACATGACAAGATGATCAAATGATGTTTTCTGAAGAGTAACGACATTATAAAGCATGACATGTCAAGGACTCAACAGATGGGCGGATTTATTTTTCATATTTATGTTGTAATGGTTGTACCGTGATTATAAATTACTTAATTAATTTTGTGCAACCCTACTTACATGTTAAAGACAGATCAGATTAGGTAATCGCGAAAGTACGAATATTTAAATATTAAATGAGTTTTTAGTAATATCATTAGTTTTTTTATATATAGGTATAAAAGTTTTTTAATGGTGCGTTAATGATAGGCGTAATTTAACATTGATCCGTAATAAAAATGACTCTGAATAATAGCATAGTGAGTACATAATATATTGTTTTTACGCATTAATAAATTTTAGACTGTCGCTAACATATCGGTTCCTTTATTGCTTTTGTAACTGTTATAAGTAAGTGGAGATTTACAAACGACTTCATGTTTTTTAAATTGTAATGTTATACTGTTGTTGTAGTTGATAATCTTCCAAACAAAAAATAAATAAAATAGATTTGTTCAAAGTCGATCTCATGTAGGGCCGGATAAACCATGTCGAGGCCTCTAGGCATTGCATAGCTGGCCTACAGGGCCAAATTCACCATGTTTGGGGGCCTTAAGTCCAATGCCAGATTAGCCCCTGATTAGGGTAGAGCGAGACCCAATGGCTCGCCAAAAAAATAATCAGGAGTGGCCTGGACTGTTGCGGCCCTAGGCGATTGCCTGTTTTGCCTTATAGTCAATCCGACCTTGGCCATATCCACTGCATCGGTGTTGAAGGCATCATTCAACAAAAGCTGAAAATTTACTAACTTTACACTTCGTCTAGCAAAGCGCCAAACATCTCTTTGCAATCGTGTACAATCATTAAAAAAACTGTCAAAACTGTTCTTGACATGTTAAGCCGAAAACGAGCAAACAAAAGTGTTTTGACAACTATTAGATAAATCACCACATCGAGTGGTCGTTGCTTAATATTTTCTGAAGGTCCTCCTTAGAGTAAAAGTCACTTTTACTGATGATAGGTTTAGCCTTGAAGTAAGATTTCAAGTTGCAGCAACTGCTTATGCGTTCTAAAAGTAGAAAAAGAATCTTTTCTTCATAATGTTTTAAGTAGGCCGCTTATTCCTTTCAGAAATGCAATATCATTAGACCATAAAAGGTTGTGAAAACCTATTAAGGTTTAGATTTACAGTTAATAGTAATAGGAGCTTTCGGTTGGGTATTTATCTTGCGTTAGCATTTCATAAATTCTAGTGCATGAAGGCAAGCTAGTTGTATAAAACTCTTTGTATTAAAGCGGGTTTGTCACTTAGGTATCCCCGAAACTTCTGTTGTAAGTCTTTTGTAGAGCTATTCAGTGTTCATTAACTTTCCACATTTCAAGTGTGTGGTCATTGGAATCAATTACTCAATACAAATTCAGGGATACAGGATTACAATGAGCTATTAATATGCAAAAAATTAAGTAATTCAGCGAATGTGTAAGTCATAAACGTGGTGATATAATTTACAAATCGGTCCTGTGCTGCTCTCATCCAAGTGCGACCCGTGACTTTGTCTATATATCGTCAGCCCATCTCATTTCCGGATGTCTGACGCTTTTATATATTTATGTAACTTTATTACAAACGTAATAGGCGGACTTTAAACCATAGGCTTTGTCTACCAGTCAACCTACTGGTGATGCCGAGATTAAGAAGTCTTTACAAGGAGGTGCAAAATATGAGCTCACAACAAACCAAAATAATCTTGGCCGAGTAACTGTTTAACACAAAACCGAAATTCATGGCTCTGTTCAAAAAATCCACTTCGACGAGTAACGATTGGCTGAGAGCACGGTTTTTTTTTAACGGCCGTACAGATTTTTCTTCACCTAGTAACTGTTAGACAGAAACACATAAGTACTTTTTTAATTAAAATAATAATATATATCAATAAACTTACATCCGAAATATACATAAATAAAAGCTATAATCACCAATACGTATACTATATTTATAGTATTTGTTTTCTATCTGACAGTTCCCAAACATAATATGCACGCACTGCACTTTTAAACGCTACACGAATACGAGCCTTCTGGATTTTGATTGGTAGGGCGTTCCAAAGCTTTGCCGCTTGAACAGCAAACGAACGTTTAAAGAACCCACTCCGGTGAAATGGATATCAAAACGTTTAGAGCCGTCCTTTTTTTTTACGGAGGAAAGTTCCCTGTTACGGATACCCGTCAGCCTGCGGGGGAGGCTGTGCGGCGGAGAAGATGAAAGGCTCCGCCGCCTGCCTCTCGCCGCAAACGCGGTGCGGCACCGCTCGGTCGCGGAGGATAGGGAGAGCGGCAACGTAACACCGACACTCCTCCTCCTCCGCGACCGATCTTCAACCACAGCCACGGCGGTGTGGCCCCGCCTGAAGCGCCGGGAGAGCTATGAAACATTCCCCTCCCGGCGGCCCCACCCCGGGTGGGGGGAGAACTTCCCACTCCCCCGCCGCCCCATTGGGCGCATTCCTACAGGCTCAAGGCCGAAGCCGAGCCCGCGGGAGCGCCCCTCCCCTGGTGGGGGGAGATCTTCCCACTCCCCCGCCGCGCCAATGTGGGCGCTCACTACTGGTGGAACAAACAGCAGGAGCGCCCCCTCGCGGGTTCCTCTTAGCTTCCCCGTGGCTCGAGGCTACCACGGGTACTGAGCCCCCCCGGTACGACAAACCGGGAACCCATTGGGGGGGGGGGTTTAGAGCCGTCCTAGGCCAACATTCTGTTAACGCCTTACTCCACAGGCCATCACTCCGGCGTGCCAGGTGATTAGATCTGCCCAGTTCCATTTGAGGTTCATGGCCGTTTTTCGATATCCCGTACTTTGGTACGTTGTCGGATCTAGATGTCAAGAATGCGATGTTGCTTTTTAAAGCCGAGCATTTTACTTACTACTACTTACTGTTTATACCCATATAATGTCTAATCTGAAACAACTTAAAGGGTAAATCCAGTCCATGATTCTGAACAACTTTCCCCAAGGAACGTGTATTGCTATATGAAAAATATTGTTTTCCTTCCAAACGAACTCGGATCAGCTGGTTGGTCAACTTGTATAGGAGGCAAAAAAATATATTCCTTTTTTCGATATGAGTAAAGTTGTGTTCCTTGGTGAAATTGTTTAGTCACAGAATAAGTACTAGTACTCACGTACAGAAGTCTTACCTGGAAAAAGATTTCAAAGAAATATCTACTCAATGTGATTAGCGCCATGGTTTATTTAATTTAGCTCGCGTCAGAAAACCTTACCTCTTCGTTTTAGATACCTTGTTATCCATTGCAAACCAATTATATTCTTATTACTCTGGACAAACGATTCATGTAACTGAATTTTCCCCTTCGAAGTGGTCGCCGCGCGCAAAGTAATAATGTAGGTATATTTTTGATAACTGAACGGGGAGTGACACAGTTCTGGTTTGGTATCATGTACTAAGATCACACATAGCATAGCTTCAGTATTTTTTGATAGACCCTTTATATGTGTTAGTACGTGTCCGTGTATTCAAATGATAATACTGGTTTTCTTTGATTGAAAATAGCTTGATCGAGAGTCAGAAAATTTTAGTAACGCGGCCGCAATTTTTACAAGATTATATTTAGTTTCACCTGTCCCGTTGTCTGTCGGTCTGTCTGTAATCAAATCTTGCAAGTTAAATTTGACCCACTTCCCGGTTTCTGATTGAGCTGAAATTTTGCACGCACACGTATATCGCGTGACAATGCAATATTATTATGACATGGAGCTGATCTGATGATGGAGCTGGAAGATGGCCTTAGGAACTCTTAGAAACGGCGCAACCGCATCGAGTTTGGGCTCGTTTAATTCGTCTTAAGCAGTTTAAACATTTTATTTCATTGTTTTACATAAAAGCTTGTTTTGAAAAATATATTTTTGTTATTATTGCCATACAACGTGGCAATGCTGCCAGCCTTCTGGGCACTCTTCCGCAGGGGAAGGATTTAAGGGATATTTTTTATTTATAATTGAATATGTTTATAAGTAGTTTATTTTTAGTAATTAACTTTATTTTAGTTAGTTTAATATCTTCCAGCTTATGTTATTAAATTTTTGTTAATAGTTGTTTTAAATTAATAAGTTAGGTTCACAACTCGGAAACTACCTAAGGAAAAATTAACTACACGAACAACTGATAATATTAAATAACAAGCGAACAGTCGCGGATTCCCAGGCTTTCTCCGTCAAGGTCGGTAGAAAGTGATGGCGCGGTTGGAATGGAGATTACTTAACGGCCATGCCCGGGGCTGAGCGATGATGCGTGTGCCGTCAGAGGTCGTGGTGATCTGTCTTTTTAACCGACTACAAAAAAGGAGGTTATCAATTTATTGGAATCATTTTAGGGTACCGTACGGGCCTAAGCTATTACTAAGACTTCGGAGTCCGTCCGTAATCCGTCCGTCTGTCTACTGGCTGTATCTCGTGAACCGTGATAGCTAGACAGTTGAAATTTTCACAGATAATGTATTTCGGTTGCAGCTATAACAATAAATACTAGAAACTGAATAAAAAACATATTTAAATGGGACTCCCATACAACAAACGTGATTTTTTGTAGATAATATACAAAAAATAAACAAAAATATAAACAAGTAAATAAAAAATAAACAAATTTTTCAGATAGGCCCAGGTGTGTACAAATAATCTGTGAACATACACAAATAACCGGCCAAGGGTTCCATACCGTTATCTTTAAAAATCACGTTAGTTGTATCGGAACCCCACTTAAATATTTATTTTATCCTTTTTTTGGTGTTAAAGCAGCAACAAAAATACACATCTGTGGAAATTTCAACTGTCTAGCTATCAAGGTTCATGAGATAATGCCTGGTGACAGACAGACAGACATTATAGACAGAGCAAGTATTGCTAACTAAATAAAAGTTTGTAATAATACTAATCTCATTATATTTAGCCACAATCTTAAGGGGCTACCTGAATTTTCCGGGGTCCAGTGCTGCCCCCATTTAAAATAAATCATTTGAAAGAAAACGGAGATATCATTTAAAATTTTGTCTTGATCAGACCCTAGATAACCCTTCGAACAATTTTATGAACTACTGTTTACAGTTTAAAGTGAGAATATGAAGCTTTTCTACGCACATACGCCTAAAGTGGCCGTTTTTCGCAATTGTGCGTAGAAAAGCTTCACGTTCTCACTTTAAACTGTAAACAATAGTTCATAAAATAGTTTAAACGGTTATCTAGGGTCTGATCAAGACAAAATTTTAAATGAAATCTCCGTTTCTTTTCAATAGATTTATTTCAAATGGGGGCAGCACTGGACCCCGGAAAATTCATGTAGCCCCTTAATCGACACATCTTATCAAATTAGGCGATAAATTGACAGCTACAATGTCTCGAGATATCATCAAGTTCCGTTCGAAACCGTGCCACATCCGCGCCGAGTTACGTAACCGCCATCTGGCCATCTAAGGCGATGAGTGTGACCAGCTTTCGGTCATTTGGCAACCTGTTGCGAAGGAACGCTGAGTCGGTTGTTCTATTTAATGTTGGTTTTGCCCGCCGTTTTATACGTGTGAGTCAGAATTTTTAAAATCTTTCTTCATCCCACATTTACTCACACTCCAAGAGATAAGGGTAAGGGATAAGACCGTCCATCTGACCACGTAGCGAGCGGATGTCATATTTATCATATCTGTTTTTTTATCAACCTATACTGTCCCACTGCTGGGCAAAGGTCTCTCCCATTTTTCTCTATCCAGAGCAGCTTCTGACCAATCATGCTGGGAAGCCAAGTCATCGCGCCAACGCTTTCTAGGCCTACCCTTTGCGACTCCGACCGTTTTCGGGTATCCACGGAACGGAGTGTGACATATGAGACTCTGGGAATTTGTAACAAGTACACATGCACATTACATAAATGAGTATAACATTTATTCATGAAAAAAGTATTAAATAATACAGTAGAAGCTAAAAACTCAAAATATTAATAAATTAAACTCAACTACAGATAACAAATTACACTAAATTATGAAACTAAAATAATGTATTACACTAAATATAAATTAAGTCTAAAAGAAATCAAACATTTCACCTCGGATAGTACCTGGTTCAAAGGTGCCCATCACGCTAGCAGCTTTGTATAGCGGTGGCAATTCTTTGAACCAGATACCATCCGGAGCGGGGGTCGAAACCTTCATCTGTTAAGCGGCGTCCTATCTCACTTATAAAGCTCGTTGCTTCTGGAGACCACGGGCCAGCAGTTTCAACAGCCACCGGTACAAAATCATAATTTGTTGATAAAATTGAATATTTTTTATATTTTGTTACATTACATTGTCATAAAAAGTCTTATTTTACAAATTTTATCTTTAGATAGCATTCTCAATTCTAAACATACAATTAACCGATCAATATATCCTCTCAATTTATCGCAGGTTGACTGGAATAGATTCCTACATGGGATAAGTCCGTCGATGCATATTTGCTATTTAGAATTTTTTGTACTTTATTTTGTTCTTTGGTACAATAAAGTTATTACAAAGAAACAAAAAATAAACTTAAAATTGACCAACAACTTTATTCATACTGTGTGCTTGCAAGTAAGTATATTAGTCGCTACTCGAGAGCCTATATCTTCCCTAGGCGTCATCATCATCAATTTGTCACATTATATGCTCCGGCCACTGTCACTTCAATGAGCTAGTTGACTACATATTAATTGAATGACAGTGATGTTAATGTTCGAAGTAAAGTCCTTGAAATATAAGCAAAATTAAACTGTCATTACTCATGTTTGTGCCAAGGCATGTCATATTTTGTCTCAAATGGTTCGTGTAGTAAGATTCAGTAATGTCTAAGTAAGTACTTGTTGCATAATAGTTACGAAAAGGAAACAGTATTGAGAACTAACACTTATCTGTGAGAAACAAAGTAGCTTTATTTAATTTTGACGAATGATTGCCGGCAAATGTTGCCCACCTGTAAAATAACAAGTCATTTCCAATTTAGATAAATAGTATTGTAATGGACCGAGAGCCCCAGAAGTGCCAGACCTTCCTAATTTTCTCTCGAATAAATAAATATATACGGACAAAATAATCATTCGTTGTGCGATTAAATAGTGTCAGTATGTACTTTCAGCTAATGCATACTCGTTAGCCTGAAAACAGGGTCGATTTACTGTCACAAGGGCTTCTCACAAATTTACTTTTCTATCAAAAATCAAAATAACTTTCTAATCAACTGAATTTTTAGAACGACTCTCGACTTACTTTAAAAGAATACTTGTGTGGTCCGCACTCATAACAAATTGACGTTACATAATATAAAATTAACTATTGACAAAGAAAATTATTAGACATTGACAAAGGTATTTTAAACAAGCTTATTTGTTAAGCAAATTAAATAATCCCCTGAGTACTATCCCCGATCGAAAACGTCAAGAACGCCATCTAGTAATGAACAGCGGAACTACCGATACGATTTGATATCGTTTCGGTAGTTCCGTAATTATAGCACCATCTATAATTTTTTAGGGAAACCCTGACTTTCAAACTGTAACCCCAATAACTTTTAAGCGGCTGTACCGATTTTCCCCAAACATAGCTAGGAACCACCGCAAGAAAACTTACTTTCACGTAAAAAAGCCGCATCTAAATCGGTCCATCCATTCGAGCGCTACGGTGCCAAAGACAGACAGAGAGACAGACATGAGCGTTAAACTTTTAACACCCTTCTTTTTGTCGGGGGATAATTAAAATAAAAAGTAGTACAAAGTATAAATTAAAAGTGAAATATTAGGTAAACAAATTAGATTAAGTTAAGAGAAAAACTTATATTATAAATGTATTAACTCTGGCAACTATATCAATACTTTCTGTAAGCAGCCAGACCGATTGGGCTTGCTAAACATCCTGCCAGACACGAGTACTCGCATTTTACAGAATGTGCATCTGGCAGAATGAACAAGCGAGTATGCCTAAACTGAAAGTACATATGTACTAACACGTCTTTAAGTTATTTTTTGGTGTACAATAAAGTATTTCTTAAATCCTAACTACTAATCGCACACATTTTTTTTTAATTAGTGATAAAGTAAGGAAGATCTGGCACTAATACGGCTGTTGGGCCATAATAAATGTGGGTTATTCGAGTGCCACGTTATAAACTTTGAAAATTATGCTCTATTCACATCCAGTTATGGATCAAGAATGATTTATTTTTAGACATTATCTCATAATGTCGACATTATTACGATATTCAATCGAAGTCAGTAGCCACTTTTCCCGATTCGTGCATAAGTGTAAACTGAAGTAATTCTTTCGAAACGGTTGCAATAGATTTATTTGTTGATTGTTAAGATCTCTTAGCACTTTGTTTTTATTATGTTTCGTGTGTGGAAATGTGCCTTTTACTTGGTTATAATGAGACATCTTTGTTCTATTACGTTTTGCATTTGGAAATGCCTCTTACCTGATTGTAGGTTGTGGGTAATGATTAATGATCAGTGATCGGATAAACGGGCGCTTATTTACCTTCACGCGGCACATAACACAGCGTTGATACAACCACCAACCTGATAAAAATTTAGGTATGTTTCGCAGCATCATTCAAGCGATTTACATTAACTACATATAGCTGTATGATCCACTACAAGCCCGTGCATGACTTGTTACTTGACGAAACATAATTACAATGCGAGACAAATAAGTTGAACAAAAATCAGCAGTACCAAATAATTTATTTTTGACCCAGGAAAGTAGGTACCCAATACGTATAAGAATTTTTTAAATGTCCACATCTAAAAGGAGATTGATTTTGCCTCTCAATGACAATATCTTTCACTAGCCATCATTAAAAATTGACAATCATCATTTGGATGAATGAAACAAGAATTTAGGAGAATAAAATGTATGTTTTTGTAAAAGAACGGCCTAGTTTGAAAAAAAAAACAGTACGAAATAATGAAAATTTATTAGTTTGTCAACAAATTAACGCGCAGCCGACCTTCTCTACGCTCTGTTATCTACGATTTTCCACTAACCAAACACTTATAACATTAATTTAAAATCTCTATCAACGTTTACACAAACTACACGCAATTTACAACCTTACTGCCACAGTTATATGGTAATTCATAGAGTTGTTACAACGTTTGCAAATTGGTTAAATGATTGAGTATTTCGGAAGAATTTGGCACCAGTGTTTAACGTTGGTTTATGATAATTGTGAAATGAACCTGAAATATTAATCGATAAGAGCCGGTATCGGTCGCGGCCGCTGCACAATTCTCATTTATCATTATGAGCCTGAGTCGAAGCAAGAGTCTATGCAGTGGCATAAAAAGGGTCAGCCCCCCCCTAAGAAATACAGGGTGTCACAATCGGCTGGAAAAATCATGGCAACTGTTTTTTGGGATACAGAGGGTATTTTATTAATAGATTATAAAGATAAGGGTGTTTCTATAACGGGAGAATACTACGCTAATCTACTAAGACAATTAAAAGAAGCAATCAAGGAGAAAAGGCGGGGAAAGTTGACAAAGGGTGTGCTGCTTTTGCATGACAACGCACCGGTACACAAGAGCCGCGTTGCGATGGCTGCCCTTCATCACTGTGGCTTCGAAATGTTAAACCATCCTCCCTATAGTCCAGACTTAGCCCCCTGTGATTATTTTTTATTTCCCAAATTAAAAAAAGAGCTTCGGGGGAAGAAATTTTCCGATGATGAAGAAGTCAAGTCGGCGATTTCGGCCTATTTTGAGGACAAAGACAAATCATTTTTTTTCGACGGTATTAATAAGTTAATAGAGAGATCTGAAAAATGTATTCGACTTAAGGGGGAATATATTGAAAAAGAAAAATAGTACAGTATTTTATTTCACCCCCCTTCCCCTCCGTTCCGCGAACTTTTTGACCCCCCCTCGTACATATAGCTGTATGATCCACTACAAGCCCGTGCATGACTTGTTACTTGACGAAACATAATTACAATGCGAGACAAATAAGTTGAACAAAAATCAGCAGTACCAAATAATTTATTTTTGACCCAGGAAAGTAGGTACCCAATACGTATAAGAATTTTTTAAATGTCCACATCTAAAAGGAGATTGATTTTGCCTCTCAATGACAATATCTTTCACTAGCCATCATTAAAAATTGACAATCATCATTTGGATGAATGAAACAAGAATTTAGGAGAATAAAATGTATGTTTTTGTAAAAGAACGGCCTAGTTTGAAAAAAAAAACAGTACGAAATAATGAAAATTTATTAGTTTGTCAACAAATTAACGCGCAGCCGACCTTCTCTACGCTCTGTTATCTACGATTTTCCACTAACCAAACACTTATAACATTAATTTAAAATCTCTATCAACGTTTACACAAACTACACGCAATTTACAACCTTACTGCCACAGTTATATGGTAATTCATAGAGTTGTTACAACGTTTGCAAATTGGTTAAATGATTGAGTATTTCGGAAGAATTTGGCACCAGTGTTTAACGTTGGTTTATGATAATTGTGAAATGAACCTGAAATATTAATCGATAAGAGCCGGTATCGGTCGCGGCCGCTGCACAATTCTCATTTTTTTTTCTTTATTTTGCAATTGCATCCTACTTTCGGTTCGGAAAGCATTATTTTTAAGACGGAATTATCCGGCAGCACCCGTTCCGTGCGTCAACACCTGAACGGGTGCTGCCAGGAGGGACAGGTCAGTATCAGCTTCACTTTTTTTTGATGGATTAGTATTTCTTATTACGTAATTTATGTTTGTTAACTCGACCACAAGCATTATGTGGTACAATTGGTCAGCATTGTATAATATTATATGTATTTATTAATCAAAAGATATACTTAGTAATAATATAACAACGCCCTTCTGGCGAGTAGGCGACAAATACTGTGAAAATGAGTTTCTTTCGGCGTTTCTTCTCAGCAGTGGTCGTTGCGAAGCGCTGGTATCGGTAGCTTATCCTCAAAAATAAATTAAATTTAAATACCAATACACAACACATTAAAAAAAATTACTTTTTGACATGTAAAACTGTCTGTAAAGATCTAATACTCGTAAATCTTTGAACATTTGAATTTAGAATTAAAAAAAAGAAGCTATTTGTGTAAGTTAATAGACAACACTCAACGGCCTTCACACATATTGAACCAAAATGGCAGTCGCCATTTTGGTTCAACCTACGTGCCGGGATTTGTACAAAAATGCTTTGAAGTCCGCCATTTTTGTTCAACTTATTTGTATCAAGTTGCACAGTCAGCAAAAGAGATACTTGAACAGGCCCTTTATCTATAATATCTTGAATTTTCTCTCGAATTGAAAATAATATTAACATGAAAATAAATATTCAGAAAGATTTTAATGAAGTTTTTTTTATATACGTTTTCATGCTAATACTATTTTCAGTTTAAGAGAAAATTCAAGATATACATAGAGAGCCTGGTCAGGTATTTCTTTGGCTGACTGTACATACATACATACACTCCATCTTTATCCGAGCGTATGCATCCCGGTTGCATCCTCAACAGTAACGCTTCAGAGCCCGGGGTCCACTACCTAACAAAGGAGATTTGACGAGGTTACTGGTTTTTACATAGAGCGACTGCCGTCTGACCTCCACAACCCAAAGGGCAAACCAGGAACCAATCTTGGGTAGTTTAATGATCAAACGCTAGGTGGAGTTCGGGACCCACAGTTTTACGTGCCTTCCGAAACACGGAATCATCTTTCTTTTCGGTTAATCAGGTGATTCACGCCTGCAATATCCTATCCAGACTGGAAACCACTTTTCACAAAGTATGCTTCCCAGTGGGAATCGAACCTATGACCTCTGGGTTACAAGGTGAACGCCTTGGACCACGGAGGCAGTCACATACATACATACATTATGTCGTCTTTTATCTCTAATGGAGCAGAGCATTTCAGGTCCTGTGGCTTTAAACAAACAGAGCCCTAGGCTGCAAAACCCACAGGTCACTTTTAGCGTGATGATGGGCGAAAAGTATAATAATAATATACACACACAATCTACAGACCACAATATCTGAAAAATTAAGTAAATATTAAGACTTAGCAATAGAAATGAAAACACAATGGAAAGTTCAAACGGTTCATATAATCCCCATAGTATTATCATCCACAGGTGTGATACCAAAATCCCTAATTAAAAGTTTAGATACGCTAGATATCCCAGCACACATACTTACTTTAATTCAGAAGGCTGTGATCCTCAATACCTGCCGCATCACACGCAAATTCCTTAGTTCCTCCACACTTACTTCAACTTACAGTATACAATAACCCCTTTTACGCTTGGCTTCGGCCCGCGTATAAGGCGTATACCCTCTTCAAGAGGAGAAAAACTTATAAAAAGTATAATAATAATAAATGTTTATTTTCTCATTTACAAAGGTAAGCCTTAAATTATAAACATAGGTTCTTAAAACTAGGAATACATTTTGGTTTAAAGACTTGTTCCCTTTGTTTGGAGACTAGTCCTTGAAATTGGTTCCTGTTGGAACCTGTGCCACAAGTGACTAGGCCCCTCCCTCGGATCACATAGTCTTGATGTAGAGAAATTTTAGGAGTGGAGAAAGTGGAAAAAATAACCGGCCAAGTGCGTGTCGGGCCACGCGCAGTGTAGGGTTCCGTAGTTACGAATGCTCATGCCACTAAAAACGTCTAAAAACGAATTTTCGATTGAATTTGTATACTTTTTCGATTACATTTTATAAGTTGGTCGCCTATAACTCTTTTATTTGTAAACCTTTTCATTCCTTTTCAACTTTGTTATATATACTGCCGTGTTTTTTTCTTTACTTTTCCGTATTCAACTGTTTAGTAAATAGAAGAAGACACTTGACTCTAACAAAAATTTGCACTATAAAACAAAATGTTTCAGCAATGGGTTCGAAAAATGCTGTTCACAAGCTCAGAATATTTTTGAAAGACCTATTCAACAATATCCCACACGATGGGTTAGTCGAGAAAAAAAATGCACGGCCACTTTAAGTAAGGGGCCACAAACAATTTCTTTTTCGTATTTGTCGTGGTGATTATTTACATACTAATGCCAAATTACAGCTTTCTTGTACTTCATAGTCTCTGAGTAGAACCGCGAACAGACAGACAGACATGGCGAAACAATAAGGGTTCCTTGTTTTAAATAAATAAATATACAGGGACAAATCACACAGATTGAGCTAGCCCCAAAGTAAGTTCGAGACTTGTGTTATGGGATACTAACTTAACGATACTATATTTTATAACAAATACATATGTAATAATAATGAAAAAGATCATTTTCCATTTTACCTGACCGGGGATCGAAACTGGGACCTCCGGTGTAACAGCGTGACATGATGACCATTAGGCCACAGAGGTCGTTGTTTACTGCGGAACCCTAAATAAATACACTTCACGTAATGTAAATTATACTTATTGACGTAAAAGCGCCAGTAAAGATCTAAAAAAAATACTGAATAAACATTCGAATTTTGAATATTTGAATTTTTTTAAAAGGAATATTGATGGGTTGCTAGCCACATAGCCATTCCCACCGCCATATTCACTAATCTTATTAAGACTCGATTTGCAGGTTCCAAACATTTAGAAATTGTGGTTTATTTCAAGCGGTTTGGAATATAATTGATTTCCTTTCAGCAAACCCACATTGGCGGACTTGACTTGACCCAGCCAGCTTTGGAGTTGCTTCACTTTTGCCTTTGTTCGCGAGTTTACAAAATTGTGAACTATATCTAGACTTTTTTTAGATGCTTCAAAAGCTATATAACAATGTATTCTCAGTCCACATATCTAACTTTAATATCAGTATAATTGTAAGGTTGACGTTTTTGGAGAAAATGCTGCAGTACAGTTTGTTGCCGCTTCTGCTGTACTTGCGCTTTGGAGGCGACAGTAAACTTAGTTGTGAGTAAATGATCTGACGTCAACAACTACCTATTACTAAATCGAAAGAAGTTATAGAAATATCAAAAGATAAACAAATGATTTTTGACTTTGACTTCTCGATGAAGTCAATGTCTACAAAATATAAAAAAAAATATTACACTTCAAAAAATACGACATATTTTTTAATAATCTTTAAAAAAATTTGCTTGTGCGAGCGAGACTGCCAACCAAATGTGAAATACCTCTTAAATAAATAAATACATACATTTACTATAACATCTTTTTTGCTAACGGGGAAGACAGAGCATTTTAAAATAAAAACACTAAGAAATAATAGTATTTTATGCAACAGTTGTATAAGAAGGTTCATAAAATGCGAGTGGCGCAGGTTACAATGCGAGCCTTGGCGAGCATCGTAAGGAGACGCCATCGAGCATTTTTTTACATACTTAAACAACGTTGCATACAATACTTTTTCTACGACTACATTAACTAAAATAAATCCAAAAATAAAAACGAAAAGTATGAAATGCTACCATGTTTGCTAGATACTAGGTATCTATGGAAAACTTAATTTTTTATGTTGACGTCTTCCTAGTGACCAAAAGTGCCATTTTTGAAACGTGGAGTCACTTAAACGAATGTTTTTCATGCAAAAAACCGTTTGTTCAGTGATTCCACGTTTGAAAATGGCACCATATGTTAAATTAACGATTTTATTATGTTGGCAGTAAAAAAAAGTTATAGGTCTATGGCTAGGAGTATCGTTTTGGCGAAATAACGACACATGTGCTATTATATTAGGAATAGAGTATAGACTTTTCTGAAATCATATAATTTATGTTCTTATATTAGTGTTCGGGACCATTTAAAAGATAGATAACAGTACAGGAGTAGAAAAACATACTTATCTATTTTGTATAAGGAAGGTTTGGCAATTTGATAGACTTAGGTACCTACGGTACGCCTCAGAAGATTAGAAATTGAGACTCCATTTTTGAGCCTTACCGTACATGTGTGTTTCCTAGACAATAATGTAAAACATCAGATATATGGACCTGTGTGTAAACTCAGATAATCTTCAATTAAAGACACGTTAACCTCTCCAACAGGACAACAATGCCCGATGCCCAAAGATAACCCACCTTGCAACACGTAAATGGTGCAAAACGATTGTAAACCCCAATTAGGCTGAGACATATACCACTATTCTTTCCACGAGTGGCTCAACCATCTGCTATTGTGTTCATGGTACGTTACGGTTTCAAAACGATACCGCGCTTCATTAATATAGCTTGATTTCTACCCATGATGGATACTGAGTTAACGGATAAAAGAACAGACAAATAATTGTTAAAAAATTATGGGTTTTGTTGGAAGGCTCTATATAAAATGTAAATATAGAGAAATTTATAGGTTTGGACAAAAATTTCTAGTTACTATTGTGAAATTCTTCTTCTATGCTGGTCTGGGAGAAAAAAAAACTTAGAATGTGCCAGCTGCTTCTCTTCCCTTGCAGATCGTAAAAGCCGATCGTGGAAATGGGTGAGAATCCATGAGGCTAGCAACCCATCACTTTTTTGGTTCCCTCTTCAATCTAACGCCCACCTGCATACTAGACGTGGCGTTAAGGTCTTACGGACCTGGGCGTTGTCTACCCTTTTAGATATAAAGCCGTGGTAATATACGATTGTGAAACTAAAATTCTTTCTGATGTTTCAGTATTATTGTTAAAAATTATGAGTTACCACAGTGGTAACCGCAGGGGCACTACGGATATTCACGCGATTATCCATAGTGTAGGTTCTAGATTTTTTTTTAATAGCTTAAATCATTCCGGTGCTGGACCAAAGGCCTCTCTCAACAAAGAGAAGAAAGACACCCTGGGCAGACGGGTTAGTGATCGCAGTATATAGAATAAAGAGGACGTTGCTGCTCTTCTCTGTTGCCTATCTCATTGCTTAGGCACAGAAATTGTGTGGTAAAATACTAATTACGAATTTAGACCAGCTATCTCCAACATTGTTCTATTTTTGAATATACGATGGCGTGAATTTTATCATATCAAAACTTTCGAACAAAATCTGGTTACTTACCAATAAAAAGTTATTTCTTTACACTTTGCCGTGTTCCTTAAATTATTCTTACAGTACTTTTAACACTCACCAAAGCATTTTTAATTAGGTTTAACATGTTTTTGTATAGTTTTCGCTTACAAACCGTCGAAAACACTAAGCGCATAGAGCTAGCGAGCCACTATGTCATGTTTATATAGAGATAGCTACAATTGAACGGGACAAAACAGTGATGTGGTGTCTTCTTCAGTACTTTAGTACATAACATCTCTTTGCGATTAATGGAATTTTGAATCTCATCAAAAACAACCTAAGATATTTGAATTTTTCGGGGTCCAGTGCTGCCCCAATTTAAAATAAATCATGTGAAAGGAAACCGAGATATGATTAAAAATGTTGTCTTTACCAAGCCCTAGATAACCTTTCAAACTATTTTATGAACTACTGTTTACAGTTTAAAGTAAGAACGTGAAGCTCTAAGCATATTTGTTACAAACGACAATTTTGGCTAATATTGTATACTAATAATAATTTACTCAAGATGTCAATTCTTTTCACAGCACCTCACTGGCCAACCGCTGATTTGCAAAAGGGTTTCAGCGGGAAGTTGACGAAATCTCCAAGCTTGTTATAGTTATTTCTCGTTATTTCTCCGCAATTAGATTACGTCTCTGTTAGAGACTGTTACCGGTGGTGGCACCCATTGAGGCATTATGGTGCTAAATTAGCAGTTCATAATCTTACTAAATGTCAATAAAGAGATGATGAAGGTGCAATGTTACGTTAAGCTTGAATTTGTTTGTTTGTTTTTACCCGACTTCGGCAAAGCCAAGAGGAAGGGTAATGATTTTAGTAGTCTATGTATGTATGTTGGCATGTATCAGAGATAAGGAATATTATTTATTCTGTGGTATATATGTATATAAGTATAGATGTATGTGAGTATGTATGTTTTTTCCACCGTAGCATCCGAATCGCTTGTCCAATTTTCACGGATGATATGTCAATCGATTTTATTATTGTCCGGGTGACAAAGGCTACTATTTTTTTGCAAAAAATGTGTTAAACGAATATTAAATACAAAAAAGTGAGTGCAATTTTTTTTTCTATCTCGTGTCAAATGAAAGGTATTGATCAGCCCATTTCTAAATTAAATTCATTGTAAGCCGTATATGGGGCCCATAGTTGGGTATTATATTTATAAACTAAATCTTGTTACGTTCAGTTAGCCCACGAGATAACTGACTCCGCCCTCTACCTTTATCTTGAACTGAAAATAATATTAACACGGAAATGTATATATATATATATATATATATATATATATATGTATATATATATATAAACTTAATAGACGGCGGAGTCTAGTATCTCGTTGGCTGACTGAACCTATGTGTAAGAAAATTAATATTATTAAATTACTTTGGAGACATAATTACTCAATCAGTGTTATTTTTCTCTACGTATTTATAAGAAAACATAATCAAAAAATGATACGTGCATACTTTGACGTCTTAATTCCTCATTGGGCAGACAGAGTAGTGTTGCCAACAATAGTATAAAATATCGATAGCCTATCGATACTATCGTGGCCTTGAAAAACAGTCACAATATAGATAGGACTTTCGATAGTATCGAATAACCGATACTATCGATAGTATCGATTCTCGATAGTTTGCAATACTATTGATGTAAGGTAAAACTATCGATGGTATCGATACTATTGAATTTAGATACTATCGATAGTCATCATCATCCGATCGTATTCCCGGTTGCATCCTCAGCAGTAACTCTTCAGAGTCCGGGGTCCGCTACCTAACCAAGGAGATTTGACGAGGTTACTGGTTTTTACACAGAGCGACTGCCGTCTGACCTCCACAACCCAAAGGGCAAACCAGGAACCAATCCTTGGATAGTTTGATGGTCAAACGCTAGGTGGCGTTTGGGACCCACAGTTTTACGTGCCTTCCGAAACACAGAATCATCTTTTCTTTTCGGATGATCAGGCGATTTAAGCCTGCAATATCCTATCCAGACAGGAAACAACTTTTCACAAAGTATGCTTCCCAGTGGGAATCGAACCCATGACCTCCGGGTCACAAGGCGAACGCCTTGACCACTGGACCACGGAGGCAGTCCTATCGTCTATCTCACACGCTTAGATACTATCGATAGTATCGAATACTATCGAACTAGAATTAGATACTATCGAACTAGTTTTTCGAGGTCAACTATCAATAGTTATGCAACGCTAAGACAGAGCATTTTCTGCCTTGCGGCTCTAAACAGACAACCTAGGGCCTCACGACTCAAAGGCCACTTTTAGCGTAATAGTGGATGAGAAGATGGAAAACGGAATCAAAACAGTGATAAGCTGCTAGCCGTATCGTCTATCTCACACGCTAAAATTCACAGATATACAAACGGAAGCAGACCAAACATTACATACGAGTACTTAGAACGCGTGGCTATTTTTCACTCGCAGCTTATTTTTAAACTGCCTAAATAATATACGATGTGGTTTTTTTATACTTGTTTAAACGAAATTTGCGGATATTAGACGAAATATTATCGGTAAAAAACCGGAAAATCGTTATTAACACTTCAATTTTTTTTCTAAAGATCGTGTTTCGATTTTTTTTTTCTCTTTATGTAAACGGCGTATTTTTTTCAAAGTTGTCTCATTTGAAAACTACGAAGTTTAAGAAGCTTAAAAAGTAATAAATAAGTAACAATACCAAACAGGAAATTAGTTAAAAAATAATTAACGAACAATTTAAAGTGCCTGGATTGTTAAATAACTAATATAAATTTTATTTTTGTTTTTTATCGATACGATTTCGTCTAATATCCGCACATTTCGTTTGATTAAGTATAAAAAAATACACATTGTATTTATAAACAGTTATTGCAGATGTTTGTATAACTAAGTACTCTTTTACATTCATAAGTATAGTACTTTACTAATACAAAAAAAAAAACAACAATTAGTTAAAGAAAAAGAACAAAACTCATATAGCTTAAGTGTAAATTAATGCCACGCGGCATGTTTAGTCTGCTTCCATTTATATGTCTGTGCTAAAGGTCTTTGGTTCTTACGGCCCTGGATTCTGTCTCTTAAAGACGACCCAAAATGCTATGTCTGCCCCATCAGGGATTAAGAAGTGATAATTTAGTTTGTAGGTACTTATCATCATCAGGTTTTTTTGTCTCCACTGCAGGAGCACGACCCTCTCTGTACTACCAGAGCCATACTTAGCCAGAGCAGCCAGAGGACATGGCCTACACTCTCCTCCCTGGCCAGACGGGTTGGAGAGGTCTCCTTGATGTTTATAAGCTTTGTTTAGCTTGTATTCCCTAAGTCGCCTTCAACGACATCCACGGGGGGAGTTGGAGTGGCCCTACTTAGAGGTGGTAGGTAGGTACTTCCACACGGCCTACTTATACGTACACGTTAGGCACTTATACGTACATAGTGCCTAAATAAATTGATGACGGAAATTTACCTAAACATACATGTTGCTCAACATATAAAAACGCTAGTAATGCGTGTGCGTTATTATGGAGCTTTTGTTACAAAATGTTAAAGATTCGAGATGAAGGTTCGATATAACGTATAATTCAGATTAGTAATACTTTATCATTTGTAAAATCAATAATTAAAAGTATAACTTACAACACTTTCGTGCTAAAGTTATTATTTTAATTGACATCGATAGGCCATGTTGATCGATTACGTTCATTTGATAAGAATTTAGAAATATGAATACATAAGTAGAAAACAAAATTAACTAGGTATTTGATTACTTACTTGAGTTCACGCGTAATTTCATTCAGCAAAATGTTGCAAGAAATTTAGATTGACATTGTTTATTTAAATTCAAAGGAATCTAATTGAAAACTAAATATAAGTATAAATAAACTTAAAACAAATTCAGTCCAAAAAATTATATGGAACTGAATTTTGCTCATATTTCTTAAAGTTAATTTTGTTTAGAAAAATTAAATGAATACTCTTAAGTAAATACTCAATTTACAGATTCGTAAAATCTGATATTTATGTTTATTACACACGTCACCAAATGCATGTAACCTACATAAAACATACATGAATACACAAAATCCATGCCAAAGGTAAAAAAAAACTGTACAGCATTCAATTTCCGCATTAGATCTGACCCCAAACCTTAAATTCCATGTTTTATGCAATTCAATTAACATCCCACAATTACTGAGAAGTATTTTAAGCGATTCTCATCTCGTGGGTCCTTTCGAAACTGCTAGTAGGGGCTCGAGGAGTAGGGGTGGTAAAACGGAACGTCCGTCGCCGCTCGCGCTACTGCCGCCAAGTCTGTCGTCGCGCTCAGCCATTGCCACGCAAATTAAAAAAGTAAAAAGAGATAAATAAAAAGTCAAAATTGTTTATGGTCAATTTTGGATTTAAATTTGGAACGGAGTGAAGTGTGGATTGATTGGTGGTCAGTGAGGAGCGTTTTGTTGGACAGTGAGTGTTGTGTGTGATGTACTCTGCCGCTCTATGATTTGAGAGTGCAGCATGAGGGTTGTAACGTTTCTGCTGTTGGCGCAAGCCGCCTTTGCCATTACAGGACCTAGGGTGAGTGTTAATTTTTTTTTAAGAAGGAGTTTTCTAGGATTTTGATTAAATAAAACTGGAAAGGTTTTTAAAGTTTTTATTACAAATGCCGGCCGGTATTTGGTCGGTGGTGTTTGCAAATGAAATTCTTTGAGCTTAGCCCAATGGAAAACGGTTTAGCGAAAACCATGGAAAATAACATTACTTTTTGTTATTTACCATAATTTTAGATTCTTAGTTACTTTAATTAGGTACTGAGAGCGTAAAAATATTTTCAAACATAACGTTACGTCTTTTATCTCGTACTTATTACAGAGAGTCTCAATCCACATTGTACCTCAAAATTTAAGAAATCCGTAAAAAATGTTTTAAGAGACAGAGTTAAAGTTTAATTTTACAAGCTTATAGAAATAAAAATAGAGTTATAGAATTTCAATTTGTTTATTTTTCGTGTGTGTAAGTGGCCACACTTACACACACAACAATTGAAATTCTGGTAATTTGTTGCTCACCTGTACTATAACATCCCCACATTATAACAATGAACAATGCGTCTTTTATTATTGTGCATGAGTCGTGCACACAGGCAGCGCGTTTTGACCACTGAACCATAGAGATCTTACTAAGATTGGTAATTTAATGAGTACATTTCTAAGCAGATATCTGAGTATTAGACTTTCTGCATGTTTATTTCCATTTGTAATAATCCTACAGACAATCATGTACTTACATAATAAGTAGTTACATAAATGTCTGAACATTCTGAAGAATTATTTTTCGTATACTTGTTTAATTTAGTAAATCAGAACAATAGGGATGTTTATTGTTTACTGAGAGAAAAATATATTATTTTATTTATTATCAACATTGCCATTCAACGTGGCAATGCTGCCAGCCTTTTGGCCACGCTCCCGGGGGGTGATATTTTAGGGGGACTACATAATTTGTAATATTTTTTTAATTCATTTTTTTAGTTTAATTTTGTTTTAGTACTTATTTAGTACTGACTTAAATTTTAAATTTAATTTAGTCCGTCAACTTTATAATCCAAAAATAAAGGACCCATAATTTTTTGTTTAGTACAGTAGTATCTAAAACTTACAAAAATACAGCACTTTCGTGTTTCGGCGTGGGGGTGATTTACGTCTTCTTTGGTTTAAAATCGTAGCTGATCGTGACGTCACGCGAAATTTAAACGCGCTGTATCTTCGTCAATATTTCCTAATCAGAGAAAAGAATAAAAATCGTATAATAGTCATACTTTTTAATAATCTATCTTATGAGCCAAAATAGAAATATATTCATATATATAGGGACAAATTACACTGCTTGAGCCAGCCCCAAAGTTAGTTTGAGACTTGTGTTATGGGATACTAACTCAACGATACTATATTTTATAACAAATACATAGATAGATAAACATCCAAGACCCAGGACAATTTGAAAAAGGCCATTTTCCAACTTGCCCTGACCGGGTATCGAACCCGGAACCTCTGGGTGGCGGACTAGCATGGTGACCACTACAACCCGGAGTCAAAAAAAATTTTGGTCCACATCCCTATTGACGTGTATAATTACGAACAAGTTAACATTTTGAGCATATTCTTTGCGAAATAAAAGTGACACAAACATAACAATACAAATACAGAAGGATGTCAGTACGAAGAAGGTATTAAACTTAAATTAATAGGATAAATCGTGCATACAAGGCAGTTTTGACTACTGAACCATGGAGATCGTACTAAGGTGGTTATTTTAATGAGCACATTTCTAAGCAGTACATTCATTAAATGAAGACATTTCTAAGCAGATATCTGAGTATCAGACTTTCGTATTATTTCCATTTGCAAAAATAGGTTTAGACTTACAAACAAAACTACAGAAGAATTTAAAAAAACAACTTTACATCTAAAAACCGACTTCTATAGCAATCTACACAAACAACCCATTTTGATAAAATTTCTATGCGAGCACCTGACAGTATGCCCTTTCATAAAAAGAATTTTCCAAATTGGTCCAGGCGTCTTTGAGTAATCGGTGAACACACATAAAAAAAAACATAAAAAATTCTGACGAATTAATAACCTCGTCCATTTTTGTAGTGCCTTCTTTAAATTAAAACTTTAAAATAAATACTTCAAATAGATGACCAAGAAGTAATTGCTATATTGTTATTAATCTAGTTTATTTTAAAGTTTAATTTAAGTAATATAAAAGTTAATGTTATCTTTATTTCGCCATAAATATTTCAATATTTTTAATTTATTTCCATTATGAAACTCTGCTCACGGTCCAAGCCAACCATGGCCCATAAATTGACATTCATAACCATAGTTTCTCTTTACGACACTATATTGTTTGTTATGTCAATTTCCATATTTGATTGCGAATGGACTGGGACTGGGCGCCTTTAAGTCTTAAGCACTCGTATGATACAGTACCTACTTCGGTTGCCTACGCTATATTATAATGATACCATTCTGTAAAATGTTTTTGGCAAATAAAGAATTTATTATTTAAAAAAAAAAGAATTACAAATATGGCGTAACAAAGTGAAAGAGTTTATGATGGGGGCAAATAAAAAAATATTTTTAAGATTACTTCACATTAGTCAAGTTCTTTGGACAAATCGACTTTAACAAATGTCATCAGCCACAGGAAGTACAGTGTTTGACTAAGATCTCCCCAAACGATTTCTAAACAAAACTCTTAGTAAGGGTCAATTCAGAGGAAAATGCCTGAACAATTTACTAACTCAGTTGAAGTTGAAAATAATACCGTATTGCCATAGCCTAAAGTGTATAAACGTTTGAATATGATGAAATGAGCGAGTGAGCTCGCGCGGTCTCGATACCGCTTTATTCTATCAATTCATATAAATTCTAAAGGATAACATAAATATATAAATACATACAGACAAATCACACAGATTGAGCTAGCCCTATAGTGAGTTCTAGACTTGTGTTATGAGATACTAACTCAACGTTATTTTATTTTATAACAAATACACAGTTATATACGTATATATAGATAAACATCTAAGAGTTCCAAAACAAGATAATTTTCCATCTTGACCTGACCGGGGATCGAACCCGGGACCTCCGGTGTGACCGCTTGGCATGATGACTACTAATCCACAGAGGTCTTCGTAAGAAGTTGATTAAAATGAAATTACTAAATCTTATAAATCAGTTAAGTGCAAATCAAATTTTATAATCATTAATTAATACATACACCAGGATATCCAGATGTCTATCGAAGATTTCGATTTGGCCATTACCCAGTGAAAAGAAGGTTCACTGGTTTACTGGGTAATGACCGAAACCCTTATGAAAAATTAAGTTCTTCGTCAACTAAAACGATTGATTTATCTGACTAACATCAAACCTCTCGCCACTCTACTCCCTCGTTTCACTACACCTATGTGAAGCGTCTCTTAGATAACATCTCGGTCAAACCGGTTTATGCAAAATTACTTTCTTCGATGACTCGAGCCGCCATAAGTATTACTTAATATAAGTCATTTGAATACACATCATTTGAAATTCATAAGTGTGTTTTTAAAATGAAATTTATTATAATTTTAATCTTTATCTATTATATTAAGAGTAATTAATTAGTAAAGCGGAAACACGTAATACTTATTCCTTTTTTTTTGGAAATTCACTTCGTAAATATTCATTTGACTACTAGAATATCTGGGGCAAAAAAAAATCTAATTTATCAGCTGCTTCCCTTTCGCCGCAGATCGTAAAAGCCGATCGAGGGAATAACTACAGAATGATAGTGTAAATAAATACTTTCTTGTATATTTAAATATATATTTCGTATGTGTTATACTGTGATCAAATTACATACGAAAAATATAATTTATTTGATTTAATAGTGAGCGCGTTGACGTCTTTTGTATGAAAACAGTTGTTAAAATTACAAAAGTGGAGATAATCCTATTCAATTCATTAATTAATAGTATTATTATAAAAAAGTGTGTTTGGATGTGTAGATGTACATCAGCCAGAGCTCGCAGCGTGGCCCGCGTGGTCAAAATTTTAATAAATCACGGGATTCTCACGTTTTTAAGGATACTCATCAGCTAGTTTAAAATATACAATGAAAATGTACATTATTCTTGAAGGGTTTTTTTGGGAATTCAAGATGCAGCACTTTAAGTATTCAAATTAAATAATCATAAGAAGAAATGGTGAAAAACAACCATGTGAGCGGGATTTGAACCCAGCGACCTTGGTCTTGATGCGACCATGCTCTTACTAAATGAGCTATCAAATTTTGTCCACCATCTCCTATTCCTATAACACACATCAAGCTTGCGTTACCTAACACTACTACCCACTATTACAAGTAAGTACCGCTCACGTGGTATTCCTCCAGGATTTCTTTTTTTTTCTTAATTAAAAATATGACAATAATGAACATGTATTAATAAATAAATATACGAGTATAGAGTCATATTTACTCTAATTGAGCTAGCCCCAAAGTAAGTTCGAGACTTGCGTTATGGGATACCAACTCAACAATACTATATTTTATAACAAATACATATATAGATAAACATTTAAGACCCAGGACAATTTGAGAAAGGCCATTTTCCAACTTACCCTGACCGGGGACCGAACAAGGGACCTCTGGGTGACGGACTAGCATGATGACCAGAGTAATGAGTGTTGACGAAGCAAAAGAGCTTTGCAAGAATCATTAAATGTGGATATTTATAGTCTCTGCCTGCCCCCATGGGAAACAAGTGAGAAAATATGTTTAATGTATTATTTAAAAAATATATATTATTTTGAAATATGTGATAATAAAACAACAGTTAATTAGCCGAGCGTTGGAGTGTGTCTAAAGTGGACAGTTTTGTGTGCAATTCCGCTGCTATTTCCAGGAACATAAAACATTTCCGTAGACGACTTAAGATTTATATCACTTAGTACGAATATCCGTAAATGTCATTAATAACTCTAGTTAATGATTCATAAATCTGTGAATATAAGTGTAAACTCAATTATACGAAACTTACTGGTAGGTGTGTGGAAAACATAGTTGAGAAAAATGAAATTCAAAATATACATATAGTATTCTTTTTATATATTGTTTTTTTTTTAACAGTATTACAAAGCTCGGATTATTATTTCAAAATTTTTCATCACATGTTTTAATTTGGATATTTTTTTAAATAAATAAATTATGTGATATATTATTATAAACAAAAATGTGAATTTGTATACCAGTTAATAATAAAATTCTACTAATTAGAAATTGCTTAGCGATAAGCCTATCTTCTTCTTCTGCGCATTTCCTAGTTAGTTAATCAGATAATGATGTCTTGTATTTATTTATTTTGTGCAATAAAGGATACCTTTTTTATGGTATAAAATACAAATGTTTTCCAAACCCATTTTAGGTATTTTTTATTTTAAATTTCTGTAAGTTTTAGGTTATTTGTGAGTTTGGTTAAATAATATTAATTACATTTATTCTGAGTGCGTTGAACTTTGATACAATAGTGTCAAAACTCAGAAGGCATGCTAACAGCACTAACAATATTTAATTAAAAACCAAATCTTCTACGGTTGAATATTTTAAACTGATCTAATCTTTCAAAACTTAACTTTGACCTAAAATTCAATCCAGAAACCTAAACTTCCAGATCCAGATCACATGAAAGAAATAGACCAAACGCAACTGCTTCGTTTATTAAATATATACTGATGACCTCCGTGGCGTAGTGGTCACCATACTAGTCCGCTACCTAGAGGTCCCGAGTTCGATCCCCAGTCAGGGCAAGTTGGAAAATGGTCTTTTTTTTTTATTTTATTTATTTAACTTTATTACATGAAATTGTAATTGGCGGATTTAAGGCCGTAGGCCTTCTCTACCTGTCAACCTACAGGCGATGCTGACATACGTACATTTCGGAAATATGGTGCAAAATCTCTAAAATTTAAACTAAGAGGACTTATATTTTAACAAAATACATACCTACGTGCATATCTACATTACCACAGAATAATAAATAATATTATACGTACCAATACAAACTAACTGAAAATAAAAAATATATACTAATATAGATATATATATAAATATTTTAAAATTGTCCTGGGTCTTTATGTTTATCTATATATGTATATGTTATAAAATATAGTATCGTTGAGTTAGTATCCCATAACACAAGTTTTGAACTTACTTTGGGGCTAGCTCAATCAGTGTTATTTGTCCCTATATATTTATTTATTTAATTATTTTAAACTCTTATGTAAATTAAACATTTTCACATTTTGTTCCTGTATTTCAAGTAATTTAAAAGTGACAAATCATCTGGACAGTTAAATAGGATGTATTCAGTAGAGATGCGCGAGCGCAGCCACGGGAGAAAGTAGCGTATTGTCACAGAACACACGCGATGCAATTATTATTAATGACCATAGACGAGAACCACAGACGCGAGTTATTACCATAAACAACAGTTCACGGTTAAAGTTGTAAATGCGGGAAAGGTGTTAGTGGGTAAAAATTAATTGAAAGTTTGAGAAATGTGAAAAGTTATGGTCGAAAGTATGGAAGTTAAGCGTTGTTTTTAGTTAACTTTAGTGTTTTTTTTTCCAGTACGCAATTTTTACACTATAGCAGTCTTTGATGGTGATCATTTCCGAGAAAATAAATATGAAGTTAAAAACGAAAAAAAATTATTAAAACTAGGTATGTAATCTATTACCTAAAGTTGACTGCGCACTCTTCTCTCTCCCATGCATTTGTATGCATACATAGAAACTATCAAAGTTGTTTTGTTTTTTGTGTGTGTAAGCTGGGGCTAGTGCTGGTGTCTGTCATAATAGACATAGCTTGAATACAATGATGACAGCCGGGACCAACGGCTTATACATGCCTTCCGAAGCACGGAAGAGAGCTCGAGATTTTTTATTGCCACTTGTGGTCACCCATCCAAGTGTAAATAACGCTGGTGTCACTTTACTTGCAAAAGCGGTAGCTATCCGCACTCAGCCGGGAGACTAAGCTCCTAATACGTAATTAGCAGAGGTCGGAATTAGGTAGAGTTATTTACATACTTGCATCGAAATGTTGATATTAATATGGATCTTACCGAAATTTCTTATGGACAATCCCGTGTTGCCAACAATATTACAAGTAATAATAATAAAAACCTTAGAGACAGATAAGACAAATAAAACAAAGTTAATTAACATACAATTTTTATTAGTATTACAATATACATTAGTACTTTCATTTGTATTTACATAATGGGAACGTCGCACGTGCAGTGGTTTAAAATGTGTAAAAGTAAATAACATCTTTATTTAATAAATCACTTGATTTTTCTGCTTTCTCAAAATAATCCCGGGATTTGAGGCATATCCACTTTATTCTTTCGCTGTATGAAATAAGTGTAAGTACATATATGACTCTACCTAATTCCGACCTCTGGTAATTAGTTTAAACGTCTGAAATTGCTATGAAAATTTGCGCAACTTAAAAGGTTTTCTGTCAAGACGTGGTTAGAAATGACGTGATAATATAATTCAGGATCAACAAAGGCGAGTATTAGGATAGGATAGCTACAGTAACAGATGACTGTAGGTATGTTTGCCTATCAACATAGATGTAAAAAAAAAACTTTTTAAAATTAGAAGAACAAACATGACGAATGGAAAAATATTTATAGCCAATCGGTTAGATTATACAAAAAAATTGTACACGTATTTTTTCTTTTTTCTGAGAAACAAAAAATTACAAAGACACAGCGCATTGAAATTTCGCATGACGTCACGGCTACGTACGATTTTTACATAGAGGTGACGTCGCAAACCCCCACTCCGGAACTTTGATGCATCGTATCTCTGTGAATTTTTACTTTTTTGGCAAACTCAAAAATATGGGTCAATTATTTTTGGATAATATAAAAGATGGACTAATACAATTATACTTTTCTAACCTTGTCCTCATCCCTATTACATACCACTAAAGAAAGAAAAGAAAGAAAATCTTTTCAGCAAACAAATCTTATGCATGTACTAGACTTTGTCTATTAAGAGTGCCGAAATGTGACCAGCTTTAGCCTCCATGGCGTAGTGGTCACCATGCTAGTCCGCCACCCAGAGGTCCCGGGTTCGATCCCCGGTCAGGGCAAGTTGGAAAATTGCCTTTTTCAAATTGTCCTGGGTCTTGGATGTTTATCTATATACGTATTTGTTTTAAAATATAGTATCGTTGAGTTAGTATCCCATAACACAAGTCTTGAACTTACTTTGGGGCTAGCTCAATCAGTGTTATTTGTCCCTATATATTTATTTATTTTATTTATTTATAGCTTTGTGCAGCTCTAAAATGCCATTTTTGAAAAGCGGAATCACTTAAACTAATGATTTTTCCATACAAAAAACCGTTCGTTTAGTGACTCCGCGTTTGTAAAATGGCACCACTTATTTGTATGACATGCACATTGGGCCACATAGAAAAGTATACTACCTCTATATTATTGGTATACTTTTCTACGTGGCCCACTGTACCTAAGTAACGTCCATAACAAAGAAATAAACCAACACAATCCACTTCCTCCACACTGACGGAACCACGGAACTTGGAGTCGAGTTTCAGAACTTTCACAAGCAACCTTTCCCTTCGGGTCTAGCATTAGAGCTGTCTACGTAACTGGTTACGTAAGACGCGTCATCGCTAGTTCAAAATGTGGAAAGGTCAAGTTTATTGCTCGAGTTCACAAAAGAACAATGGCATCCGAAAATCAAGCCAGCGTAAAACTCAAAATAGCCTGAATAGCCTGAGTACTTGGGAAAACACACTTGTTTGATTAATCAAAGGAGAGTTATTTTAAAAATAACACAATTATGCTGCGATAATAGTATTTTATGAAGCCCAATGCTCGAGTTTTTTTTATAAATAAATAAATAAATATATAGGGACAAACGACACTGATTGAGCTAGCCCCAAAGTAAGTTCGAGACTTGTGTTATGGGATACTAACTCAACGATACTATATTTTATAAAATAGACATATAAATAAACATCCAAGACCCAGGACAATTTGAAAAAAAACCATTTTCCAACTTGCCTTGGCCGGGGATAGAACCCGGGACCTCTGGGTGGCGGACTAGCATGGTGACCACTACGCCACAGAGGTCGTCATAAAAAGCGCTGAACTGCCAATCAAATCGTTTTATTTCAGGCAACCAGCAACATAAAATATATACCTTACAGAAGAGCGTAAATATAATTATATAATATATACCTTAACCTAAAATATGTATAATATAAATTAACTATTTATTGTTTTTGTGACGCATTGCACTGTGTACTAAATGCTATTGTTAAAAACTTCGGCTGTTTGACTTGTCATGTTCGCGCTACGATGAAGAAGATAAACACGAGTGTATCTCCATTAAAGAGCATAGCTCTGTCGGTGTCAATGTTTAGAAATAGACGCACGCAAAACACGCGTAATCAAAACTATGGGAGGTGCCCATAAAATGCATTAATGAGTATTCATTGGCGATTTCGTCTCATTTAAAATACTTACTTGGCAGTTGGCATTCGTTACTATGAAAATAGCGCAGAATAAAAAACATTATATAATTAATTCAAATTATGAATTGACAATTTATCCATTTTATGACATTTTATACATAAATGTTCTTGTTAGGGTTCCGTATTAAACAAGGAACCCTTATAGTTTCGCCATGTCTGTCTGTCTGTCCGTCCGCGGTTTTACTCAGCGACTATAAGTACTAGAAAGCTGTGTTTTGGCATGGATATGTATATTAATGATGCGGTAAAAGTGGTAAAATAAAATAATGAAAAATATTTTTTTTTAGGGTAGCTCCCATATAAGGAAAATGAAAAGTATTTTTTTTTTCTCGGCTAACCAATCATGTGGGTTATCGTTAAATAGATACTCGTATTTTAAAAATATTATGAGCTTCTGAACACTGTTTTTCGATTTAGGGATCCGTTTCACAAATATTTGGTTTTAAAGTGAATATTTTTGTTAGAGTCAAGTGTCCCTCCCTCAATCTTCTATATGGACAAGTGAAAAAATTCACAGCTATAGTAAATATAAAGAAGGAAAACTATCAAAGCTAAGTAGAGTTTACAAATTAAAAAGTTAAAGGCAATCAACTTATAAAATATATTATACTCGGAAAAGAAACATTTCATACAAATTCAATAGAAAACTAGTTCTTAGACGTTAATAGTGGCATGAACTCAAAGTTGGCTTTCTTAACTACAGAACCCTACACTACGCGTGGCCCGACACGCACTTGGCCAAGTATTTATTTTTCTTTCAATATATGACAATAAGGAAGTGGGAGTGGGTAAAAAATATATCACTTTATTTAGACCGTCAACTAGATTATCCAAAAATAAAGGACACATATTTTTTCGAATAGCAAAGTATTAAAAATTTACAAAGCGCTTCAAAATTTCGGAGTGGGGGTAATTTACGTCACCTTTGGTTAAATAACCTAGCTGATCGTGACGTCACGTAAAATTTTAATGCGCTGTATCTTCGCCATTACTTGGTTATTAAAAAAAATACGTACCCATAATTTTTATAATCTAATTAATGGGCCAAAGCATTTTTGTATTCCACATCCGTACTAACAATGTAGAAATTAAATGGCATGGTTCTACTGCGTGTTATGTTTATGTAGGTATATTTTTAGGTGTATTATGTATAATTGATCGCTTTTAAACACATTTACAATTAAGTACATTTAACTTTTACCTATTATCTCTTCTTATACACTTCTTTATTTCTTGCGTATTTTTCAACATTACATAGATGCACACAGCTAATACATCAATGTAATCGAAACCACCAGTCAATAAACTCTACTAATTTAAGTAAAAAATAAAAACATCAGTAATTTCTAACGATTCTAATCTTTTATTTTACCAGTCGATGAATTGTTACATCATAATATTAATTCACAACTAAAGAGTTCAATTCAATTTATTCATAAACAATAATACATTGCATTCGAATATTACAAAAATACAAAAAAAAATTACAAAATTAAAATTCATTTTAAATGCATGCATATGTCCTATATTACTTAATTAGTACATTTCGATAATACATTTAAGTCTATGCAAATAATATATCAGTTCCAAATTGCAATTTAATAACTAATGCGAAATTAAAAGTCATCAACACTATAGCAGCACTTCTTCAGAAGCAGAGTTCTCAATTCACTTTTAAATTTTGAAAGTTTTCGTACTACCTTTAGATGATTTGGCAATTTATTAAATAAGACTACTGTTTGATATCGCGGACTGTGTTTAACAATTTCTAAAGTTGGAGTAATTTTTTGTTGAACGTCTTTTCGTCTGGTACTTTCCCTTAACAACATTTCCTCTTCCGTCTCAAATAAAGCTCTATTTTTATAAAATCGACTAAAAGCACAAAAATATATAGAGAAGGAACGGTTAGAATTTGAAGCCTCTTAAAGTGTTCTACACATGATTCTCTCTTCGATATACGAACCATAGTACGTATCGCTTTTTTTTGCGCAACGAAAGCTTTATTTATGTTGTAATCGTAACTTCCTCGTATATAATAAGCCCGGATGTAGATCATAACAAGACAATTATACTGTGCACTATTGAACTGCCAATGCATGTTGAATGTATAAATAATGGCCAAACAAACTGATGTAGTGTTTCGAATAGTATCACTTTCACTTGGCCAACCTACACGACACGCAAACGACACTCACGTACGCCTCGTTTACAATAAAATTTACTTTATAAGTACTTTTAGTTTTTGTTTGTCTGTAAAATCAATACATAAACACAGGACAAAAATACTGGTTAGAACTAGAGAACAGTAGAAAGGCGGACTTATCCCAGATAGGGATCTCTTCCACTCAGCCTTGAAATATGAGGACAATTTACAACACAGGGTAGAGAGCGGGTACAATATAGCGAAGACCCACAACAGTAAACAGAATTCAATTACACTTAACTAGGTACTTACTACACTACAAACTATTTAAAATGAATACTTGTAAATAAATACTAAACTATAACACAGTAAATGTAATTACATTTATGTGAATACACACATAAAATATATATACATATGTAATAAAAATATAACTAAGCAATATATACTAATATACATGTATGTATAACTCAACTCAAGTCTTCAGACGTTTCTACAAGATTCCTCAATCTAAAACTCAAATAATGCAAAGATACTTATTTGATGTAAATACTTATTTGATGTACTACTATATACAAATGAATATAATATATTTTTCACTTCTCATGCTCCTGAAATTGTTCTTTATGTCGAGAGAAGGCTGCATAAAATGAGTTTTTATGCTCTTGTGCATAAAGTATTTTTTTCTTTTAAGACTAAGGCAATTAAGCCTTACAGCCACATTCACAATCAATACACCTTCATTTAAGTGATATATTTTTATGAGATTTAGGTTATATCTTAGTTTAATTATGACATATGTATAACTACCTAAATACAAAATTTACGATTAATATGGGCATGCATTTACGTAAAAAAAATTATAATAACTTGGCATTACGGCTCAGACCATAGTCTGAGCTTTGACGACCTCCGTGGCGTAGTGGTCACCATGCTAGTCCGCCACCCGGAGGTCCCAGGTTCGATCCCCGGTCAGGGCAAGTTGGAAATGGTCTTTTTCAAGTGGTCCTGGGTCTTGGATGTTTATCTTATAAAATATAGTATCGTTGAGATAGTATCCCATAACACAAGTTACAAACTTACTTTGGTGCTAGCTCAATCAGTGTTATTTGTCCCTATATATTTATTTATTTATAGTCAAACGTCACATAGTTGAAAAAAAAAATTAAGAAAAACAGAGGTGGGAAGCGAATTATTCGTCATACGAAACTAAAAACTAGCCAATTTTTTTTTATTTCCTTACAATCGAAGTGAAAATCAGAGTGTAAAACTCGAGTATACAACCCATTTTACCCTTGACGTGACTATCCGCCCTTGCCGTGCTGGCTCCCGGCTCGGGTGGTATATGCACGTCTCGGGTAAAGTGGCTCGTTTTATACTCTTGTAGTACAATCTACTAATGTAGGTTTTAGTGGACATACATGGCACTTTGCCGTCGCCGTCGACAGTGTCATATATGAACACTAACACTGCCGTTAGTCTGTATGTGCCCTTAATGGCTTCTGTTTTTCTTCTCTATTTTGCATGATGTTTTGGTACCCTTGGATGACCATTGAATGCCATGTTTATTATAATACCAGCTGGTGCCTGTGAAATCGTCCACGTGAAATTGTAAAATGACGACAACTATTTTTTCTGACATCAGATTTTAATAAAACAAAGCCTATATGTTGCTCCTATTACTGACAACCGCGTAAATATTCGTCCAGTAGTTTCGAAGATTAGCGTGAAGATATATACAGACAAACAAAAAAAAAAATTTTTTTCAGTTACTTTTATTTATCACCCACACTCTTTTTTTTTGAATTTATTGAATATAATTAGTGATACACGATTTTTGCGGTTTTATTATATATATTTACATGGAAAAAAATCCCCGCACTACAAAACAACACAGCTAAGGACGTAGGTAACTGATAACGTACAAAAGAAGACTATAATGAGTTATACAATTGGGTATCTATTTTACTATGTCAAAACAAATTTATTTAAAACTGTTAAGAAAATAAATTGTGACAAAATAATGTCACTTGTCATGATTATATCCATTTATATATTAATATATATTGATGTGATTTTAGATTTATTTTTGTATAAAAACTGATATTAAGAGCGCTATTTGACTCCAAGAAACTATGACGTCTATATTCATATCCCATAGAAAATATTGTTTTGACGTTTAGAAAAAAGTATCTGATTTGACTTATTATTGTGCTTGTGTATTATTATGTATTCTGTGCCCTTACAGTCATCAAAGCATCCCAATATTCCCAATAGACCTCGGCATTTGTTTGGTTAGCTAAATATCTTAGTAAAGTAGAATGTAATTTTAATAGTGTATAAAATAGAAAACGTGTATACTAAATAAAGTCATCGTGTAGGTATGTTTATTTTCATGCTAGTCACTCTGAGTCTGTTAAATCATACAATAAACAAAAAAACAAACAGAACGAGAAAAAAATTCTGTGAGAAATGTCTACTGCAATTACCGTATTACTGCATAACGGTTATATAAAGAGCTATGTTTAGACACAGTCTCGTTTAATTTGACTTCGAAGCATGTTACAATCTTATTATTTGCATTCATATTTGGCGAACATACTTTCTATAAAAACAAAATATATATATAATGCAATCAGTGCAAGCGCGGTTGATTCCGTATCTATTTTAGATAGGTACCTACTTACGTAATCATTATAATTTTTTTGTCTTTATTAGGTCATAGACTATATGATTTTCAACCTTATAGGGAATCAGGGGAAATGATAGAAGAAGAGGCGAAGGAAGACCTAAAGTTTTACAAAACACTGAAAGATCAAATCCAGGTATCAACCTACAAAGGTTTAAAGAGTTCACTTTAGACAAAGAGAGATAGGAAGGTCTTGTTTGTGAAAACCAATTGGTTTTCACAAACAAGAGTTTGGCTTCAATAAAAAAACAAAAACGGGGAGCAAAACCAAAGTATATTTTCACACGACCTACCTATTTTAACGTGTTTTACGTGAGTTTAAATACAAAGGCATTAACCCGGTGTATTGCGACACGTCATTGGACATAATACTCAAAATCATTTCGTATAATTGTTGTTTCTAACAACAAGTTACGTATCATGGTTTCTCCTTATAGTCCTTTCTAATATACAAGATTATCAAGTTGGGTATTTTAAAAATAAATTATTTGGTACTGTTAAGATAATAACATGTCACAAAATAATGTCATTTGTCGTTGATCATGATCATATCCATTTTTCAACGTGATTTTAGATTTATTATTGCAGAAAAACTGATATTAAGAGCGCTATTTGACTTCAAGAAACTATGACGTCATTAGCCTGTTATCATCATCCGAGCGTATTCCCGGTTGCATCCTCAGCAGTAACGCTTCAGAGCCCGGGGTCCACTACCACTAACCAAGGAGATTTGACGAGGTTACTGGTTTTTACACAGAGCGACTGCCGTCTGACCTCCACAATCCAAAGGGCAAACCAGGAACCAATCCTTGGATAGGTTGATGATCAAACGCTAGGTGGCGTTTGGGACCCACGCTTTTACGTGTCTTCCGAAACACGGAATCATCTTTCTTTTCGGATAATCAGGTGATTCAAGCCTGCAATATCTTATTCAGACTGGAAACAACTTTTTCACAAAGTATCCAGTGGGAATCGAACCCATGACCTCCGGGTCACAAGGCGAACGCCTTGACCACTGGACCACGGAGGCAGTCGACGTCATTAGCCTGTATTTCATACAAATCCGGAAGAAAATGTTTGTTAAGAAAATCTATCTGATTTGATACTTTGGAAAGTAACGAAAAAATCCATTTTGTGGTACGTCAAACTAGAGCTTGTATTAACCAGACCAGCTACTCGTTCAAGGGCAGGGGCAGGAATACCGATATATTTTTATCGATATATCGATGCCCGATATCGGTATACTGATATATCGATAAAAATATCGATATATCAGTATATAGATACGAATTTCGATATATCGATACTAAGTATTGGTATTACATCGATAAATTTTGTAAAATACCGGTATTTTATCGAAATTTTGTATCGATATATAGATAAAATACCGATATCGATATCGATATATCGAAAAAAATATCGGAATTCCTGTCCCTGTTCAAGGGTACACTGACAGGAATACGGAGAGTATTTCTGTCAGTACATGACCCCTAAACGTTAACAGTTCATGACTTGGAAACGAAAGGTCGAAACTCTCGCCGGTCAGAATCACGAATGTTTGTCACGATAACAGCTACTAAAAGTCACTTTCGGTACCTACAAGATATTTTTTCAATAGTAAAAACCGACTTTAACTCAAACTACTCAAACGATTTTGATAAAATGTATATGAGACCATCTCGCAAATATGTTCCCATATAAAATTGGACTAGATTATGTGGACAAATCTGTTTTTTTTGTTTCTAAACCAAAAATGAAAAATTTCCCAAATTGAGCTTAAACAAATAAAAAAATTCCACATTGGTCCAGGCGTCTTCGAGTTATTAAGGGGACATACATAAAAAAAATATAAAAACATACATTCTAATAGACAACCTCCTTCTTTTTTGAAGTCAGTAAGGAGTCCCCTTACCTTGAACAGAATCAGACGTTCCCATACAAACGTAGTCCACGTTTTATTTTGAAACGACATGTCGGGTACGATATGGGTAAAATTATGTAATATTAAAAAAAAATGCTATTATCCAGGGTTATAATTGGTTTCTCACAATAAAAGTATGAACTTAAAAGAGAATATAGTGTATTATATTATATATGACCATCAGCAGGCCTGTGTCACTCCCCGTTTAGGTTTCGAAAATATACCTACATTATTATTATGCGCGCGGCGACCACTTTGAAGGGAAATTTCAGTTACATGAATCGTTTGTCCAGAGTAATAAGAATGAAATTGACTTGCAATGGATGTCTAGGTATATAAACGAGGAGACGAGAAGTTTTCTAATTAAACCGTAGCGCTAACCACATTAAGTAGATATTCCTTTGAATTTCTTTTCTGAGTAAGACTTCTCTACGTGAGTACTAGTACTTCTCTAGTGAGTAGTAGTAGTAGTAGTAGTGAGTAGTAGTAGTTATTCTGTGCCATCAGTATGGAAAACTTTTTGGTTCGTAATTTTACTGTATGAAACCAATTATAACCCTAGATAATTGCAATTTCTTTAAAATTAAATTTTTTTATCGAAATCTGACATATCATTTCAAAATAAAACGTAAACTACGTTTGTATGGAAAAGTCTACGTTTGTATGGAAAAGTCTACGTTTGTATGGTAAGGGGATTTTTAAAAAGCTTAGTTCATTTTGCCCTTGCACTGGAATACAATACTTAACGCATTACCATAAATGATATTGATATGTTAATGGCATGAAACGTATCTTAACGACTGCAATCTAATGACGTCAGCCGGTTCAACGTGCCTTCCAAAACACGGAAGTAAAATTTTAGGTCATCACGTGCAAACTACGGTTAGTTAACAAGCAGAAGCGCTACTAATGTGTACACCTAGGCTATTGATCTCTTCAGTAATATAAGTATTAACCTTATCTCTTTACACCTTAAATTCTTTAGGCTGCTGACGTTACTGCCGAGACGAAAGCGCAACGCATGAAGATTTCGTTTCCACTTCATTATGCCGATCAATGGGTAATGGCATGGTTTACTTATTGCTGAAAGAGATCAATCGAAGATCTCAATTTTTTGAGCCAGTATTTTGATGAGAACTTTTTTTTTATGTCATAGGGCGGCAAACGAACAAGTGGGTCACCTGATGGTAAGTGATCACCGCTGCCCATGGACAACTGCAATACCAGGGGTGTAACAGTAGCGTTGCCCGCCTTTCAGGAAGGGAAGATGTAGGAGGAGGGGGAGGGGAGGGAGGGGGGGGGCTCCAGCTCTCTCTCTCACCGAACGAAGCATAGAAGCGGTGACGCTACTACTCAGACGTCGATTTTCTGTGAGAGTGTGGTACTTCCCCGGACGAGCCGGCCCATTCATGCTACTAGCAAAACAGAGTTTTGCCGGTAGCGTGGCTCTACCACAACTAAAACTTTATTAGAAGAAGAATTACAGACACAATGCATTTATTTAATTCGGTTGTCTGTTTTTTTTTTTTCAAAAACTACCAAGAAATTTGCGAATAAAGACGGATTATAAACTAAAGCCACACTGAGCTGTAGACCTCGCGAGTCACCACGACCCGTTGAAGTTCATCGGATAAAAAAGTTGTTCAAACAAAAAAAAATGCGTCTTAATATGGAAAATAAAAAAGTTTATGAACTTCTCACGAAATTCACGAGAATTGTTTGATTAATGCGACCGCAGGCGAGAACAGTCGACAGCCGGATAACAACATTTTTGGCCAATCTGGAAACTGAGACGCTTTGATCGTTCGGTCAATTAAATACCTACAAACAATATTAGAAAAAAAAATGGACATCAAACGTTATTCCACACTTTCTTTATCAGCATTTAACAGTCCATTGCTGGACTAAAGCCCTCTTTCCTCATCCGTTGCTAGAAATGAGAAAATAAGTTGCCTTAAACTTGGAAAAACTCTATTTTTAACTGTTTGTGTTTGTGAAATGAAATGAAGAGTATTTTTAAAGACCTGACACGACGCATAAAAAAGTGCACGAATTAAAAGAAATTTTAGATTTTGATTTCAATGAGAAAAAGAACGAATCGAAATTGATGCAAAAACGCATTGCATTTAATGCAATGCGTTTGCTGCGTCAGACAGTTGAAATTTTGGGCATTGTTGTAAACTGACCGTTACGTCATCGTTTTCTAACTCAGACACGACAGGAATGGTGAATGTGAGGAGACGTTTCCACAAAACGACGAAAGTTCGCTTTCGTTTCACCTATGTTTATTAATGCCAGTCTGAGTTGCCTATGAAATGCCTAGATTATGCTTATTGTATAGAAAACAGTTACTATCATTTAAGATTCATAGAAGGAAGAAGGGAAAGAGGAAAGACACAGCTTTATAAAGCAAATTAAGAGCGGCCTTCCCGTCTCACTTTACATACAAACGCTCGTACGTGATTATGACGTTGTATCTGATCTTTCTTGAAAACTTTTGAACTCACAGTTATCTTGTGCGCTATTTTTAGGTTTATATCGAAATAAAAAAATAAAATTAAAAAAACACAGTCAGTATGGGTCTTCAAAAATCTAACTTTTTGCACAAATTTTAGCTGAACTTCGACCATTCATGACGTACTCATAAATTGTGAAGGTAAAGAAAATATTTCGATACAAACCTCGCAAATTTAATGAAAATTTTGAATACAAAACATTTATACACACACACTTGTAAGGCTTACTGATACACGTATCACCTAGAACAAGTTTTACGAAATTTCCGCACCCTTTGAAAAGTTATATTCGTTCAATGGATAGTTAAAATAATACAAATTTCATTCAACAGAATGCAAAACATGCCCTTAGCCGCTATCTCTCTCTTTTTGGTTTGCCTATTTTTCTAGCATTGCTTTGGATGAAACAACAAGCTTTTCAAACAATGCTCGCGTTGACGACAGAGTGGTCGGGAAGGGCCGCCTTAATTAGGACTTGTGTCGTACCAAGACGTCAAAAGGCTGGCTGAAGACAGAGAGGAATGGAAGAAATTCCACCAACCAGAGCGTTGCTCTTAAAAGGTCTTCATTCAAAACAAAAATTACATTATTAAAATACATCGGCTTATAAATAAAATATTTCTTCCAACGCACCACGTGGCAACGTACCAAATATGGTCGCAGCATTCTCTCGCTGAATAGCGATACTTATTCTCTGAGCAAAAAAGCTACCTGCCTTCGGGTCATCAGTTGCCTCGATGAGACGCGTTGTGATGTCCTTAACAACCTTCTTATTACAAAAACAGTACTAACTTTGTTACTAGGTTTAATCCATTATCCGACCAAATCAAGTTTGCATGCAAACTTAATTTGGGCGGATAATAGTTTAAACCTAGTAACAAAAGTTAGTCTGGGTTTTATAATAAGACGGTAAACTTTTTTTTTAATTATTATTTTACAGCTCTGGATACTAGTCCTTTAGAGCCCATCTTTATTTTATCGCTTCTTTATTCCTAACCCGTACCCTAACTATACAATCAAAGGTTGGTGTAGGTCCTTTGATTGCTTCAAGGGAGCTTCTGGCAACAAATCTATACAAGTCCACTGGTTTTCATAGCCGAAGGCGGACGGCGCCTAAAGACGCCCACCACAGTCCGCAAATAAATATCACTACAGCCGCACTATGAGTGTCCACTTTAACCATTTTACATATTGTCCATGAGCATGAGCATTTATAACACTAAATTACACCGATTTTATACTATAAAGTCCACTAGAATCAATTTGCAAAATAATTTAAAGCAAACTCCAACTGAACCCCTTGACTTCCCGCCAAAAACTGCGACGGTAAACGTCTTTCTTAAATTTAAATGAAAACACATTTCTTGACAAAAACCTCACGCTCAAATATTTTAATTTTAGAGAAGTGACAACCCTAATCACGAATGAAGTGTATTGCCCATTTATGTGATTTATGGAGCTGTCATTAGCTTGCATTTGCTACGAGTATGATGCACAATATCACTATCTAATCTAATTACTAATGCACTTAATGACATATCTCACGCATATACATGTTCAGTGATATATTGTCTTTTGTTCATTACATGACAAGCTCTGCTATTTAACTGGTAATTTTTATCTAAAGCGGTTTAAACCCTTTCACCGCGAACATCGGATTAATCCGACAAACATTGTCGTGCCCATTCCGCGAGCGTCGGATATTTCCGACAAAAAAAATGCCTGTTTTGCACATGACTGAAGTATCCCCATCCCTTTTTGGTTGTAGGTATTTCTTTTAGATTTACCACCCCTCGCGCTGGTCGCACGACAACTGATATAAAGTCTCGCGGTGAAAGGGTTAAAGTAACAGTATTTATAATAAAGACAAGACCTTTGCCCAGCTGTGGGAAGCATCACCTACAGGCTATTAAATAACCAAGTGCGAGTGGGACTCGCGCCCGAAGGGTTCCGTACCATTATATATAAAAAATCACGTTTGTTGTATGGGAGCCCCACTTAAATATTTATTTTATTTTGCTTTAAGTATTTTTTGTTATAGCGGCGATAAAAATATATCATCTGTGAAAATTTCAACTTTCTAGCTATCTCGCTTCATGAGATACAGCCTGGTGACAGATAGACAGACGGACGTACGGATAGACGGACAGACGGACGGACAGACGGTCTTAGTAATAGGGTCCCGTTTTTAATCTTTGGGTACGAAACCCTTAAAAACTAACAGAATTGGCAATTATTATTACTCCAGTGAAGGATTTAGAACTGGCTGTAGCCGGACACGAACCCTCCTCAGGAATGTAGAATTGAGTAAATGTAGCACGAAGTGTTTATTTACTTCAAGTCGCCTTTTACGTCATCCGCAGGCAGAGTAGGTATGCTATCGATTTAAGAGTACGACATTAAATTCATTACAATAAATTACCTACTTTAAAAGCAACAAAAAATACCACATCCACTGACATAATTATCTACATGAATACAATAAATAATGTATCAGTAAATTGATTTTAATCTACCAAACGTCGTCGACGTGAAATTGCAGCTCTCCGGAGAAGCTGAAACATCCTCATAATAAATTATTGTTATTACTTTTCACTTCTCGAGATTTGCAATTTACTTGCAAATTGGATTTACCTATAGATATTTCAAATCGTGTTTCATAAGGCGCGTGAGGCTTGGTAGAAGAGAAGATAGTCTATGATGGACTAGCGACTGCCTCCGTGGCCTAGTGGTCAAGGCGTTCAAATGTGATCCCGAGGTCGTGGGTTTGAATCCCACTGGGAAGCATAAGTTGTGTAAAGTTGTTTCCAGTCTGTCGGATATTTCAAGCTTGAATCAACAGATTTTCCGAAAAGAAAGATGATTACGTGTTTCGGAAAGCACGTATAAACTGTGGGTCCTGAACACCATTTAGCGTTTGCTCAAATTTATCCAAGGATTGTTTCTGGTCTATTTTGGCTTGCGGAGGGCAGACGTTTCCGACATGTTTTGCGTAAAAAACATTAACCTCGTCAAATCACCTAGGTTAGGTAGCGGACCCCGGGCTCTGAAGCGTTACCGCTGACGAAGCAACCGGGAATACGCTCGGATGATAATGATGATGGACAAGAGCAGAAGTAAGGAGTGTTGGTCGAGACAAGGGAACATACCAGTAGAGAATCACCAGCCCGTTGGTCGGATGCAACCATGGCCTGAAGGCATGAGGTCAATTCTAATTCGGAAAGGAGGTATCAACCCGAAAGGGAGTAAACATACTAATCAATGTGAACAACTTTTACTATGGGTCCATCCCAGAAATCGTAAAAAAAAACTGCAGCTCCATACATTTTGGCACGGTAGGCATTTAATTTTGTATGGAAGTGAAGATTTTTTTTATCATTTCTGGGATGGTCCCATGGTAAAGTTATTCACATTGATTAGTAAGTTTACTCCCTTTCAGATTGATACCCCCTTTGGGTTACACGTATAATCTATACATGTCAATGAGCACACCCTATACATAATATTCGACTATTCGTACTGCAGGTCAACGAACCTATATCCTTTAAAAAAATCTTTACGATAAACTTATTAAGTAAATCTCTTTAATTGAAGCAGAAACATCTCGGCTTATCAATAAACTGTTGCTCCATATTTCACGGCGCTCTCAGATCACGCTTCACCTGATGCAACAGAAAGTGCATTCTTGCACACCGCTGCCACGCGGCGGACAGGTGGAATTTTATATCTTTGCTTTGTGGATTTAGTTTATTATTGTGTTGTATCCTCTTCAAGAACTAGGTACTTTCCGGTGTCAAAAATAAATTATTTGGTACATACTGTTAGATACATTATTAAAACGCTACAGAATATTGGTACTTTTAAGTTAATAAAACGCCAGAAAATAATGTCACTTATCATGATTATATCAATTCAATGTGATTTATTATTGCAGAAAAATTGATATTAAGAACGTTATTTTACTCCAAAAAAACATCATCATGGTTTTCCTCGCCACTTCGCTATTTAGGGTTTGGCTTTGTATGTTTTTAAAAAAATATTTACTTTGCACATCTTTGATCTAGGATTACACCATCCTCCCAAATTTTACTTCCAGTCCAGTAGATTCAGAGCAAATTGGCTGTGACAGACAGGCAGACAGACGCACGAGTGATCCTATAAGGGTTCTGTATTTTCAATTTTTGTACGGAACCCTAAAAATCGTGACGGAAAATCTTTTCATCCAGCCACTTTTTTCGCTAAGTCCGTACGGTCCGAAAAGAAACTTAGTTCCAAAAATAATTGTCCAATGCTGAATTTTACTCGGAGCGACAATGAAGTTTCAGTCTCAGTAGCGACAGGTCGTTAGGGCGACAGGTCGAAAGAGCTACTAGCAATTGTTACTATGCAGATGCAACATGTAGTGACACAATCGAAAGAAAACTTCCTAATTTTCTGTTGAGCAACCGGCAAAACTCCTTGCACTTTAAATTTCTCAGTCGCATTAGACTGTTATTGCAAATTGAATTGAATATGTATGTCATAACTATTGTAATAGATTGCAATGTTTTCGCAAAAACTTTATTATGTCTAGAATGCATCTACTCTCTCTTACACTTTTCAGGACCTCCTGATTGGTATTTTTTCAATCCAGCTTATCCTTTCCATCCTACGCCAACACCACATTTTAAAAGCTTCTAGTATTTTTAATTTAGATATCTATTACCTCAGACGTACATCTTTTTATATGTGTTAGAAATTTATACAGGGTGGTCAAAAAGTCGTGGATCAAACGAAACAGGGAGATAAAGGAGGTAATTTCCAACAAAAAATCTTTCCCCAGCATGGCCATAACTTCATTGCAAATAAGTGCTCTTAAGTGAGAAGTAATTTTTTGTAACGCTTTAAAATTTACGGAAAAAAAATCATTGCTCGTTAAGTTTGATACCAAGAGCTGCAATACAATTTTTGTAGTATTGATACATTATCGACTCATAATACAACACCTTTTGTTTTATTGTTTTTAATCAATTTAATTTTTTACTGTTTAAATTGTAAAAAAACTCGGTAGTTTCATTGAAAAAACTAAAATAATTCATATCTTTTCGTGCAATGAAGTTATGGCCATGCTGGGGAAAGATTTTTTGTTGGAAATTACCTCCTTTATCTCCCTGTTTCGTTTGATCCACGACTTTTTGGCCACCCTGTATTGAATAAAACATTTTGAGTTTGAATAAATTAGATAAAAGTCGGATTTGCATCAAATATTGATTCGAATATTGTGCATAAACGGGTGAAATAGACCAAAAAATTGGCAAATGTTTTGATTGTTTCAAATATACAATGTCTTATATTGAGTACAATGTCTCTTGAAGCCTCTCGGCTCTAGAATGCTTTACCCGTTGACATCAAAGAAATTTTTACCAAATTCTCTTTTAAAAGAAAAGTTCACGCCCACTTTTGAAACTCCCTTTCTTCATAAATTCATTATTGTTTAGTTCTACATTTCAAAGTATATAATAGGTATATAATATAATTGTGTATTATATAGTAAAAGTTTATAATATAAGTAATTGCTTTTTGTGCCTAGCATAGCATATTTATATAGTTGAGTGCGAGAAAATGTTCTTAGCATTAAGACGAAATGGTAGCAGAAGTGGCGCCCTCATTTGAAATAAATTGTTTAAAACTAAATATGGTGATATTTAAAAATTTGATTTGTACCAATGTCTAGAAAGACCATTTAACTATTTTATGAATAACCTTTGAAAGTAATATTGGTCGAAATTATTACTAATAGTCCGTCTAGTTTTAAAACTGTTTTTCGCCAAAAGTGGCCACTTTTTGCGAAAAACAGTTTTAAAACTAGACGGACTATTAGTAATCATTTCAAAGGTTATTCATAAAATAGTTTAAAGGTCTTTCTAGACATTGATACAAATCAAAATTTTAATTATCACCATATTTAGTTTTAAACAATTTATTTCAAATGAGGGCGCCACTTTAGCTACCACTTCGATTTGTTAAAAGTATATTTGTACTTTGGAACAATAAGTTTATTAAAAAATAAAAATATTTTAAGGGTTGATTATATCCATCAGTTCAGTGCGAATCGGACTCGCGCACGATGGGTTCCGTACCATTATATATATAAAAAATCACTTTCGTTCTATGGGAGCCCCACTTAAATATTTATTTTACTCTGTTTTGGTATTTGTTGTAATCACGTTTGTTGTATGGGAGCCCCACTTAAATATTTATTTTATTCTGTTTTTAATATAATTTGTTGTTATTGAGGCAACAGAAATACATCATATGTGAATTTTCGACTGTCTAGCTATCACGGTTAATGAGATACGCCTGGTGTTAAATAAATAGACAGACAGCTGTCTGTCTGCGGTCGGACGGACAGCGGAGTCTTAGTAATGGGGTCCCGTTTTTACCCTTTGGGTACGAAACCCTAAAAATATATTGAATAAATTTAGTTCATAATTCTAAATTACTTTATCTCGAAAATGATATTTCTTTTTCCCATAGAAACTCTGATCAGCGGATCGATCAACTTTTATGAAAGGCTAAAAAAATACTTTTCATATTCCGATATGTATGTTTCTTGGGGAAAATTATTCAGTATTGTGGAATCATGGACTAAATTCAGCCTTCAAACAGTTTCAGTATATTTTATTACACCCTATATAACTCTCGCATAGGTATTAACGTAAATCTTTTCTTTCTTTCCAGTTAGAAAATGAATTCGACAGAAGAAGACAAGTGTCACTGGAGCATCCTGGTTTCAGCGAGCACCAAACACGCTTTGGGCTAAGCTCCCCGCTGCAGGCCTTCCAACAGCAGCCACTCCTGAGCAGCCCTTCGCCAGCCCCTCTGCAATTTCAACAGTCCATCTTCCAACCACAAGCGCAACCTTCCTTCCTTCCCCCTTTCAGTAGCATCCTCCCCAATCCGAACGTCCAAAACAGTGTTGGCCTTCAAGGAAACCTGGCGTTGCCTAATAACAATGCCTTCCAGTTCACACAGGCACCAGCCATCAATGGCCCAGTCTTGCAAAACACATTCACGCAAAACCTAAGACCAGTACAACAACAAAATATACTCCCGCAACCCCAGCCAACGCTACCAACCTTCCCGAATAATGGGCTTCATCTCCAAAACTTTAACCAAAATCCTAACGGCCACACCAACACGGTGAATATAGGACAACAAAGGCCGACTCAACCCACGTTTTTACCAACTGTCCCATCCCCTCTGTCGAACCATCAAGCTTTTAACCACCCCAACCCTATCACAATCCAACCTGCACCAAATCTAGCTCCACAAAACAATCAACAAAACATCAACCTTAATAATGCACAAGTTCCCTTCCAATCTAATCTTGGCCAATCACCATTGTTCTCCAATGGCCACAATTCTCAAATCCAAGAATTTTTCGACCAGCAATCTCACGAGAACCTTGAGAAATTGAAAGAGCTGCAGGAGAGACAGAGAATTATCCAAAAGCATCAAGAATTTGTACAGAAGCAACAGCAGAAACAGCAGGAGAAAGTAGAAAAACTGCATGAAGAATTTCTGTCCAAGCAAGCAACTAAAACGATCCCTACTCTCCCTACCACTGAAAGTTATCAAAACTATTTAAGGACTACGCAAGAGAAACGCAGACCACTTTTGCCGCATGAGCAAGATTTGTTCAGGAAAGCCGTGGAAATTTATGAAAAGGAACACCCAACTACCACTACCACCACGACAACGACGACAACTACCACCACGCCAGCGCCTGTGCCTAGGTACAGACCCAGAACGAAGCCAAAACCAAGAAATCCTCCGCAGGACAAAACCAAGCAGAAGCTTTACAATGAAATTAAGAGTCTTCTGGAAGAAAGTGAAACCAAAGGATTTGATGACAGTTTAAGAGCAAAGAGCGTGGCATTATTACAAAAACCAGATATTTTGAAGCAATTAAAGGTAGCTTTAGCAGAGAACCCAGAGGATTTCAATGAAAAGAACTTTACGTCTCGAGAAATATCTTTGAACGGCCAGAAGTTTGAAGTTATTAGAACTACTAACCCTAATCTAATTCCTAAAGGCGCTATAACAGCTGATGGGGCAAATTTAGCTCAAATTATGGCAGCGGCAGCTACTCAAGAGCCACAAAAGGAAAGTCGGATTTCATTCGATGATTTAACAAAAGGCGTGTTGCCTCCTGGCGCAAACTTTGAACTAATCAAACAAAGTGATAATGGTAAGCTGGAAGAAGTATCTAAAATACCAAACACTCTTCAAAATAAGAAGAAAGTTACTTTTGTTTTCCTAGAAGAGCAGGACGACGGATCCTTCAAAGTAAAGGGTGTTAAGGCTAACGGTCAGCAGACTGAGGAAGGACCGGAGGTAGAAAATATTTTAAACAAAATAAAAAAAGGCGAAATACAGTTACCTGGTAAACTCTCAAACAGCGTGTATAGCTCAACGACGGCTAGTCCTAGCCCCTCATCCGTCACTCCTGATTACATAGCAGAATCTTCTCACCATCCTTCAAGTTACTCTAGTTTTGTGACGGGCACCACTATTCCTCATAGCTCTGTCAGCGTAACGTCAGCACCAAATACTTATCGTAGCACTGTCGTCCAATCAACAAGAGGTCAACCGCAAACTCAGACCTTCTCACCATCAACAAGAGTGGCAGCAACTACGGAAAGATATTCTCAGTCAACCTCACCCTCAATCGATTACACACAAAGCAGAAATAGCTACAGCCCGTCACCAAAATCTACGTTCTCAAGTTCAACTTATTCAAGCATCAGCTCTACTCCTTCTTACTCTAGGACCCCAGAAGACCTAGTTGTAATAGGATCAAGCACAGTTCCTCCATTAATTGACCAAAGTCATTCTAACTTCGCCAGACAAGCTAATCCAGGCTTGGTAGAAATCTTAAAGGAAAATGGACTCTTCGCAACGGCAAAGTACTTGCGACAGTCTGGTCTGGACACGATCTTGAACGAGACCGGACCTTACACCATATTCGCTCCGACGGACAAGGCGTTCAGAACTCTGCTGGTACAGCTTGGTGGACCTGATAAGGCCGAGGAGAAATTCCGTGACAACCCAAGACTACTTAGTGGAGTAAGTATTCCAAAACATTCTATCTAGCTGTTCAAAAAGAAATTTATCAGTGTCATTTAACCGTTGAAGAAGATAATATGAAGCCATGGTAATTGAATTGGACCTACATAATATGTATGATTTGTAAAGGATTTGCTAATTTTTTTAAAACATTACATGTCTAGGACTGAACTTGTTACAAAAAGGTTGGTGTTGAAAAAGTCAGCCTGAATATCAACTCGACAGAACCACGGTTGTACGATTAGGTATATTCTTAAGCTCAAAAATTAACGAAATATTACTTCTCTTAGCTTCTTCTCCACCACGTGATCCCTGGCGCCTTCGACATCGGCTCCCTGCAGGACGAGATGACCGGCGTTTCCTTAGCCGGAACCCAGCTCAGGGTCAACCAGTACGACATGCACGATGTGGAGTGGAATGAAGTCAGGGTCACGACAATAAACGGGGCTAGGGTGCTGGAGGACAAGAAGGACATCCACATTCCTCAGGTACAAGTATTTCATCAGCTGCTGTCTTTTAATTTCTTCATGTCTCTTCCATTTTCCACAACATTGGCCGTCTTTGGCTATAGTCATCTTTCTTTGGCAATTTCATTTATTTATTGCACTCATATTATACATCAGTTCTAAGCTGTTCTTAATAAGGTGCATTATGAGCCCTGTTGGATACTGAAAAAGATGTAACAGCAATCGGGTGATCTAGTTCCATTGTTAGAATTTGCGCCTGCCTGGTTACCGCATATAGTCGATATCAGATCTGTGGCTGTCCTCTGGATCTGGTATGGGCGCTTGCCACTTGTAGTTATCATACTCGAATATATGCTGTGTTGTTTCCCATAGAGTTTAATAGGACCACTCACCTGGACTGGATAAGGATAGGACTGTACAATGTAGGCCAAATCCTCTGGCTGTTCTAACCAGAGTATGGCTCTTGTAGTGCAGAGGTTCATACTGTTGCAGACAATAAAAAAGAAAAGTCCTGATGATAATGATAGCCAGTCTTGCTGTTTTCTTTTTCATGTTGTGCTCACGGATTAAACTTGTATTCCAGGGCATAGCGCACGCAGTGGACCGTGTGATGTTCCCGTTGCCAGTGGGAGACCTGGTACAGACGCTGCAAGCCGACCGGGACAGGAGGTTCACCACCTTCCTAAAGGCCATATTCGCCAGTGGATTCGCTGATACTCTCGCAGGTATGTGGACAGTTTAGTAAAGGAGTAAATCCTAACCCTCTTGTCTCATTCTTAAAATAAGGACCAAAATATTTTGGCTAAGTTAAATAGGTTTCTTCTTCTTCTTAGCTAATCTGCGGAGCAACCGATCCCTTGCCTTCCTTAGGTTTAGCAAACGATTTGATTTTTATGAATAAGAGATTAACACACCCTGTGTTTGCACCATCAATTTGTGCAATAAATCTTTGAAAATTGCATGGGATTGTCCCATATTGTAGAGCTACTTAGGTTCTTCCTAGAAAATAAATGCTAGAAAGTAGGGACACAGGGATAGCCGTATTATTTCCTAAAACAGGTTTCTATTTTAACTTCAAATCGAAAATAAATTTGAATGAAATTCTGCGCTGTCTCAGCGTCCCAAAATGGATCTTGGCCTCCGTCACCAGAAGACGCCACTGTTTCCTATTCTACGCCATCTGCTCTTCTTGGAGGGCTTTGACGTCTATATAACAGGCATTAATATAAGTAATGACCTTTCAGAAAGCAAAACTTACACGATCTTCGCACCAACGGACGCTGCTTTTGCGCGTCTCCAGCCTTCAGAGCTGACCCGGTACTCGGAGAAGGCGGCTGCGAGGGCTCTGGTGGCGAGACACGTGCTACCTGGCACGCTGTATAGTGCGGGCATGCGGTACTACCAGCTCAGGAACTCCATGGAGGATGCGAAACCGCTGACGCTACAGAAGAATGCCGGTCAGTAATATTTTCCATTTTCGAGCTTATGCTGAAGTCCAAGCGGGGTCGACTTTTGGTATCAGTATAATTGTAAATTGACGTTTTTGGAAAAAATGCTGCAGTACAGTTTGTTGTCGCCTTTTCAGTTCTTGCGCTTAGGAAGCGGCAGTAAACTAAGTAAATTATCTGACGACGACACACCTACAAGGTGTTCAGACGACCTGAGCAAGGTCGCTAACTGTCAAGCGCTTTAGATTGGAAATTTTGGAAATCCTTGGGAGAGGCCAATGTCCAGCAGTTCCAGCACTGAACGTTATGCGGCTGAAATGATGATGATGAGCCGCAGGAAGTCCACTGCTTTTTCAAAACGACCGATTGGAAACGGCCTGCATCCAGCAACTTTACTAAGGTCATCCGACCACCTACCTTCCTACGCTGCGTTAGGATTATCTACGCAATTATCTAAAAAAACTCTGCCATTAAATAAGTACCGTAAAGAGATCTTCCATTTACAGGTCGCATCAAGGTCAACAACGCACAAGTCATCACGCACAACATACCCGCCACAAACGGCGTCATCCACGCCATCGATAACATCCTCTAAGCTGCCCTGCACGTTCCCGCCAAATTAGCTTCAGTGAAGCTACCTTCATACAGTCCTCGCCGCTCTGCTCGCTCTGAAGTTAGCCGCGATTCGATACACAGATAATTGGCTCTGCCCTTATAGCACAAAGAGCATACAAATGACGCCGTTGATAAACCCAGATAAAGATTATATCGCGCGATGGTCAAGTGCCATCCCGCTCTTTGTTTTAAAAGATTAGAGTAAAAGATGATAGCGCTCGATAAACGTTGTCACCGGTGCAATGCTAAGGGCTAAGCTAAGGGTCGCTAACCCAAAGGTAAATGTCGACAAATGCCTTGCTGTCTGCGCTTGTGGGGGAAAAAAAGAGTGTTCAAGTCCGTATTTCAATCGCCGGCTAAAATTAAAAACTGTTGAGAATAAAACTGGAGTGTTGAACGCCTCTCGAAATTTGAGTCAGTGAAAATGGGCATTAAAATTAGTAGTCTTGTACGCCCAGCATTTTCCGGATGGGCGGGCCGCGCGTTTATGCAGGAGTTCCCACTTGTAAAATAGGTGCTACTTATATTGGTAGCAAAAAAAGATTTTTTTCTTTAAGGATTTGAGTCCCGCTATAAAAAAAAACCTCGAGACAGTCAATATAAGACAATCAATATAAGAAGTGAATATTTGAAACTTTATGAAATCCTAGTGCAAGACATATCACTGGCTATTTTCTATAGCCATTTTTATGATCCACTTTGGTAAACAGTGGGCATAGAAGATTAACAATAGAAAATGACCGATTGACAATGCGCCATGTTATCCTGGTCGGGTGGTATTTACATACACCCATGACGTCATCAAGTTTTGCTATATTCGGAGCGGTCACACAGTTTGGCGACCACTGTACTTTTAAACGCAGCAACTAAGCCGCTTTAATTAAAATTACGTTTAAGACTGTAAATATTAAATATGTAGATTAAGACATTAATTTATATACGAGTGTTAGTGTTTTGTAAATAAATCTTTACAATAAAAATGTCTTATTTTTCACATTCCCGACTTTTTGTCTCTGGAAAATAGTAGGTAATAAAATAAAAAAGAATCATGTATATGACGACCTCCGTGGCGTAGTGGTCACCATGCTAGTCCGCTACCCAGAGGTCCCGGGTTCGATCCCCGGTCAGGGCAAGTTGGAAAATGGCCTTTTTCAAATTGTCCTGGGTCTTGGATGTTTATCTATATATGTATTTGTTATAAAATATAGTATCGTTGAGTAAGTATCCCATAACACAAGTCTCGAAATTACTTTGGGGCTAGCTCAATCAGTGTGATTTGTCCCTATATATTTATTATTATTATTTATTATTTATATCCAGTAACTATGTTGTAATGGAACGGCAAAATCGCTACACCGGACTTCTATTCTCGTATTTAAAATAGAAAGTACTCGATCTATACAAATGATTCAGGGGTCCGATTTTGGGGTTTTCTAAAACACTGTGCATCATTCTAAATGACACAATAATATCTGAAATAAAACAACTTTTTAAAACTAATAATGATTATATTTTATCACACACAAACACACAACTTCATAAGTAGTAACTACATGGGACAGCAATGGACGATCAATTTAAACCATTTATATGAACATTCATACTTTTCATTTTCAACCATACTCTTGTCGAGTGCTATTACTAATTAATAATAAGCGTAAAAAGAAATATGTTATTAAGTAGAGAATTGAATAAAACCCATTTATTTGAAAATCTCAATCAAATGAATACTGTTTTTTGTGGTATTTTTCCTATTGCTATGTAAAGGATAGATTCCGAATAATACTATAGAAAGTTGTGTAAATATTAGCGTTGCATAACTATCGATAGTTTAACTATCAATAGTTTAACTATCGATAGTTGACCTCAAAAAACCGTCACAATATCGATAGGCTACGTTACGGGATTATTTTGTGGGGAAATAGTGTAGATGCCCACGATTTGTTTGTGATGCAGAAAAAGTGCGTGCGCATACTTACGAATATTCGGGTCCCAAATAGCCATTCTTTATTGAAAAAAATATACTGACGCTCCGTCGTTATACATATTGGAAAAAGCCTTGTTTGTAAGAAAACATAATCGTCTATTTATCCAAATTAAAGATACACATGACAGAAATACGCGCCCCAAAAATAAATTAAATCTACCGATATCAAATATGCAAATGTTTCAAAATAGTCCGTACGTTATAATTAAGATATATAATACAATTCCTGAAAGCATAAAAGTAGAACAAAAAGACACAATATTCAGATCACGCTTAAAATTATTACTGATCTCAAAGGCCTATTATTCTGTAGATGAATTCTAAAACGACAAGTTCAGTAAATAAATTAGTTTGTAGCGTGTGTTACCTCAATCTCACGTCCACGGAAAAAAATAAATTAAGTAGGTATAAAATATTTGAATAACGTGTATATATTGTTTCTTATTTGTTTTTGCTACGCCCTAACTGGGTACATGTTGATCTGCATAATATAATGTTAACTTTTTGCTTACATGTTGCGAATAAATGACTTATGACTTATGATTGTATCGATACTACCGATTGACAATAGTTTGCAATACTATTGATGAAAGGTAAAACTTTCGATACTATCGATACTATTGAATTTAGATACTATCAATAGCATCGATATGTAACTACTTTTTGTACGAAAAACTATCGATAATTAAATTACTATAGATAGTATTATAATATCGACAGTCTTCACAATACTAACGGTAGTTTTTAATACAAATAGTACCTTTACTATCGAAACCATCCATACTATAGATACTCTTATCGATATTGTGACTGTTTTTCAAGGCCACGATAGTATAACTTTTATACTATTGCTTGCAACACTAGTAAATATTGAATTTATCAATTCTACAAAATATAAATGCACTAGAAACAAAAATTAATTAACTAAGTACACGTATAATGATTGATTTTTGACAGTATTACGATACTCGGATTATTATCCAAATCAAAATACCTCACTCGTGGCGAAATTTTTTAACACATATTTTTATTTGGATAAATAAGTACATCATATAATCAAAATTAAGGAATATAATAAGAAATCGCAAAATAATTTTGGAATTAAATACACTTTTAATAAAACTGACAAAATGAAATCAGATCGTAATATGGGAGAAACATTATAAAGATTGGAAAAAAAACATAACTCTCACAGGCCGCTTCGAATCGGCCATTTTGAAAATTCTTGGGAGAAGCCTAAGTCCAGCAGTGGACGCCATACGACTGAAATGATGTTGATGATAACTCCTAAGGGTTCCTGCAGTGGAGCGACAGTGTACCAGCGAACTCTCGCGACCCTGACCAGCGACAGTCAGCGACCAGTATCAGTCCTCTGTATTCTTAAAAATAAGTAGAAAGGTTTACAAAGGAGCTAACGTACCGCGAAAACAATCACATAATACGTAAGTACTTAAGGAGCTACCTGAATTTTTTTGGGGTCCAGTGCTGCCCCCATTTAAAATAAATGATTTAAAAGGAAACAAATATTATTTAAAAAATTTGACAAAGTCAAGATTTTATTCAATGTAGGATAAATTTATCTCTTATTGAAGGTCATTTGTCTTGATCAAACCCTAGTAAACCCATCAAACTATTTTAGGAACTACTGTTTATAGTTAATAGTGAGAACGTGAAGAACAGTAGTTCATAAAATAATTTGAAGAATTATCTAGGGTTTGATCAAGACAACATTTTAAATGATATCTCCGTTTCCTTTTAAATGATTCATTTCAAATGGGGGCAGCACTGTAGCCCGAAAAATTCAGGTTACCTCTTAAGTAGTTACTGAGCATTTGCACGGCAGATTATAAAACAATTCTCTAATGTACCTAATCTCATGTATGCAATCGTCCATTGCTTATTTTCACAATATTTAATCAATTATTATGAACAGTACCGTGGCTTGAAAATTTATTGCATAGTTCGTTCGCTGAAATGGTTTGCATATTATAAGCGCGCCACAAAGGCCTCATATTTTAAGACTCGATGCCGTCGTTGCCGGCACAATGACTGTACACCAACCATTTAAACGAATGAACCGATTAATAAAAAGTGAAGTGATTTTGTATGAAATATGTATGATTCACAAAGTCCTTATGATTAAGGCACTTATTTAAGTACATTTTACATATGAATGATTTTGAATGATATGATTCATCACTTCACTTTTCATGAACAAACAACCGTCTCATTTTTACAAAATACACAATATATGTGTATTTTACCCATCACCCAGTAAAACGCAGACTGAGGTAAGTTAGAGATAAGCGCCTATTAGACACACAATATTCAGTGCGCGATTTTAAGACTCTCTGAAAATCTAATGGAGAATGTTACTAAGTATGCAGAATAGCTTGACAGTTTGTACGACAATAGCTTGTCTGTATACAAATAGATTGGTTTTTGTTTCATTCAAAAAGACCAAGTAGTTATGATTTTACAGACTTGAAATGTTCGGCGTGTGACGTCACATTCCAACACCCCGCTCACGTCGCACTAGCCGGCCGCCGGTAGAATGTGACGTCACTGCATCAAACGCTGTCCCGGTGGAAATTCCTGACGCGCACTCATTTTAAAATTCCATATCTTGGAAAATAAACGAGATATCAAAATATTTTTATCACATATATTTTTTTTTCTACAGAGAATACGATAAGTTAAAAATCAAAATTAGTACACTGAATATCTCATATAGTGTTGCCGTTTAAGGGACTTCGTCGCGCGTAAATCTAGCGGAGTTTTCATACCAGTTAGCGATTTAACAAAGTCCGATTTCGTACATTTTAGCGACTTTTTAAAGTCTCTTTCATACATTTAGCGATTTTTTACCTCAAAATGTATCTAGTGACTTTTTCAAAGTTGTCTAGAGACGTTCACAAGAGTAATCGAAATGGGTCCACACTTTATAGCAGAACTTTTTATGTTGTATTATAATATCATTATGCATAACAGCGGATTACAGAATTTGGCATCTACTCATTTATCATAGATTCAAAACCAATAATGTTAAAAATCAGAATCATCTTAGAGCATTAATTTTATAGCCGTAATAATTTAAAAGTAGAATCATTATATCGCAGAAAGTTCGCAGTTGGAATCAATATAAGGCATAGTATAAAGACCGTCTACCTTGGCGTGGGGTGGTCACCGAGTAAAGTGGATAGAACTTTCCTAGCACCAGCCGGCCGCTACCGCGTCACTTTTTGATTTGTATTGCAGATGAAAATATGCCATCTTCTTAGAAGGTCAATAGAAATTATACAAAATAAAAGTAGCAATCATTCTAAAACAAATTATAAGAAACTTAATTTATGTAAAAGGTAATTGTACTAAATAAAATTTTGACATCTTAAAAGTATGCTATTGGACATTCGGACATACAAAAATTCGGCAAAACAATAGTGATATTAAATACTTTTCATACATATGAAATGTTCTTTTAAATAAGATTCTGCCAAGTGTGTTATGCCAAATGAAATTCGGAGCATCAAGATTCTGCCAGATACGAGGGAACCCCGCTCAATATGAAGGCTCAGACAGTCTAACTCATATAACACCACACTGAGTGAGACTAATGTCTAAATATTTTGTGATCTAATAGGCGTTTAAGTAGGATTTTTGTGACAACATACAGTCTGGCTGTGTATGAAATCGACTTGCCATAATCAACTTTTGATTTCGTTTTTCCTATTGTTCGATTACCTTGGACAATTTAGAATGTAGACTTACATTCTTTAACTAGTTATTATTGCATATATGATAGCCCTTTTGACATACTATACTTTTTGATTGTTAACTTTACTACATATTTAAATGATTGTTCATCTCGAAGTATTTTAAAATTGAATTTTAATTTAACTATAACTATAACATACGTTAATTGTTTTTTTTTTTTAATGAATTTCAATTGATATTTATGCTGTGAATAATTTAAATTGATATTTGTATCGCCACACCTAAACTTAGACACATGTATATTTTACTAATATTTTGTCATTTCAACATGTTAGCGCTTAACAAGTGAATAATAATGTTTCCTCTCATTCATAAAAAATATCAAACTTTTGCTAAGCGTATTTTAATAAAAATATTTTTAACCCTCGACCAAAAAGTGGGTGTTATAAGTTTGACGCTAATGGTCAACTGTCTGTCTGTCTGGGGCATCGTAGCGCTCGAACGGAAGAACCGATTTCGATGCGGTTTATTTTTACATGAAAGCAAGTTTTCTTGCAGTGGTTCTTAGTGGTGTTAAAGGAAAATCGATTCAGCCACTTTAAAGTTATTGGGGGTTACAATTTAAAAGTCAGGACTTTCCCTAAAAAAATATAGATGGTGCTATAATAGAGAAACTAGTAATAGTTTCGCTATTCATCACTAGATGGACCTTTTCGGTCGGGGATTTTTGGATATTTAAAATAAACTTGTAACTAACATAGGTTTTGCAAACATTTAATATTTTTTTATGAATAAGCAGGATAAACTACAAAGCCAGACTGTACCGAACAAAAGGAACGATATCGTCAATAAAATATCTAAGTCAAGACTTAATGTTAATCTTAGCGAGCATCATTCTCAGATTAGCAATCTCCTCTTCTTTCGCAGCCAGTTCTTCTTTCAACGATCTGATTGTCTCATCTTTATTCTCCGATAGCAACTGGAGTTGTTCCAAGAGTTGGTTCGTGTCAAGTCTTTTGCTTGGCCGTCTTTGGACCAGTTTGCCGATGATGTGGGCTATCTTTGGGTAGTTGGCAGTGAGGTTGGCTGGTATCTGGCCCTTGCGGAGTGCTTCGATGGTCTTCACTCGCTCCATGTCTGTGCTGAATGGTTGGACCAACTCGAGGAGAATGATGCCGAGGCTGTACATGTCGCTCTGGAAAAGGAATTGGGTAGAAGACTGAGTCAAAAATAAATTATTCGGTACAGTTCATAAAATAAAACGTCAAAAAATAGCGTCACTTTTCATTGATCATATTCATTTTTAACAAGATTTTAGATTTATTAAAGCAGAAAAACCGACATTTAGAGCGTTATTTGACTCCAAAAAAGCATGATGTCACGCTTTCGTATTTCATACAAAACCCCATACAAAATGTTTGTTTTGACATTTGGAAAAAAGTGTCTGATTTGACTTGTTGTCATCTAGCGGATTAAAAGCTGTCAAAGAATACACCCATTAATCCTTACAAAACTTGCATTGTTGTAAAATTTGAAGAAATTAAAGTGTAAGTGTTAAAACATAATACGTGGGGCGCACTATAAGTTTCCGGAATGAATATGAAAAAATACTATTAAAGGTACAAAATTAATTTATTGTTTTTCAAAATAATCTCCCTTGGCGTCTATGCACTTTTTCATTCGATGAAACCAGTTTTGAAAACTTTTGTGCCACTCCTCTGTGGTGACCTCTGAAACGTGTTTTTCATACTCCTCCACAGCCTCTTCTGGTGATGAAAATCGTTGACCGCGTAATTGGTTCTTAATTTTTGGGAACAGAAAAAAGTCACAAGGTGCCAGGTCGGGACTGTATGCAGGATGACTCATGAGTTCTACATTTTTCGCCTTCAAAAAGTCGTTTGTCTGTCTGGCCGTGTAAGAACTAGCATTGTCGTGGTGCAGGATGATACGGCGTTTACGGTTATTTTTACGGAGTTCGTCAATAACTTCCGGCAAACAAATGGTCGTGTACCAGTCACTATTCACTGTACGACGATTCTCTAAAGCAACAGTAGCCACGTGTCCAGTTTTGTTAAAAAAAGAAGCAATCATCCGCTTAGATGCACTTTTCACGCGCGCCACTTTGGTTGGTTTCGGCTCATCTTGAAAGACCCATACGCTCGATTGCTGCTTTGTTTTGGGATCGTAGCAATAAATCCATGTTTCGTCACCTGTTACTATGTCCCACACCAAATTTGACGCACCTTCGTTGAATCTGGTAAGCATGGCACTGCACCAAGTGACGCGGTCCATTTTTTGAGCCTCGGTCAAGTTGTGTGGGATCCACCGCGAGCACAGCTTTCTCACACTTAAATGTTTGTGTAGGATTAATTGTATTTGACTCATGCCTATTTCTAAGGATGCGCGAATTTCATGGTAGGTCACATGCCTGCCTGTTCCAATTATACGGCGAACAGCATCGATGTTTTTGTTGGTCACAGCGGTGGACGGCCGACAATCGCGAGATTCGTCACTGAGATTGATACGACCACGCTTGAGTTCTGCAAACCAGCTATAAACAGTTGTCTTGCATGGTGCTTCATTGCCAAAAGCTGTTTCAAGCCGAGCGATGCTCTGTTGAGCTGTCAAATTACACTTAAAATCGTAGAAAATCATACTACGAAAATTTTCCCGAGTTAAATCCATGTTGATGCAGACACACAATTTTTTAAATGGCGCCACAAGGTAAAAACAAAAGACAGTCAGATGAAACAAACTGCATTCTACAGCCAAAGAGTTCTATTTTCAAATGTTGCAATAAATTTTTAAATATTGTTTATGTAAGTGGCCAGTTCCGGAAACTTATAGTGCGCCCTATGTATGCCAAAGAAGCGCGACCGAATTTTAGCGAAATTACGCCTGCAATACTATTTATATTTGTTTATTTTTTTAATTACTACATGAACTACTAGGAACACACTATGTCGAACTTAAACACAACAAATGACTCAGCCTTTAAACAACAAAACCTTTAATAGTTAGGTATAATATAAATAACGTAGACATGCGATAAATACATATTTTCTTTGATTCTAGCATCACCTTATCAATATAGTTTTAAAGTCAACAAATATAAATTAATGTTAGTATTAATGACTATGCAATGTATTGCAAAACTGACTTGACAACATATTAGTGATAAGAAAAATTATATCAGAAGCACGAATTTACGACATACCTTTGGATTACACTGGCCTTCCAACTGTTCAGGAGCGGCGTAGAAATGTGTTCCTAACGCCACACCGCGGTGTGACTGCTGCAACGGACACGCCAAGCCGAAGTCTCCAAGCAGAACCCGCAACTCGCTGTCTCCTTCCACCACAAACACATTACTAGGCTTAATATCATGGTGGATCACCCCTCGAGAATGTATGTAGTGCAAACCATGAACCAACTGCGTGAACATGACAATGAGCCTATCTATATGGGTCCAGCAAACCGGGTAGTTCGTATCTGGAGAGTATTGACCGTCCACGCTGTCATTGTGTAGCGAGAAGTCTTCGGAACTTTTTCTCGTTGTGACTAATTGCTGGTTTCGTTTATCCAGCCACTGCTTCAAAGTCTGTTGGCAATATGTCATCTGGATATACAACGTCGCCCATTTCAAATTCACCCTGGAACAATTCTCAAACTCTTTCCCAGACAACAACTTACACACAGCGTTTTCTTCTTGAATTTCTTGTGTTTCCGTATCACTCTCCGTATCTTCAAAAATCTCATTGGAATTGTCATTTTCGAAACTATTGGAATTTTTAAACGATATAATGAAATCCGACACACTAGGTTGTTTGTTCAGTTCTTTGGAATTGTGAGTTTTGAATGAGGATATAATGTTGGGATGTGCTGAAGAGATTAATTTGGATTTTAACTGGGAGAATTCACTGTCACTATCTGTATCCATTCTTAATTTATTCATGTCTTTTTTGCTTGTGGATTCTATCAATGGTTCGAGCCAGGCTGCTTTGTAGTTAACTATGTTTGGATGATTGAGACTAGCAATAGTTTTGACTTCAGCCAAATGGTTCATAATAGAATTCACATCTGATGATTTAATGTACACCTTTTTAATTGCATATTCTACTCCATCCAGCCTATGTCTGGCTTTGAAAACATGGCCAAAACCACCTCCAGCGACGAAGTAAAGTTCTTCAAACTCTCTGTGGTATCGTGACCACTCAAGTCCTGAAGGTTGGACGATAGGCCAGGTAGCTGGTATCGTTATTGGTATTTCTGACCCATTTGTCACAGTGACAAGCTGGTAAAGAGCTTTTTGGTACTGACTCCTCATGACTTCAAACTCTCCCATAGAGTATGAGTTGTCTATGAGATTCATGCTGTGGAGTTTCTCGCAAATGGTGTTGTAGAGCTGGTTGGCTCTGAGCTGGTCTTTTTCAAGGAGAGAGCACAGTTGTTTGACAAGAGATTGTACAAGCAGAGAGATGGGAGTTGTTGCTGTCGAGTGGATGATGTCCAGTTGTTGTCGGGTCTGCTGGAATATGGACTCATGATGGCTGTTATATGTACCTGTAACAGAAAACAGACATTTATATGCTTTTTTATAGAGGGTTTCTGTATTTTAACTTGGTGTGAGTTATTTTTCAAATATTTTGATTGGATTTGCATGCAACTATAGTCTGTTACTTCATACGAAGGCAGTTTTTGTACTGGTTGCTTGTTACTTGGCCTAGATAAATATTTAATTATACCATCATAAGAACACAACAACAGAACGCTAAGATGATAAAACTGCTTTTGCTGATTTTTTAGGGATCCCTACAAAAAATGAAAAATCGGACACTTATAGGATCATTTGTGCGTATGTCTGCCTGTTACAGCCAATTTGCTCCAAATCTACGCAACCAAATCAGGTGAAATTTGGTAGGATGCTGTAATCTCATAATCCAAAAACAGATTTGCAAAGTATATAAATATGTTTTTTAAATAAGGGTATTTTTCGGGGCACCAATTAGGAAATTAAAAAAAAAAGTTTTTCGAGCCTTATTGTGTCATATACATATAAAATGAAAGGGCTCATTATGAGGATCTCAAATATATTTTTGTTAGAAGACAAAAACTCACCATTCCTGATCTCTGAAACAAATTTTGAATAAATACTATGTATATATAGTTCATTGCTTGTAGATAATAGGAAAACCTATAAGAATTCTATCAATTGAAAATAAAGTGGTAAACTCAATATAATACAAGCTCTTACGGAATATAGTTGACTAAATTGAAACTGCTATTAGTAGTTAACTCGCGTCTAACTGTGAGGATTTCAAATGTGATATAAAAACATTTGATTTTGGCATTGTAAACCCTCTCCACACGAGTTCAACTCGCACTTGGCTGGTTTAATTATTTATCATCCGCTTCGCTTGCTTAGCTCTTAGTAATGCCTATAATGGAGAATATGCACGTATTTTTTTTATTTGCTCAATTAAATCTTTATTTACCACAGTAATCAAATATGAAAGAATTTTTAAAATATCTTAATCAGCGACGAACATGTGATACTTTAAAGTTTCAATTAGAAAGAGAAGGCCGATATGGACTGGTGACGTCAAAGTCCGTATTATCTATACATTTGCCATAGAAAGTAGCGTTTTTGCGAGTGAGATAGATATATTTTCGTGAAATTGTTATATCTCGTTAGTTTTTTAACCAATTCTTATTTTGTTTTCACTGTTAGTAATTTACTTTTGAATATTTATGGAAAAACTGGTTAGATAGCAAATATTTTTTTTATGCATATACCCTATTACATGGGGTAATATTATGAGGAAGCACATTAAAATTAGGATAAATATAGCTTAAGGTATTTCATTTATGTAGACTGCTTTGCAATAAATTATTATTATTCATTATATAATAATCAAAAGCAGCACAGGGCATGAAATACTTAATTTCAGCAGTATAACACTATGATATGAACCTTATTGTATGATACAGAAAGATTAAAATTGGCATGACAGCTTTGGACCAGAAAATTCCATACCATGTGGTTTTGTGGGTTCTTTAACAGAGATATCAAAATCAATATTTTTTTTTTTATTTATTTATTAGGTACACCAACAGGTTACATGACAAACACTTACAATTAACACTTAGTTCTTTGTTCTAGCATATAACCCAATTACAGGTGCACACAACATTCTTAAAATTTAAAAAGTTTCAGCAGCAAGTTATATAAATAAAATATAAATATAAATATGCAAACGTAAATATTGAAATAAAAATTTTCTAATCAAACTATATTGAAATTATAATTATTTTATGTTAAGATTTAAAATGGTGAAATTGATTTAACATGCATTTAGATGGGATGACTGTATTGTAGAATACAATGGGATGACTAATATGATAGGTAGTACACCTATTATTCGTAATATTTACTCTTTTTCACAGGTGAATATCAAAAGTACTGAAATAAATCAGTAATCATTAAAATTGTTAACAAAAAGACTAAATAAATACATCTTGACAAGTTAGTATTTAACAAATTAGTATCAAAATGCAGAACTCTTGTAAAATTCCACAATTCCAATCCAATCCAATAAATTCCAAAGAGTATAATTATGCTGCTCTATTAAATCAATTTCATTTGGTGGTGTATCTCATTAGAGAAAGGTATAGAATCTAGCCGCAGGATATTCAATATCTGAGGGGTGGGGGAGGTGGGGGGTAGGGGGGAGGACCCCCCCGCACCGCTCCCCGCACCGCTCCCCCAGCGCGGAGACGCGTAGTTTTTTTTTAATAAATTTTTGAAAATAAATGATAACTATGATGTCATCCACATTTATGTAGAAATTAATAATTTATTCAATTTTATACACATATTATAGCCTTAACTTTCATGGCAAATTTCCTTTATGCATATTTCGAAACGTGACATCTCCGGCGCTGCGGGAAGTGCGGCCCCTTCGCCCTTGCGAAAGAAAACGCAGGCACTCATGCTTGCCTTCGCAGCTTCGGCTTGCTGGTCGCCTTCGGCGACCAGCCTCAGCCGCTACGGCTCGACTGCCCTCCCTCTGCACCTCCGGCTATAAAAAAACCCTCGAGTATAGGGCAAACAAGACTACGTGAAATCAGGGTTGGCCAGTTCGGATTTGCCCATAACTTTAATGTGAATAAAATTGATTTTATTAGGGCTATGGAGCCCTCCCCCATTTTCATTTCCCTTCCATTTTACAGATAAGGAAAAATCTCTTACATTAGTAAGGTTTATTGGCAATTTCTCTATGGTTTTTATAATTTTCAAAAATTCATTAAAAAAAACTATGCATCTCCCATCTCCGCGCGGGTGGATGTTTGTAAGGGGGTTTCTCCCCTCCCCCCCTACCCCCTCATACCACCCCCATGTTAAAAATCCTGCGGCTAGATTCTATACCCAACCCTCTCATTATATAAAAAAGCACCCAAAATAATATTAGGTACTTATAATTAACAACTTTTACAATAATTAAGAAGCAGCAACAGCTAGACATTTCCTTTATTTTTATCTTAGATTATAATCATAGAGCATAATCAACATTTCATCATCCATTGTGTAATTTAATCACCTGAAAACAATGGGTGTTCAATGTTATAAACAAAATTGGCTGTAACATTATTATTAGGAATATTGTAAGTAATTTATCTTACCACAATATAGGTAAGTAGGTATCCAGTTATTTCGAAGTATTAATTTGTCTTTTCGATCACGAAAAGATCAAGGTTAAGTACAAAATAAAGGTGAATTTTGAAAAGCCTTCTTATGTAATTATGTTCCAGTTGGAGTCTCATGGAAATACCTTACCTAAGTCAAAAGTCTTCACCGTTTCCAGTGTCTCCCACTTATCCTCTTTTCGTTTTGCCATCGCTTTCCTTGGATACCTTTCTATAGAAAGATCTGACGATGATGTTAGAGCCACGATCTCACTTCACTGAAGTCTCGTATAACCATTTTCAAGCAAAAACTGAACAGCTTTTGCCGCTCAATATTTTTAATTTATACATAATTGATAATTTTTAATTAAGTACCTTTAAAATATAAATGAAATGAACACAATAACAATCACAAAAATACACGTCCGTCAAAAATTTTGCACGACTTGACGTACATCACAGACAAAGTAGAGATCAGACGTACATATTGTATTGTTGTCTATGGGCTTGTCCATAGACAGATTAAGTAGGTACCATTGTAGGTACTAGTTTTTTAAAACACTTAGATTGCCATAGGGGTGAAAGTCTCATATATTGCGAATTTTCCGTTTTGAACGACGTTGTCTATTACTCTTATTCCGAACTAAATATCAAAAGAACTTTTAGTTAATAATTTCCTATAATTTGTATACATGTCGCACTACATGCTTTTTCATTCTACCGTTTTAAGGTATAGTAACCAATAATTTCGACAACGTAGTACCAATCCTGAATGGTGTAACGGTTTGGGAGTTCCAAATTAATCAGAAGACCTCAGGAATGCTACCACCAACACTTTTAAAACCATTCAGAAACAAGGCAGTTGAGTTGCAGTTTTTAAGCAGGTCAAAAGCAGGACAACTTTAAATCGTACCATGACGTTCATAATACTGAACGTTTTTTGAATGGTATTCCTGAATGGTGAACTGTTTGTTGTCTCTGGCTTGTTTTGGTGATGAGACTGCGAAGACGTTCAAAACCTTGACAAAAAATTATTATTTTTACCGGTTTTTTTATTTACGTTAAACAAAATTATTTCTATCATATTTTATTTAAATATCTAAAAGTTAGTGTTATTTACTTTGTTTTCTTTTGATTATGTACATAAATTTAATTTGATATTGACCATTAAAGATGGCTAAAATTTTAATGAGTGCGAAAAAAATTGTGAGTGAAAGTTTTGAACGGATGTCTGCGTCTGGTTTTCGAAATTATAAATAAATCGTAAATTCGTGAAAACATAAATGTTTTATGTTTTTAATGCTGGAAGCCGAGCAACCACCTGACAAAATATATCCATCACTTCAAATTATAGTGCTTTTTCGAATTGCCGTGATAAATAGTTATTATACGATGGTAACGACTAGTGTTTGGAAGTTAATTTTACTGTGGGCTTCATCGTACAAAAGCACAGTGTCTTGTCATAAATATATTTTATCAATAACCATGTCGTAAGTAACATTTTAACTACATACCTATTCAAAGTTTATATTTATATAATTATGTGTTCAAACTTGCAGCTTCTTCACTAAGTGCTATTATAAATAACATAAATATATACAGACAAAGTAAGTTCGAGACTAACTCAACGAGATAAAGGCTAGGTTTTAGTAAGTACGCAGTGATTGTAGTGCACAAAGAATTTTATTACAAAGTATGGGTATGTATTTGATATTCGTAGATTGCGACATGAATCTAAACTATTATTTTCTTTCAGGTATTCTGGTGAAAAGGCGAACCAGCCTAGCAGCAGAGCTAGCCTTGTAAAATGCTTGGAATTCAACATTCTGCCATTTCACTGGTTCAATCACAGGTTCCAAAGGAGGCTGTAATCCTCTGGCTCTCTGTCTTGTTTGTATTTAATAATAGGCTCCAGTGAATCTGTCTTGTATTTTTTAATTGATGTCATCATGGTACTTCTCAGAGAGTAACCAAAGAATCCTGTAAGACAAAATGTATAAATGTATGTAGTTGTAATTTTAATAAATAATTTATACTTAAGAATGTGTTGTTATTTGTTTTCGTGTGTGAATAAATATTTTACAAGGATTAGCATTGTTATTACTTACAAAAAAATATGTTACGTAAGTTGGAATAACTTACTATTTTTCACATAAGTTGTACTAAAATAATGAAGTAATATATCTTACTTTGTTTTTGAAATCAAAATTTCCAATAAAAGGTATTAAGTAGGATTAATTAAGGTCCCATGGTAGCGTTACTTTAATTATCTACTAACTGTTTTGTAAAAATCTAAAGTAAAGAAAAAACATATTCACATTCACAAGAAAACCAACTAAAATCCTCCATATAAGTTACTGGAAAGTAACTTTTTAAGGATCGCTTTATTTGACACTTGAGACGCGCAATAATCGTTTTCGTGCTGTCAAATAGACGTGATGGTAGGAATAGTCCATACAAAAAAAGGTGAATGGTTTTGTGACGTCAACCAAAACAATCCTGTTTAAGGCCTGCTATAAAGGTGTCATGGTTGCATTAAACAATACAGTTCAGTTTAAGTGCTGCCATAAGAGATGACGGTAGGCCTGCAGGTTTAATTCCCCACAATGGCTAAAAAATTCAGCCTTTTTATTCGTTTTTCTATTAATTTAGTGTTAACTTTATAAGCCTTAATTTCGCATTTCCAGTACCAAGCCTGAATGGTGTAGTGGTTAACGCAATAGACTTAAATTAACAGAAGTTTCAGGAATCTCAGGTTCAAATCACACCTCAATGCAAATAAATTTTATATTTGAATTTTATTTTATTTTGGAATATCATTAATAGATGACACTACATTTGCAGGTTTGCAGCTAAAATTGTTGGCACAAAAGTTACGCGATATGGCTCTCTATTTCAGATATGTTATAGTACTCTATGGAGACTGCTAGCCATGCTATAAATATTCATAAAAATAAGAAAACGTCAATTTTATTGTTTATTACACCAAAACCAACTTCGTCTGTGACCAAAACATAACCTAAAATAAATAGTGTTTTTTTAAAAAATATTTTTGATTCTTTTGAGACTTAAGTAATCCGAAGATGAATCTCTTACCTAAAAGTCATAAAGAATTTAGTGAAAAGGATTATTGGAACAAATTCTTCAAAAAACGAGGAAATAAAGCGTTCGAATGGTAAGTTTCAGGTTGCAATGTTTGTCTATACAATAATATGATTAGAAGCATTTAACTTTATACTTTTATTTTTTAATAGGTACGGGGAGTATCTAGAACTATGTTCTCATCTCCACAAGTACATAAAACCTAAAGATTCTGTACTCATAATTGGATGTGGTAATTCAAGTCTCAGTGCCGATTTGTACGATGTCGGATACCAGAATATTACGAATATTGATGTTTCGGAAGTCGTAATCAAGCAGATGAACAAAATTAATGCCAACAGAACCGCTATGAAATTTCTCTGCATGGACGCTTTGAATATGATGTTTAAAAATGAAGAATTTAGTGTAGTACTGGACAAAGGTACTTTAGATGCGTTGATGCCGGACGATAGCGAAGAAACTCAAAGCAGAATAGAAAAATACTTCATGGAGATTAAAAGAGTGTTACGGCTTGGCGGTCGCTATGTGTGTGTGACTCTATTGCAGAGTCATATATTGAGTAAATTGCTGGCGACCTTCTGTGATAGGTCCTGGATGTTCAGGGTTGTGAGGTGCCATGAGGCGGAGGAGAAAAATGCGGAGAGTGGGGATGGGGCCACACTGCCCGTGTTTGTTGTTGTGGCCACCAAGTTTAAAGAGATGCCCCAGTTAGTAAGTATTTTCAGTTTTAGAAATAGAAAAGTCTCTTTATGGAACATATAAACAACAAGAAATACAGAGAATTCAGGGTAGTGCACTCCGTACAGACAAATAGCAATTTGTCTACCCTGCGCCACCCTAATAGTGATGGCAAAGTGAGAAATCTACCTATTTTCTTTGATATGAAGCAGTTTTCGTAATTTAGGTAATCATACCTAATTTACAAAAACAGCTCCATATTTTATAGGGTTGGCACTGATCACAGGGCCTTCCCTATAAAAAAAAAACAATACACGTCCCTGAGAACATTAAACACTTACAATTAACAAAATATGCAACCAAAATAGTTTCTCTCAGCTTTTGTGTCTTGGCTTTTCAGAGCCAAGATATTGGTTTTCAGGGAAACCATCTAAACAGTACACTAGCAATGTGTAATGTTAGACAAAGAAAAAGTTTGTTATAAGATTATTTTATTAAACAAAATTTCAAATACCTCAGTTGCCATTCAGCCAGATGTCAAATTTTATAGTAGATTTAAGAACAAAAAGCACCAATGTAGTATGTTTACTTTCATAAATTTTAAAGTGTACCAAACCAATAAAATAAATTTTAAAAAAGTACAAGTCATCTTGTTACTTTCATTTTCTTGATTTTTTATCTTTTATCTGCTTTGTTAGTAAAAAAAAAAAGTTTGAGAATCCAAAAGTGCACGCCTCATAATGCTTAAACAATGCTTAAACGTAAGAAAAAATATAACAACACTGAATTAGTTATAGTAATTTTTAAATAGGGAACAAACCCATGACTTGCTGATGCCTTAAAAAAAAATGGTACAAATACATTAAGTGTCCCGAGCATAAAATATTTAAATTTTTTAAATCATTTTTTATGAATATTTTTACATATAATTTGATACCAGTAGGTATGCAATTTATAAAAGGGTTGATCTTTAACTCAGTGTTTTTATAATTATTGTGTTAGTCCAATATGAATATATGTATTCGAGGAGATCAAGTTCACAAAAATGTTTGACCCTGACATGTCGAGAGTCAAGACAAGTCAATACATCGACGGTCCGCTATTTTGACATATAAAACTTTCTTTTAGATTCTAGAAGTATGCATGGCAGGCGACAAGATGCTCAGACTCAGTAAACCAGAGGAGGTCACAGAATATGTGAAGTCGGCGCAAGATGCTGCATTTGTGACCAGCGGGCTGGCTAAAACTAGTTTAGATGAGAATGATGAGGTATTGATATATTTTATTAATCGTACATACATATAGATAACACGTCTTTGTCTTTAATGGGGCAGGCAGACCACCGTACGTTTTAAAAGGAACTTTTTATCACGTACGACCATACTGTTTTCGACGACCTCTGTGGCGTAGTGGTCACCATGCTAGTCCGCCACCCAGAGGTCCCGGGTTCGATCCCCGGTCAGGGCAAGTTGGAAAATGGCCTTTTTCAAATTGTTCTGGGTCTTGGATGTTTATCTATATATGTATTTGTTATAAAATATAGTATCGTTGAGTTAGTATCCCATTACACAAGTCTCGAACTTACTTTGGGGCTAGCTCAATCAGTGTAATTTGTCCCTATATATTTATTTATTTACTGTGGAATCAACTTCCTGCAGCAGTATTCCTGGACCGATACGACATTGAATCCTTAAAAAAACGAGTCTATATCTTCGTGAAAGTCCAGCAACGCTTCTGTTACACTCCTGGTGTTGCAGTTGTCCATGGGCAGCGGTGATCACTTACCATAAGGTGACCCGCTTGTTAGTTTGCCGCCCTATAACATAAAAAAAAACAGAGCATATCGAGTTTTGCAACTCTAAACAAATAGAGCCCAGGGCCGCAAGACTCAAATACTTTTAGCATGATGGTGGGCGAAAAATAAATAAAAATAGTGATGGGTTGCTAGCCGTATCGCTGACCAACATGATTCACATTTTTGCCAAGTCCCTCGATAGATAACAAAAGTTATTGGTCGATTTTCGGCATCAAAATTTCCATACATAAATTTTATTTAGGATGAAAATAAAGTATAGAAGAACCACTACTATAAAAGATTAAATAAAAAGATATTTTGTTTCTGTTTTCTGAACAGGTATCACTGGACCTGTTCCGACCAGGAGAATCGACTCCTCGCTACACACTGTACGTGGTGGACCAGAAGAAAGCACAGGCCGTCAACAAATATGCCGTATTTATAGTTCCTCAGGGCCGGTGAGATAACATGTTTTTTAATTTTCATTACCCGGGAAACAAGTGGCATTATTCGGCCACTACTTTACGCCCATCCGTGCTTCAGAAGGCACTTTAACTCCGGGACCAACGGGTTGTGTGTCAGTCGGTAAGCTATGCCGGATGTTTAATAAAACAATTCAACATGCCAGAGCTAGAAAAATCTGACACTACTTACTCTTGTTTGGTTTTTTGTGTGTGTAATTGACACGAAAATCAACACGAGGGAATTATATGATACACGCACAATCATGATCATCATCAGTGCGTATCCCTGGTTGCATCCTCAGCGGTTATGCTTCAGAGCCCGGTGTCCGCTACCTAAGCAAGGTGATTTGTATAGGTTACTGGTTTTAACACAGAGTGACTGCGGTGTGACCTGCGCAACCCAAAGGGTAGACGAAATCGATCCTTGAATAGTTTTGATGAGTAAACGCTAGATGGCATTCGGGACCCCTACAGTTTATACTCGTACGTGCCTTCTGACACACGTGTTTAGTTTTGGATAATCAGGTGATTCAAGCCTGCTATACGAGTATCCTAACCACACTGGAAACAACTTTTCACAAAGTACTCGTATGCTTCCCAGAGGGATTCGAACCCACGACTCCCGGATCACAAGGCGAACGCCTTGATCGTGCGTGTATCATATAGTAGTAATATGATACACGCACGATATTGGAGTAAAAAAAAATGTATATTCATATAGTTTCTGTTGATTTGATATTTGATTTCGACGCTGTGAAGGTAACGTTAGCTGAATTCCCTCTAATATGGTTGAATCCAACGATTTGAGATGTGTCAGGCCTGTGTTACTCCCCGGTATCGAAAATATACCTACATTATTACTATGCGCGCGGCGACCACTCCGCAGGGGAATATTCAATTACATTAATCGTTCGTCCAGAGTAATAATAATGAAATGGCAAGACCATTTCATTTCACAATGGATGGCTTGGTAATTAAACGAATAGTTGAGGAGTTCTGACGCGAGCTAAATTAAACCGTAGCGCTAACCACATTGAGTAGATATTTCTTTGAATTACTTTTCAGAGTAAGACTTCTGTACGTGAGTACTAGTACTAGGCCCTGTAGCTGTGTGGCCTCCGGAAGGACCACTCCACATCTTAGTATGTTCAATTCAAATTCAATTCAAATATATTTTTATTATCATAGGATATTTATAATATCTCTTAATAATCGTCACTTTGTTTTGTTGCACAATAATTGTTGACGTCAAAAAGTTACTTAGAGCTAAGTTTACTGCCGCCTCCAAAGCGCTAGTGCAGAAGAAGCGGTAACAAACTGCACTGCAGCATTTTCTCCAAGAACGTCAACTCACAATGAAATTAATATATATAGTTGATATGTGGACAGAGTATACATTGTTTGTTGTCATAATTTAAATTAATTTTTTTAATGTCGAAATTTGGAAATAATGTCAAATCAAGTTGTAAATTCAGTATGTACTTAATGTACCAGATTATGACCATTTCTGAGTATACAAACCTTTAAGAGGGACCCGCGCCAAGCTCAAGCCAGACTTTGTTGTCTTTAAGATAGTCATCGGTCCTATAATAAGCCTTCTCACACAGTACCTTCTTTACATAAGCTTTAAACTTTTTGTCAGGCATATCAAGGACCGATTGTGGCAGTTTACATAGGGCGCACTATAAGTTTCCGGAACTGGCCACTTACATAAACAATATTTAAAAATTTATTGCAACATTTGAAAATAGAACTCTTTGGCTGTAGAATGCAGTTTGTTTCATCTGACTGTCTTTTGTTTTTACCTTGTGGCGCCATTTAAAACATTGTGTGTCTGCATCAACATGGATTTAACTCGGGAAAATTTTCGTAGTATGATTTTCTACGATTTTAAGTGTAATTTGACAGCTCAACAGAGCATCGCTCGGCTTGAAACAGCTTTTGGCAATGAAGCACCATGCAAGACAACTGTTTATAGCTGGTTTGCAGAACTCAAGCGTGGTCGTATCAATCTCAGTGACGAATCTCGCGATGGTCGGCCGTCCACCGCTGTGACCAACAAAAACATCGATGCTGTGCGCCGTATGATTGAAACAGACAGGCATGTGACCTACCATGAAATTCGCACATCCTTAGAAATAGGCATGAGTCAAATACAATTAATCCTACGCAAACATTAGGGTGTGAGAAAGCTGTGCTCGCGGTGGATCCCACACAACTTGACCGAGGCTCAAAAAACGGACCGCGTCACTTGGTGCAGTGCCATGCTTACCAGATTCAACGAAGGTGCGTCAAATTTGGTGTGGGACATAGTAACAGGTGACGAAACATGGATTTATTGCTACGATCCCAAAACAAAGCAGCAATCGAGCGTATGGGTCTTTCAAGATGAGCCGAAACCAACCAAAGTGGAGCGCGTGAAAAGTGCATCTAAGCGGATGATTGCTTCTTTTTTTAATAAAACTGGACACGTGGCTACTGTTGCTTTAGAGAATCGTCGTACAGTGAATAGTGACTGGTACACGACCATTTGTTTGCCGGAAGTTATTGACGAACTCCGTAAAAAGAACCGTAAACGCCGTATCATCCTGCACCACGACAATGCTAGTTCTCACACGGCCAGACAGACAAACGACTTTTTGAAGGCGAAAAATGTAGAACTCATGAGTCATCCTGCATACAGTCCCGACCTGGCACCTTGTGACTTTTTTCTGTTCCCAAAAATTAAGAACCAATTACGCGGTCAACGATTTTCATCACCAGAAGAGGCTGTTGCGGAGTATGAAAAACACGTTTCAGAGGTCACCACAGAGGAGTGGCACAAAAGTTTTCAAAACTGGTTTCATCGAATGGAAAAGTGCATAGACGCCAAGGGAGATTATTTTGAAAAACAATAAATTAATTTTGTACCTTTAATAGTATTTTTTCATATTCATTCCGGAAACTTACAGTGCGCCCCACGTATTATAAAAAAGTATACCGTTCCTCATTAACGTTTTACTAACTGTTTTGAGCCTATAATACGGGGCAACTAAGTCACGTGCGTAAGTTTCTAACGGTAAAATCGCTTACTTTATTGTATGAGGAAATTGTATGGATGTCTTCAGTTCTTCCCGTAGTCGGGTTTTAGTTTTTAAAACCATATCTTTTCTAGTGTTATATGGCAGATAGAAAATTCTTGTGCAAGTCATTAGCACTATTTTGGAGCTGTGAGGTAAATAACTCACTGCCGCAGCGGGCGGTGCACGCGCCGAAAACAAACTGTTAAAAATAAACCGGCGAATACGCAGAAATAACACTTGTTTACCTACTTTGCGTTGTTTATGTTCAATTCAATTCAATTTAAATCATTTATTGCATTTCATAAAGTACAACAGTTCTAACTATTAAAAGTCACTGTCTTCTATAATAGGTACACTATGAACCCTGTCGGGTATCGCAAAACAAAAAGTGGAACGGCAAGCGATGTTTATGACATGCAGTTAACTTATAAATATAAATGTTTACATGTTGATATCAAGGAGCTTTCCTTTACAACGTGGAAAGGGACATACCCGTAATTAATCGAACCACAAGCTTTACTAGAACACTGTAGTGTAATGAAATTAAAAAAATAGCTAAATCACAAAAAAAAAAATTCGCCATTTTCATACAAAAGCGTGCAGCCGCCCGGGCAATTTTTATGGGAATGTCGATTTTTTTTTTGGGTTATTAGGGTGTTATTTTAATTTCATTATACTATAGTGATCTAGTATAGCCCGTGGCCCGTACTTTAAAATCCTTAGTTTTAAAATTTTCATATCACATCTTCTTTTGCAACTAAAAATGTTAAACTCCACTTTCAACCCGAAAAAGCATATAGGAATAACAGCGAACCATATCTTTTTATTTGTATTTTGGTGACGTTTCGACCGGGTTGCACCGAACGTGGTCTGCGTTCATCAGCAAAATAAAAAAGTCAGTATGTCTCGCGTTAATTCCCATAAGCGTTAATTTAGTAATGATGCAACGCGATAGTTTAACAGAAAAGATATCTGGGCACCTATAAATATATTTTATTTTTATTTATGTTTTTATTTAATTACATTTTTATGTATCGTTGCCCCCTAAAGGATTTTAATAGTTAAGTTTTTTATTTGGGTGTTAACTTAACCAATAAAAAAGATATCATTTTTTTAATTTTTAATTTAATCTTGTCGACAAAACCATAGAGACAGGCATTTTTTTAGCTTAGCACCTGCACCAATATACAAGAATTTTGACAGACTTTGTGTCTAAAAAATTAAATGCAACAAGTACAGGTGTGGAGGAACCCTTATTGGGGGCGTGTGGAGTGACGCGCTCGCCTGCGAAGTCCTGTATCCGACATCAACAAGCGCAGTTGATGCGGATCTGGTCATCTTGACAGACTAGAAGGACCAAAAAGTATATTTTTTAAATAGTGCTTAAAAGTTATACAAGCAACGGACAGACTAGATAATTTTTTTATAAATGTGATTTGTAAAAAATACTAGAGTTAAATGTATAGAGATTAGATAAAACTTAGAAATTATTTAAACTAAATTATTGAGTCGCGCTTATTAGACGAAAGTGTTACACTGAAGTTTTGAAAGTTTTCTATAGTTTTTGCTGGTGATATTTTGAGTTGTAAGGTGAGAGTAGATACTTTTTTTTTTGTTTTGTTACATAATACGAGTATGATTATTTTTTTTAAGCATGACATAATTTTGTATATATGTAATGTATCCAAAACCATTTTTTTTTCTAATTATTCAAAAAAATCAAAATTAAATAATAAGCAAAATAACACCCCCAATGTAGCAGACACTTTGTAGAGCTAGAGCACTTTTACGGCGATGCTCATAATTTTTTTTATCGGAGCCGTTATAGTACCCATAGATACTTATTATTATTACAGATACATTATCACGTCTTAATCCCAAACTGGAAGAAAAAGCCTAGGGCCGTAAGACCCAAAGGCCACGTTTAGCGTGATAGTGGGCGTGACCCCCCTAAATCCCGTGATGAGACCACAGACATACAAAGGGAAGCAGACCGCGTGGCAAATTTTCTCTCGTAGCAATTTTTTATTGCCTAAATAATATATTTATTAACAGTTATTGCGGGTGTTTGTATATACTAAGTGCTCTTCCACATTCATTAGTATAGATATTTTTTTTTTTTCAATATTACAAAGATTCATCAGCTGCAAGCTTCGTCAAAAAAATTACAAATAAGTATCCGCAACATGCTTCGTCAAAAGTTGTACTTACCTAAATACAAATAAGAATCCGCAACATGCTTCGTCAAAAGTTGTATTACCTAAATAAAAATAAATATCCGCAACATGCTTCCTCAAAAGTTGTACTTACCTAAATACAAATAAGTATCCGCAACATGCTTCGTCAAAAGTTGTACTTACCTAAATACAAATAAGAATCCGCAACATGCTTCGTCAAAAGTTGTATTACCTAAATAAAAATAAATATCCGCAACATGCTTCCTCAAAAGTTGTACTTACCTTAATACAAATAAGTATCCGCAACATGCTTCGTCAAAAGTTGTACTTACCTAAATACAAATAAGAATCCGCAACATGCTTCGTCAAAAGTTGTATTACCTAAATAAAAATAAATATCCGCAACATGCTTCCTCAAAAGTTGTACTTACCTAAATACAAATAAGTATCCGCAACATGCTTCGTCAAAAGTTGTACTTACCTAAATACAAATAAGAATCCGCAACATGCTTCGTCAAAAGTTGTACTTACCTAAATACAAATAAGTATCCGCAACATGCTTCGTCAAAAGTTGTACTTACCTAAATACAAATAAGTATCCGCAACATGCTTCGTCAAAAGTTGTACTTACCTAAATACAAATAAGTATCCGCAACATGCTTCGTCAAAAGTTGTACTTACCTAAATACAAATAAGTATCCGCAACATGCTTCGTCAAAAGTTGTACTTACCTAAATACAAATAAGTATCCGCAACATGCTTCGTCAAAACTTGTACTTACCTAGTTACAAATAAGTATCTGTAAAAAGTAGGCGTAGTTAATTGTGCCGCATAGTTTCGCTGTAATATTTTGGGAAGAGCCAGGAATAGAGTTGAGTATAACGCCGGCAAAACAAGGTAGGCGGTGAGGCAACGCCCATCAATGTAGGGGCAATGGAATCCCATTCATACACTATCGTCATTATTATCATCCGAGCGTATTCCCGGTTGCATCCTCAGCAGTAACGCTTCAGAGCCCGGGGTCCGCTGCCTAACCTAGGTGATTTGACGAGGTTACTGGTTAACACAGAGCGATTGCCGTCTGACCTCCGCAACCCAAAGGGTAGACCAGAACCTTGCATAGGCTTGAAAAAACGCTAGATGGCGTTCGGGACCTGCAGTTTATACGTGCCTTCCGAAACACGGAATCATCTCTTTTCAGATAATCAGGTGATTCAAGCCTGCAATATCCTAACCAGACTGGAAACAACTTTTCACAAAGTATGCTTCCCAGTGGGATTCGAACTCACGACCTCTGGATCACTAGGCCTTGACCACTTGACCACGGACTCAGTCATTCATTTTTATCCCTAATAGGACAGGCAAAGCATTGTGGGTCTTGCAGCTCTAAGCAGACAGCCTACGGCCAAAGCGCTAAAACCCAAAGACCGCTTTTAGCGCGATGGATTCCGTGCTTCGGAAGGCACGTATAAACCGTTGGTCCCGGCTGGCATCATTGTAAGACAGTCGTCAAGCTATGTCAAATGCTATTAGACAGCTTGAAAAATCTGACAATAGTGTTGGCCGCTACAAACAAAAAAAAAACAAAAAAAAAGAGGTGGGAGAAAAGGTGGATTCGCATTTTCGCTCATTCCGTCGATCTGCTTTTACGTTCTTCGCGGAAAGAGAAGCAGCTGATACATTCTAAGTATTTTTTGTTTTCTTCCAGACCACAAAAGTGGACAAAAAATTCAAATAAAAAAAAACGTGTATTTAAAAATAAAAGCACATCGTGACGTTTATAGCATCTGTTATTTTTAATTTCTGCAGTAAGTAATTAGCTAGTTTTTCATTTAAAATAAATGCCAAGAAATCCACGAGAATTCGCTAATTTCCAACCACTTAAATCAGATACTTTTTTTAAACGGTAAAACAAACATTTTCTATGGATTTGTATGAAATATAGACTAATGACGTCATAGTTTCTTGGAGTCAAATATAGCGCTCTTATTATCAGTTCTTTTTTGCATTATTCAATCTAAAATCAGTTTGAATATCAATATGACTAATGACAAGTGACATTATTTAGTGACCTTTATTCTCTAAATAGTGCCAAATAATTTATTCATGACCCAGGAATGTGCCAAGTGCCCAATTCGATTCTTGACCTACGCTCTATTCTCGTTGACAGTGGTGCCATTTTTCAAACGCGGAGTCACTAAACGAACAGTTTTTTTGTTTGAAAAACCATTTGTTTAGTTGACTCCGCGATTTAAAAATGGCACTTTAAATCCAGCTTGCTTGACGTAATACACTGATGCACAAAAATAGCAATGTGTGAAAACAATTATGCTATTTTTAACTCCCGACGCAAAAAGAGGGATTTTACAAGTTTGACTCCAATGTATTTCTATGTGGACGATTACGACGCGGTTGGTATTTTTACGTGTTTAGTAATAAAGTCTTTGCATAGTGGACGCTGCTGCCCATTATTAGTTACTTTTTAAACAGTTAAATCTAAAGTCTGTTCGCGAAGGGTTTATAAATTCAGGGCTTCTTAACTCATTACAAATTGCGGCTCGCTTATTATTTTAAAACCTATACAATATTATTTTTACAATTTTAAACAATTATTAACTGTATAAAACAAAAAGCAACACGCAAACACCCAAACGACTCATTCGAAGCGCATTCCAGAACGGAATAGCAATATATGGCCGCCGCGTCCGCTCGCCCGTTCGGGCCGCGGTTGACATCAACTGCGTGCCTCGTACCACGCAAACGGCGAAAGCGGGAGACAAGCCACGACCGCCATACAGTTTGCGATAGTTAAGCTACTGTCGCTAGTCTGAGATGAATTATAATATCAGCTCTCAGCGAACAGGTTTTAGGTCTGTGACAGACTTTGATTTTTTAGCACAAAATCTGTGCTGTTACCTTAACATTAGCGCTCAGACGGACGAGCGACAGCTACCGGCAATTGGCGACCACTGTCGCGCGATTGTTTACGACAGTTGTCGCTGACAAGTGTCGCTGACAGCATACTGTCCTTATTATGTAAGAGCCCTTAACTTACGGCCGTGCCAGAGGAAAGCTGTGGTGACAAATAGTATTCTACTCCACCGTCACCACACGGACTAAATATGTCCATGAGTGTACCTAATTGACAACATTTCATTTTCTAAAAGGTATGAAAATTCGAGGATCATTTCGAGATTTAGCAATTCTGAACACGTAAAATATATTTTCAGATTTTTTTGAGTTTTATTTTTAGAGATAAATGAAAAAAACTCAAAAGTATAAGGATATAGGCATATAACAGGTTACGCCTTTGCTTAAACATCTAAAAGTGAAAAAATTGTGTCAAGCTGTCAGCTGTCAATTGACACGTGCGTCAATCTGACAACTGACATCATGAGTGAGAGAGAGAGAGATAATAGTAGTGTTGTCTATAGAAGTATCAGTTCGATGAAGACCATCTAATATCGATAGTTCTTTCAGTAAAGTAGAATTAGGATTGGAAAAAATACACATCCATTAAAATGTTAACATAGTTTGGTGACGAAATGCTAATATTGCCTTTATATGATTGATATTTCAGGTTAAATAAAAATAATATTGACATCCAGGTCTTAAAACTATTAAAAAATGAAGTAAGGAAAAATGCTACCCTAAAATGGGGCGACTTTCAAAACACAAGGTGACATTTATGATAGCTTTTTTTTTGGTTTTTTAATTAAATATTCCAAATTTCTGAACGCATATTTATTTATATTTTTGAAATAGCAATCCTGGTACGTCCTTCATCTTTTCACAACGCGTGTACGCCGGAGCCCTTGTTTTTATTTTCAGTCAAATTCACCCCAATTAAGTTTAAAACGCTGCAACTTAAAAAGTAAAAAGTGAAACATTTTTTCTTTGTGTTCTAAATTCCTGTAAGGGGCGACTATGAGAATCCGTTAATAAACGTGGGTTACCCAAAAACCCCATTTCAATTATAGAGATGATAGGGCAATTTTTTTTGTCGAGTATTACAAGCGTAATTTTTTATGTCATTTGTTTTCCACATACCAAGTCCTCAATATAATATTTTTATGCCAAAATAGCTGAGATAGAAGCGTTAGAATTTTTAAATTAATCAATGTAACCCTATTTTACGATACGTAGGTAAGTTTTTGTATCGATATCGATATCTTACTGCTACAAAACACAACTCTATAGACGTCAGTAAAAGTTTTATTTTTTAATTATAATGTATGGCAAAGATGTAAACTCGTTACATCCTAACTCTTGTACTTACGCTCTTTTAGAATGGAGAGATTTTAAACAATTTAATTTTAGGAGAAATAATGAAAAGAAATGAAAAAGAAAAAATACGTATGTCCTTTTTTTTTGAAGTTCTTTAAGGAAAAAATATAAAATATGAATATAAAATTTTTGAAATGTTGTCAATTGCAGCGTCTCAAAATATATGTTATCGTATGCTTTATTTCGTAAACAGGATATTTTCAGATGTAGACTATTCACGTTCTTGTTGATACAATCTTGTTTGTTTTCATTTTTTGCGCCGAAATTCTAAAACCGGATTACGGTGTGCCCGTTAACCTCTGTTTGTTTTTCTGGCGATGATGACCTGGTCTTATATCCCTATGATATGCATGGGAATTCTATATACATACATATATGTATAATATCACGCCTGTTTTCCACATAATAAAATACAATGCGGCCGCCTACGTAACTATATTTTGTAACCAGTTACAAAAGAAAAAGATTACTCTTTCTCGTTACCAGTTACAAACTAGTAAATATTTCAATGGACATATACATACATACATACACTGTAGCAGGTCTGTATGCTTAATGGGGCAGACAGATTATTTTGGGTTTTGAAGCTCAAAACAGACAAAAGCCACTTAATATGTAGAGTATACACGTTTTTATCCATAACTAGCTTTTGCCCGCGGCTTCGCTCGCGTAGGAGTGGAATTTATCAAAATCCTTTCTTAGGGGATGCCTACGTCATAGTAGCTTTATGCATGCAAAGTCTCAGCCCGATCGGTTTAAAATTGACAAAGTATCATACAAACTTTCATCCCCTATTTTACCCCCTTGGGGGTAGAATTGATCAAAACCCCTTCTTAGCGGATGCCTACGTCATAACATCTTCCTGCATGCCAAATTTCAGCCCGTCCAGTGGTTTGGGCTGTGCGTTGATAGATCACTATGTCAGTCAGTCAGTCACCTTTGAGTTATATATATTTAGATGAACAGACAGATCCCTATGTGTCTGCTATAGAAAGCACCCAGAGCCGCCAGAATTCAAAAGCCACGTTTGAATGATGGTGGGCGTGATAGTGGAAAACCAGCCAAGTGCGAGTCGTTTTCACGCACGAAGGGTTACGTACCATTATCTATAAAAAATCTCGTTTGTTGTATGGGAGCCCCACTTAAATATTTATTTTATTGTTTTTAGTATTTGTTGTTATAGCGGCAACAGAAATAAATCATCTGTGAAAATTTTAACTGTCTAGCCATCACGTTCATGAGATACAGCGTAGTGGCAGACAGACGGACAGCGGTGTCATAGGGTCCCGTTTTAGGAACCCTAAAAAAGAATCAAAATAGTGATAAGTTGCTAGCAGCTTTGCCCTATTAACATGGTTCGCATTTTAGCCCATTCTCTCGTTGAGCTTTTAAATTTTTTCTATTCTCCCAGACCAGCATGAAATAATTAATGTAAATAATGGAAGTACTCGAACTATAAAATGAACTTAAGTTCCTGCCTGTCCGTGTTTTTAAAGCATAAGACATCTGTGGCCTAGTGGTCATTATGCCACTCTGTCACCCGAGTTCGGTCCCCGGTCAGGTTAAAACCGAAAATGATCTTTTCTAGATTGACCTGGGTCTTGTATGTTTATCTATATATGTATTTGTTATAAAATATAGTATCGTGGAGTTAGTATCCCATAACACAAGTCTCGAACTTACCTTGGGGCTAGCTCAATCTGTGTGATTAGTCCGTATATATTTAATTATATTTAAAAAAATCTGACACAGTGAATCCGAGTGGCTCTTCGGCACGCCAGCGGGCCGGCGACAACTGCAAGACTCCGCGCGGTTCGGTCGCCTGGTGGTGGCTGTCCTACGAAGAGGACACGTGTTCGACAGTCTCGACGCTGTTAAGGAGGAGCTAGCACACTCCGCCAAGATGCTCATCCCGTACGGATTTGTTGGACAGGTGAGTCTTCAACCACCTATCTTTGCAGCCTCTAATAGTCCACTGCTGGACTAAAGGTTGCCAATAAAGTTTGGCATGTTAGTGTTACCAGTACATGACATAAACATTTTGAACGTAGGAAGCTATTGATTGTTACGTCTATCTCTTTTAGTCGCCTCTTACGACACCCGTGGGAGAGAAAACGCGTGGTGACGTCGTTTGTAGGTATTTTACTCTGCGGTCACCACACGGCCAACTTAAGGTTTAACCAACTTTAAGATAAATGTAAATGCTAACTGCAAGACTCTGCCCGGTTCGGTCGGATAGTATAGACTTTGCACAGAGGAAGCTGCTGCCCGTTCTCTGTTACCTTTATGTCCATTAGTCGCCTCTTACGACACCCGTGGGAGAGGAAACGCCACAGAGCCTAAAGCCGTAAGGCCACGTGATGATGGACGTTAAGGCATAGAATCATCATCATCATTTCAGCCGCACAACGTCCACTGCGGGACATAGGCCTCTCTCAAGGATTTCCAAAATGACCGATCTAGAGCGGCCTGCATCCAGCGCTTTCCAGCGACCTTATTCAGACCACCTTGTGGGTGGGTGTCCTACGCTTCGCTTGCCAGTACGTGGTCGCCATTCGAGAACCTTTTTGCCCCATCGGCCATCGGTTCTTCGCACAGAATGAATATAAGTATTAAAAACAGAACGAAATCTCCCCGTTGCCCATCCTCGCACCTCTACCCCGTTCGCGCCGTGTGTAGGTTTTGAGCTGGCGGTTGCAGGCGCCTGCAGCCGCCTCGACATGGCGAAAACGGTGGAGAGGTGCGGGGACGGGGAACGGGGACGCATATAGGAGATTACATTCTGTATGTATAACTTCTATTAATTCTGTGGTTAAGGTGGAATAAAGGAATCAAAATAATGACGGAGTGCTAGCCACATTGCCTATTAACACTGTAACGATGTTACAATAAACCTCATCCTTCATGTTCCCGTTTACCTCCTTTCTCCATTTCATACTGTCTACCTTTTAAAAAATAATTTCATATAAAATTATTTTTTTAAATTTTTGATTCCTTCCTCTTCATTCTGACTGATTCCACTACCATCCCTCGAGCTGATACATTTCCTGACTTATATACAGTATTGTAAATTTATAGTAAATAAAATAACTCTGTGCTATTTTATTGTGCTATTTCTCTCAAGCTCTCCACGTACCTTCGTACCGTCACCTACGTACCTTACCTACCTTTTCATGCGGCAAAACTAGCTGCGCACTAGCTGGGACAGTTGAAGCTCTTACAACACTATACATTTTCGCCCATTTTGCTTTTCTGATGTGCGCGAGAGGTAAAGCTGCTAGTACATTTTACGTTTTATCTTATACAGCAGAGGTTCCCAAACTTATTTTGTCAAACGCCCACTTTAAAATATCAGTTATTTTGTAGCGCCCCCCATTTTTTTCACCATAAAAACCTGAATCACATATTTGTCTTGCCTGTAGTTTAATTCAACCTATATTCTAAACTAGACTTTTTTACAAGAGAGAGCAATAATAATACATACACCAGTACATTAGAGTATCTTTTATAAAAAAATAACAATCAGCATTGTTAATTTTAAATAAAAAAATAGCAATAATAATACACTTTTACAATAATAAAGAGTATCGGAAGTGGGGACCTCACCTGCGAAACTTAAAAACACGAAATTTTTTCACTGTTTGATTCCTTTAACGATATAAATAGCGTTGTGAACGCATTAAAATAATAAATATTAATTACATTTTTAGTTTATATTTGTACAATAAAAAAGGATATAAATATGAACTAATAAATGGATGTTGTGTAGTAAGAGGATTTTAATTTCAGTTAATTTTAAAATATGAAATAGCTGAAGTTAAAAACCTTAAAGCCTCCAGCGCCCACAAGGGGGCGTTATCGCCCACTTTGGAAAAGACTGTTATACAGCATGAAAGCTATTTACAAAGATCATAAATCTAGGCAATACGTCATGTCTTGGCTCAGGTCACGCCATAAATTCAGAAACAGCCAGTAGCTCATTCTGACTTATTGCTTGTTATATTTTGAATATGCTTTACTAAAACATAATGTGCCAGCTGCTATTTTGTTCCGCGCAGATCGTATAAACCGATCAAGGGAATGGGCGAAAATATGAATCATGTTAACTGTTCGTAAATAAAGAATAATTGGCCAAGTGCGTGTCGGGCCACGCGCAGTGTAGGGTTCCGTAGTCACAAATGCCAACTTTGAGTTCATGCTCTAAAAATATTTACCTATCGAATTTGTACGAATGTATGAGAAAAAAAATTACTTTTCACTTTACTTGTATGAGAGCCACCCCAAAAAGAAAATGTTTTTTCAGTATTTTATTTTACCACTTTTTCCCCATAATTATTCATGCCAAATCACAGCTTTCTAGTACCTATAGTCGCTGAGTAAACAGTCGCGGACGGACAGACAGACAGACAGACATGGCGGAACTATAAGGGTTCCTTGTTTACTACGGAACCCTAAAAATTGTAGAAAAAATTATTTGTTCATTACAGGGAGACTTTTTACCCGCCAGCCAAATTTTGGAGCGAGTTAAACCCGTTATACTAAACTATTTTCTAATTCTAAAAAAATACTCAAAATCGATAAAAAAATTCGTCCGCCCGTACAAAATCCGTTTAGTCAAGCGCTGATTTTTATGGGAAGCCGAATATTTTTTACTGTTTTTCGTGAATTGTTTTTATGGAAAGTAGTTCATTATTATAAACAGAACCTAAATAAATAAATAAATATGTAGGGACAAATTACACTGATTGAGCTAACCCCAAAGTAAGTTCGAGACTTGTGTTATGGGATACTAACTCAACGATACTATATCTTATAACAAATACATATATAAATAAACATCCAAGACCCAGGACAATTTGAAAAAGGCCATTGTTCCAACTTGCCCTGACCGGGGTTCGAAACCGGGACCTCTGGGTGGCAGACTAGCATGGTGACCACTACGCCACGGCGAATTTTTACACTTGCTCTAAAAATTTGGCTGACGGTTAAAAAATCATACCTCCTTATTCATAAAAAATTACAGACGATTGCTAAACCTATTTAAGTTCAAATATATTTTGTCCCTTTCATTCCTTTCAATATTTGACATTGCAAGAACAGGACAAAACATATTTTAACTAAAACAGATTTAGCAAACGTTCGTATATTTTTATGAATAAAGGGGTTAGTCGCTGTATGACTCATGGGAAAGTTAAGTTGTTAATAGGCGATGCGTCTAGCAACCCATCACTATTTTGATTCCTTTTTTCCACATTCTCGCTCATCATCAAAAGCAGCTAAGTTCTTGCAGCTCTGGGTTCTGTCTGCCCAGGCCCGCAAGTCCTATGGGGGTCGGTTTGCCCCATTAAAGACAATAAAAGCGGCCAAGTGCGAGTCGGACATGAAGGCTTCCGTAGCAGCAAGAAACATAAAAGTTCTTGTAGTTCGTTGTAACTTTGATCGATGTTTTAATAAACGTATTAAAAAAAACTACTTACTAGATCTCGTTCAAACCAATTTTCGGCGGAAGTTTGCATGGTAATATACATCATATTTTTTTTTAGTTTTATCATTCTCTTGTTCTAGAAGTTACAGATGGGGACATATTTTACCACTTTGGAAGTGTCTCTCGCGCAAACATTTCAGTTAAGAAAAAAAAATTATTAGAAACCTCAATATCATTTTTGAAGACCTATCCATAGATAACCCACGACTTGATGAAAAAAATTTTTTGAGTTTTAGTTCTAAGTATGAGGAACCCCCAAAATTTATTGTTTTTTTTTCTATTTTTGTGTGAAAATCTTAATGCATTTCACAGAATACATCTACTTACCAAGTTTCAACAGTATTGTTATTATAGTTTCGGAAAAAAGTGGGTGGGACATAGGGACGGACAGACAGACATGACGAATCCATAAGGGTTCCGTTTTTTGCCATTTGGCTACGGAACCCTAAAAATGTGATAGTATGTATATATACTCTAAATATGAACTACCTAAATTAAAATACCAACTATCTCTACCAAGGGACAGCATTGAAAATAAGAATAAAACACTTTTTCGGTTCATCACTTTTGACGATTTGCATTTAATACAATTTAAATATTAAGATACATTCATATGATAAAATTTTTAAGTAACATTTAATATTATGAAATTACTTTTAATAATATAATATTACAGGGTTACTGGTAACTAACGCAAAACCTCTTAACATCGTAATCAGAATCCTAACATAATATAGATCTGCAAGAAAAAAATAAAAAAAATGGACTCTTCATAGAAACTCGACCAGGTGATCAGTGAATATGTATGGGAGGCCAATTTTTTTTTCTGCAATTTGCGCCTTTTTTCTTGCAGATCTATAATGTGCTGGGGAGTCTGATTTCGATGTTAAGAGGTTATGAGTTAGTTACCAGTAACCCTGTATAATAATTATTAACTATAATTTATTATTATAATTAAACTTTTTTTTTTATTTGAAAGAGTTTTTTTTTTTGACGTTAAGATGCAGTACTAAAGTACTGAAACGTGCGAGGTTGAACATGTGATAGTTCAGTTGGAAGAGCGCGGTCGTATAAGACAAGTCCGCTGGCTCAAGTCTGGCTCGCCTTGTATATTTTTCCACCATTTCTTATTTCATTATTTTGTTTTTCTTTTTTTTTTTTGTTATATAAATTTTTATTTTTTCTCTTTTTTCGTTTATTTTCTTTTTTTTTTTACTATTTGTTTTGCATTATACCTACTTCGTTTCTAACATCATTAACTCCGCAAATACTGGCCGTGGTCATTGTAGATGCAATTCTTCATTCGTATCATTTATTTCTTCTTTCCGTTTTCCATTCTTTCCAACTGCTTCCAAATGTTCTAGAAATATAATTACTCCTTTATTTTCCCAAAGTTTGCAAGATATTTTATCTTATCACCTATATAAATAAGTATCATTTTATATAGGTGATAAGATTTCATTCAGTGTAGGATAAATTTATCTCTTATTGAAGGTAATTTTTTTTAAATATTATTTTAGTGCAAAAGCTAAAAACTACTAGCGTTTCGGAACGACCACTGCTGGGAAGATTACGCCGAAAGAAACCCAGTTCAGTATTGGTCCCTACCCAGCCTGATGGGCTATATTACAGTTATAATTTAAAAATGTTTGATTGTGCGAGCGAGACAGCCAACCAAAACTCTAATAATGTAACCAAATGACTTAAAAATCAACTAAATAATGTACTACAACTTTGTAGACCACATCATTATCTACAAAAAGTGTCGCGACAGCATGTCTAACTAACTATTATAGTTGTCACAAGAAGTGTTGTTTTATTTATAAAAAAAAAATTGAAATGCCGCCGCTAGAAAATTCTTATTTGCACCTTAGTACTATAAAAAATACTTCCTATCCAAAACTGCTTCAATACCTTTATACAGGGTGCAATTGAAATCATTAGCATTAATTTAACTCATTAACTTACTCACATAAAAATATTTTGTACGGTAACAACACTGCAATTCATGCAGTAATTAAATAGTATCAAAAAGTAAGAAAAATTAATCAAAGTATCAAAACACTTGAGTCGCGCGCGCGTATTGTGTATACCCACGAGCTGCGAGATCAGAGACCTCGCCGCACACAGCTGTGCCACAGAACGGGCGCGGGCGGTCTGCATACAAAAGTAGACTTTAAGTTTCGTGAATAAGATTTAAAATCGAGTGGGGACGGGTGGTATCACACGAACGTTTAAGGATAGTAAGTTATTCAAGGTTACGTTTGAAGTAGGAACGAATCTTAGGTAACTACGACGTGACAAAATGGATACTATTATAATAAATTTATTTTTGTGACTTTTATGACGATTAGTTTTTTTATTTATAATTGGAGTAATGGTATCTATCAAAGAGTCTTAAGGCATGTTTAGAGGATTTCTTCAATATGAAAATGACTAGTTTTGATTAACGTTTTATCAGTCTTAAATTACTTTGTATCATGGGTATAATCGATACTGAGGATGCTAATGAATTCAATTCCACCCTGTATAATTTTTTGAATCAATTAATTCGGATATTCCATTCGGACATTCCATTCGAAAGATATCACGAGTTTAAAAATGTAAATAGAAAAGTCGCGTCGTCGCCGCTCACTCTGGCCGGCTAACTAGGCAGCACCGTGATATGCGATGCGATGTAGGCGCCACTAGGCGAGGCGAGTCAATGTTAAGGGGATACTTACTTGAATTTTTCAGTATCCAGTGCTGCCCCCATTTGAAATAAATTATTTAAATACCCGCGCGAAGCGAGAGCGAGCCGCTAGTGACGGATGTTATGACTAGTAAAATACGAAATGTCACAATTTATTATCACCACTGCTGGACCTATGCCCAGCTTAGTGGTAATTTTCGAATCCTTACCTATTCTTCAAGATTTCGATTTTTTTAAAATTCCGAACTCCTTAGTGGATGTGGATTTCTTCTAAGAATGTCTAAATTTACCTATTTTTCTTAATGTAGAAATAATATTCTTATTAATTGAAAAAAAAAAAATACTATTCTCAATTAAGAAATAGGTACATTTTTTTTTTATTTGGATATCCTTAGGGGAGATATAGATCTCCCCTAAGAATTTATTAATTTACGGATTGAAAGCTTGATTCTTTTTAATAAAAGTATGTAACTCACCAAGTACAGTTCGCCCGCTGTAAGCCTTCCTTTCCTTTGGTCTTCGTCAAATGTTGTCCCGCTTTTATCTTTGCTTTCAGGTTTCGAAGCGGACTGTCCCTCGAAGGGTATTAAATACGATCCGTACTAAAAAAAATTGTGTCTTAAATTAAAAAAAAAAACTTTCTCTCTTGCCTGCATGTCTGCGAGATAAGAAAAAACTTAGCATGTACCAACTGCTTTTCTTACCGCGCAGAAAGTAGAACCAGATCGAGGGAATGGGATAAAATCATGCTAACAGGATGTGGCTGTGGCAATCCATCACTATTTTAATTCCCTTTTCCACCTCCTTGCCCACAAACACGCTAAAAGTAGTCTATTTCGTTTGTTTGTATTAACTATCATTGATATTTTTTTTAAATCTAGGTCTATGATAACTTTATTGTACCAAAAAACAAAATAAAGTACAAAAAGAACCGGTCAAGTGCGAGTTGAACTCGCATGGTGAGGGTTCCGTGCAATGCCGAAGATTTTTATTAAGTGAACGTATTATATTGGAGTTTACCACTTTGTTTTCAATTGATAGAATTCTTATATTATTTTCAGTGGCGTAGCATAGGTCACTCGCGCCCGGTGCGGATTCCAAATTTGCCGCCCTTTTATTTTTGTAATCCATTATAAAAAATTTGGGCATGGTAAAAAGAGTAAGTACTTTTATTAGTTTTATTAAATGATTTATTGAATTGAAAAGTGAAATTAACATTTTTTATTGAGAAACCTTGCGCTTGCATCGCCCATGCATAGAACCTGCATAGGTACCTGGGTATTTGGTAACATAAAAAAAATGACGAAAAAAACACTGAAAGTTTTTTTTTTAATTTTAATTTTTTTTCTAAATTTTAATTTTTTTTTCTAACTGCCATCTCCGCAGCGCCGCCCCCGGCAAAGTGCCGCCCGGTGCGGACCGCACCCTCCGCTCCCCCCATGCTACGCCACTGATTATTTTCCCTGTAATATACATGCAATGAACTTTATTTTTTAAATTTTAGGGTCAGTGCTGTCGGAGATCAGGGGAATGGTAAATTTTCGTCTTCTTTCATGAATAAAATCATAAAGTTTTATATTACAATAATACCAAGAATATATTTGAGATCCTCATAACGAGCCCTTTTATTTGATATATAACACAGTAAGGTTAAGACTTTTCTCTCGGAAAGACTCTAAAATTACCCTTACTTAAAAAAAAATACTTTGCACATCTGTATTTGGGTCATACGATTACACCATCTTACCAAATTTTACCTGATTTGGTCCAGTAGATTCGGACAAATTGGCTGTGACAGACGGGCGGACAGACAGACCCTTCCGTTTTTAGGGTTCCGTAGTAAACAAGGAACCCTTATAGTTCCGCCATGTCTGTCTGTCTGTCCGTCCGCGGTTTTACTCAGCGACTATTAGTACTAGAAATCTGTGATTTGGCATGGATATGTGTATTAATATGGCGGAAAAAATGGTAAAATAAAATATTGAAAAAAAATTTTTTTTTGGGTGGCTCGCATACAAGTAAAGTGAAAAGGCATTTTTTCTCGCGGCTAACCGGTCTTGTTGGGTATCGTTGAAAAGGTCTTTCAAAAATATTACCAGCTTGTGAACACCGTTTTTGGATTAAGGCATCCGTTTTAAAAATATTTGGTTTTAAAGTGAACATTTTTGTTAGAGTCAAGTGTCTCCCCCTCTATCTGCTAAACGGTTTTATATGGACACGTGAAAAAATTTATAGCTGTAGTATATATAACGAAATTTAAAGGAAAACTATCAGAGGTAAATAGGGTTTACAAATTAAAAAGTTACAGGCGATCAACTTATAAAATGAACTCGCAAAAAGAAAATGTTACACAAAAATTCAATAGTTTTTAGACGTTTTTAGTGGCATGAACTCAAAGTGGGCATTCGTAACTACGGAACTCTACACTGCGCGTGGCCCGACACGCACTTGGCCAA